>CM061232.1:21952737-23152737 GCA_030844895.1 Ambrosia x helenae | reverse complement strand
ATAGAAGAAAAAGACCAAATACTTATGTATTTTAAATGATGAAAATTGCTCACTATCTTTTTTTTTTCTTCATTTGTTGTCGTATAAGCCCATAAGCAGCAGTAATCAATTCTCTAGTCCCTTGTCTATTTATTGCACTGATCTGCATAGTCAGTTGACTCAGTTCCAATTATTATTTGATTAAAACAGTGATAACTGTGAAAAAATAAATTACATAAAATCACAAAATAAGCGAATGGGCGCCTGAGCAAATAGATATAAACGATTGTCCCTGTTTTCATGCTACGGTGATGTGCTTGAACATGGTTGAGCTTATGTGACCCACGTTTGTTTTGATGTGTAAGGGGCAGTGAAATTAAGCGAATGGGCGCCTGAGCAAATAGATGCTTAGGCGCATAGGTGTGGACTCTATATTAGTAAATTTAACTCTCCTAAACATTTCCTGAAAAGCACCTAGAATACCTATGTTAATCTACTGCAAAAACAATGCAGTAATAGAATGATCAAACAAATCTATGAAGCGCCTTATAATCTATTCCTCTTGATCTACGCTCTAAATGAAATTGAGTAGTAAATGAAATGCACTCAAATAATAGTCAAGTCAAAACAAACAGAACAACAAAGCATTGGGGAAGTAGGTGATGAAATAAAACTGAGTGATAAGCAGGATGATTTTAAATGTTTTTGACTCATTCTAAAATCTGAAAAGTCATTCACTACCCCAACGCCAACATCTTAAATTACAAAAATACACTATTAAATGACCCAAACATAATGTATTTTTTCGAAAAAGTGACAACATCCATTCATGCGTCTCGTGTACACCCAAAATGAACAATAGTACAATACTATCTTTGTTTTTGCAAAACACCACATATCAAAACTTCCCTACAAAATCTTTAGAATTATCAACTTAAATATGCGTGAACTATAAGATATCAAGAGTGTATACCTTTTCTAACAAAATGTAGACGCAAGCATTTCACATTTTGACACCTTACTTGAAACAAAGCACTAATTCAGCAAACCCAACCAACATATGTTCGTCTTCACCACAATCACACGATAGCTCATAGCACCACCCATCACCTAGGTAACATGACACCATTAAAATTAAACATATATTAAGAGAAGTAGAACCAATGTACAACCTGAGCTTCAAATTAGTGATTTAGAATCATAAAAATAATCACCATCCTTACATTTTGTTGGTGGTCGATGACGTCTAGTGATGGCGGCATAGGAGGTGGTCCCGAGTCGTTAATGATGATTGCGCAGGGGGTTCCAAGCAGTTGGTCACAAACGCCGACCAAAATAGCCATAGATGACCACTGGCGACCTAATGTTAAATTAACTTTTTAGGAAAGGTATATCAATGTATCTCCAAAACTGCCAAAACAGTTCAACAAAATTAGAGACAGGAAAGAACAACGTATAACATTACCTAAAAGAAGTGATTCGGACCACTAAACTCCATGGATACCAAGTGTAACATATTAGTCCCCTTTATACATGACACACCAGGTTGCACATTCAAAACTGCCAAAACAGTTCAACAAAATTTGTGACAACTTTTTTGTCTTTCCAACTTGAAGAGCATCAGCCAGCGCTCTCTCAGGCACGAGTCGCCATACCAAATATCCAACCAAAATCTGATATCCTCCCCATTCCCCATGTCTGCACGCACACAGTTCTGCACAAAGCGTCCTTGCAGCTTTAGTTTGCTGATGAAGGACACGATTAATTTCCAGCAGCCACTCACCTATTATCAACCAGAAGGAATGCCCACCTCCCCCGTCCCCCGTACCGGAAAGCAAAAAATTACAACACAAATCACAATATCATACATAATAAAAACACATATGAGAATTAGAATTCAACATAATAAAATCTAGTCATTTAAATGATCAATATAGTATTTCATCATAAACCCAATAACCACAAAAACCTACACAGCCTCATCAGTTGTCACAAATTTCAGTTTAACACAGGGTAAAAACATATTCCAAGACATTTAAAAAGTGTTGCAAAACCCACCATAACCAGCCTAGCCATTACCTCACGAGCTACAACGACCAGTCGATAAACCCACTACAACTCTGTCACCGAATGTCACAGAAAAGGGGAAAAACCCCAAGTTCATGAAAGATGAGCCCTAAAATTAACGACCATCAGATTAAAGCAAATCAGTATAGGCAAATAAACCAATCTAAGCCCTAATTAAAACACAAATAACAAATCAAAACCACGTTACCATTACCTGATAACCAGCTAAGTGCCGCCGGATGGTTGGAAGCAATGTCAGAGGATACGTATGTTCCTGCATTCTAAAAACAACACAAAGCCGAGTTTGAAGCAGAGTTTGAAGATCAGGGTTTGTTACTCCTTCTTTATATTCACCATTTTGTTTACATCGATGTTACGTTGAAGGTCTTCTTCATAGCAGAGGTTTTCTGAAGGTTTTTTTTAGAAGTGAAGAAGTTTTGGGAATAATAATAGAGGAGAGAGAGGGAGGCGCGAGATTGTGTGGGAGGGAAATAAAAAAATGTGAAATATTGACACCAAGATGACACCCAATTCTTATACTGTCATGTTTTTTAAAATCTTGACATTAGATTGTTGACACGCAAAAAAGAGTGTCATTGTTTGACCATTTTTTTTAAAAGACGGCGATTTTTTAATGACACACGCTTTTGCGTGTCATCAGTTCTCGCGTGTCATTAAATGTGTGCCAAGATAGGGGTATTTTTTCTAGTAGTGAACCCAACTCGTTCTGGAAAAAATACGCCGAAACATGAATTTATATCGTTTACGTCAAAACATGAATTTATATCAACACATACATAAAAATAATCACGTGAGGAAATCACGTATTTTTTTTAAATTACGTTTAAACGTAGTCCAACTTAATCCGTACATTAAAATAAGCATGAAAACGTATTATATTTTACTCGAATCATTTTCGAAAATTTTTAGGCTTTTGTACATATTGAAAATATGCACGTGTGGAAATAGTCTTTTCTTTTATATATGTCTACACATAGACTAGCTTAAATCGTATATTAAAATAAGCATGAAAATATATTATATTTGGCCACGGGAAAAATAATCCTAAATCATTTCAAACGTAGACCAACTTAAACCGTACATACAAATAAGTATGAAATCATATTATATCTGACCCGACAAATTTATGAAAACACTAGGTTTTGTACATAAAAATAAGCACGTGTGGAAATAACGTTTTTTTATTTACGCCAACGCTTAGGCCAACTTAGTTCATACATAAAAATATGTGTGTAAACGTATTATATTTGACATGGCTCATTACCAAAAACTTCAGGTCAAAATGTGAATTTATACCGATACATACATTAAAAAAAGCACGGCAAGAATTAGTTATTTTTTAAGTAAAAGAATGAAAATATGGGATGAACTTGAAATGTTAGAAACTAAAGGCGCATGTTATATTTGACCTCACTTAGTTCCGAAAACTTTAGGTCGAAACCTACGGGGGAGTTTAGAAATGTAGAAATGTAGGGATAAAGTATGCAATCTCAAAATATGGGGGAGTTTTAGTTGGTGGCAAAGTTATACGTGGTAAAACTGAAAAACTCAAAGTTAAAGGGTTGGCTATGCCGGTGGCAAATGACAAAGATATAGATAATATGCACGATAATTTTAAAACAATAGGAAGAGTTATCTTATATTTGACAAAGTTCTCTAAAGTGTATACATGATACTCGTAAGTATGCCCGATACCTAAAGGGCAGAGCCGGCTATGAGGGTGAGCGGGTGGTCACCGGCTCCGGGCCCGACCCTTAAATGGGCCCGAACGTTTTTTTAAAATATGCGTATATATATTAAATTCTAGATTTAGGATATATATTTGTGTTTTATACATTAAAGTCTTGTTGGTGGAGTTGGAAAAACCATGTTAATTTAATGTAGAGGTCTCAAGTTCAATCCTTGGCTCTAGCACTATACTCAATTTTTTTTTTATAATTCATTCATCTTTACAAAATTTTGGGCCCAAATTCTTTTTCGCCCAAGGCCCAATTTTTTTTTGACATTTTCGGAGACGGCCCTGCTAAAGGGTAGTAACGTACCCAACATTACCTAACAAATAAATATTAGGCTGGGTTTGTGACATGGTTTTGCAACAGGGTATAGGATTGGAATTACCAATACTCATCCCAAACCCTTCTCAATGCATCCGATAATAGTGTTTACACAACTCACATTATTATTAGATACTAAAACTGTACCCCATAAGGGATATTAATTAAACCATACATTCGTTTCATTCTAGTATTATGATATGATGCAAGAGTAATTGACATAATTGGTATACACGAGTTTCTTCCTTATAAATTAAAAGTTTTATTCCATTTCTTATTTATTATTAAAAGCAAACATTACAAGTTTATGTAGCTAAAAGCTTAATTGATACTTGGGTGTTTGACTAGGATAGAAAACCCCAAAATGCTTCTCGGTCTCATTTCCTGGTTTATCGTTTTCATCAAACATTGCAAACAAATATGTCTCTATGGGTCCTACAGGCCTTGCGGGTGTCCCTTTAGTACTTTTCACATGTGAAATCAAGTTTCTATAGTAAGTTCCAGCGTTCTCAGGTGTCGCTACATTTGGTAGTCCTCCGGCCGATGGCCATCCACTCTCCGACACAACAATTGTAACATTGGCTCCATTATCAAAATGCGATTGAGCTGCATAATGAGCATCATACATTGCATCAAAAAGGTTAAAGTACTCTCGACCTTGATCCATATAAGCAGGTTTTGATCGGGTATTTAATAATGCAAATGAGATATTTATATCTTTAGTGTCGCGAATATAAGCAAAGTAAGGGTAGATGTTGGCAAGCATTGGTGAATTGTTGTCAACCAAGAATTTGATTATTGGTCCAATAAAGCTGGGGTCACGAAATGTACTTATACTTGGTGGATAAGAATCCGGGTTTAGGAGGCCCGTGTAGGTTGCGGTGGAGACCTTGATTCGGCCATTCAGGCCTTCGGCATTAAGGGCGTTTTGGACATTTATCATTGCCGGAAGCAAGGAATCGACAACCTGACTAGAGTGCTTTATAGGATCGACTTCATTTCCGACAGAGATGTATCGGAATTTAACATTAGGTAAGTACTTTACTACGTTCTCTCTAACCCACATCTTTGCATAATTTTCATTTTTGAGGTTTTGAAGAGAATCGTTAGGAGCGTCAAGAATGAGTTCGATATTGGTTCCCGTGGTGTTAAGGGCTTCAAGAATCTTTGAATCCGGAGCATAGATTCGCATCTTAGTTATGCGATTCTTGTTGTAAAGGTTTACAACTTCTGTCGGGGAAGGCAAATTGTTTCCATATGTTCCATAGCATACACCTACTGATTCTGCATCTGTTTTGGACCAAGAATAAAATCATTAATTAATAATGATACAACTTATTAAAAATAATTACATCTTAATAAATAAGTACAGCAAGTTTGAACAACGGTCTTAATTAACTCAAATGTCATATCTTATATATACATTAAAGAAAGATGCAGTAGAAAATATACTAGCTTGTATATATTGTGTATTGTAACATGGATATTCAGATACGTACGTAGGCAGGGGCGAAGCTTGGTTTTGAATCGGGAGGGGCCGGACTCAATTTTTTTCGATCGGTAGTGGCAAATCGGTGGGGGCCGGACTCAACCCAGACTCAATTTATCTACGAAAATCACAAATTTATACCACTGCGCCAAAAAAAACAGGGGGTGGGGAAGGGCCGGCCACCCCTGACCCAACATATGCATTGCCTTTATACGTAGGTACAAAAACATAAACCTATATATTATTTTCTTGTAGAACCAATATTTAAGAACGCAAATTATATGCATATCCATTCTCTAAATCTATGTACATGTACGTGGTATTTCGGGTCATATAGTAATTCGTTACGTACATGTACATGTACATATAATTATACAATTATATTTCTTGTAAAAACATTTAAGGAATTCACATACAATTATACATGTGCACATACATACATATATTGTATATATATATAGAGGATATATGGGAGATAGATGACAGATAAGGAATTGAAGATATAGATATAGATAGATGAAGACCTGTAGAAACGAAAAAGCTTATGAGTAGGCCGAGTAGTAGGAGATTTAATGCCATGACGTTCAGTTTATGGAATTTGTGTATTGGGATCTAACCATATATATAGTGCCGAGAGTGAGCCAGTGAGTGGTTTGGAGAATTAAATAAAACTAGTGTATGACAATAATTTGAAATAATTCATGACTTTGTATATATAATGATTTTGCATATTCCACACAAACGGACATAATCCATAATGAACGAGAGTAAGTTTTTGTATTCATGTCCATTTCTAAAAATACAAGTTGAATAGAAAATGGTACTTGACAAATAAGATTTTGTATTTTTTTGCATTACAAAAAAAAAAAAAAAAAAGAAAAAAGAAAAAAAAAAAAAAAAAAAAGAAAGAAAAGAAAACCTAATTATTTTTTTGTTAAATATCGGCTAATTAAATTTTGTATTTGTAAATGCAAAAATATTATGTTTTATCAAACTTACCATAATGTTCGAGTGTGATTATGTAAAAGATTATTCACTGCATGGTAGATGTAATTATGTAAATTACGTAAGTATGAAGATGATTTAATTTTGGAATCCAGCAAATTAATAAATAAAATGTAGAAATTTAGGGAAAACTAATCATCTTTATTAAATAAAAATAAGTTAAACAAATTATCATGAACATATATAAAATAAAGTGACAACTTAACATGAATTATATCAAGCTGACAAAAAGTTTAAAGAGAAATAACTATACTTTGAAGAATTTTAAAATGAGGGTTCTTCAAAAAACTAAAGACATTTCAACCAAACTAAATAGGATGAGTACAAATTTACATTTTATATGTGTTCTAGAAATGATCTATTGTGTAGACCTAAGTTCCCATTCTTAGAACCTTTAGTATCCTTTCAATGTATTTTTACTTTTTTAGGATGTGTTTGATTTAGGTAACGTTTTGGAATTGAAATTGGAAATATGAATTGGAATTTGTAGGAATTAGATTTAGAATTTAAACATTTTAAAATGTAGAATTTGTTGTAATCAAAATCTCAATTCCATAAGTGAAAGTGCACATGTAGAAGAATTTCCGCTGTAACATGGGAAACCCTAATCGCCGTGGCGATTCTTCCCACAACACCAAAACCAACCGTGATTCGGATGATCCTCGTTTCAGAACAACCTTCTACGTCACAAACTTCTCGGATAGGATAACAGGTTTAAAGCTTCGTGAGGCTTTTCAGTCTCTTGTTACGGTTACGGATGCATGGGTTCCTCGTCGACGGACAATTAAAGGTAGAGTATTCGGGTTCGTAAGATGTGAGAAGATCGCTGATCCTTATTCAGTGTTGCCGGGTTCGAATGAGATTACTATCATGGACTCAAGGTTATCAGTGTCATTAGCCATGTTCGATAGATCCCACAAGAAGATCTCCTATGAGGATGCTGGGGTGGTTCAGAAAGCTTGGGTTCCTAAGGATTAGAGTGTGTTAATGGACGAGTTTCCGTCAATGGCTACGGCGTATGGTGGTGCTTCTGGGTCAAGGAAGGTGCTTCAGTTAGATGATGGCGGTGCGATGTATCCGAAACACTCGATTGGTAGGGCGGTTGTGGGGTGGCGGATAGTATTGCAACACTGCGAACGGTCAAAAGGATGTTGGTTAGGGCTGGGTTTTTGGAAGCGGCAGTGTCCTATCTTGGGGGATTAACAGTGCTCGTCACATTCCGAGATGATGTTCAGATGATGAGTTTCTTGAATGATAAGGAGGAGGTGTGGAAGGAGACCTTTGTCTCAGCGGTCCCTTGGATAAGCCAATATATTCCGGTTGAACGTATAGCGGTGCTAAAAGTGTTCGGTTTACCGGTTCTTGTCCGTGATGGTCCGGTATACGATAAAATAGGGAGCTTATTCGGCAAGGTCGTGTGGCCTTCGGATTTTTCCTGGCTAGGAATGGATAATGCGATTGGCTACTCTCATGTTCTCACTAATAGTTGTTCCAAAATCGATGAAGAAGTGTCTTTAATGTGGGGAAATAAAGGGTACAATGTGTGGGTGGTGGAAGACAACTCTATGTGGATCCCGGAGTTTGAGCCGGTTTTCGACGGATTGCGTTGATGATGAGATGGAGGAGGGCGAAATCCGTGAACCGGCATCGGACATTCCGGCGGCGGCAGTTGCTACGGAGGCAGAGGTTTTCATTGCGGAGGAGATTTCGGCGTCAGTTACGGAGGTCCAGTATGGTAACGTGCATGGGAATGGAAACTTGCCTAATATGGAAGACATTACTACTGGCGCTGAAAATTCAAATGTGGAAGTGGACCAGGGCCTTGGGGAGGATTCTGTCTTGGATGAGAATATGGGCCTTGATCCAGTACTAGCGGCTCCTGTGGGCCTGGAGGCTTCTCAGACTCCTCTTGGGCCGATTTAAATTCTAACTTGGACTCTAATATTGGGACTCAGTCCAATGTATTTATATGTAGGAAGCGTAATAGAGTTTTATTCCACAACTCCCCTGAAGACAATGGGATATCCCTTCACATGGCAGAGTCTCCGGTGTTCCATCCCTGCCCGGATCTCAACGTTACCTCAGGGAGGAGCCGACGATTGTTGATGAGGCATCCTTGGATACGGAAGCTGTTGAACCGGGAGTCGGTGACGCTGGCCAGAGAACAGATGCTACCGCTGTGGACCAGGTACCCAATTCTGATGAGGTTTTTCAGGATGCCTTGGCGATTAATGCTGAGGTAGATGCTACGATTCGTGTCTGTGATTTTGTTGGGATAAACCTTCACCCTTGCTCTAATATGGTTGCGGAGGAAGTCATTTCGGATGTAGATCAGTCTGTTATTAGATGAACTTTTTGTCTCTTAACGTCCGTGGGGTTCGTCGTAGTGATAAGATTAAGTGGGTTCGTAGTCTGAGGATGTCACATGGGGCTGATTTCTTAGCTATTCAGGAGTCGAAAGTTGCGGCTCCATCTTCTTGGCTTTTATCACAGGTTTGGGGTAATTCGTTGTTCGAGTATGATTTTGTTGATTCTGATGGGGCTTCAGGGGGTTTGATTTGCTGGTGGGACCGGCGTGTTTTAGGAAATCTGGGGTTGTTCGTTCAAAACATGTTCTGGTTATTTTTTGGCACTTTGGTGCATTCGGGTGTTTTTGTTAATATTGCCAATATATGTGCTCCTAACGATCCTGCAGGTAGGCGTATTCTTTGGAGCGAATTATTGTTCTTTAGAAGGTCTTTGCAGGGTTTGTGGTTGATGATGGGAGATTTTAATGAGGTTCGGGCTGCAGATGAAAGGGTTAATTCGGA
This sequence comes from Ambrosia x helenae, assembly GCA_030844895.1. Taxonomy (NCBI): domain Eukaryota; kingdom Viridiplantae; phylum Streptophyta; class Magnoliopsida; order Asterales; family Asteraceae; genus Ambrosia; species Ambrosia x helenae. The sequence continues at coordinate 23,143,312 of CM061232.1, read as the reverse complement.
ATTCTTCCAACAACAGGCGTTTGTTTTTAATAATTTTATTTCTGATGCTGAATTGTTCGAGTATAATATGGGGGGTCATAAGTACACGTATATGTCTTCTGGGGGCGACAAGTTGAGCAAACTGGACCGGATTCTTGTGTGTAAAGATTTTATGGCTTCCTGGCCGGATGCGAGTGTTACAGCTCTCTCTCGGATGTTGTCAGATCACTGTCCTATTTTGTTGACCTTGAAGAGTACAGATTATGGTCATGTGCCTTTTCGTTTCTTTAATTCTTGGATGGACCTTCCGGGTTTTGTTGAGTACGTGAACTTTATTTCTGATAAATTTCAATTTTCTGGCCCGGCGGATATTACCCTTCTCGCCAAACTTAAATGGTTGAAGGGTAGGATTCGCTTGTGGGTCGATGCTGAAAGGAAAAAGGCGAATGTGAAGCACTTGGAGGCGAAAAAAATTGTTGACGATTTGGAGACTTTAGCGGATAGCCGGCTCTTGTCTGATGATGAGTTTGTTATGTCGTGCGAATGCGCGAAAGGTTGTGTTAGAAGAGGAAAAAATGAAAGCTATGGACGCCAAACAAAAGTCTAGATGTAAATGGGCAATAGACGGGGACGAGAACTCCAAATACTTCCATGGTATTATCAAGCTCAACTCGGCGAGTAATCGCATCCATGGTATTAGTAGTGGAGGTGTGTGGATTAATGAACCGAATCTGGTTAAAGATACGATTGCTGATTTCTTTGTTGGAAAGTTTAGTGAAAGATTGCATTCGAGGCCGGAGTTTATTTGCCCTGAAATTCAGCGGTTATCTGACGAGGAGGTGCTTTCTTTGGATGCCCCGTTTTCTTTGAAGAGATAGCTAATGCAGTTTGGGAATGTGATGGGGATAAGGCGCCTGGTCCAGACGGGTTTAATTTGTGTTTCATAAAGAAGTTCTGGCCGGTGTTGAAGCAGGATTTTATGAGGATGTTCGAGGAGATTCATTCTAGGGGATATGTTAGTGAGGGTTGTTTTTCAGCCTTCATTGCTCTTATCCCTAAGGGCCGGGACCAGGCGACTTTGTCTGATTATCGGCCTATTAGCCTTGTGGGAGTTCTTAACAAGGTTGTTTCAAAAGTCTTGGTTCTTAGACTTAGAGGTGTTATTTCGCATCTTGTGTCTGAGGAGCAAACTGCCTTTGTCAGTGATCGTCATATTCTTGACGGTCCTTTGGTTCTAAATGAGATGGTTGCGTGGCTTAAGAGGGCAAAGTTGTCTGGGTTATTCTTCAAAGTTGATATAGCTAAAGCCTATGATTCTCTTTGCTGGGATTATTTGGATGACATATTGGGACAGATGAATTTCTCTCAAAAATGGCGGGGTTGGGTTATGTCTATAGTTCGGAATGCTCGAGCATCGGTTTTAGTTAATGGCTCGCCCACCTATGAGTTCTATTGTCGCCGCGGCCTGCGACAGGGAGACCCTTTGTCTCCTTTTCTCTTTATTTTAGCTATGGAAGGTTTGTCTCGTATGATTAGTAGAGCGTGTAATATGGGTGTTTTCCGGGGCATCCAGGTTGGTAGTACGGGGCCTCGGGTCTCCCATTTTATTTATGCGGATGATGTGGTTTTCTGTGGGGAATGGTCCAATGTTAATGCTTTAAATTTAAAACGGCTTCTTCGGGGTTTCTACTTTGTATCTGGCTTGAGGATTAGTCCGAACAAGAGTAACTTGTATGGGGTGGGGGTGGAGGCGAATGAAGTGGCGAATCTGGCTAATGTATTAAAATGTAATCCGGGTAGCTTTCCTTTTACCCATTTGGGAGTTCCTATTGGCTGCAACATGAACTTGATCCGTAGTTGGGACCCGGTTATTGAGAAGGTTAAGAAACGTTTATCAAGTTGGAAGGCGAAGACTCTCTCCTATGGAGGCCGAATTACTTTGTTAAAATCGGTTTTGAGCTCTCTTCCTCTTTATTTTTTCTCTCTTTTCCGTGCTCCGGTTCAGGTGTTAAATTCTTTGGAGAAATTGAGGCGTATTTTTTTCTGGGGTGGCAATGATGAGAAAGATAAGATGAGTTGGGTCGCTTGGGAGAAGGTTGTGGCGCCGGAAAAATATGGTGGGGTTGGTCTAGGTTCGCTTCGTGATGCCAACTTGGGACTTTTATCCAAATGGTGGTGGAGATTCAAGTCCGATCATTCCTTGTTGTGGCGTAAGGTAATCTGGTCGTTACATGCTAGTGGTCGGGGTTGGAATTTCATTCCTTTGAAGGTTTCGTTAGGTGGTGTTTGGAAGCAGATTGCAAGTGTTCCCACTTTATTTCAGCGCATGAATATTGACCCGAAACAGTTCGTAAAAGGGAACGTGCGGAATGGCGCTTCTATTCTTTTTTGGCAGGATTGGTGGCTGGGAAATGAGGCGCTTATGGAGACTTTTCCGCTGCTGTTCGCTCTCGATAAGAACAGGTTGTGCACAGTTGCGGACCGCTTGAAGACTGTTAATGGGGCGCTGACCTTAAACTGGGACTGGAAACGCGAGATCCTAGCCACTGCAGAACAGCAGCAGCTGCTGAACCTGTGCACGCTGGTCGCTGACGTGCAGATGACCGTGGACGCTGACACGTGGACCTGGTCCGCTGGAGGGGAAGTCGGTTCTCGGTTAAAAATGTTAGATGTTGTATTTTTGAGGCAGGAAACAGCTTACCTGTGTCGGATTTTGAGTGGTCTAAATGGGTTCCAAAGAAGGTGGGCATTACTGCTTGGCGTGCGGCTTTAGACAGACTCCCGACTGCGGATGCTTTGCTTAAACGAAATATTACTCTTGATTCGCAGCTCTGTAGCTTGTGTAATTCAGCTGTGGAAACGGCTGAGCATTTATTTACTGGGTGCCCGATTGCTTCAGATGTTTGGCACATTATTTTCTCATGGTGCAACGTGCCGAATGTTATTTTGTTCCATGTCACGGACATTTTGAGACTGCACAAAACAGCCAAGCAGGGGACCGAGCCAGGAAGGCGTTCTATGGGGTTATTCTTACTACTCTTTGGAGTATCTGGCGCGCGAGGAATGATTGTGTGTTTAATCAAAAACAGGTCTCGGTTCGGAAAATTGTTGATGAGGTTAAAGTGATGAGTTACTTATGGGTTACTAACCGAGCGAAGATGGCTGACATGTCTTGGAATGCTTGGTGTAGTTTTGATACTCGGAAGATGGGATAGTCCTGGTTAGGTGGTTTGGGGGTCCTGTGTTTTGTTTTATTTTATCCGGTTGTATGTTCGGACTTTTGCTAGCTCCTTGCTAGCCTTTTGATAATAAAATGGTTGTTGGTTGGTCAAAAAAAAAAAAAAAAAAAAAAAAATCTCAATTCCATTCTTAATGTGTTTGGTTGACAAAAGAATTGAAATCTACACCCATACCCCACAACCCTCGCCCTATCAACGACCCGATTAGGTTGCCGCCCCGACCAAACTTGACCAGTGGGCCCATTGGGTTGAAACGGTGCGGGTCGTCAGCATGCTCGTTTGGGTTGAAACGGTGCAAGTCGTTGTCAGGCTCGTTTGGGTCGAAATGGTGCGAATAGTTGGCAGGCCTCATATGGTCGAAACTATGCGGGTCATCAGCAGGCCGTTTGGGCTGAAACAAGTTGAAACAGTGTGTGTCATTGACTGACCAGATAAAGTCGAAAAGGTGCAGGTCGTTGGCAGCTCAGGTTGAGTCGAGATATTGCGGGTCGATACGATGCAAATTGGGACGATGTAGGTTGGTCTGGGTTAAAAAGGTACAAGTTGAGGTTGGTTCATGAGGTTCAGTCAACCACCACCCACCGATCTGGCCGCCCGGTTACTTTGTAAACGATTCAAAGGGACATGACCAGACCGTCGGTACCATCAGTCTACGATTAATCCGGTCAGACCAGCCGGTTCGGTCTGGTTTTCAAAACATTACATCCAATGAATTTCGTATTTTGTACCTCCATTTCATGTATTTATACTTCCCTTTTATGTAATTACGTCTCAATTTCGTTTATATATAATCAAAAGTTTTAGCTAAAGTTTGGTTTTTGCTAGTAAGCGTAATTAAATGAACCGAACAAAAACAATCAATCAAACTGAATAAACCAAACTCAATAACCGAAAACTAATTTGTTAATAAAATAGACAAAACAATGATTTCGGTTTTGACATCGGTTGAAAATATTAACCGAAATTGAATGAACCGTACAAAAAACAATCAATCTAACTGAATAAACCAAACTCAATAACCAAAAACTGATTTGCTAATAAAATAGACTAACCAATGACTTCGGTTTGACATCGGTTGAAGTTAATAACCAAACCAACCGAAACATACACACCCTAGCAGTGTTTGTGTTTCCCACCGCATTGCCCAGGCTCATTACAATAAGTAGCCTAAGAAAGATTATAGAGATAACATGTGCTTTCATTCTATTAGGATTAAAGGGCATTTTGGTCCTGAAATTTGAAATTTCAACCTTTTGTTTTCTGAAAATAGAACACAAAAATCCATAAAAAAATCCAATACAAAAGGTTTTAGTAAAAAAATCAAGGATTAATTGCCGATTTCGTCTTTGTGGTTTTAGAGAAATTGGTAGATCGGTCCCCAACGTTTCTTAAAATATGCTAGTTTAGTCCAAAACCCTAACGGCGTTAAATTTGATTGTTAACTTTGGACTGATCTAGCAGTTTCTTAAAACCACAGGGACGAAAATGACAATTCCACATTTGTATTTTCTTTTTCATTTTTTTAATTAAATAACTTTTTATACTTTTTTATCATTAAGTTTTCTCTCTCATTCATTCAGTATCACTTTCAAAAATATTAAAAAATAAATGGAGATGAATAGTAATTCTACATTTGTATTTTCTTTTTCATATTTTTTTTTACCTCTTTCAACAAACTAAACAAAAGAATTATTATATTATTCAACATATACATATATAAGAGCATTCACATCCTACACCACATCTCTATCCATCAAATTACACTAAAAATCATAATATTTTCTCTCTCATTTTCAAATTACACAAACTTTAAACGCACTCCGATTGAAGGTGTAAAACAATATTTTTCCATACTATTTGATTTTTTTTTTTAATTTTTTAATCATTACAAATGTGTTATATTCCCCTTTTATTAAAAACTCTCCACCATCACTAACCCCTATCAGCCCCTACCACCACCTTAGATATGGACACAAATCGTAAAGAGGGAGAGAAAAGTTGAGAGAGAAAGTTGAAACATCACCAAGACCCAGAGAGACTGAATGAGAGAAGGGGGATGGAGAGAGTCGGTGATCTCCGATGGTGGAGGTTGTGGCAACAGGTTGTTTCTCTCCATTTATTTTTTAATATTTTTAAAAGTGGTTATGAGTGAATGAGAGAGAAAATGTAATGATAAAAAGGTATAAAAAGTATTATTTAATTAAAAATATAAAAAAATACAAATGTGGAATTTCTATTTTCGTCCCTGTGGTTTTGAGAAAGTGTTAGATCCGTCTAAAGTTAACAATCAAATTTAATGTCGTTAGGATTTTGGATTAATCTAGCACATTTTAAAAAATGTTGGGGATGGATATTGCTCATAAATTTGATTATGGACTGATCTAGCAACTTCTCCAAAACCACAATAGAAAATTGCACAAAAAAATTCAGTACAAAAATGTTATACAACATAGAAATATACCACAATTATTTGAGGTTTTTTTTTTTTCAATTGTTGTTTTTTATATAGCACTATTGTAGTCAAATTAAATATTAAAGGGACGCTCGATTTTATAGTGCAAATTAAAAAAAAAATAAGAATGTGTAAAAAGTTATTAATCTTCTATAATCTATCTATAACAACTAATAAACAAAACTCCCTATTGCCTCATGTCACTCCATTCTTCAGTTTTTTCACTCCTCTCTCTTATGACACATGACACCATCTCCTTTAGTTTTATATTTTTCTTCATATGCTAAAATAAAAACCATTAAATGAAAATTAATAGTAAAACCTTTTTTTAAATAAAATGGCCGACTTATAATGTCACACCCTCAAATTTCACGTGCGGGGTTTTACCGCGAGGCGCGTGACATACCAGGATCCAAGTCAACGGTCACAACGAACGGCAACTATATGTGAAAAGATACGTAAACCAAACCATGCAATAGTTTAAAAACCATGATCCAAAACACAGCGGAAAAAAATTATGTTTTACAAAAACCGAATAAAGATAAAACATGAGTTTAAAGTTCGACAATCCAAAACATGAAACATGATCCTAGACGCGAGTGCGATTCCGTGCGCCTAGCCCAACTACTTCTACCTTAGTGACCTGAGAAAACATGCTAAAAACGTCAACATATAATGCTGGTGAGTTCACAGGTTTTTCAATAAATGTTTCGTTAATCCTTTAAAACCGTTACCGTTTACTACTATGCTTGTGTGAACGCTAGCTAGGCATTATGTATATATTACTACTACGGGTGAAACCATTGCTGACTGTGATTTAAATGTGATACCCTTATTTACGGACTACCTTCATCGCCGGTAGGGCTGTTCAAATCGCTCACACGCTCGTGGATCGCTCGTCACTCATTCGGAAAATGCTCGCTCGATTCTTTCGCTCGGTTGTATATGAGCCGATCGGCTCGGTTCGGTTTGTAAATGAGCCAAGCACGAGCAAAGGTACGCTCGGCTCGGTTCAGCTGAATAAATTTTTATTTATTTAATAATAGATATACATACAATTTACAGATAAATTTGTGGCTTTATATATAAGATTCCATTGGATTTAACTCAGTATATGCAAACAAAATATAACCAGCCCACTTAACTCAATAAAAAAATTAACACTAGATTTAATAGTAAAACAATAAGTCATGAGGTGACAATCTTGACTTCTTTATGTTATTAATCGTCCATCGCTAATTGTCGCTTGATATCACACCTACATCACAATTCAACAACTGTTTTCTGACGTATGCTCATCGCCTCACCAGCCTCAATCTAAGCCTCATCCTTAGACACTGGGATCTCAATATTAGTGTTATCATCAGACATTTCGACTTTAGTTGTCAAAAGAAGTTGTCACCCGACAATGAAAACATCGAAGGAAACATCCCAATTTTATGATCGTCCATATTATTCTCCGCTCAATTCTTGCTCGCGCTCGCTCGGAAAATTTGCGATCGAAGAATGCTCGTTCGGTTTTTCGGCTCTATTGTAAACGAGCCGCTCTGCTCGGTCGGTTTGTAAACGAGCCAAGCACGAGAAAATCTCCGCTCGGATCGGCTCGGCTCGTGAACACCCCTAATCGCCGGTAGGCCTTGTGTGATCGAGACAATATGCACCCGCCCGGCCTCCAGCCGTCGAGTGGGGTTTGTCAGGCCCAATAGTGCTATCCACATTTCCCCGCTACATCCCCGTATTAGTGATTTCTAAGGGACTTAGATGAACCGTATAGTAATAAAATGTTAACCATAGTATAACATGAAAATGTGTGATTTAAAATGTATAAGCATGTTTCTCCCCCGAAAACAAAACTAGTAAAGTGTGGGGCCTTGAACTCACCTTAGACTGCTCCTTCCGCTTAAAAGTAATCCGATATGTGTGTGATAGCCCCAACTTATGGCGACCTATCAATGAGTTTAAGTAAGTGTGTTGACTACTAACCGAAGGTTAACTAGTCCCCCATTGTCCAGATCTTGACCATGTGTGTTTAAAAGTGTGTTTGAACGTTAACCAGACATACCAGACAGACCCGACATCCCGTAGGTGACCCATTACATCAATTAATCAAGTACATAGGATTAACACATAAGTTTTAAGCATACAACACTTAGTTTGCATCAAAAATCGCACATACAGAGTTGTAAGGTCGAATCAGCATACAACAGGTCCAGGTTCGACCCAATTGGCCTTGGTTCGACCCCTGTGTGGTTCATTCGTCCTAAACACAAGTTTATAAAACCTAATACAAGTTCATTCGACCTTAACACATGTTTATTCAACCTTAACATGTGTTAATTCGACCTAAATCAAGTTCGTTTGACCTAAGAGAGCCACGTTCGACCTGAGAGAAGTTACATTTGACCCGTGAGCTCTTCCTTCAACCCCACGCTGGTCGAAGGAGAGCCAGGTTCGACCCTTGCAGCCTCAATCTTCCTAAAATGCATCAAATCGCATCAAAACTATCCGAAAACAACACGAAACACTGTAGTCAAGTATGAATAACATATCCCTACAAAACCCTACTAATTTTATTCCAAAATCAATCCGTTTTAATACCTACCCAAAATGGCAAAATTATGAAAACGTCACATCATGCATGAAAACTTTTCCCAATTAGGAAACTTTCTGAAATCATTCAATAATTAACTCATCATGCTCAGATTATCAAGTGTATGAAAACCCCCAATCATATTATCTATAACATCCTCATGAATCAAATCCCTAAATCTATCAAAATCCCCAAAATGAGCAAAATATCATTATCCAACAATTGATAGCCTAAGTTAACCAAAACCTATCATCCATAGCAGCCCTAGAACCTTTCTATAACATCTATGCAAAAATAATCATCATACAACACATAATACACGTAAAAACATCATTAACACAACATAACACATGTTAACTTGTATGAAAACTCATGTTTAATGATTAGGTTTTGTTTAGAAAGATGTTAGGAAGGTTTTTAATTGTGAAAACCATCTTAAAACAGATCTGGACCTTTGGGGTTTAATGAAAATGAATAAAAAATGATTAAAAAAAGGTTTTGAATGAAGAACACACCTTAGATCTTTGTTTAGGAGATGTTTGTAGGTTAGATTATGAAAAACAAGAGAAAAAACTCCTTCCCAAGTGATTAAAGTTGATAGAGAGTGTTTAGAGACGTTTAGGGTTTGTGAAATGATGAAAAATGACAAAGTGTGATATTCATACTCAGTCCTTGTTCGACCCCTCACTAAGGTCGAATGAGAACATAGGTGGTCGAATGAGACCTTTCATGTTTTCCCTTCCCAGGTTCGACCCCCTTAAGGTCGAACCTAAACATGTATTTTCCAGATTTTCCAGATTTTCCAGTTTTGTTGTTTTAACGCATTTTAACACATGAACATGCAATCCTAACATATGTTGAGCATATATAATCATGGATAATCATCTAAACATCGTTTAAACACGTATCTGCATATTATACACCATATACAGATCAATTCATGTTTATTACTTAATCTATTTCATGTAATTCACCAACAATGGGACTCGTGACTCGTGTGTGTGTGATTATCCCAATGATCCTCCAAATCATTGAACCCTGGACAATACGGAATGTAATATGACTCAACTGACCTCGTTAAGTATGTTTAGTAATTGTTTTTCGCTAAGGTAGACTTATGTTTTTGTAAAATGTTGACCTAAACGTGCCGGGTGTCACATATAAACCTTCCCCAATCCTTATTTTGGTAAATTATTGTCTGGGATCCTTTCTTTTCTTCTTCAATAACCAAACTTTAACATAACAATCTTCACCTTCTTATACCTCTCTATACTCCCTACGCTCACAAATTATCATCTCCAGCTTCTAACGATCTTAGGTATGTTATCGAATTTTTTTTTTCAATCTTGCATAATGTTCATCTTCTTTTGAGCTTTATTGGGTGTGTCCCAATTGCGATCGTTAGGGTTTTCTATAGTTGGGTTATTGTTTTATTTCGTCATGTATGTCTAAAATCGTTGTTTTGTGTAGGGTTTTATATATTGTCTTTGTTATAGAAGTAAGAATTAATTAGGTTGTGTTTACATTTGAAAGTGATTATTAGATTTCAATAGCCAGGTCAGATAATAAGCTTTAACAAAACAGACTGTAATATATTGTGTTTGGATGTGCTTTTGATGTTTACAGTTGTAACAACCAGTTTTTGATCATTTTATAAATCAGTTTTTTAAGCATTTTATGTGGAGTTAGCCCTTAAGCAATTTATAAACCTCATTAAGCTTTCAGAAGTTCATAAATTGAATGCTCGAATCATATATTGTTGAATTTAGAAACACATTATAAAAAGAAACGTCATATGATTATTTTAGACCATATGTTTGATTATAGTAATATTTTTGCAGATATTATCCTTAATCACGCTATTAACGATTATGATGTATGCCATTCTGCAAGTTGTTATTTATGTATAATTGTGGTGGTATTATTCTCATAGGTAAGACAATGCTAATGTTTGGAAGACTTATACAAGTCTCTTTGACTATTATCCATTGAATGCATTGGTGAGTATCCACATTCTTATTATTATATCTACATTATAAATTAGTATACTTTTGGTTAGTATACCATCAATTTAGTTTGTACGTATAGAATGATTTTTAGTCAAATTTGTAAAACCCATCAATTTACTAATTTTATATCAAATTATTTATTTTTGTAAAAACTGATAATCCGTAAAAAAAATGATTTTATTGTTTTATTCATTCCAACAGAATCGATAATACTAATTTAAACAACAACAACTTGGCTTGGTGGTGGGGTGGTTTGATTTTTCTGTTAAAAAACTAATTTAAACAACAATTAATTAATCTTATTAAGGACATTTAACGATATTTGACCATAATTAATCCGATTACATTTTTAGCAATAGTAAAGTAATTTATGTTAATTGATATAATTAGTGTATTTTAATTTAATTTGAATCATTTCCAGATTTCAGTTGAAGATTCCCAAGTTTTCTCATATTGTTTGGGCATGTCTCGATTTTGCATTGGTCGTAGGCAATTCTTACGTCAAAACGCGTCACGATAGGAAGGTATCTCACCTCTTATAAAGAAGTGTTAGTTCTCCTTCCCAACCGTTGTGGGATCGTTACAATCCACCCTCCTTAAGGAGCCCAGCGTCCTCGCTGGCACAACAACGTCCCGACCCTGGCTCTGATGCCATTTGTAACAGCCCACTCCCGTACCGCGATATTGTCCGGGCATGTCCCGATTTTGCATTGGTCGTAGGCAATTCCCACGCCAAAACGCGTCACGATAGGGAAGGTATCCATCTCTTATAAAGAAGTGTTAGTTCTCCTTCCCAACCGATGTGGTATCGTTACACCCTGGGCATTATAGGGGCATGAAGAAGGATGACCATTTCTAGGTTAATGCCTAAAAAGAAGAAAAATAAGGAACATAATAATTAAAAAAGCATTACACATTTTTTGAAGGGGCATTATGATGATAATATGTCGAAAAATGTCTCTTATGAAACATTAACCATTACCCATGGTCTTAGCTAAATCTAACAATATATTACTTTAAGTATTTTCACTATATTTTATGTTTTAATAAAATTACCACTCAAAGTGCTAATATTTATTAAACTGTGTGTTCATACGGGCAATAACGTAGTGTTTAATAAATGGTGAGAATATGTATGTGTTTTAAAAAAAGTTAACAAATATGCTATTTCAAAAGTACCTTAGACCGTGTGTACTCGGGCTCCAAATATAGCGCTTGGGCTGAGGTGGACAAAAATGGCGCCCCCCACACCACTACGGGGGGCGTTATTTTGTAAAAATAGGGTTGGGCTTTATCTCAATAACGCCGGATCAATTTTTGCCCCTCCAATCAAATGCAGCCACGTCATACTCTCTCTCTCTCTCTCTTATTTTTTTATTATTTTTTTATTTAAAAGATATAATAAAATATTAAAAGGGGCTTTATATATAAAGCCCCACCACTACACCCCTTTTCCACTTTATCTCTCCATGCTGACTCATCAGCCACGTGGACCAATCACATTCAGGGGCTTTATATTTATAAAGCCCCACTACGCATGGTCTTATACGTTCTTTTTTCTACACTCTCATGTGAGTCATTGATTTGAAAAATAAAAATCAAAATATGTTCTTACCATACTTATCCAAAACAACTTTTTGTTGATCCGAACCTCTATAAAACACAATCCAATTACAATACAATATCTTATATTATATGCATATAAACTTTAGGCGCTAACAAGAGAATCCGAAACCAAATAATCGAAATTTATTTATTGTTATTTGTTTTGTTCGTCTCCCATGTTAAGAACTTTGTTTCGTCGAAATTTCTAATATTTGTTTTGTTCATCACCATGTTAAGAACTGCAATTCGTCGAAATTTCCAATATTTGTTACTATAGATGTGTTTAAAACCGTAAAGAAAACGACAATAAATTTAATGGAAAATACGAGCAGTTAACGGAGTTTGTTTGGATGGGTGTTGGGTTTTCTTTTTCTTCCTTGTGATCCACAACAGCTTTAAGCTTCAATTTAATTAACCGACTGAAAGATGTTAACATGGATGTATAATCTCTGAAAATTTTGTGTTTAGTTATTAAGGTTGTCTAAAAAGCTTGTGGCTCGGAGCTCGCTCGGATTTAACTTGAAAAAAAGCTCGCTCGATTTTGCTCGGTTTAGAACTTAGCCAAGCTAGCCCGGATCAGTTAGAAAGTGTGCCTAGCTTGACTCGGTTCGTAACAAGCCAAGCTGACTCGGTTTGGCTCGGATAATTCTAATATATATATATATATATATATATATATATATATATATATAAGAGGGAGTGGATAATATGGAAACTCCAAATAATGGAAAAACCCTGAAAACTCTATTATGACCATTGATCATGTTTGATCAATGGTCCTTGATTAATTGTATATAATAATCAAAAGCAACTTGCATTGTGTGGTCAAAATTGAGATCAAGGGCAATATGGTAATCTTAAATAAGCAAGTGGGCCACTTAAATTTTCTGAATCCTAGGTTTTAAAAAGGTTGATTTGACACTTGTCAAATCATCTCTCTCCTACTTTATGGCACTTTTCCAGCACTGATATTAACATCCGTTAGTGCTGTGATAAAAAATTCTGACCTCGTGTGACACATCGCTAACATGTGTTAACAGACATATAATAAAAAGATCAAAATAAAAAAGAACATATAAAATGTATATTTAATTAAGAAATGATAAAAACGCTCATTACAATCAATACTAAAAATGTATCAAAAAACTTTTCATACAAACATAATTATTTGCGAATGATAAAAACTATGATAACAACATAAAAAAGATCTAGCTATTCTTCGTTCTTGATACCCATCTTCATCTTTAACAGAAAAACATCTCTTTACCTACAAAAAAAAGATAACACGTGTTAGTTAGGCTCTCCAAAACACATAATGAAACATCACTGACACGTGTAGTGTATTCTAAAAACATATGTTTTACTGAAATAACGTATGACATATGAACACTAACACATGTTAGTTGGGCATATACTAATGTATGTCATATGAACCCTAACACCTGTTAGTTAGACATATACTAGCGTCTGTTAGCATCACTAACATGTGTATAAACAACACCAAATCTGCAGTGCGAAGTGTATCATACTCAATTTTAGAACTATGTTAATTACAACTACTCAAATACGAATTAACAGGGTTTGAAATCCAACAATAATAAATTTAAAAAATCTAAATCCATATACCAAAAAATTATCCTCATATTCATGAAATATATAATATAATAAAAAGACATCAGTAGCATGTGTTAGCATATTCTAAGACATATGTTTTACTGAAAACAATGTATGTCATATGGACCCTAACACCTGTTAGTTAGGCATATACTAGCATGTGTTTAGCATCACTAACATGTGTGAGCATACAAAGACTCGTACCGCAAAAAATAGACATGTACCCTATACGAGTTCATAACAATTTCACTTGCCAAAAATTTATTAAATAGAATACAAAAAAATTATTTAAACACCCTATTCACCAAAGATTACAAATTTATAATCTTTATAAAAAAACATCACTTACCACAACCACATCACCAACACTGAAACAGATACACATGTTAGTTTAGGATCCTCAAACACATAATGGGGCATCACTAACATGTGTATAAACAACACCAAAAATCTGCAGTGCCAAGTGTATCATACTTTATTTTACAACTATGTTAATACATTTACTCAAATACGATTAATAGGGTTTGAAATCCAACAATAATAAATTTAAAAAATCAAATCATAACCAATCCAAATCCATATACCAAAAAATTATCCTCATATTCATGAAATATATAATATAATAAAAGATATCAGTAGCATGTGTTAGCATATTCTAAAACATATGTTTTACTGAAAATAACGCATGTCATATGGACCCTAACAACTGTTAGTTGGGTATATACTAGCATGTGTTAGCATCACTAACGTGTGTGAGCATACAAGACTCGGACCGCAAAAAAATAGACATGTACCCTATACGAGTTCATAACAATTTCACTTGCCAAAAATTTATTAAATAGAATACAAAAATTATTTAAACACCCTATTCACCAAAAGATTAAAAATTTATAATCTTTATAAAAAAACAATAACTTACCACAGCCACATCACCAACGCCGCCTTCTTCCAATAGCCTACTCATGAAAACCAACACTGGAACAGACACACATGTTAGTTTGGGATCCTCAAACACATAATGGGGCATCACTAACATGTGTTAGCATATACTAACATAAAAAGACTACAAATTCATTCATCAATCACATGTAATCTATCAACCTCATATCCCCAATCCAATAAAAATCTAACATAAACAAAATAATAATAAAAAAAAAATAAAAAAGGTTAACATAAGTTTTTTTTTTTCATTCAAGCATTTGATCGAACACTTGGTATGCGACAAAAAACTATCCCCAAAACTGTTTATTAATATTCTAACAAAACCCAAAACCTAACAAAATCAAAACGTAACACAAGACGCACAACTCAAAACGAAATAGCTTGTTCTTATTATTATTATTCTAACCAAAACTATTATTATTATTATTATTATTATTATTCTAAAAAATAAAACATAAGAGCTTTAAAAAAAGCAAAACAACGAAAATCATAATAATAATAATAATAATAATAATAATAATAATAATAATAATAATAATAAAAAAAAGTGAATGGAAACAAGGCTATCTTCTTTAATCTAACATAAATCTTAAGAAAAAAAGAAAAAAAAAAGGTTATCTTCGTCACATGGTGCCTGAGGCCGTTAATTTTAAATAATACCTTGTAACGTTGATGGTTTTTTTCAGGCATAAAAACATTGGATACCTAAAATAAAAATTTGCCCAAAAAAATTAACAGGAAGTTTGCCTTGCCTCGGTTTTGGCGGTGGTGCATCCATCTCTTCAACTAAAATCAGACCATTACTAACAGAGCCACCACTTGATTTATGTTGTTTGGACACAGGTGCAGAGATCATTTTTCATTCTTTGTCCTGAGAAGAAGTTGATAAAAGCTATTATTCGATGCTCTATGGTGGTGGTGGTGGTGGTGGTGGTTGTGGTGGTGGTTCTAGAGAGAGGGCAGAGAAAAAAATTCAGGATTTGAATTTAAAAAAAAAAATAAAGAGAGAGAAGAGGAAAACAATATTTATAGGTAGAGAGAGAAGGGGGATAGTGGAATTGTCTATATTGCCCTTCTGAATATTATAGAATATTATAGTGTAAAGGGTGATGTAGCACAACATGGACCAAGAGGTGGGTTTTTTTGGAGTTTTTCCATTTTGAAGGGTTTTCCCTATATACTTCCACTATATATATATATATATATTATATATATATATATATATATATATATAGTATATATATGGAGGGTTATCTTGAGAACGCTAAATATTGTGAGAACCGTGAGAACAAGTACAAAAAATCAATCAAAATCAATTTTTTTTAATACAAATCCCATTATAATCAAATTACAACATTAATAAATGAATTTTCTTTTCAAATAATCCATATTTTCTTACAAAAACACTTTCAAATTAACTTTTTACACATGTGTAAATGAAACAGTTTACACATGTATAAACAGCAAATTTACACATGTGTAAAAACAAATTATTTTCGTATACGTTTGAATTTTTACGCGTAAATTGTGTTTCGGGATTGTATTTTAGTAATAAAGACAAGTGTAAAAAGAAATTTTGAATTTGAATGGTTTTAGATGCCGTTCTCACAGTTCGCACGAAATATAGGTGTTCTCAAAAATAACTTTCTCCTATATATATATATATATGTATATATATATATATTATTTTTATATGCATATAATATAATATAAAAATGTTAAAAAAGAGAGGGAACATGTTACATATTTAATATTTGCTAATAGTAGCATAGAGATTGTGTGTTTGAGATTGAATTTACAACTAATCAAGTAATTTTAATAAACCGTAGCATAATGATAATTTTCCAAGTACTCAAGTTATCAAAACTTATAGTGTTTTTTGATTTCAATGAGGTTGGTATTTAGGAGTTCAATCGGGCATCTATTACATATTTAGGGGTTAATTCGTATGCTGATGAACTTATACTGTATTTTGTTGAAATTTGATACTTATTTTGTATTTTGCTGAACTTGATTTTAGCTTGTAATGTATTAGATTGAACTTATTGTAAATGTGTTTATTTTGAACTATTGAATATCATTTTTGACTATTGAATTTCGAAAACTATTTTTCTTTTTTAATTTGAGCCAAACCAAGCCGAGCTTTGATTTTCAGCTCAGTTTATAATCAGGCCGAGCCCGAGCTTGAACTAGCTCGGCTAATGAACACCCATATTAGTAATACTTAAATATTTGAAATAATATAGATTAGAGAAAATAACGAGATTACTTAACAAATAATATAATTAGGTTGTGTTTTTTTGGAATAACTATTAGCTTTAGTTATTGGTAAAAAACGTTGTCATGATGTCATCTCCATGCCAGGTAAAGGATAGATGGCCAATACTATACAAGCTGGAAAAGAATAAGAGTTGCAACATTAGTGATAGGTTTTATCAGTGTCCAAATGGTATAAATTTGGTTCATAGTTGGTCGAGAATTCCGCAAACTGTGGCAGAGATCTCCGAGATGTAGGAGATTATGGAGGTGTTATCAAAGTTCAAAGTTAGCAGCAACAGTGATAAGTGGGTATGGGATGATGCTAATAAGGGTGAGTTTTCTGTCAGTCAGGTTAAAAAACTTATGCGAAAGGGAAAGGGTAGAGATGTTAAGAGGAAGCAGTCGATGAAGTGGGATAATTGGTTACCGCTAAAGGTGAATCTATGTATCTGGAGAGAAGAAATGAATAGGCTTCCTACTCGGTTAGCTTTATCTAGGAGACGAATCAATATTCCCAATATTCCGTGCCCATTTTGTTCGGATGCAGATGAGTCTATCGACCACCTGTTCACATTGTGTCGGTTTGCAGCTGGAGTGTGGGCTGGGATATCTTCGTGTGTAAAATAGGACTTGTCTTTGCTTTTGATTTCATTGATCTCCTTGCATTTTCTTATTTGATTCCAGGTTGCTGAAAAGAAAAAAGACTGATGTATGGTATTGTTACGATTGGGTGTTGGGCTATATGGCGAGAGCGGAATCGTTAAACTGTTTGAAGGACATGATTCAAAGGTTTGTCAAGTTTTGGGGACTATAAAGTCTATGGCATTTCTGTGGTTTAAGAGCCGATCGTTGTATACGTCTCTAGATTGGAAGGAATGGACTAGATATCCATTGTATATGTTGTAATGTTTCTTGGGGCGGTCCTCGGTTTGAAGACGCGCCATTTTTTAATGAAGTTTACTATTAAAAAAAGAATCTCCATGCCAGGTAGGAACAGTGTCAATAACTAGGTGTTGTAGAATAACTATCCTACAAGTATTAAAGAATCATTTCTCAACAAGCATTTACTTTAAAAATAAAAACATACAAGATTAAAATTAAAACATACATTATATCTAAATAAAAACATACAAGGTTAAAATTAAAACATAGATAATTAAAATAAAACATACATGACTAAAATTAAATCATACGTAGATTAAATTAAAACAATTCAATAATGGTGAGTTCACCCGCCATAAGTTTTCAATATTCGCCAAGCCAAAACGTGACTAAATTCATTGCGATAGATTTATTGGTAGTGTTGAGGGACATTGTTAACCGCTTTATCCTCTGTTAATTCCGAGTTGTTAATCGTTTGGTTGTAGAGTTCCTCAAATTTAATCGAGGTGAGACGCAACATGTTAAGCTTCAAAATACCCTCATGAAACAGCCGTTCATTTTGGCCCACATGTTGTTGGAATTGTGTAAAACAGAGTTTCACCACTCCAAATTAGAGGCGTGAATCCTCGCCGTTTGTTCGGCCATAGCGACCGAACTCGTTGCCAACACAATTCCCCTTCTTTGGTCCCTCCTTACCATTAAAACTTGAAAAGATGAGAGTAAAAAAGTTGAGAGTAAATATGTATGAGAGTGTGAAAGAGGTGAATTGTTTGTGTGTGTATATATAAAGTAAAATGGTAAAAAAAAAAAAAATTAAACCCAATCCCCCGCCAACGTTCCCCCACCCACACAAACATTCAAATTTCACCTTCGGTATTCGTGCCCAATGGTCCCCAAAACCATTAACGCTCGCCATTGAAATAACCCTTACCCGAATAAATATATGGAAACCAATCGAGCCAATCAGAAAAGTGACATAGATGTGTCGTCGGTCCTTGTTTGGGCCCATATCCAGCAAGCGAGTCTGGAACAAAATTTCGGTTCTTCTCTAACTTTCAATTTTACCTCCTTGTACTATATATATAAGGCGATGTTAGTGTAAAAATGTCATATTTCGTAAGAAGTGTGAGAGCTATTAAGAATTGATAGGCAGACGTCATTTTTTTTGAATTAATCATGATGTTTTGGATTATTTAGGCTCATGGCAATTAAAAAAACAACACATTTTATTTTAGGCTTAAAACTTAAAACATCATGCCAGTAACATGTGTTTTGAATTGTTGTGTTTTAGTTGTGTTTTAAATTCCATGGTTATAATACATTTTGTGTTTTAAACTTTTTTGTTTGGTGTTTTTCAAGCAAAACAACCTAAAATAACACCTAAATCCAAACCGTTGATGCTAAATGTCAATTCTTAATCCTTCTCACATTTCTTACAAAATATGGCTTTTGTACACGAATCTTTACATATATATATATATATAGGGGATGGATAATACGGAAACCCTAAATAATGAGAAAACTCTAGAAAACCCTCAAAAAAACCTACTTCCCGAGCTTTTTTTTTTTTTTTTTTTTAAAATTAGGGCATGTAATATACATGTTTTTAAGTGTTTTGAGCCAAAAAAATCAAAAAAGCGCCGAAGGGTTTTTTTTTAAAAAAAATAAGTTTTGCATCATAACACATGTTAGCTTATTTTTGCACTGGTAACATATGTTATGATGCAAAACTTATTTTTTTTTTTTAAAAAAAAAAAAAACCCTTCGGCGCTTTTTTGATTTTTTTGGCTCAAAACACTCAAAAACATGTATATTACATGCCCTAATTTTTTTTAAAAAAAAAAAAAAAAAAGCTCGGGAAGTAGGTTTTTTTGAGGGTTTTCTAGAGTTTTTTCATTTTGGAGGGTTTTCTCCCTATCCTTCCACTATATATATATATATATATATATATATATATATATATATATATATATATATAGGCTAAGTATCCTGTGGAAACCCACTTGAGTTGGAGAAACCCGTGGAAACCTATGTAACAACATTGTTTTTTTCTAATTTTTTATAATAGCTTATATACTTAATTTTATGAGTTTCGGCCAAAAAAAATAAAAAAAAAGCTCCGAATAGATTTTTTTTAAAAAAAAATATGTAACAAACATGTTACATATGTAACAATGCTGGCGTATGATAAAACCGAGTTTGTGTAACACATGTGTAACAAAATAATCTACTCGGCGCTTTTTTGATTTTTTTTTTGCCGAAACTAATAAAATTGAATATAAAAGCTATGCTGAAAAAAATCATGAAAGAATAATGTTTTTACATAGGGTTTCCACAACTCAAGAGGGTTTCTAATTTAACCCAACCCTATATATATATATATATATATATATATATATATATATATATATATATAGGGGCAGGATCAAATACAAAGTAATATAAACGTGCGAATGATGCGAAGGATCATTTTGTACATGATAATTACGTAATGCGTTCATGAACATAAAAAACATTACGTAATTATCATGTACAAAATGCATGATAATTAAGTAATGATAATTACGTAATGCTTTCATGAACATAAAAAACATTACGTAATTATCATTACGTAATTATCATTACGTAATTATCCTGTACAAATATCCTTCGCATCCTTCGCACGTTTCTTTTACTTTGTAGAATAACCGCCCCTATATATATATATATATATATATATATATATATATTATATATATATAGGGATTGGATCATTTGAGAACTACTTTGAGTTGTGAGAACTTACTTTATAACCACACACTTATTTTATTCAATAATGAATGTGTGGTTGTAAATTAAACCATACTAAAATATTAAATAAAATATTAATGGTTGTAAGATTTCTTTACACTGGTGTAAAAACGTCATAAATAATTTATTTATTTTTTCATTTTTTTATGTTGGGGTTTAGACGTTTTTACACCAGCGTGCAAAAAAAATTAATGCACATTTTACGTCAAGTTCTCGCAACTCAAAGGAGTTCTCATATGATATCAATCTTCTATATATATATATATATATATATATAGGGTAAGGATCATACGAGAACCAACTTTAGGGAGAGAACCAGAGAACCATTGTCAACACAAACAAAAAAAACCTAAAAACCCCACCTTCACCCCCTAAAAACCTAAACCCACCCACCTCACTCCCTAAAAACCTAAACCCCCATCCCCCACACCCCCCCCCCCCCCCCCCCCAATTGTGAAATGCACATGTGCAGCTAACCCCACACCCCCCAAAAACCAAAACGCTCCATCCCATCCCCCCCAAAAAGATACCCCCTCTTCCACCATACCAAAAAACTAAACCCTAAAGCTAAACCCATTAAAAAACTTAACTATAATAGTTAAATGCACATGTGCATGTAGAACAATTATCTTATTTTATAGTTTTATATAGGGGATTTTTTAAGTTTATTCACCAACAACCCAAAAAAACCTAACCCCATTCCCATCATACCTAAAAACTAAACCCTAAAGCTAAACCCATGAAAAAAACCTAACTATAATAGTGAAATGCACTTCGCGTTTATTTAAAGATCATTGAATAAATTTTTTTCCACCTTATATATCATATCACGTCCATTTAAATGATCATTTCATTATGACAATTGATAATTTATTTAAAATTGTGCTCTAATAGTCAAATGCACATGTGCATACAGTATATGACGTAATTATGACGTAAAAAAGGCCATTTTTTTGTTTTTTTTTATTTTTTTTGTATTTTTTTTATTTTTTTTTTCAGAAAGATTAACACTAAAAAAACATTTTGGTGTTTTTACTTTTTTTTATTTTTTTACTTTTTTAGGTTATATAATTTTTTTATTATTTTTTTTTATTTTTTGGTGGAGGGGTTTTTGTGTTCACACTTGGTTCTTTGGTTCTCTCCCTAAATAGTGGTTCTCAAATGATCCAAATCCTATATATATATATATATATATATATATATATATATATATATATATAGAGAGAGAGAGAGAGAGAGAGAGAGGTTCATGTACAAAGGCTACATTTCGTGAGAAGTGTGAGAAAGATTAAGAATTGATATGTATGCAATCATTTTTTGGACTTAGTCCTGATCTTTTTGAGTGTTTTGTCTAGAAAAACAACAAACATAACAATTAAAAACCGAAAACAATGTATTTTAAGCTTAAAACTTAAAATAACAATGCTAAGAAAATTATACAATATGTTTTAACTGTTAAGTAGTGCCTTTTAGCTGCGTTTTAAATTTAAAGATTATAATACATTGCATTGTATTTTAAATTATTGTGTTTGGTGTTTTTAAAGCCAACACAACCCAAAACTTCATTCCTAAATCCAAACCATAATCGTTACATGCCAATTATTAATCCATCTCCCACTTCTCATAAAATATGTCATTTGTACACGAACCTAAACCTATATATATATATATATATATATATATATATATATATATATATATATGCGTGTGTCTTTAGCCTATTTAATTCTTTACTAATTTGATTTAACTAAAAAAACTTATAAATATGCATGTCATGTTAAGTTTTTCTATCAAGATTACGATATATTGGTTTGAACTAGGATTTTTTTTCGTATCATAAGATATATTGAGTGTCATATCGTACCAGTGTCATAATAAGCAAAACTGACATGACCGCGGTACGGTATTGATATAATCAGGGCTCATACCAATATTTGTTTTATGGTTCTCAGTTGATATAAACAAGACTTTATATCTTTTGTTAGGTTAAACAACTTTTGTGTAATGAAACCACTGTGAATAATTTTTTTTATCATAAACAATACAAAGTACATGTAGTGCTGAAAGATAATAGATACTGAATTAATTTTATTGAAAGCTTAGGTATTACAATTTATAGAGATCACATGAAACCCTAAATACCTAACTAAGCCCGTGGGCCTTAATAATAAACCCTAGTGTGATAATATAGTCTAATACTCCCCCGCAGTCATAGCGGTTGGAAACCATTAGCTTAGACTGGAAATTAAAACATAAATAAATAATAAAAACAAGCTTCGACTTCCAACAAATCCATAGTTTGCATAATATGACATCCATCTACAATCTTTATATCGTTGATCCCGTAGTGTGCAAAGAACCCATAAGCAAGCAGCGAAGCGGCAACAATAAGCGGAGATGTGGTGGCAATAAGTAGCACGGCGGCAGAGGACCGTAGTCCTACAAGCTCTGCGACAACGCGACTGGTGGCTAGTGGACCGTAGCCCTACTAGAGAGAATCGCTCAACTAAACAGTGGCGAAGAGGACCGTAGTCCTGCAAAATAATGGCGCGATGTAGGAGCAGCTTAGAAAAGAAAAGAAAACAATAGATGACTGAGAGTCTAAGACGACACAGTGAGGGAAGAAGCTTGAAGTGAGCACTGGCAAAAGCGGGGATCGGAAAAGTAAGCCAACTGGAGATGAGATGTTCGGCAGTGAGAAGTAACACTATTTTGAAAAAGGATTCAGGAATTGTCTTGCCGGATCTTGTCCCGGTAATGAGAAACTTTATTTGAATGGAAAACTTAAAGTAAAAAAGAAAAGAAAAACGAAACAGTAAAATTGAAGGGGGACAGGGCGGCGGCAGTGCTGGCACGCCGCCCTGTCTAGGGTTTGGTTATTTGTTTGTGGCGCAGCGGAAACGGTATAGAGTCTAGGTTGGCTCTGATACCATGAAAGATAATAGATACTGAATTAATTTTATTGAAAGCTTAGGTATTACAATTTATAGAGATCACATGAAACCCTAAATACCTAACAAAGCCCGTGGGCCTTAATAATAAACCCTAGTGTGATAATATAGTCTAATAACTGCAATGAACTACTACTGATAATGAGCGAACAACATCGGTTGCAATGTCAATATTTGTTTTTTTTTCTAATCAATGTAAATACTTGTTGATGTATTTGAGCATTTCGTAACTTTAGTTTTAAGGTTGCATAAGATAGTTGTATGCAACTAGACCAATGTAATTTTTTATTTTATTTTGCGATACACATAGTTTTTCAGCGAACAAATCGATATAGCCTGAACATGTCGGTAACGGTATTTAGTTTTATGGTTTTTTATCGTATATGATATTTTTTTCACTATCCGTACTTAAGCCATAAAGCAATGTAACTTTGTCACTCATAAGTTTATTTTTATAACTTTTATTTGACTATGTGGATACTATTGTAAAGATTATTTCATATATATTTGTGTCATATACGAAATATGCATGTGCATATACGAAATATCTGTCGCATTAATCTGGAGGGTACCACTAGTTGTAGAATTAAATATAAAGTTATTTTAAGATGATCCATAGATATCTCTTTCATAATTCAAAATACTGTAAAAAAACAATATAAATGTATTTGGTTTATTTGGGCAAGTGTGCCCTATCAAACAAGCAATGCCCTATTTCCACACTAAGAATAATAGAAGCTGTCCTACAATTTTGTCTCTGGAAAGGAACAGCCTAAGTCTAAGTCTAAGTCTATTTCTAAGTCTAAGTCTTAAGTCTTCGTCTTTAAGGTAAGTCTAAATTAAATGTGCAAGTGTATAGCTAATGTCTTTTAAATGTTTCGCTCTCAACTCTCAAGTGCTGGAGAAATCAACGGTTAAGGCATAAGGGCGACAAGTCAAGAATGTCTTCCGAAAACTAAATACCAAAAGATCATATTGTTAATTATATGGATGACAAAGAAGAAAGACCTCTATATACGACAATATAAATACATGGGCAATTAAATAAAAAATAGTTTTTTTTTTCTTAGAAAATTTAGGAAGTGTTATTGTAATATAAAGAGTTTTTTTATTCTTAGAAAATGGTTAGGCTACGCCACGACATTTATTTTCAAATGATCGAAACTTGTTTGTTTGAAGGCAATGTAATGTCGATACAATATTTATGTAAACGTTAAACATTGTCTCGGATTAGTTTGTAATTCGATAAATATGGATTATATAATGAAATGATGTTTTTGTTATTATTTTGCTAATTATTTTGCATATAATAAAATGGCTATAAATCCAGGAGGGTAAATCTGTAATTTTATAGGAATTTTTTTTAGATTAATAAATTATGACACGCAAAATGAACGTCATAAAATTATGTCATAAATTTTTGTCATAAAATGTGTCGTTAAAATGCTAATAAAAATTGTCATAAAAATGTGTCACTAAAAAGTGTCATAACGTGTGTCAATAAATGTTGTCATAAATGTGTGTCATAAACAGATGACACGCGAAAATATGTCATGTTAAATTTATGACACCGCCATCCTTGACATTCTTTTTCTTGTCATCAGACCCCTTTCTTGACTCGCATTGCGTGTCAAGAAAGGCCTTTTTTCTAGTAGTGTACACACACCCCTCTCTAACACTAATCCATCACCACCACCCACCTCCACCATACACCACCACAACCACCCAACATAACCACTACACCTCCTCATCCTCTCTCTCCCATACTTGAATAAGACACAAGCTTACATGCCAAGAATCAAAAGAGTAGCCTGTAGGTTGGTCCCAGGTAAAATCGAGAACACCAACTAGCCGCCACCATCGCTTCCATCACCCATAACCTTCATAACTGCCACCATCGCCTCCGTTCTCCGCCACCATCCCACCATCAGTTCCCTCACATTTTTCCACACATTGAAATGGGGCAGTGGTTGGTTTTGGGTATCTACTGGGCCTTTATCCTCATCTACATCAGTTCCCTGCTTATTCAGGGATTCTCCAACATTTTCCTTAACCATATCAATAGCAATAGCACGAACAGGGGTCAGAACCTTTGTATTAACCACATTTAATAAACACGGTGATTTGGATGGTGTAACCATGTTAGCATCAGATGCAATCGATTGGTTAATGGACTGAATAGCTTCATCAAACGACATGGAAGTGTGGAGAGGGTCATTAACGTCTTGATTAGCACCATCCAAATCCAGGTAGGGTTCAACAGGAACAAATTGGCCATTTAGGGTTTATTTCAGAACATTACCTTTATGAGATTGGTGGCTACATAACTTCTTCAATTTCAAGCTATCAACGACCAGTCAACAAATCGATTTTGCAGAGAATGGTGGTGGTGTTGTGTATATAGAGAGGGTGGGTATATTTTGCAGAGAATGGTGGTAGTGTTGTTTTGTATTCAGGTAGAGAAAGGGGGAGAGAAAGATAGATAGGGGTGGAGATGGGTGGGTTTAATAAATTAGGGTTTAAAAATAATCATAATAGATGAAAGGTCCAATTTGCCCCACATTTAACTAGGCAAAATGACAAGGCTACCCCTGACTTAACGTCAGTTTCTAACCCAGTTAGTGAAATGGACGAAAATAACACCAAAATCTAAACGTCAGGAGTTCAATAGCAAAAAAAAAAAAAAAAAAAACTTTTTTGGACTGGGGCACCAAACTGAATAATAGCAAAAAGTTACTTGTTTTCATTATCTTTTTCTCAATGTTTTTAAAACCAGGCTAGACAATTTACAAAATTTATATAGAACTAAACTAATCAATTTCCATTAATACTAAAATACACTAAACTATTTTATTAAGCCCCCGAGTTGCAGCGGGGGTATGGGAAACGTAAAATGTATAACACAATAACTAAGTCGATCTAGGGCCCGTGCATTGTGAAAGAGTCGTTAAACCGGAAAACCGAAAAAATTGTAAAAGATGAAAAATAGAGAATACCAAAGTTGAAAATGAGAAATTGTTAGGACTACATTTTATAAGATGTAAAAGTTTAGGGGTTAAAATTAAAAAGAAAAAAAAAAAAGAGAAATATATATCTCATAAAGTTAAAAGACACACTATGATTGCTTAACGAAGTTGTACAATAATCTTGTATATACAATACCACTAAACACAAAACAGACACTAAGCACAAAATAAAACACTCTTATGCAAAAACAAGATGTAAATTAATGCTATATAAATTAGTCTTTTTACATTATATATAAACTAGCTTTTATCCCGAGAGCGTCACAGGGTTGAAAAATATAACAATTCTAATAATACTACTACTAATAGTAATAATTTTTACCCTTGTAATTAAATAAATAAAAAAAAATAACCTTGCTATAAGGTGACACCATGTGTTGCAGTGTTGCGCGATTCTTTCTCCTAGCTTCTCTTGATGAAGTATACCTATGCATCTTTAAAAGAGTAAAATTCCAATGAAAGCATGGCGATTGAGCTGAATTTCAACATCGTAGATAAGAACCTGGTTTAAAAGAAAAAACATTATTAATGAATAACCTGAACACTTTGTGTTTTTTTTCCTGTATGAACGAAACCCCACAAAAAATAGTTGTTTTTTTCTCCGTTTTTTATATAGAACTATGGTACTCGTTGGAAAGATAATAAAACGCTCGTTAATTTGGTGTAACTTTTTTCTTTAAAAAATATCGTATATAAAAGATATTAACGTTTAAAAATTATGGGAGGAAAATAAGAGAGAAAAATTTCAATTTGTTTTTAAATTCTTTTTTCCTAAAATAACTCAATTTAAAATTAGTAGATTAGGTTTTATATTATTATTTATTTATTTTTAATTTGCCACATGACATGACACATGACACACTCAAGGAGGAGAATGTCTCCTTCAATGCCATGTCATTAAAATGACTTTCTTAGGCCTCCATTGAATGTCACCTCATTAATATTCAATTCTTTTATTATAAGTTATAGATACAAACACACTTTATAGTTTAGAGTTTAGACATCACGTTGGGTTGGGAACTGATGAGGCCATATGGCTCAAGTAGGTTTTTTTTACTATATATATCTGTCGCATCTATTCCTTCTTTCTAGCTACCCATATATGACCTTCATCTTTTCATCTTCTTCTTTAAATCCCTTTGTATTTTATTCACGTGTTAATTTAATGTCGCCCGATTTAGGTTTATGATACAAGATATGAAATGTTGAACATTGTTATCCTTTTAGTTGTTTCATTTCATTTCTAGCAACTCTTATAGATCTAACTTCTTCACCTTGTAAATTACATTACCGTTCGTCCGGTCCGGCCTTCGTTTCTTATCAGATTTCCGGTTTACCGTCGACTCATGGTCCAACCGGCCGACTAAGTGATAAAACGGTCCCACATGTTGAACCGGACCGGCCGAGTCTGTGACAACCTGCACCCTTCACTTTTCATAAATGTGCATAATTGGTCCCTCAACTATTTCAAAATTTTCATTTTAACCCTCCTATTTTAATAGGACCAAAAGTCACAATTTAATAAAACTTATAATTTTTATAAGTAAAAGTATTGCACGTTTTATACTCACATCTAGACCCGAGCACGTATGTTTCAGATCTTGATACTCAAAGCCCTTAATTTTCGGTCCTAAAACAACTTAGAAACCGAAGGAAACAAGTCCGGAACTTAAAATTGATTAAATTAAAAATTTTGATTTTTTTACTTCTCGCGGTCCGCGAAGACAGTCAAACAGTCAAAGTCCCAGTCAAAGTCCGAGTCAAAGTCCTAGTCAAAGTCCGGTCAAAGTCCTAGTCAAAGTCTTAGTCAAGCAGTCAAAGTCATAGTCAAATAGTCAATTCATCATAAAACCTTACTTTATGGTGTTGACCAATTTTAATAGCTAATTGAATCCAAAACTAGTATAAAAACCCACCTATGACCCATTACACTTGGTACCTCTAAATCGATTGTTTCAATCCGATTAAACTTTCCCTCATACCTTTCTTCTATAGTCTATTACTTCTACAATTGAAGCTTTGATTATAAGCTCTTGTAATTGGCGAATTGGAAGCTTGATATTCTTTCTTTTTCGGTTTTTATTTCTTCAAATTGGACTAGCTACGTTGTTGAGTCTTTGGGATTCGCCTCACATACATTCACAACGCTTAGAGGATAATTCAGCTTAGCAAATGTGAGTATATCTTTCCCCTTTTTCATGTTTACACTTTTGGGGTGACTCGTGTACGCTTATTACTTCACTCACTTAATCATGCTTTAGTCTATATTCACAATCGCAATTCTTGTATGTGTTTTACTTGTTGATCGCTGATAGTGTGTACTTATGACCTTAATCATTAACCCGGTGTGGGCCTAGCATAGCAATAAATAGTACTTGACTATTGTTAAGTGTAAACTACTTGCTTTGTCGCATACTATATATAATCATACTATTGGCCGACTACTATACATATATACTAGATATCCCATTATTTTTAGATATCATTTCTATAAGGCTTGATTTTAGGTGACATTTGTACATAGCTTGAACACTAAATTGTAGACAGTATAACATGTGAATTGCGAAACTCTTTTCCTACTATATTTATTCAAACAGGATATGTTCACCAATACATTTTGTATTGACAAAATTATTTTCGTACATGTTTCAGGTTGTTATGAGATCACTGTTAAGCTTTTGGAACTTAAACTTCGACTTGAGATTTACTAAATTTTATTTTAGATTGTTAGTTCTTAAACGTTGCATTCTTGTAATTTCATTTAAATGTAATAAATTACTTAGTCAATGTATCAATATTTACATTTCTAGTCCATGAGCTATTGAACAATCATTACCTCGTGACACCTCGATGTTTCCGCCATCGGTTGGGGTGTTACAGAGTCTACGGTTGTCAGTCCGACCTAACCTTCAAAAACATTGCTTTTTCCGATTCTCACAAACACTTACATCTTCTCTTATTCATGACTGATGACGCGGGTACCTAGATACCCACACTTAGAAGTATTTAAGAAAATTATAAGCTCACTTACAGAAGCTGGAGTCACCTCTTACATATGGACCTCAGGTCGAACCGTCATTGCAAGACCTGCAACAATTTCGAACTCCCCCTTCTTCAAGGGTAATTAACTAATCTCCACATGACGACCTGTTGTTCCTTGTCGAACGAATGGAGATGACTCTCGAAGGAGTTCGTCGGAATTTCCTTCAACTATGGGACCTGTGGAACGGTTATGTTCACGAAAAAAAGGTCTAAAGGAGTGAGAATGAGGCTTGACTATGACGAACCTGAAGTTACTCTCTCTCTCTCTCTCCAACACCTTCCATTCCATGTTCTACAACCTCTCCGGTTACCAGAAGATTTACCACGACCTACAAACCAAACTCTTACCTGACTGAAATGGGAGGAATGTTCTTTCTAGCGGAAACCAGTCACTCAGTTCCATTTTCCACTCCTCCTAGAAGTCAAGAATACATTGTTGAACAATTATTGCAACTCACAAACCTCAGCACCGCTTGCTCAGAGTTCCTTCGAGGACGCTCTAAAGTCTTTGTCTCTTGCAAGATTAGTTGTTGTTTCATCTCCTATTAGAGCTAGTAGCTCAAGTCCGCCCTCATTTGACCCTTGAGTTTCACTTATCCAAATTTCATGCACCCTTAAAAGGCAGCGTGCATGATGTCATGATACTACTTGCCTTGGCAGGGGACCTTCCCAAGTAAGTATCGTTTCAAACTCCCATGGTTAACCCATCTACTATAGTTAGCTAAACCCCTATGTTAGTCAAGTGCCTGCCACCAGCTCATGTGGTGAACCCTACCCAAGTAAACCCTAATACTACCATGGCTAACCCTGAAAACGTAGTCGACTCTAATGAGACTACTCAGCCTTACCGACCCAGCTCGCTAGCTTGTTTCTCTGATAAGATAGCCAACTTCAAGTTTGTGAACAAGATAAAGATGCTGTCAATGTAAAAAACGTATGATGGTACAAAAGATCAAGAAGATCATCTCCATGTATTCACGGGAGTAGCTACCGTAGTGTGGTGGAACAACGTTGAGTGTTGCCACATGTTGTAACACCCCAACCGATGGCGGAAACATCGAGGTGTCACGTAGTGACGATTGTTCAATAGCTCATGGACTAGAAATGTAAATTTTGATACATTGAATTGAATAATTTATTACAATGAAAGAAATACAACAATTAAAACTAGCAATCTAAACTAAAATACAGTAAATCTCAATCTATGCCTAAGTTCCAAAAGCTTAGAAGTGATCTCATAAGAACCTGAAACATGTACGAAAATAAATTGGTCAATACAAAAATGTATTGGTGAGCATACCCTATTTGAATACATATAGTAGGAAAAGCGTTTAGCAATTCACGTGTTGTATATTGTTTGCAATTATGTAATAAGCAATATCCGTTCAAAATAAACCCTATGAAATGAAAGGAAATATATATAGTAATGAAATACATAGCAATGACAATGACTCTCAACAGAGTCACAAGGGTATATACCATAGTACTATTCATTGAAATGTCAAGCCCCCAAAGGTTAATGATTTTGACAAGTCATAAACACACAAATTAACACAAGCAAACACACATGAGAATTGTTATTTTAGTAAAAGGAAATAGAAAGTTGGTAATAGGTACATGAGTCACCCTAAAATAGTAAAACAGTAAAAAAGGGGAAAGATATACTCACAGTTTGCGAAAGCGATCAAAATCCATTTAAGCGGTCGTGAGCTAAGTAATGGGAATTCCGAGGAATTCAACCTATAACGTAATAGAATACTAATAAGGAAATGTCTAAAGTCTAAGGTATCTAGGGTCTAAGGCATTAGGGTTTACTAAGTCGATTTGGGGAATTAGAGTTTTTTATGATAAGTCGAATTAATATAAAAGTTGTATATCAGAAATAATATACCTGAGTTCGTAAATCTAGTTTAGGTAATATAATTATTTCCAGTTAAATATTTAGATAGAAATATGTTTTGAAATAATTAAGACAAAGTAAATTAATTACTTTCACAAGATTATTGTAAATAAATACAATAATCATAAACGTTTAAATAAATAATCATGAGTTACACCATGATCCAGCCAATGGTAATTAAGATTTCAACGTAGGAATACTTCTATTTTACAAGAAAAGTAATTATAAAATAGATGTTAAATAGTATAAATAAATATTTGATTAATTATGTCTAATTAAACATAATTAAGTCCAAAATACAAGACATGATCCAAAAATGCTATTTTTATAGAAAATGGATACTTTCTGATGTAAATTAATGAAAATAATTTTTCCATAATTTTTATAAACTTATTTATATTTAAAACTAATTTAATGAGATTAAATCATGTTTAAATGATTAAAAATAGGAAGATTAATAAAAATAAGTGTTTTCTGAACCAATAATTTTTATCTCAGTTCATGATGATGAGAAATAATTTTCCAAAAACTTTAAGATTAAAATCATTAAAAATTAATTTTTAATCAATTAAATATGTTTAAGACCAATTAAATCAATAAAAATATAAAAATAAGACATTTTCCAGGAAATAAAAGTGTAGTAATTTTCTTTATGGTGTCAAGATGCTACTCCTAAATTTTTATAATTTTTGGAGCAAAAATGGATTTATCATGAATATTTAAAGATTTGCATATATTATAATATTTATAAAAAAATGGAAAAGTAAAGAAATAGGAAATCTATGGAAGAAAAGAAGGAAAGACAAAAAGATGTCCATGCCTGGGTTCGAACCCAGGTAGACCTGATGCACAAACAACACACAAACCACTATACCACCATAAGTCTTGGGTCTTTAATTAGAAAAATAAATATAAACATACTAGTTTCCAACTCATCTTCTTCCCCAAATACAACCTAAGAACCCTAACCCTATACCCAAATCCAATAATCTAATACATAACAAATTTGACCTCTACTATAAGGGGCTTTCGATCGGCATTAGATTAGGAACAAAACGGCACAAAGAGAAAGGACTTACAACGCGTATGTGAGTCGAATGAACTAAACAAATTCAAGACTTGGGTCGAACATATGCAGACTTTCTGGACTGGATTAACATATTGTGGGTTTAGTTTGTGAAAATGGTGGGGAATGTAATGGAACAACCAATTTATAATTTTAATCGACGAAAACGAGTGTTTTATTCCTTTCATTAATTCCGGCCAGTTACACTATAAATCCCGATTAAATCTCGATTAAAACGCGTTAACTGCTCAATTAAATCGCTGGAACAGTAAAGGTTTAAAGGAGAAACAATTAACAGCCATTAAAACAAATGAAAACGTACTTTAACCCGACATTCACACTCGCCGGAAACAACTCCGGCCGGCGACTCTGGACAGAACAGGTAAGGGGGCGGGTTGGTTTTAATTCAAAAAAACTACTTTTATGAAATGGCAAGAATGGCCCCTCAAGCCTTTAACTAGTTTAACTTTATTAGCTAACCAGGTTAGTTATAATAAGGTTTGGTTAAGGTTTTCTTAATAAAACTTTAATTAAGTTAGCTAATGTTAACCAAAATGTTTTAAACTTTATAAAATTTAAACTTTTTATTAATTTCATAAAATAACTAATATATATTTTTTTAATAAATGCCAAAATAATGTCACGCGTTTGATTAAAACATTTCCAAACAATAATTGAAAGAACTCAACTTTTATTAGATTCAAAACATAGAAAGTACATGGACTAGATTTGACAACTTGTTAAAAGATAAGGGTGACGGTTGTCACACATGTTCATGTAAACCTTGGCCGTACCAGCTCGTCTTTGGTTTTGTGGCTTTCCGGCCAAGAGCATAACCTCATTTGACGATTTATACCTAAGTTTCCTAACTAACTTCACTTCCTTAAGGAAGTGTGTCAAAGATGATGCTATCTTACACAAAATCCAACAGGGAGGACATGAAGACTTTTAGAGTTTTATAGTAAGATAAAAAAGAGAAGTTCTCAACTACAATGGGACCAATGAAAAGATAAAATTTTTAGGGTTCATGAATACAATTAGACCCAAGATGCTTTAGAGAAGGTTTCATGAAGACATACTCAAACCATGGAGGATGCCTTTGATCGTGCTGAAGCCTTCCTAAGAGAAGAAAAAGCTCTCAACAACCGGGAAACCAAGAAATGAGATTGGGAAAGTTGGAGAAATAACCCACCTCAATTAAAGAATCCTCATTTTCAACCTTTTGTTGGAAGGAGACCACCTCACAGGTCCTTCGATCGACGAAGAAATGAAAACAGAAAGCGATCCCCTCAGTTTTACAAGGAATGAAGAAAAAGAAAGACATATCTTCACCGTTTTAACAAAGACTCCTCAAAAAATCCTCTCCACCGAAGAAGCTAAATATACCTTCAGGCCTCCAAAACCCCTCCCCAAGTTAGCCAGTAAACGTTTTGTCAACAAGTTTGTGCTTTTCGCAATGACACTTGTCACCACACAAATGATTGCTTTCGGCTAAAAATGAGGATAGATGAAGCTGTAAAATCGGGTGAGCTTTCTCACTTGATCAAATATATTAAAGGAAAAGGTAGGACGGAAAGAAAGAAGCGAAAATACATATGGTCCACTTTGAAGGCTCACAAGATGCCAAAAAAAAAAAGGTCAAACATGTAACACCCCTACCGATGGCGGAAACATCGGGATGTCACGTATTGATGATTGTTTCAGTAGCACATGGTATATATTAAAATTTTAAATAATTTATTGATAACATAAATATCGAAATGAAAAGATGTCTAAAAATCCCAAAATACATAACATCAAATAAAACAAATAACTTCAAATAACTTCATAGAATCCATCACGCATACTCTAAGCCTCAGCTTCATTGTTACCTGAAACATGTTAATTTTAAAAATATTTTTGGGTCAACAAAAGTTGGTGAGAATTACATAGGTTTTGATAATTGAATAAAACTTGTACAATTCAAGTGTCATGGCAAGTCTAGTCCATATGTGAAAACATACTATCAGGTAAATCGAGTGCATAATTAAACCTTGTGACTAGAATATTGTGGTCCATCCCATACGCTCATGGTTCACTCGATTATGTTATGAATTCGATAACAATCACCCACGCTACCTATGTAGGAGGTACACGTATCCGGGTGGGATTGTCAGTCCAATAGATCTATCATTGTATACCGTCGGCTGATCAATGTTCATGATTATGCTAGAATATTGTGCTTACCCTAGTCATGTTTAAGACATAATGCAATATAGAATAACACATAGACACTTTATGATTGAATTGTAGATAGAATGTTGTAACATGTTTCACCCCAAAATAGTGAAATAGAAAAAAGGGCTATGTAAAACTCACCTTAGTGTTAAAATGGAGACCCTTGTTATATAAGTAAATGTGGCTCGTGTGTATCCAAATATCACCCTATTTCAAGGTAATAAATAAGTTTTGGGGAAAACTTAATAAGTCTAAGTTTTCTAGCCTAAGATGTGCTAGGGTTCCTAATTTGGGGATTATTAATTGATTTATGATTACATTTGAATAATTGTTAAATAACTTTAATAAATAAAGAAATAATTAATATAAATATTTCTGACCAATATTAACTAAAAGTAGTCGAATTATAATGTAATAAATGTGAAAATAATTTTTATAAAATTATTTTCTTAATTAACGAATGTTTGTATATAAATACTTATTTGACAAAATATAGACTTAATATTTAAAAATATTAAAAATTATAAATTTCGAATCAAAAATTTATATTTCTGATCTAAGTGATTAATAATAATTTATGTGAAATTTTGATGCAAAAATAATAAAAAAAATGAATTTATTATGATTTATTTATGATTAAAATAACAAAAATCGATTAAAAATATTAAATAAATGATTTTTCAGAAATAAAAATCATTTCTGGAATGTTTATTGTTTTATAAGTTTAGGATAATTTTTGTGGAGTTTTACAAAATCATTTTTATATTTTTATAGAATTTTATAATTATAATAGAATAAACTTGTAATATTTGTTATATATAATAAATAAATAATTTTTGAAAAACTAAAAGTTGGATATTAAACTTTATCATAAGACTGACTTAAAATAAATTTTGTAGAATTTATAAACTATGTTTAGTATTTAAAATCCATTTTTAAAAATATAGGTTATATAGTTATAAAAGAAATCCAAAAAAAAAAGATTGCATGTGCCAAGGCTCGAACCCGAGTCCTTGGCCGGTTCCAAGGTTTTAAAATCACAAGCCTAGATCATCTGGTCTAGACCCTGAGAACGAATAATTCTTGGTTTGAAATATATATATATATAGCCTTACTGGTTGCCTTTGATAATTGGTTTTTAAAAAAAGAAACATGTGGGACTCGAACCCTGGCCGTAGGCCGGTTCGCGTATTAACGTGAAGGAGCCATACCAACTGATCAACTGATCAGTTGGTGATAGAAGTTGTTCTGTTTTAAATATATAACGATGTCTGCAGATAGTTTATCCCCAATTTAAATCGCTAGAACCCTAGAATCTTTAATAATCAAAACGAACGAGCAATAACCCGATTATTCATGGGGTTATTGCTGTCCTATGGCCGATTAACTAAACCAAACAAAAAAATGAACTTACAAACTGTTTTCGAGGTTGAATTGCTCGGTCAAACGTAAAGTCAAACGCGAAACAATTGGAGATTAAAAGGAGATTTTTAGAAGAAATTGATAGTGGGGATAGAGTTATCGGCGATTTGTGACTGAGAATGAGTGCTCAATTTATACTAAAACACACGTATGTTCGAATTGGTAAGTTTGACTTGTTTTTAAAACAATGACGCGTGATTGAACGATTTTTGGTATGTTTTAATGATGATTAAGCGTGTAGACTACGCGTATTAGTCTGTCAATCAGCTATGTTTACCATAATGGGATTAAAAACGTGGATTGGAAGGTTAATTATGGATGATTGTCATTGCAGTTGACTTTCCAAGTCAACTGTTATGATTCAAATAATCCATATAACTAAAACGCGTGGAAAAAGAAACAGATAAGAGGTGTAGCCCAGTTGGTTGGGCTGTGTGGTTTGTGTGAGCTGGCCATGGGCACGGGTTCGATCCCCGGCCCAGGCTTTTATTTTTTTACAATTATTACACCACTTTATTAATAATATATAATTATAGTATGGTTCTAGGAGTCCAAACGCGTCACGAAATATTTTTAAAAGGTACGATAATGATAAAAAATGCGACGTTTTATTAATAAATGTCACAACGTACATAGAAATAAATACGAAATGTTACAGTCTCCCCTACTTTTAGGAACTTCGTCCCGAAGTTGGAGTTGGAGAGTCTGGTGGGAAAAGGTGTGGGTACTTTGACTTCATCTGGTCCTTGCGTTCCCAAGTGAACTCTGGACCTCGTTTAGATTCCCAACGAACCTTAACAATCGGAATGCGACTGCGCTTGAGTTTCTTGACTCCAGTATCCACGATCTCAACAATGTGCATAGTTTCATCGATTTGCACATCTTCAAGAGGGACATGGAGGTTCTCATCTGCTAAGCATTTCTTGAGATTCGAGACGTGAAAAGTTGGGTGAACATTGTTTAACTCAGGTGGAAGATCAAGTTTGTAAGCCACTTTTCCAATCCTGTCAAGCACTTTGAATGGGCCTACGTATCGAGGAGTTAGTTTTCCCTTTCTACCGAAGCGAATTACTCCCTTCCATGGAGATACCTTAAGAAGTACAAGGTCCCCGACTTGAAATTCCAAGGGCTTACGACGTTTATCAGCATAGCTCTTCTGTCAACTTCTAGCCTTGAGAAGATTATCCTGAATGAGTTGGACTTTATCTGTGGTTTCCTAGATCAGTTCAGGTCCAGTGATCTGGGCTTCACCAACCTCAGTCCAACAGACAGGTGAACGACACTTACGACCATAGAGTGCCTCGAAAGGAGCCATGTTAATGCTGGCATGATAACTGTTGTTGTATGAAAACTCAACCAAGGGAAGATGAGAATCCCATGCGCCACCAAAATCGATGACACATGCCCTGAGCATATCCTCAAGTGTCTGGATGGTCCGTTCGGTCTGACCATCTGTTTGAGGGTGATAAGCAGTACTCAGGTTTAGCTTGGTACCCAAAGCGTCTTGTAATGAATCCTAAAAGTGAGAGGTGAAACGACCATCACGATCAGAGATAATGTCCAAAGGTATACCATGGCGACATATAATTTCACTCACGTATATTTTTGCTAACCTTTCCACAGAATATTTCTCACGAATTGGTAAGAAATGGGCTGACTTGGTTAGATGGTCAATGATTACCCAAACGCTGTCAAAACCTTTGGGTGTACGAGGGAGTTTAGTGATGAAGTCCATTGCTATGCCCTACCATTTCCACACAGGAATTTCTGGTTGTTCAAGCATACCAGATGGTCATTGATGTTCAGCCTTGACCTTTGAACAAGTAAGGCATTTTGCAACGAAAAGAGCGATATCTTTCTTCATACTAGGCCACCAATACGAATAACGAAGATCTTGGTACATCTTGTCAGCTCCAGGATGAATAGAATAACGAGACTTATGAGCCTCGTTCATAAGGAAAGTACGAAGATCATCACGGTCAGGAATCCAAAGTCGATTGAGAAAATAAAGTAGACCATCAGGTTTGGTTTCAAGTTGAGTCTCAGCACCACAAGACATTTCCTCGTACATGTTACCTTGGGTGACTGAAGTATGTTGAGCCTGGAGGATACGATCCTGAAGATCAGTACGAACTCTCGCACAATGAAGTTTGATGCGCTCTTTACGACTGAGTGCGTCAGCTACAACATACGCTTTGCCAGGATGGTAGCGAATCTCGCAATCATAGTCGTTAAGTAACTCAACCCAACATCGTTGCCTCATGTTAAGATTTTTCTGGTCGAAGACATGTTGGAGACTTTTGTGGTCCGTGAAAACCACACATTTGGTTCCATAAAGATAGTGTCTCCAAATCTTAAGAGCAAAGACGACTGCGCCCAATTCAAGATCATGGGTGGTATAATTCTTTTCGTGGGTCTTGAGCTGTATAGACGCATAAGCAATAACCGTGCCTCGTTGCATGAGAACACAACCAAGACCTTGGTTTGATGCATCACAATAGACCACGAAATCATCATTATCATCAGGTAGAGATAGAATAGGAGCTTCACAAAGTTTCAGCTTAAGAGTCTCAAATGCTTCCTCTTGTTTTGGTCCCCACTCATAAGGTTTACCCTTGTGAGTTAAGGCAGTGAGAGGAACAGCGATCTTGGAGAAGTTGGCAATGAATCGACGATAATAACCGGCTAAACCAAGGAAGGAACGGACTTCTGTTGGAGTTTTAGGAACACTCCAATCCTTGACAGCTTCGATCTTTGCAGGATCAACATGAATTCCGTTCTCATTGATGACGTGTCCTAAAAATTGAACTTCCTTAAGCCAAAATTCACATTTCGAGAACTTGGCATACAGTTGTTCTTTCTTTAGGAGACCCAAGATTGAGTGAAGATGTTGTTCGTGATCGGATTTTGATTTCGAGTAAATCAAAATGTCGTCAATGAAGACGATCATGAATTTGTCAAGGTAGGGTCTACAAACCCGATTCATTAGATCCATAAACACTGCGGGAGCGTTGGTCAATCCAAACGGCATGACCATGAATTCGTAATGACCATAACGTGTACGAAAGGCTGTCTTGGGAATGTCTTCTTCGTGAACTCTAAGCTGATGATAACTAGAACGAAGATCAATCTTTGAGAAGTGGGTTGCTCCTTGAAGTTGATCGAAAAGATCGTCAATCCTAGGCAAGGGATAACGATTCTTGATGGTGAGTTTGTTGAGTTCACGATAGTCGATACACATCCTGAGAGATCCATCTTTCTTCTTGACGAACAATACAGGGGCTCCCCATGGAGAAGAACTGGGGCGAATGAAACCTTTATCAGAAAGTTCTGGCAGTTGACTGGCAAGTTCTTGCATCTCAGAGGGTGCAAGACGATAAGGAGCTTTGGCGACTGGATTTCCACGAGAAAAAGATCGATCCTGAATTCAACTTGACGAGCAGGAGGCAAACTAGGTAAATCCTCTGGAAAGACTTCAGGATAGTCCCGAATGATTGGAATATCTTGGATACTTTTGCCCTTGTCTTTCTTTTCTATCACGCTAGTCAAGAAAGCCATATACCCCTTTCGTAAGTATTTTTGAGTAGTAGTACAAGACATGAGTTTAAGCTCACCACAAGGCTTCTCACCATAGATCTTCAAAATGTCACCAGATTCAAGAGGAATGCGAATAACTTTCTCAAAGCATAGGATTTCAGCACGATGGGTTGACACCCAATCCATGCCTACTATGACATCAAAGCTTCCAAGATGCATAGGAATGAGGTCGATAGGGAAACTATGTTCATCAAGGGTCAACACACAGTTACGAATAACAGAATTGATCGAGATAGACTTCCCATTAGCTACCTCTACCACTAAGGGTTCCTCTAGGTTAGTTTGGGGTAAGTTAAGTAAGGGTTCAAACTTTAGTGACACAAACGACTTATCAGCACCCGAATCAAATAATATAGAAGCATGGTGGTTATTAACGAGAAACGTACCATTCACTACCTCATTGTTGTCGCGGGCCTGATTAGCATTGAGGTTGTACGCGCGACCACGAGCACCTTGGTTCTGGTTGCGGTTCTGGTTTTGATTGCGATTTTGGTTCTGGTTCTGGTTTTGGTTACGATTGGGGCAGGCATTGATATAGTGGTCTGGGCGGCCACACTCGTAACACTGACCACGAGCAGGCCTATTGTTTTGTTGGTTGGGAGCTGGGGCATTTCTGGCTGGGTTATTTTGGGCAACAGGGCCATTAGCAGGAGGAGCTCGACAGATATTCACAAGGTGTCCATACCTTTGACAATTAGTGCAAAAACGACATGGCACCTGAGCTGGGTGGTGGTATTTGCAAGTGTTGCACAAGGGGTGAGGTCCGGTGTATGGCTTCTTATTGGGTGCGGGGGTGGCAACCACTGTAAAGTTTCGGGCCTTACGTTTCTTGTTAATAGAGTGTTCAGTCTTAATCTCCTTAGCCGGCTCTGGTGTAGCTTTGTTCACATCTTTCTTAGCACCTTTGCGAAACAGAGTACCATTCTTCACGTGGTTGTCAGTCAGTGTAGCCGCTAAACGTTTGGCTTCTTCCAAGGTGGCAGGATTCCTTCCCCATACCGTGTCCTGAATTTGCATAGGTAAACCACCGATATACTTTTCGATGGCTACAGATAGGGGAGTGACCTTATGAGGCAACAACAGACTGAGCTCATGGAAGCGGGTATTATAAGCAAGGTTTTCCCCACTATCCTGAGCAAGGGTGTGGAACTCGTCCTCCAATTTCTTGACCTCGTTACGTGGGCAAAACTCAGCTTTCATTATCTCCTTGACTTGATCCCAGGTCATAGCAAGTGCAACTTCAGCTCCGCGGGTGTGCTTTTCCTCATTCCACCAAGTGAGTGCTCGTTTGTGAAGAACACTCATAGCATAACGGACCTTAAAGTTATCGGGATACTCACGATAAGGAGCTTTGGCGTTCGTTCTTGGTGTTGCTAACAACCGAGATATCACGGGAAGGATTGGGGTTGGTTATTGATTAATTGGTCATCGGGAAACAACCTCGCGTTAATCTAATCCGAGTACTTTGTTCCCTTTTATCACAACAATTGCTTTTACATGAGTTATGTCTATGTAATTCTTTCTAGTGGAAATTCACACAAATGTTTAGAGAAACCGGATCCTTGAATGATCATTGTTCCATAATTTGAAGAAACAAACTCACTTTAATTAAGTAATTAGTTTATAATCTAGTTCCAATCTAAAACAATCAACAACTCTTGATCTTTATTTCTATTTAGTAGATTAATTTTAGTTAATTCGCAAAGTTATTAGTTTACACACATTCCACAAACTCCCTGTGTTCGATACCTTCTTGCCACTATTCCATAGTTGTAATTGGGAAATTTACGTGTACCACGACAAACACGTCAAATTTTGGCGCCGTTGCCGGGGAGTAGTGCGCAACGTGTGTTAAGCTTTTAGTTTTGTTTGTTATTTTCGGGTTTACACGGGTTGTGTTTAGTGTGAAGGTACTTCAAGTGTATGCATACTAGAGGCTCTCACGAGTCATCACCACTTTTGTTTGATCCGGAAATTGAAAGAACATTGAGAAAGAACCGAGTTTTGATTAGAAGAAACAAAGTCATTGATTCACCTACTTCACCGTTCACCCAAGAAACGTAATGCAAGACTCTCACATACCAACAACGGGTCAAACGACCTCGTCATTTATGCCTACTTCCTCACACATTTCACCCAACACCACATTACCTAATTTTTCCACTAGTCCTGAAACACCAAGCCATACCACCCTACCGAGTTCCACTCAAGTTGATCCAAACCTTACCTTTAATCCGTCAAACACCATACCACCATTTTCCCATTTTTTTTTCAACTACGGGTCAATCATCTTCTACCATCCCACAACCACAAAGACAAGGTTCAACAATTGTCCATACCACATCTACTTATCAACCACCTAACCAATCGGGTTTTTACTATTCATCATTCCAAGGTGGTCAAAATTCGCGATTTCAAAGAGATGTGTATGACGATGGGTATGATGATGAGGAGTTTAGTGGGTACAATGAAGAGGGTTATTATTATGGAGGAGAAGGTGCATATGTGGGCTCTCAAGCTCAAACGGGTCAAGTAAGTCAACCACTTTTACCATTTCAAGACCCGGGAAGATTACCGGTTGGTGTGCAACATGTTAGACCGCAAGGATTGCACTTGCAACGTCCCACGCCACTCAATCAAATGCGACCTCTAAATATGCAAGCTCAACATCAAAGGCCAAATCACAAACAACAACCACCGATGCATCCAAATCAACATCCAAATCAACAATTTGCACCACAAGGTGCAATGAAAGGACAAATGGGTCAACCAAGAGCGCCATTGGGAGCACCTAGAAGACTCCACCCTGATGTTGTACGGGGAATTGAAGCACATTTTCGGCCTATTATCACTAATAATCCATCACCAATAGTGATTCCGCAAAATGCAAATGGAAGAACTTTTGAAGTTAGAACAACCGCACTCCAAAGTCTACCAAAATTTAAGGGGCTAGCAACGGAAGAGCCTAATTTTCATTTGGGAACTTATGATTCTATTTGCAACACTATTGGGGGTCAAGGATTTACTCCGGATGATGTCAAGTTGGTTCTCTTCCAATTTTCATTGGAAGATAAAGCAAAAAGATGGTTTCACACTCTACCATCCGCATCAATTTTCACATGGGCCGATATGCAACAAATCTTTTTGGATGAATTCTATAGTTCGCAAAAGACCAATGATGCAAGGAGGGGGTTGAGAAGCTTTCAACAACAGTCGGGAGAGATGTTCCATGAAGCATTTGAGAGGTTCAACATGATGCTACGAAATTTCCCTCACCATGGTATCCAACTATGGGAATTGTTAAATGCTTTTCATGAAGGTTTGACATCGGAGGATGCACGGGATCTTATGTCCATCACAAATGGCACTTTTGGTATAAATTTTGAACAAGATGATTGGGCATATTTAGAGCAAATGGCGGTGACTTCGAAAAGGAAGGCCCAATCTTCAAGAAGGGCAAGACATGTGATTCAAAGACCACAGGTGCATGCGGTAGAAGGAGGTAATGTGCAGAATACTAATCAATTGTACAATGTTTGCAGCACTTGTCAAGAGATAGGCCACACGGCGGAGGTTTGTGGAGTGGGTGTTCAAGAAGCACCAAGTGAAGAAGTGAATGCTATTCAAGGGGGTGGGAGAAATTATGATATGAACTCCAACACTTACTACCCCGGGTTACGAAATCATCCCAACTTTCGATATGGGAATGCTTCTAATCAAGCCAACCCGAATTTTCAAGCTGCTCAAGGTAATTATGTGCCTCGTCAACAATACAATCAAGGGAATTATAGAGGCGGATACAATAGTGGCTACCAAGGGCAAGCTCAAACTGGTCAACGAAATTCGGGTCATGATTCGTCAAGCGGAAATGAAGTCATGGAGATGCTTAAAGCTATGCAACAAGACATGCAAAGGCGAAATCAACTTGATGAAGCACGGATACAAAAGGATGAAGTTCGTGATAAAAGCATTCAAGCATTGACAACTCAAATGGGGCAATTAGCAACTGATGTGGTGGAATTGAAGAAGGGTAAAGGCAAGCTTCCTAGCGATACTCAGGTAAATCCGTCACATGGCTCTTCACGAGGTAACAATGTTAATGTTAATCAAGTGAGTGTTTTAAGGAGTGGGAAAGAATTTAAAGCGGATTTGTCACCGGGTTTTGTCGAGGGGGTGGTCGAGGATGTCACGGGTGAGGAAAGTGAAAATGATGAAGTTTCACTGGTTTTACAAAAAGAAATAAATGTTAAAAAACCGGAAGTGAGTGAGAGTGAAAAAACTGAAAATGAGCCGAATCAAGTTCCATTTCCATCGGCTCTACTTGACCCGGGTAAGAAAAATTTTATTGCATCAAGAGGTC
The DNA here is from genome assembly GCA_030844895.1 of Ambrosia x helenae. Taxonomy (NCBI): domain Eukaryota; kingdom Viridiplantae; phylum Streptophyta; class Magnoliopsida; order Asterales; family Asteraceae; genus Ambrosia; species Ambrosia x helenae. The sequence continues at coordinate 23,099,370 of CM061232.1, read as the reverse complement.
CCCAAAAAGAAGAAATGTGGGACATGTTTAAACAAGTAAAAATAAATCTTCCTTTACTTGATGCAATAAAATAAGTACCCGCGTATGCTAAATTTTGAAAGAATTGTGTACGCAAAAGAGGCAACAAAAGAAAAAAATGCCTAAGCGGGTAAATGTTACCGGTCACGTGAGTGCAGTTTTAAATGGGGAGCTTCCTCCTAAGCTTCAAGATCCGGGCACGCCATTAATAAACATTCAAGTTGGTAATTTTCAAATGGCAAAGGCGTTGCTAGATCTTGGAGCCGGGGTGAGTATTTTACCGGGTGGGTTGTATGATCAATATGACTTTGGTCCATTAGCTAGGGTGGAGACAACGGTTGTTTTAGCCGATTTGTCCCATAAGTTACCCCGGGGAATGATTCAAAATGTCATTGTGAAAATTGATGAATTTTATTACCCGGTTGACTTTTTGGTATTGGATTATTCATCCGCAGATTCAAAACAGCAACAAAATGTCATATTGGGTCGACCATTTTTGAACACCGCGCATGCGGTAATTGATTGTAGATTTGGCACGGTCGACATGACATTTGGAAACCGGAAAATGCATTTAAATGTTTTTACTAACAATACTAATGATTCCGGTGTTGAAGAATGTTTTATGGCAGATGTCATTGAGGGATGCAATCCATGTGAGTATGAGAAAGATGGAATGGAATTGTGTGCTTGTAATTTTTCTGAACAGGTACATGCTTTTGATTTGGAGAGTGAAGAAGGAAAGCAAGATGTGCTAGCATTGAAGGAGGGTCGACCACCATGGTCCCACCATTTTGATAGTCTGCCGGTGGAAATTGATTCGAGCACTATACCCTCATTAGAAGTACCACCAAAGTTGGAACTGAAAGACTTGCCAAGCCACTTGAAGTATGCTTTTCTAGGGGATAATGACACATTACCGGTCATTATTGCCTCTAATTTGGAGATGGCTCAAGAGCAAGCTTTGTTGGAAGTGTTGAAAGAGAACAAAGGGGCTATTGGGTGGACGATTGCCGATCTCAAAGGAATTAGTCCATCCATTGTGATGCACAAGATTATCACCAATGAAGATGCAAAGCCCACAAGAGAAGCGCAAAGACGGTTGAATCCTAACTTAAGGGAGGTAGTTAAAAAGGAGGTAATTAAGTGGTTAGATGCGGGAATTATTTATCCAATTTCGGATAGCTCTTGGGTAAGTCCTACTCAAGTGGTACCTAAGAAGTCCGGCATTCAAGTAGTCAAAGATGAAAGTGGTGAACAAATAGCCACTCGACCCGTAACCGGGTGGCGAGTGTGTATTGACTACCGCAAATTAAATGCCGCCACTTCTAAGGATCATTTCCCACTTCCTTTTATTGATCAAATTATTGAAAAATTATCGGGTCAAAAATACTATTGCTTTTTAGATGGGTATTCGGGGTACAATCAAATTGCAATCCACCCGGATGACCAACACAAGACCACCTTCACTTGTCCCTATGGTACTTTTGCCTTTAGGCGGATGCCATTTGGCTTGTGTAATGCACCGGCTACTTTTCAACGATGTATGATGAGTATTTTCTCGGACATGGTTGGAGAGTCGCTTGAAGTGTTTATGGATGATTTCTCAATATTTGGCACTAGCTTTGAATCTTGTCTCAACGAGTTACAAAAAGTTTTAAAAAGATGTGTTGAGAAAAATTTAGTGCTTGGTTGGGAGAAAAGCCATTTCATGGTGCAAGAGGGAATTGTGTTAGGTCACGTGATTTCGGAGAGAGGTATGGAGGTGGATAAGGCAAAAATTCGGGTTATTTCATCATTGCCACCACCAAAGAATGTGAAAGGGGTAAGGTCATTTTTGGGACATGCGGGTTTTTATAGACGTTTTATTAAAGGTTTTAGTGTCATTACCAAACCTTTATGTAATTTGCTTTTGAAAGATGTTCCATTTGACTTTACTAATGAATGTTTGCAAGCTTTCACTGTTTTGAAGGAACACTTGGTCAAGGCTCCTATTTTGCAACCACCGGATTGGTCGAAGCCATTTGAGATTATGTGTGATGCAAGTGAAACTACAATTGGAGCGGTTTTGGGCCAAAGAGTTGATAAAAAGCCGGTGGTGATTTACTATGCGAGCAAAACTTTATCCGAAGCGCAACTGAATTACACCACAACCGAAAAAGAATTATTAGCGGTGGTGTATGCTTTGGATAAGTTTCGTTCGTATATTTGGGGGAGCAAAGTGGTGGTATATTCGGATCATAGTGCGGTTCGTTATTTGATGGAAAAGAAAGATGCCAAGCCACGCTTGATTCGGTGGGTTCTATTGTTGCAAGAGTTTGATGTGGAAATTCGGGACAAGAAAGGAAGTGAGAATGTAGTGGCGTATCATTTGTCTCGAATTCCGGTGGATAAAAATGATGATTTTGGAGAAATAAATGAGAGGTTTCCCGATGAGCAATTGATGGCGACATCTACTAGTCATGCACCGTGGTTTGCTCATTATGATAACTATTTAGCCACGGGGGTCATTCCGGATCATTGGACCAAGAAACGAAGACAACAATTTATGGTCCAAGTGAAGCAATACATTTGGGATGAGCCGGATCTCTTCAAGGTTGGACTCGATCAAGTGATTAGAAGATGTGTGCCCGAATCGGAAGTGAAAGATATTCTTACACATGCTCATTCATCCGCTTGTGGGGGGCATTTTAGTGGACACAAGACCGGCTACCGGGTTCTATCATGTGGTTTCTATTGGCCCACCATATATAAAGATGCTTGTGAATTTGCCCGGAATTGTGTAAATTGTCAAAGGATGGGAAGTATCTCCAAGAGGGATGAAATGCCTCTACAACCAATCTTGATTGTAGAAATATTCGATGTTTGGGGCATTGACTTCATGGGTCCCTTTCCAAATTCTAATGGGTTTTTGTATATCTAGGTAGCGGTTGATTATGTTTCGAAGTGGATCGAAGCAATTGCTACAAGGACTAATGATCATTCGGTGGTTTGCAAGTTTGCGCAATCCAACATTTTCGCTCGTTTTGGTATTCCTAGAGTGATCATTAGTGATGGTGGGTCACATTTTAAAATTTTCAATTTTGGGAAGTTGTTGAAGAGATATGGAGTGAATCACCGGGTTGCAACGCCATACCATCCGCAAACGAGTGGACAAGTTGAAGTGTCCAACCGTCAAATCAAAGAAATTCTCATGAAGACGGTTCGTGTGGATAGGAAAGATTGGTCAAGTAAATTAGATGATGCTTTGTGGGCATACCGTACGGCTTACAAAACTCTGATTGGCACGACACCTTATCGGATGGTGTATGGGAAAGGTTGTCACTTGCCAATGGAGTTGGCGCATCGAGCACATTGGGCGATCACCACGGTAAATGCTAATTATGATGAGGCGGGTCGAACGAGAAAGTTGCAATTAAGTGAATTGGAAGAGATAAGAGATGAGGCTTATGAAAGTGCATCGGCTTACAAAGACAAGTTGAAGAAAGTTCATGATGCCAAATTGAGAAAAAAGACTTTTGAAGTGGGGCAAAGAGTGTGGTTGTACAATTCGAGGTTGAAGATGTTTGCCGGCAAGTTGAAAAGTAAATGGATGGGTCCGTACATCGTTTGCAGGATTGGTAAATTCGGTGAAGTCGAAATATTAGATGAAAACACCAATAAGCAACAAACGGTGAATGGGCACCGCTTGAAGCCATACTTGGATGGAAGTGACATCAATGCGTTGGAGATGGATAAAGCAGGCTATTTCTTAAGCCCGGTGGAAGAAGTGCAACCATGAGAGGCCAGGTTTGGTAGTGTATATAGTTAGCGTTTATTTTATCTTATTTTTCTTTTGTGTGTGTTCGAAACCCGTGTTTGAAACAAGTGTGGGGACGTTCGGGTCACGAAACGGTTCTAGCATTGTGTTGAGGACAACACGGGATTTTCGAGGGGGTAGGGTAATTTTCATGTTTTTCAAATTACTAATTTTTATTAAAAAAAAATTTTTTTTTGCCCAGGTCTACCGTACCCCACGGCATCACCGTAAGGGTACGGTGAACATAAAATCCCAACGGCATTTCAAGCCTGCCTTATGGTGAAAGAAATGGACATTAAGGCCACCGTAAGGATACGGTCTCACCGTAACCCTACGGTGGACCTGCAGCAGCAGCGTTTTTTTTTATAAAAAAAAAAAAACTTTAACATCACAAGTGAATAAAACCGGCCCATCATCTTCTTTTCCACAACCACACAAGAACACCCACACCTTCTTCATATTAATTCATCCATAAAATTCGAACCCTAAAAAAAACACTTGATTCTTGAGCCTATTTTGCATAAAATCTTACAAGGAATCCGATTTGTGGGAGAATAGTACAAGAAAAACACGTTTTTGGGGCTAAAATTCGAACCCTAAAAATCGCAAGTTTGGGGATTTTTCTTATTTTCTTGATTTCTTGTGTTCTAGCATCATCCATTCGAAGGTATGTACTCTATTTGTTAATTTTGATGCTACATTGTAAGATATTAAGGTTTTTGTTCTTACCTAGTTTATACCCACTTGCTTGTTAATAATGTAGTATGTGAATAGCTTTGTGTGATAATAATGTGGTAGTAGAAGTGTTGTTGAGATGAAAATTGTGAGTTTTTGGTAATGTTATGATTGTAGAGGCATCATGCCCAATTTTTGTCAAATCAAAGAAGAAGTGTATGCTTAATAACATCTACTACCATAATAACAAGCGAGTGTGGGGATGTTTTGTCATGTTGGCTAATGTGTTTTGTTTTGGTTGTTTTTGGTTTCTTTGTTTGTTTGTACATTGTATAGGGAAATGGCACGCACGGGTGAAGCCGCTGGATCAAGTTCATCTGCTGCCAAGGCTAAGGGAAAGCAACCGGCTCAGCAGTACAAACGAAGGAAGTATGTTTCCCACAATACTGAGTCTGATGTAGAGATGGAACAAGCACCGGAGCCGCCAAGGTTAGACCCGGCTGATAAGCCGGAATGGAAGACTGGCCCTTTGAACGCAAAACCAAGGATCTGGCAAGCTACTTTATTTCATGATCAACTTAAAAAGTTGTCAGATCGGCCAGGGGCATTTATTTATGAAAGAGAGGTGAGCAGAAAAGACTTTGAACCATTCGGGGTTTTTGATAGATTTAAGGCGCTAGGTTGGGAAGCTGCACTCTACTGTTATGATCAAGAAGAGAGGAGGGTGTATTTGGATGAGGTCGAGGAATGGATGGCAACATTAAGATGTCCGAGATATGATTCACCCTCAAAGATGAAGCTAATCGGTGAAGTAAATGGGATAGAAGTGGAAATGTCTTACGAGACATTGCGCAGGCTTGCAAAGTTTGACAGTTTACCGGCAAAAGAATATAAGAACCCGAGCATCGACGAGTTGTTAATTAATCCAGACAAGCATCCACGTTGGATGGACATGTTGAGTGATTTATTTTTGCCCGGTACTTATCATGGTACTTTATATCGAAAGAATTTGAAGATAGAGCCTAAACTGTTGCTGAATTTTACCATCCTGAATGTATTACCGAGACGTGCTGATAAGGAACAAGTGTGTTTTTCCGAGGTTCCTATCTTATATGCGTTGACGCACGGTGGTCTGAAATTCTCTTTTCGGTACTTGGTCTTGAATCATGTGTGGATATGCAGAAATTCATCGGAGAGGACAATCATTCCTTACTGTCGAATAATTACTCGGTTGTTGAAGCAGCAAGGTGCGATCACTGAAGAAGATGAAGGAAGAAAAAGAAAAAAAATTCAAACCTATTGATCTAGCAATAATGGGGTCTGGTTGGGTGTATTTTAAGTCCGAAAGATATCATAAATTGAAAAGTGGAGGTCAAAAGTGGAGAATGTTAAAGAAAGATGCGCGGGCACTTTTGCCCGGTGAGGAGGATGAAGCCGAGAGTGGAGGTGAAGCGCCACCAAGTGATGATGAAGAGTACGAAGACAATCCGGCGGGAGGACATTTGGATATAGGCCAAGGGAGTCCGAGTGGATACCATGGTGGAGGATTTTATGATTTTACCGAGAGGGCGTATGTTGATGGTTGGGCCTTTGGGGGATCGATGCAGGAGATAATTGAAAGTCAACGCCCCCCAACCTCGGTATTTGACACTTGGTCGGGTTCGGAACGAACGTTATTTGATCATCAAACAATGATGGGAGCTAGCATGGAGCGAAGGATGCAACAAGGTTTTGATCGTCAAGAATTATGGAACCGAGGACACGCTTACGCTCAGCAAGTGGAGATTAATCACAGATACATTGATGATCAGAATAGGAGAATGAATGATGATTGGCATGCGGGGAGACCCGTAGTCGCAAATCCACAACCGGTGGATTACGGGTCCCTACCGCCGTATGATGGAAGCATCTCCTATCCGACCCCACCAATCCACCATTCCCAATGGGTCAACCCACAGCAGCAACAGCAACCCACAGATCAAGGAGGAAGCAGTGATGGAGCATTTGGCTTTGGCGAATGGAATGATTTGTTCACTTCGGTGTTCGGGCCGCCTCAGCCACGCTACTACTAATCAGGTCGTGCTTCTTGTACATAGCTTTATATTTTTTTTGTTTATGTTTGTGTTTTTACCTTTGGTTTGCGGGTGGTTGGGTGGTGTATTGAATCATATTGAATTGTTGATGAGTTCGGGTTGTGGTAGTAGGATGTGTATTTTTGTTTAAAAAATGAAAAAAAAAATCTAAAAAAAAATTACAAAATGAAAAAATCCAAAAAGAAATTTGTGGTTTGAGTATATGAGCGTTTCTTTCCAAAGCCATGCATTGGGACAATGCATCCCAAGTGTGGGGATGGAAGGAAATTTGTGGAGATTTGAAAAAAAAAAAAATTTGAGGCCAAGTGCAATGTTGTAAAAATTGGAACACCTTGATTTAACCCCCATTAGACACACCGGCAACCCTTAATACCCGTTTCTTTTTCTTGGTGAGAGTTGAAGCCACATATGTAAATAAATAAATTCTTCCTTTGTGAGAGTGGCAACGGGTGGGGGTGCACTAGAACTTGTGCCTGAATACAGCTTGAATCCTTGATTGGGCATGGGTGTAGAAATGATAAGGGCATTAGGTAGCTTCGTCATGTGAGTGCGAGTGTGGGTTTTTGGGGGGTTGGACCTCATACATTACAAATATGAGCAAGGTAGCGAGAGGGGCGGGGGTTTGGACATTTAGTTGCCCATTTTTGAGCCTTAAAGCCTATTGTTTGATGACCCTTAAATTAGCTCCTAAATTTTACCCAACTTGACCCGGTCTTTTTGTGTTTGGTTTATTCTTATATTAATAGTATTATTGAAGTGTTGAGTTTAGTATGTGTTAGTATGTTTATGTAATTTGTTTGGCAAAAAAAAAAAAAAAAAAAAAAAAAAAAAGAAAAGAAAAGAAAAGAAAGAGCAAGTTAAGTTATGTTATGTGTTTGTATATAGTAGTGTTTCTTTGTTCGCGTGTGTTTGTGTTGCAATAAAAAGACCGGGTAAAGTTTGCGCTACTTATATATATCCTATTCCCTACCTTCACACTTAGCCAAGTTACAACCGTTAAGTCCCTTTGATTTATACTCATGTTCATGTTATGAAGATGATTGATTTAGGTACAAGCTTATGGTTGTGCAACCACCCGTTTGCCTTTTGTGTGTCTAGCTTATCTTTGCTAGAGCTTACTTGATCCCGAGAGGAGAGATATTGTGAGGGGTGTGTTGATTGGGGCGTTGAGGATGGGTTAGTACGAGGATTGCACATTTAACTTGACTTTGAAATGATCGCTTATTTGTGGAAAGAAGTTGTAATAGATTGCTTGGGACAAGCAATGGGTAAGTGTGGGGATGTGACGGGTGGTTCAACGAACACCCTTTAATAGTGTTAAAATGATTATATTATCCACATTTATTCGTGATATTGCTTGGAATTGGGTGACTACGGTTGCTTTGGTTGTAGGTATAATAAGGAGCTAAAAATGACGAAATACGGGCTTTGGGAATGGACCGGAACGCATTGGAACAAGGTGGAAAGGAAGAAAGAAAAAATGAAGATTTCAACAGGCCCACCGTACCCTTACGGCCCAGCTGTAGGGTTACGGTGGCTGCAGACCACAAATGTCCACCGTAGGTCAGTCCTGAATGGCCGTCAAGATTTTTAACCCACCGTACCCTTACGGTGGGACCGTAGGGGTACGGTGGCCCCTGCACATTTTTGTAACTCCTTCTTTAAAGAGCACTTTATGGTGACTTATCATTACCACTTCCATTGTGAACGTTTCTACTCATCATTGGGGCGATTTTTGGCTGAGAAAACACATTGGAGACTTGTCACAAACATTGGTTGATGTTTTTGATTCTTATGAACATTGCTATGATTGTTTTGATGATTCACCAAGTCATGCGGGGCTAAACTTTTGGTGATCATTTTGGGTGAAGGTTTTTCTTAAACTCTTGTGTGTGATTTCTTGAATTTCTAGAATAATAACTTGGTAATTTCTCTTTGTTATTATGATGTATGAACAATTGCTTGTAGTGTGTTGATTAATTTACCAATTTTTAGTCTTTATCGTTCGTTCTTGGTGTTGCTAACAACCGAGATATCACGGGAAGGATTGGGGTTGGTTATTGATTAATTGGTCATCGGGAAACAACCTCGCGTTAATCTAATCCGAGTACTTTGTTCCCTTTTATCACAACAATTGCTTTTACATGAGTTATGTCTATGTAATTCTTTCTAGTGGAAATTCACACAAATGTTTAGCGAAACCGGATCCTTGAATGATCATTGTTCCATAATTTGAAGAAACAAACTCACTTTAATTAAGTAATTAGTTTATAATCTAGTTCCAATCTAAAACAATCAACAACTCTTGATCTTTATTTCTATTTAGTAGATTAATTTTAGTTAATTCGCAAAGTTATTAGTTTACACACATTCCACAAACTCCCTGTGTTCGATACCTTCTTGCCACTATTCCATAGTTGTAATTGGGAAATTTACGTGTACCATGACAAACACGTCAGACACTCACTGTTAATGAAGGTATTCTCAATACCCTCGAAGCATTGTAGGAGACCAGTAGCTCCTTCATCCCCACTAAACTTAGGAGGATTGCAGGTATTAAAGTGTTTGAGGGTGCAGACTGGGTGACCATTCCCGTTTCCATTGTGATTTCCATTGCCGTTTCCATTTCCATTGCCGTTTCCATTCATTTGGATGACTTGAGCCAGTAAGTTAGGAACCAGAGTTGCGATCTGTTGCGCCATTTGTTGGGAAATGATTGCAGCCAGTTGGGCATCACCTCCATTGTTGTGGTTAGTGTCGTGGTTGTGGTTGTGGTTGCTGCTCCCTTCATCATGATTGTCACCACTGTTAAGGCGAGTGCTGCGACGTGGAGGCATGATCTGTAAGAGACACAATGAAATGAATGAGGTAATATAAGGAATGTAATCATTTATCCATTAATTAAAACGAATAAACGAAAACGTTGACTTATCAAAGATTCTAGATTCTAATAACATAGTGAAGACATGCTTTAGCCTATAAGTGAACACTCATCCCGAGAATTCCCAGGTAGGCATCCGGGTCCCTCGTCTGATTGGGATATATGCGCAATGCCAGCCTAGACAGAAGACTCAGAATACAGGCGTTCACCCTTCCAGATTGCACGTGTTCGTTATTAAAATCTAGAACTTCGACGAGATCTCAAGGTGGTTCAGGCTAAACCTGAGGATTTTGTCCTATTAATCTAAAGGTAGATCAGGATTGCAGCAGACGAACAAGAGCAGTCAACTTGTAAAGGTTTAGGGTTGTATAAGGTGTAGGATAGGGGTAAGTATAAGGAAGCAATTAGGGTTACAAGTAAGAGAAGCAAGTACTGTTTTAATTCCCTAAGTTTATAGTCTAGATTATTTTTCTAATAACCTAATTCCCAATAACCAAGTCTCTGATACCAATCTGCAACACCCCAACCGATGGCGGAAACATCGGGATGTCACGTATTGATGATTGTTTCAGTAGCACATGGTATAGATTGAAATTTTAAATAATTTATTAATAACATAAATATCCAAATGAAAAGATGTCTAAAAATCCCAAAATACATAACATCAAATAAAACAAATAACTTCAAATAACTTCATAGAATCCATCACGCATACTCTAAGCCTCAGCTTCATTGTTACCTGAAACATGTTAATTTTAAAAATATTTTTGGGTCAACAAAAGTTGGTGAGAATTACATAGGTTTTGATAATTGAATAAAACTTGTACAATTCAAGTGTCATGGCAAGTCTAGTCCATATGTGAAAACATACTATCAGGTAAATCGAGTGCATAATCAAACCTTGTGACTAGAATATTGTGGTCCATCCCATACGCTCATGGTTCACTCGATTATGTTATGAATTCGGTAACAATCACCCACGCTACCTATGTAGGAGGTACACGTATCCGGGTGGGATTGTCAGTCCAATAGAGCTATCATTGTATACCGTCGGCTGATCAATGTTAATGATTATGCTAGAATATTGTTCTTACCCTAGTCATGTTTAAGACATAATGCAACATAGAATAACACATAGACACTTTATGATTGAATTGTAGATAGAATGTTGTAACATGTTTCACCCCCAAAATAGTGAAATAGAAAAGGGCTATGTAAAACTCACCTTAGTGTTAAAATGGAGACCCTTGTTATATAAGTAAATGTGGCTCGTGTGTATCCAAATATCACCCTATTTCAAGGTAATAAATAAGTTTTGGGGAAAACTTAATAAGTCTAAGTTTTCTAGTCTAAGATGTGCTAGGGTTCCTAATTTGGGGATTATTAATTGATTTATGATTACATTTGAATAATTGTTAAATAACTTTAATAAATAAAGAAATAATTAATATAAATATTTCCGACCAATATTAACTAAAAGTAGTCAAATTATAATGTAATAAATGTGAAAATAATTTTTATAAAATTATTTTCTTAATTAACGAATGTTTGTATATAAATACTTATTTGACAAAATATAGACTTAATATTTAAAAATACTAAAAATTATAAATTTCGAATAAAAAATTTATATTTCTGATCTAAATGATTAATAATAATTTATGTGAAATTTTGATGCAAAAATAATAAAAAATGAATTTATTATGATTTATTTATGATTAAAATAACAAAAATCGATTAAAAATATTAAATAAATGATTTTTCAGAAATAAAAATCATTTCTGGAATGTTTATTGTTTTATAAGTTTAGGATAATTTTTGTGGAATTTTATAAAATCATTTTTATATTTTTATAGAATTTTATAATTATAATAGAATAAACTTGTAATATTTGTTATATATAATAAATAAATAATTTTTGAAAAACTAAAAGTTGGATATTAAACTTTATCATAAGACTGACTTAAAATAAATTTTGTAGAATTTATAAACTATGTTTAGTATTTAAAATCCATTTTTAAAAATATAGGTTATATAGTTATAAAAGAAATCCAAAAAAAAAAAAAAAGATTGCATGTGCCAAGGCTCGAACCCGAGTCCTTGGCCAGTTCCAAGGTTTTAAAATCACAAGCCTAGATCATCTGGTCTAGACCCTGAGAACGAATAATTCTTGGTTTGAAATATATATATAGCCTTACTGGTTGCCTTTGATAATTGGTTTTTAAAAAAAGAAACATGTGGGACTCGAACCCTGGCCGTAGGCCGGTTCGCGTATTAACGTGAAGGAGCCATACCAACTGATCAACTGATTAGTTGGTGATAGAAGTTGTTCTGTTTTAAATATATAACGATGTCTGCAGATAGTTTATCCCCAATTTAAATCGCTAGAACCCTAGAATCTTTAATAATCAAAACGAACGAGCAATAACTCGATTATTCATGGGGTTATTGCTGTCCTATGGCCGATTAACTAAACCAAACAAAAAAAATGAACTTACAAACTGTTTTCGAGGTTGAATTGCTCGGTCAAACGTAAAGTCAAACGCGAAACAATTGGAGATTAAAAGGAGATTTTTAGAAGAAATTGATAGTGGGGATAGAGTTATCGGCGATTTGTGACTGAGAATGAGTGCTCAATTTATACTAAAACACACGTATGTTCGAATTGGTAAGTTTGACTTGTTTTTAAAACAATGACGCGTGATTGAACGATTTTTGGTATGTTTTAATGATGATTAAGCGTGTAGACTACGCGTATTAGTCTGTCAATCAGCTATGTTTACCATAATGGGATTAAAAACATGGATTGGAAGGTTAATTATGGATGATTGTCATTGCAGTTGACTTTCCAAGTCAACTGTTATGATTCAAATAATCCATATAACTAAAACGCGTGGAAAAAGAAACAGATAAGAGGTGTAGCCCAGTTGGTTGGGCTGTGTGGTTTGTGTGAGCCGGCCATGGGCACGGGTTCGATCCCCGGCCCAGGCTTTTATTTTTTTACAATTATTACACCACTTTATTAATAATATATAATTATAGTATGGTTCTAGGAGTCCAAACGCGTCACGAAATATTTTTAAAAGGTACGATAATGATAAAAAATGCGACGTTTTATTAATAAATGTCACAACGTACATAGAAATAAATACGAAATGTTACAAAACATAGCCTTGGAATAGGTGATCCATCCTTTTCATTTTGATAAAACCTTCAAAACATTATGTTTAAAACCTTTAATTTTAATATCCCAAACAACTTGCTAAGTTAAACTTTTTAAATCAATACTTGACAAAGCAAAGATTAGGAGATTTACTACTAGCACTAGGCTAGGGAAGATCAAAGTCTCACAAGATGAATGTGGCTTTTATGGGTGTTCTTCATTGTTCTAAGCTCCAGTCTTCTTTCACACTCCAGTCTTCTTGCACACTTAATTAATAATAGTTTAGGAGTTAATAAGTAGTGGTAGATGGCTAAAAAAAGAATATTGGTGGTGTACAAGGCTAACGGCTATGGGGTAATTTTTAAAGGGGAAATTTGGCTTAACTGCTAACCAAATTTTCCTTGGTGTGTGTGTGTGTATATATATACATATAGTATGAGTATATACAAGAAACCCTTCTTAGATGGTAAACCTTAGAAACCCAACATGTGGCTACAATCAAGCCACATCATCACAATCCAAAACCAATTTAATAATAACATAAGGGTAGTGAGGTAATTTTACCTCTAGCATCTTTTTACAACCCCTAGGAAACCACTCACGTATCCCCATCTTTTCCCTTTTTCTTTTTTGTACTTTCTCTCACCAACTTTATCATTATTAAAGAAATTCACCCAACATCATCATCTTTCTTTAAAAACCACCATTAAAGACATTTGAAGGTTAATTTGAAGGTTCATTCCATGTATTTTAATAGATCTTTTTACACCACACTAAAACTCTAATCTGATTCAGTCGACGGTTATGGTGGTGACGAGGGGTGCCAGATCTGACGTGGGTGCTGGCCAGGTGGTTATTTCTGAGTTCTTACACCTGTATCATAGAACAAGACATACAAATCTGATGTGGGTGGCGGCTTTGTCGGATCTTGCAGCTTGAATTTGTTTGTGTAACTGATCCGATTTGAGACACAAGGTTCCAAGCCAAAAAAGGTTCTTCAATGTACGACTTCTTGAAACCGAGCTAGTGAATTCTTAATTTCCATGAGTTTTATATCTATTCTTCTTGTTTACTTTTTCCCTTTTTAAATTTTTTTGTATATGTGTTTTTAGATATAGAAATAATATAGAATGTTCTACCATATAAGTTTTGATTTATGAATATTGAAAGTTGATCCATGATTCAAAAAAAAAAAATCTTACACTTGATTATTCTATTATTCGTTTGGTTGTTTATGACTCCAATAAGTTAATTTGTTTATTTAGTTTTTTAGATCTAAAGTGAGATCTAACTAGTAAAGTGAGATCTAACTAGTATATAGCCTTGAAATTGTAGATTTAAGCACTAAATAGTTGTATAATAAATTAATAATTATTTGTGGTGATCTTTTTGTTTGTGTAAACTTTGTAAAGTTTTATCCCTTTTTCATCTTCTCTTTGCTTATAGGCATGTTGACTTAGTCAGACAACACATGTTACCCTCTTATGCAAGGGGTAACAAGTGTTACACATTTATCCCCAGTTAACACATGTTCACATTTGGGCCCCAATTAACATGTGTTACTCCTGTTTAGTATCTTAGATGATGTGTTGGTCACACCGGTTAATATCTCATTTATTGTTTTGCAGTTGATAACGAAGACCCCCCACTGGTTAACATATGTTAACATACGAAGTCGAAGGAAGCCGAGAAAAATATGTAGAAAAACTTTTTAATAACGTTTTCTTTTTTGTACTCAATGTATATAGTTACTAGATTTATTTTGTTAAAGTGGTCAATAGTTTGTAATGATACTTTGTAATAATGTGTGTTAATAGTTTGTGTGCTTTATTTCTCAATAAACTTATGAAGTGAAAACTATAGGGGTAAGCAAGACAAAAAAAGGCTGACAAAATAAACATAAGTTTAACATATGTTACCAAATAACACATGTTAACCTCTTATGCAACATTAACACATGTTAACCTTCCATGCAGTTCATTTGAATGTCATAGGTAGGTTTTTATGTGGTTCAATAGTTTGTAATGATACTTTTGTAATAACGTGTGTTAATAGTTTGTATATTTTATTTCTCAGTAAACTTATGAAGTAAAAACTATAGTGGTAAGCAAGACAAAAAAGGGCTGAAATTAAATACAAGTTTAATAAATGTTACCAAATAACACATGTTAACATCTCATGCAACATTAACACATGTTACCCTTTACATGCAGTTCATATGAATGTCTTGGGTAGGTTTATCTCTTGTTCAATAGTTTGTAATGATATTTTGTAATAACACGTGTTACCAAATAACATGTGTTAACCTCTTATGACACGTCTTAATAATGTGTGTTAATAGTTTGTATGCTCTGTTTACTTATTTCTTTTGTAAACTTATGAAGTGAAAACAGGAGTGGTAAGAAAGACAAAAAGGTTGACAAATGATACATGTTTAACATATGTTACCACACCACTCATACTAACAAATGTTATATCTTCTCATGGGTATATGGGGGCAACATGTTTAACTTTACCAGATTAGATAACACATGTTAGCCCTTTATGACCAACTAACATATGTTACCCTCGTATGCAACATTAACACATTATTTGTATTTGCCCCATTATAATAATATTTTCTTAAACAAAAAGTAGGAGAGGAGTGTGACATGACCCTATATATATATATATATATATATATATATATATTGTTAATATTATTTATACATGCATTCTAGATAGGAGACAATATGGTTAGGCATGCATGGGACAAGATTTGATGTGTTTGGGCATGGAGAACACAAGGTGCCGGCTAGAGGGTTTAGGGGGTATTAACCGGTGGTCAATGTCGTATAAATATCTAAAGCTAGCTAATTATGCTGGTTAAGGTTTTCTTGTTTTGTCGGGCCTTTAAACGCGAGTATTCGGAACACTAAAATGGTCTCAAATAATCCTCAAAAAATATTAGTTTTAGTGTTGGTAAATTATTTTGCCTCCTATCGAATTAATTTGTAAGTTATACACGTACCTGGTGCGCTACATGAACTTAATTAATTACCGGGTATCACTATAGTAACGGTAACTATGTTAGTCTAAATAAATTTAATTTGTACTAAAACCAGTTAATTATATATACTAATTACGTACAAAAATTTCTGATTTTCGTCGAATGTCACAGACAAGAATTGCATACAAATGGTTGCTTTATTATTTTGCAAGAAATAAATTGCTACATGTGAAGAAAATCCATAACGGGTTGTCCCGTATGTCCAAGCCTGTTGTGATAGAAATGAGAGTCTTTTGTTGAAATAACAAGTAGTGGCGGAAGCATTGTAGGTGAGCAGATAGAGATCACTCGAACTATTGCGACGAGTCAACATTGTGCCATTCTTGAAATTCTTCATAGAGAATCCAAATGGGTCACATTCAATGGGAGTGTTATTATCAACATTAAATTTGTGCACAAAGATAAGATTTTTACTAATTGTGGGGTTAATGAAAATGGATTGAAACAGTTAGCAAACTTGGTTACATTTCTACAAAGAGACAAAAATAGTTTGAGTGACTTAACTGAAACATTAGCAAACTTGGTTACATTTCTATAAAGGTACCCCTTTATCAAACAAACATATTCCATCCATCAAGAAGCCAAGCAAAGCAAAGCACAAACATATTCCATTAGTATAATATAGGGTCTGTCTATTGGCACCCCCTCAGCTTCTATTTTAACTCCCCTCTGAAGCGCCTCGCTTAGGCTAAAGCGAGGCGCTTCGGCCACATTAATTACAAATCAGTACGAGGTTGCATGGGAGTTTGAAAAAAAAGGGGCCAGGCGCCTCGCTTTGGTCAAAGCGAGGCGCTTGGCAACAGGGAGGATGAATCTGGACATTTTGATGTTGGGAAGGTTTTGGTTTGGATTTTTTTTTGTTTTTTTTGTTTGTTTTGAAGTGTTTTTTTTTGTTTTTAACTTTTTTATCTATTTAGGGTCTTTATCTATTGTAATTTTTTTAAATTTAAAAATTTTAAAAACACCGAAATAACCCGTGTTTTTTTTTTAAATCTTTTTTATTGATTTAGGGTCTTTATCTATAGTAATTTTTTAAAATTTAAAAAACAACGTAATAACCCTAATCAAACTATAATTAATCAAGTAATCCCAACTTTAACCTATTAATAAAGTGTTCGATTGTCACTGTGACTGGATAAATTATTCACGGAGAAGACCTCGTCGAAGAAAGATTAAACGAATTCGCGAATTTTGATACGAATATGGTGTTGATGGTCAACGTGGCGTCGTTTTGGTTCATAACATGTAATTTTTATTTGGTTTGGGATTGAAAGGGTTGAGTGATCTTTTAACGTTTATAATCGAATGTTTACTGTTTGGATCTCATTGGTTTTACTGGCTTGCAATTTATAATTTGGTTTTAGTTCGTTTATTATTTATGGGTTTAGTATTTATTAGACAATTAAACATTCAAAACACACACCATATATATATAAACAAACGATCAAAATGCATAATAATAATAAGGGTAATAAGTTTGTCCATACACATCATAAAAAAAATACAAGTAAAAAGAGTCTACTGCGGCGGTGGTGGTGGGGCCCCCTGTGCTGGTCCACGGTGTGGTGGTGGGCGTAACTCTACCTGCCAATGCCTCGCCATCGCCTGCATCGCGTCGACCGTCCACTCCTGAACCTCCCGGAGCTCACCGATGCGGCGATCCATGTCCTCTGCCACGAAACGCGCAGCAGGAGTGAGGTCATCATAAATATGACGGGGGTACTGCTGCTGTGGTGGCGGCGGAGGAGGTGGGGGGGTCATCGTCGTCAGCCTCGTCGTCCTGACCCGCCATCTCTACCAGGAGAGGCTCTCCCGGACGCACCTCAACGTAGGGCGGTATATCATGGAAAGTAGGAAGGGGGGCCGGCGCAAAAGCCCTCCTGGTTCCGATAGCTCGAAACCGATGCACACCCTTCGAGACCTCGAAGAGGATCCACATGCTCTGGGCATTGGCGTCACCGAGCTCTACTGATGGGATCGAGGACAGCAAGTGAAGGTCGGTATCTGGCGAGAGCCCCAGATGACGCGCGATGTAAGTGATGAACGCCCCGCCAAAGAGATGTGCGCGAGCCTGGCGCATGTGGCAGCACTTAAAGTAGTCGACCAGGGACGCGGCTAGGTTGCACGGCTGCCGCATAATCAAACAGTACAAAAAGAAAAGGTCAGTCTGGTTGACCTTCTCCCGACTGTTCCCCCGTGCTGCGATAAAGGTGGCGATCGCATGCTGACATTAATAGTACAGGGGGTCCCTAATCGACGTCGCCTTCGCAGTATTCTTACCAAAGTGCGACTTGGCGATGAACCTCCAAAACCTGACCAGGGTCGGCCTATCCACCGTAATGAGAGCGTCCCGGTACAACGCAGACTCAGTCTCCGGGGCTGTGTACAACCCCGAAGCAACAGCAAACTCCTGCAAAAAAAAATTGTAAATATTAACAACTTTGGTAACATAATAATAAAATGACAGATAATTGAAATAACATACCTCATAGGTCATCTGCTGCCAACTCCTCACCAACCGAAATCGGATGGGGCGAAAAGTCTGAGCCGGGTTCGGGTTCTCGGACGGATCCAGAACCACGAACGACGACAGAAACTCTATCGTCAAAGCCCGGTAAGAAGGCAGCTTGGCTATGTCAAAGAGACGACGCCATGGAGTGTCAGACCCCACAAAGTCGTGAGCCCTGCCGGTCTCGCCGACCCTCTCCAGAAGCGACCAACTCATGTACATCTGAGGGTCGACAGGCATTTGACGCATCTTCGTGCAGCAGCGCCGCGCATCCTCAAACCCCTCCTCAAAGTCCAGGTACGGGTGGTCCGGTAAGGGGTCCGGTGGTGGAGCCCGTCGCTTCCTCTTCGACGAAGGCCCCGGTGCAGACGACCCAGCGTCATCTCCACCACCAAAAGCAGCGTCAGCAAAATCTGGCTCCATATCCATATCTATGTAAACAATAATTTTCAATTACTAATGATAATAACAGTAATAATAATACTAATAATAAATAGGGTCGTTCTAATTAAACCCCCAAACTTCGTAATAATAATAATAATAATAATAATAATAATAATAATCGTAATAATAATAATAATAATATTAGTAATAATAATAATATTAGTAATAATAATAATAAAAATAATAATAATATTAGTAATAATAATAATAATATAAGTAATAATAATAATATTAGTAATTATAATAATAATATAAGTAATAATAATAATAATCGTAATAATAATAATATTAGTAATACTAATAATAATAATAATAATAATAATAATAATAGTAATAATAATAATAATAATAATAATAATATAAGTAATAATAATAATATTAGTAATAATAATAATAATAATAATAATATTAGTAATGATAATAATAATAATAATAATATTAGTAATTATAATAATAATAATAATCGTAATAATAATAATAATAATAATAATAATAATAATAAAACTAATAATAATAATAATAATCGTAATAATAATAATATTAATAATAATAATAATAAAACTAATAATAATAATAATAATAATAATAATCGTAATAATAATAATAATAATAATAATAATCGTAATAATATTATTAATAATAATAATAATAATAATATTAATAATAATAAAAAAAACTAATAATAATAATAATAATAATCCTAATAATAATACTAATAATAATAATAATCCTAATAATAATACTAAAAACAATAATAATAATAACAATAATAATAATCTAAATAATAATAATAATAACAATAATAATAATAACAAACCAAAGCGTCTCGCCGAGGCCAAAGCGAGACGCTTTGGTCGTCTTCCCCGGCGGATCGCCAACCGGAACAACCCAACCGGAACCACCCAACCCGAACCACCCAACCCGAACTACCCAACCGGAACCACCCAACGAGCGACGGAGGAAGAAAAACTAACCTTTTTTGGCTTCGGAGGAGCGGTGGAGGAAGGAGGCGGTGGTTCTTGCTTCGGAACACGGCGGAGGAGCGGTGGAGGGTCCGGCGGTGTGTGTGTGTGTGTGGAGAGAGAGCAAAAGGGAAAGGGGCCGGTGGCCTTGGGATTTAAACCCAAAACCAGGCGTCTCGCTTAGGCCTAAGCGAGGCGTCTGGTTAGACTAACCGTCCAAGCCAGCCGCCTCGCTTAGGCCTAAGCGAGACGCCTGGTTAGGACGGTTACACTAACCAGCCGCCTCGCTTTGACCTAAGCGAGACGCCTGGTTAGTTTTTTTTTTTAATTATTGTTTAAATTCATTTAAAATAGTTTTGGGAGGTTAAAATTTTTTTTAATTAATTTCTAGTAGTTTTATGTTGTATCCAAACCAATAAAAATTCGTTCGAAGCGTTTCTGTTCGTTTGTTGCGTATTTGTGGATTTCGGTAAAAACATCCGAGTTTGAAGAACATTCATAAATTGTTATATGTCATACACGGACTAAACAGTCGATTCATGTTGTTTTATATTAATTAAAATTTCACGTGTCTAATCGATATCCTGGAGTTCCAGTCTCTGTTTAACGTGTTTTGGTAGGTTTAATTGTTCGTTTGTGGTTTTCGGTACAAACATCCGACTTTTAAGAACACTTATTATTATTATTATTATTATTAATATTATTATTTATTATTATTACTAATATTATTATTTATTATTATTGTATTTATTATTATTATTATTATTACTATTATTATTATTATTACTATTATTATTACTATTATTATTATTATTGTATTTATTATTATTATTATTGTATATTATTATTATTACTATTATTATTATTATTGTATTTATTATTATTATTATTGTATTTATTATTATTATTATTATTGTATTTATTATTATTATTATTATTATTATTACTAATATTATTATTTATTATTATTATTATTATTATTGTATTTATTATTATTATTATTATTATTATTATTATTATTATTATTACTAATATTATTTAAACGAACCGAAACAATCCGACCCGACAAGCCCGTTAAAAGACATAAACATAACCAATACGATTTTTAAGAACGTAAAGAGTGTTTAAATATTTTTACAAATTTCACATATCTAACTTAAATCTTGTACTTCAGGACTTTGATTGGTGTTCTGTTTCTGGAAAACTAATTGTTTGTACATATTGATTTGATCTTCAAACATTGTTTCCCATTCCGCACCACCTTCCCTTCTAAAAGCAGTCCAAATTGTATTCGGGGGAGGCATTGGATATGATCCTTCAAGCTTTATGTTGATGTAGTGTCGATCCACGTAGCAAACTGCTACCGTCTGAATAGGCGGCATAGAACAACTTGGGCCTAAAAATAGAAGGAAAACTGTATCAGAACCTCTAATGTCGAGTGTATGAAAAACAACTCCATATCTCTGTGCAATGAGAAACCCCGCTTCCGGCGTCGTCATCCAATGCTCTTCTAGGGCATCTCCCACCCCTCTAAAAGAAATGCTATCGCAGAGACTCTGATAATGCCTTTCGTTATTCGGATCAAATATTGACCTCCACAAGCCTTCGCTACTGCGCAACTCGAGTAGCATTTGGGATCGGACAGCCATATGTTCATTTTTACCTATCCCTAACCCCACAGCTACCGCTCGAAAACCGCAATGACCATCAGGTCTCACATCCGTTATTTTAGATATATATGGGTGAAACACAGATGGAATTCTATCCCCATATGTCCTTACTAAGTTCTCTGACTTTTTTGTCCGCGGAAGCTTTGGGAAATTGAATTTATCCCAAATGCTGCCCCCTGGGACGATGACGGTATGTAAGAGCTGTGACGGTGAAGCTCGTAAGGAGGGCATGGCTGGGACTGGGAAGGTCGTACGAGGTCCTCCTGTGATGGTACGAATGAGCTGTGCCGGGGAAATTCAAACTCCTCGTCGGACCCACTTTCTTCAACCGGCATATGCAAGCTCTTTCTTGCAGATTGTTCTCTCTTGTGTTCTTGCTGCTTCTTGGTTGGACGACCACGGGTTTTCTTTTGCACAACAGGCGGTTTATTGGGGGAGTAGTTGCCTGTGACGATTTGTGCAAATTTGTCCAGGTAGTTTAATTGGGCAAAAACTGGTTTTGTATCAATCGTTTCCTTTAATTCTGCCCACACCTTATCTACATTTATATCTTCGCAACCAGTCTTCGCAGGTTTGAAGTCAAGCTTCCTCCAGAACACGTCTATCGAGAACAAATGGATTTCCTGACCTGAAAAAATAACATATGTTATAAAGTTAAGTCATGTAATAAATTATGTAGTAAAATCATATGGACACTAGTGCTAATTACCGTTAATTTGTAACTGCTCGAGACGACAAGCACATGGCAAAGCACAACTACTATAAAGTTGGCATCCACAAGTGTTATTGTAACGGCGCATGGACGTTTGAAGACGGTCGATCTCTTCGTATATCAACTGAAGAGCATGTTTGCTAACCTTCCGAAGTAACTTTTCAAGCAATGGCTGCCTCTTGTGGTGGTTCATTGTTTTTCTTAGGCTTTCTTCAAAACCTTTTTTAATGTCTCTATATTGCTTATCCACCATTTGATCAACGGACTTCACAATTGTTGACAACGAGTTGCGATTGCTTGGAAGGTAACTTTTAATTTTGGCATGCATGCCCTCAACTCTGTTGGTAGTGGTCTGGCGGAAGTTCAGCGTTTGGTTAGTCCACGCTGACACAAACTTTTGACGGAACCGGTCCAACCAGTTATTCTTCGTGTAGGAAAAAACGTCTGAAAAATATAACCAAAACTTGTCAGGCGTGTGTATGTAAACAAGTACGTATGTAATTATGTAAAACTACTTACCTAGCCGATCCATCTTTTCCAGATATGACTGAAATTGCCCCAAATTGTATTCGTATAGGGTTTCTGTCGCAGAGTCACACAACCACCAAAACATTCGAACAAATTCCTTCCACTCCTTATCCGTGAACTCCTTCTTGCTGTTCCTGTTGATATTCTGCGAGATATGAAACCGCCATAGATACTTGTACGCCTTTGGGAAAACCACATCACACGCGTTCATCAGCGCAAGGTCCCTGTCTGTCACAATCACTCGCGGCTCCATACATTTGTCCAACATAGACCTTATCCTCTCCAACAGCCAAATGTAGTTATCAATCTTCTCAGAAGAAATAAACGCATGGGCAATCGAAAACGACTGGTTTGTCGACGCCATACCCACTACCTATTGTACATGTTTGTATTGTAGGTGGCGTCAATCATCAGCACATGCGGGAATGCGCACCACATAGTATGTGAATGTTTGTGAACGAAGAAAATATCCGTGAGAGCCTTCGAGGTTTCATCCGCACGCGTGTAGTAGGTGAATCCTCTCTCCATCAAAAAGTATTCGAGGTGCTCCATTGCACCTTTGGGAATGACTCCCTTTCCAGCATTCATCATCTGAGCCGCATTGTGTATATCTTTCAGGGTAGTCTTTTTCGCCGGGTTCTTTGAAACGATCATTCTCCAGATGCTACGCTTGGGAACATCATTCTCTGTCATCTCCCCGACCAGTTGTCTGTCATCCACAGAAAGCCTTCTGGCATATGGGTGACCCTCTAAGTGTTCAAAGGGAGTGTGGTTGTGCGTCGAGTTTTTCACCTTTAACCTCCAAACCCGTGTCCGAGATTCAAACACCCCTGTCAACTTAAACGGGCAGCCAATTTTTTTGCTACCCGTCTTCCTCACCAAAGCCACACTCTTATGCTCCCCCTCAAGAGTGCATTGAAATACAACCTTAACAAAAATAAGTTTATTAGAAAATAAGTTTTTTTTTTTAATTTTTTTAAATAAATAATTATAAGAAAGTTTTTTTATAATTTTTTAAATAAATAATAATAATAATAATAATAATAATAATAATAATCGTAATAATAATAATACTAATAATAATCGTAATAATAATAATAATAATAATAATAATAAAAATAATAATAATAAAAATAAAAAAAAAAAATAATAATAATAATAATAAAACTAATAATAATAATAATAATCGTAATAATAATAATAAATACAATAATAATAATAAATACAATAATAATAATAAATAGAATAATAATAATAATAATAATAATCGTAATAATAATAATAATAATAATAATAAAAATAATAATAATAATAATAATAATAAAACTAATAATAATAATAATAATAATCGTAATAATAATAAATACAATAATAATAATAAATAGAATAATAATAATAATAATCGTAATAATAATAATAATAATCGTAATAATAATAATAATCGTAATAATAATAATAATATTAGTAACAATAATAATAATAAATACAATAATAATAATAAATACAATAATAATAAAGTTTATGAATTAAAAATTAACAATACTCATAGCAAAGGAGAAACGTAATCCTAAAGGTGTGTGACCCGAAAACCACTGGTGCACCCGTAGGGAATTAACCTTGACCAACGAAAAAACACGTGTTTTTAGTAATTAATTTATAAGCTAAGTTTATTGTTGCTTTTTAAATAACAATTTATAAAATACGCATTTGTTAATATCTTAAAAACAATAGTGACTGAAATATATACCTTCACGAACTGTTCTCATCTTTTCTTCGATCTTTTTATAACTATGACGTCACCATTTGCCATTCCCGTATCATGTACCCAATCGACCAACTCAACGCGTGTCGAAAATGTCCGGTCAGTCTCGAACCAAAGGTTGATCGGGTTAGGTCCTTCCTCCTGATCTTCTACCCGCTTCTCATCGACAGCGCTGTCTTCATAGTGCGTACAGTCTTGTTCTTCAAATGTGTCATCACCACCGTTAGCGCCGTAAGTATAACCGTAGGCAGGTTGACTAGGCTCTTCTTCAAATTCATACGGGTCCTTCCACTGTGTATTCAAGTCCAGTTCTACCGCATTGTCACGGTAACGAATGCCAGACTGACCCTCCTCGACACTACTAGACCGACCCTGCCCGACATTATATGACGGACCCTGCTCGACATTATATGACAACCCCTCCTCGACATTATTATTATTATTAGAGTCGTAAGAATCACCGAAAATAAAGTCGTAATACGACATGTTATATATGTTGTGGACAAAGAATTGAAATCGAACGAGTTTATAATGAAACCTAATGAAATCGAATGAATTTATAGCCAAAATCTGATGGGACCAGGCGCCTCGCTTAGGCCAAAGCGAGGCGTCTGGGTAATTAATTCGAGAGAGTATCAGGCTTAACGGTTAATCAGGGTTAATCAAACTCTCAGCCGCCTCGCTTAGGCCTAAGCGAGGCGACTGGCTTAAGGGGTTTAATTAGAAGTTTGGGGATTTAATTAGAACGACCCATAATATATTTATTATTAAAATATTAAATTTATTATATAAAACACCCCTGACCCGAAGACACGATCTTGACTTCGTAATTAAAACCCTACCTCCATCCTGATCCTCTTCACTTCCCGTCGATCTACAATCCACATCACTATCTTCTCCAATCAACTATGGATGAAGAGTATGACGTCATCGTTCTAGGAACTGGTCTCAAGGAATGTATTCTCAGTGGTCTTCTCTCCGTCGATGGTCTCAAGGTATCCGTATCATTTCTTCTTCTTCTTCTTCTATTATTATTATTCGTTGATTTTTAGTTACGATTATGCTGTTTTCAAACTTGTGTTGATTTAATTGGTTGATTTTAGTTGTTTCGTTGACTAAGTCAATGTTTGCTTTCCGATTCTTTGTTTGGATCATTAGATCTGAAATGATTAGTAGGATCACGATGTTTTTGCGATCAGTTAGGAAAAATAAATAAAAAATAAATAGGCTGTGACTTATTTATTTGGCATCTGTGTGATTAGGTTCAATTTTGAGCATGTAGTGATATATAATAACAATCTAAGACATTGGAATATTTAAAACCATATATTTTTTTTTTTCTGTAAATTGTTGAGAAAAATATAAAGATTTGTGTATTTTATGACATTGGAGTCTCTTAATGAAGAAAATATTTAGAGCATTCACGGCATGTTCGCAATCTCTATCACTATAATTTAATCGAAATACATTTTTCTCTAAACTTGTTTACTCTCACATTAGATTCTCTATTTCTATTTTCTCGTACTCACAAATAGGGATGAGGTTGGTACCATACTGTACCAAACCGATCCCGATACTGATTTTCGCCAAAACTTGGTCCTAACACTGATTTTGAAAATATACGGTATGGTAAGGTAAAATACTGGTTCAAACCGACACTGAACCGAAGCGATAGAGGGAGACAGAGATTCTGATGTGATTGCTAAATACCGGTTCGAACCGACACAGAATCTCTAAATATAAGTTTGTAAGTGTATAACTATAAAACCGAGAAAAAACAATAAACAAGTGTTTCAAAGTAAGATAGAGATAGAGAATTGGATGTGAGAGGATTTTAAAAAATAACAAAGTTTAAAGAAAAAGGTGCATATTAGTTAAATTATATAGAGGGAGATAGAGATTCTGATGTGAATGCTCTTAAGACTATGAAAGATTGAGAGTTGCTGCATTTTATGAAAAGAAACGTGTGCATTGACTCATGGGAGTTGCTATTGGTCGGTGTGTGTTATAATGTTATTATCACTTGGTACTTTGCAACGGGATTATTTTTGTTGATTATAATTTTGTGCCAATATGTATACTGATATATTAAAGTGAGAGGATGAAAGTTGTTACATCTGAGTCAATTTAGATCTGAAGTTTTGAACCCTGCCTATTAATAAGATCTAGACTTATAATTCATTTATTTAAAGCGTGTGATAATTTGTTATGAATATTCAATTAATGGTTACCGAGTTTATTAGAGTTGTTGATCAAATGAAGTTAATCCTTGTCGTTAATTCATGTCGTAAGATAACGTTATTAAGATTAGATTTGTTATGCATTTTTTAAATTGAAAGTATTACAAATATAAAATCATAATTATTTTAATTGATGTATTTCCTTTTAAAGATACATGTAAAATGTGAAGTAAATTGGATGATTGAAAAAATAAGAGTTCTAACAGAGCTTAACTGTAAGTTACATAGCTTGAGAATCATGTTCTACCATCTTTTAACTTTGTAAATTAGGCTCCATTGTATTGTTTAAGGGATTAGCTTATACATTGCACAACAAATCTAAGATAAAGAAGAAGAAAAAGAGACTGTAACCTACTTCTCTACATTAAGATCGCGTTACTGAAAATTTGTTCCATATACCCCTTTGCATTATTTAAGGTATTAGCTTCTACACAAAAAGTTAAAAAGAGTAAGGACCACATGTTTGCCAAATGATCTTGCAAAAAGCATATTACTGTTGTTGACATGACTTTAAAATTTCATATTGTTGAAATGTTATTCCTCTTTTATCAAATAATTAATGGATTATATCTTACAAACCTTACTACATGAATTTCAGAGAACATACCCTAGATAGAAATCATTTATTTTATAACCTTAACAAAATGTAGAGTCTCAGTCATCATCTTCTGACATGAAATTAGATGGATGCGATGGCTTTGTTGAGCAATCGCTAAAGGATATGTTTGTTGTAGTGCATATGCTTCTGATTTTAAAACAATATCTATTTTCAACACATATTGAAAGTTTTCATATCATCGGCCAAATGGATTTATGATTTCTTATACTTTCATGTCTGTAAATCAGGTTTTGCACATGGACAGGAATGATTATTACGGGGGAGAATCAACCTCGCTCAACCTTATTCAGGTCTGTTTGTTTTAAACCCTTATCCTAAGATGAGGTACAAGCTACAATTGTATGTAGATCTTAGTAAGTAGTGACACAAACATTTACAAACCTACAGCTCTGGAAAAAATTTAGAGGAAGTGATAAGCCTCCAGCTCACTTAGGTTCTAGCAGAGATTACAATGTGGACATGATCCCTAAGGTATCTATTATGTTAATTTTTCCTTTCTTCCAACTCTATTTAATATGGTTACTCGTTATCTTCATTGTTCAACCTGATATACATTTTTTTTTGTATTGCAAGTTTATAATGGCAAATGGTGCTCTAGTACGTGTCCTCATTCACACTGATGTTACAAAATATCTGTATTTTAAAGCAGTGGATGGCAGCTTTGTCTATAACAAAGGAAAGGTATATTGGTGCTATCTGACAATTGCAACTTTCCTCCTGCCTTTTTTTATCAGCTATTAGATTTTTTTTTTCCATAGCTTCTAAAGTATCATTTGGTTTTGAACAAAATTTTCTGCATAGGTGCATAAAGTTCCTGCTACTGACATGGAGGCCCTTAAGTCTCCTCTCATGGGCATTTTTGAGAAACGTCGTGCTCGCAAGTTCTTCATCTATGTTCAGGATTATGTTGAGAGTGATCCCAAAACACACGAGGGGTTGGATTTGACAAGAGTGACAACTAGAGAGCTTATTGCGTATGTTTCTTGTTTAATGTTTGTTTAGTTGTAGTATATGTATATGTTGTTTTCACATTGGCACAAGAATGTAAAAAATATATGAAGCAGTTAATATAGAAGAAAAGAAGTTAGTATTGCACTATTGCCTAAACAAGTAAACTTTTCATCAAGTTACCCCAAATATATATTTTATAGTGTCTAAAATATATCATTTGCCACCAGACCAACATCTATCATCTTTTTCCTAAAACACTATTAATGATAATTTTTTTTTTCAGTAAATACGGTCTTGATGACAACACGGTGGATTTCATTGGCCATGCCTTAGCCTTGCAAAGAGATGATCGTTACTTAAATGAACCCGCTCTGGATACCGTGAAAAGAATGAAGGTGTAAAAATTGTCAAGTCCTATGGCTTGCCTTCTTTTTGCTTAAATTTTTTTAATGAAAACTAACAGAGTTTGAAATTTTCTTTCTGCAATAGCTTTATGCTGAGTCTTTAGCACGTTTTCAAGGAGGATCACCATACATTTATCCTCTGTATGGACTAGGCGAGCTTCCTCAGGTACAACTTCTGGATACATTTGTTCGATTTGCTTATATCATCATTTTGCATTCTTTGTTGCAAAATAAAATGGCTTTGCATCAAGTCATTCACTTTACAAGTACAACATGAATTGGAGGTTTAATGTTTCATATTTTGTAGGCCTTTGCTCGGCTCAGTGCTGTTTATGGTGGAACCTATATGTTGAACAAACCTGAGTGCAAGGTATTCTATATCATACCATTCCTCATTTTTTTTCTGAACCTCACTCTCCTATATATATAACTCACTAAGCTCATAACCGTCTTTAAATTTACAAAATACTAGGTTGAGTTTGATGAAGAAGGCAAGGTCTGTGGTGTTACTTCAGAGGGTGAAACAGCCAAGTGCAAGAAAGTTGTTTGTGATCCTTCCTATTTGCCTAACAAGGTACAAATCTTTTGCCTTGTTTTACGTGGGCTGCTATTTTTAAATCATTAGCCAGAGTTGTCTACCGTTCACGTATAACAGTGTTGCTTGAAATATGTATATAAAAATAATATTCTGGGCTGCTGTGTAATAATGTGCAACACATGGATTGTCGGTATTAAATCATTGTTTTAGTTTATATTTAACCATAGTGCAAAATATCTAACCGTCTAAGCATGGTCCTTGACAGGTGAGGAAGGTGGGCAAGGTGGCCAGAGCAATTTGCATTATGAGCCATCCCATTCCAAACACCAATGACTCACACTCGGTGCAGGTTATTCTTCCACAGAAGCAGCTGGGTCGCAAATCAGACATGTGAGTTTAAACACAATGTCCGAGTGTCTGACTTATTCATTGTTTGTATGTGCCTGGTTTTATTTGAAAGGCAATAGATATACTGTTCATGCTATTTGATATAGATGCTCCCCTTATACAATAATACAAGTACACTTGTTTTATTTAAATTTTTAAAATTAAGTAACCATAATTTGGCTATAGATGGAGCAATGTTTTTACTCAGTGTTGACATTTGAAAATCCAAAACTAACATGTGAGATCGATCCCTTGAACACTTGCCTAACTATAGTTAATGGATTGCATTCTGCAGGTATCTATTTTGCTGTTCGTACTCCCACAATGTTGCTCCAAAAGGGAAATTTATTGCATTCGTATCTACAGAGGCGGAAACTGATCAACCTGAAATCGAATTAAAGCCGGGGCTTGATCTTTTGGGTCCTGTTGACGAAATCTTTTATGATGTTTATGATAGATATGAACCAGTCAACGAGCCATCTTTGGATAATTGCTTTATATCTACTGTGAGTTTTTTTTGTTTTGTTTTTATGGCAACTTATTTCACTGTTTTTATTATATGGTGTTTTAATCTCCTCTCGTATGTTAAACAGAGCTATGATGCCACAACTCACTTTGAATCAACTGTAATTGATGTGCTCAACATGTACTCAATGATAACAGGAAAGGTATGAGAATAATTCTTCTAGTTTCTTTTCTGATGTTTTTTTCGGGCCCTACCTCTTTTCCAAATTCTTCTCGTGGCCGACTAGTGTTTAAAACGGGCCAGAGTGGTCATGGCCTGCTTAAAATCGGCTCGTTTTTACTTATTCCTTTAGCTAGGTTTTCAAAGCTTACTTCTTTGACCTGTTAAAACTAAAATAAAACCCAACTGGCCCATTTTTACATTGTCGGTTTTAAATGACAACTAATTTTCAGGCCGTTGCTAACTATCGTTTTCATGTAGGTTCTTGACCTGAATGTAGACCTAAGTGCTGCAAGTGCTGCCGAAGAGTAGAAACTTGAGACGTGTGTTGTTTTACTACATCTTTTTAAGTTCTGGTGGAAAAAAAAACTTTACTTGAAATTTTAAGGAGGTTATCATATGTACTTTTATGTAAATTAAGACTCCACATCCTTGGTTGCGGTCCTGTGTGCAAATCGCTTTTTAGTTCTGAGAAATCCCTAGGGACCTGAAGTGATCCGGGTCACTCCACCTAAATTACCAATACAAGAGTTCAGGTTATATGGGTGGGTTTCGGATTACCTGAATACTTTTTGTCTAAATGATATTCATCAAATTGGTAAGTTATTTTAACCAATTTTTAAAACCTGGTCATCGACCAACCTGCAAGAATCGATCTACTTATAGATTTTGCATCATATGAACTGTAAAAACCTGTTGATGGAAGTGTTCGAAATTTAGGGGCTGTTTGGTAACCTCTTAATAGTTAGAGAGGCTATGAACCAATCAAACCACGCTTGGATTAATTATAATTTGAAATAAAAAACATTTGTGTGTATAATTGATGCAACTCTTAAAGCTGAATTGAAAAGGTAGCAAATTAAAATATTATATGTTTGAGGAATGAAAAAACTGCACAAAAATATTTGAAGTTATGGTTTACAAGTTATTTTTTAGAGCAGCTAATTCACACTCTAATCCTATTCGTAAATCTATACCAATGTTTATTATGGAACTAGATACATCACCATTTAGAAATAAAATTCCCAGTGTGTTTGGAGTGATTTCAGAGCTAGTAACCACTACTTGTGTATCTATATCTATACTATATTATAAAGCATTTCCCAAGGACTTCTTAAAATTTAAGAGGTACAAGTTTGATTCCTTATGGTACAACACACAATGCATATAATAACTACTTTTTGAGGGTAAAATTGTCTTTTAAGCACCATATTTAATTAAAAGATAATCAAGAGTCATGAAATGTTTATGACACACATGACATTCAATTCTACAATTATTTTAAACCCATTAAATAGAACACATAAAAAAATAATTCATAATGGTATAAGTCTTGTTATACTATTTTATATAGAACTATGTACTTTATAATAGTTAAAGTTTTATAAACCTGATAATACTATATAGAAATCTAAAAATCAATAATGAAAGTCGTGTTTCTAATCATGAGGTAACGATGTGAATTTTGAAATTACTATGCATGGCTAATCTAATTTAAACTATACGGTCACTGGATTCTATGATCGGAGAAGAAAGATTATGTTTATAATGAATTTCAAACAAAGCTATTTAGAAATATTCATATAAAAGGAGTGGACAATAACATAAAAATAAATAAATAAATAAATAAATAATGGGTTCTTCTTCTTGAGTACTTCAACTCAAGTCCACATTTCCAACTCAAGTAAAGTTTTTGTTTATTTATCGAAAACCAGTTGGACCGATGTTTATAACCGATTAACCAAACTAGAACAAATTAATAATTGAAACCAATCGGTTTTTGAAATATCTTGATCGAAAGTTTTTGTTTTGATTATGGCTCGAAACCGAAGTGAACCAAACAACAACTTATACACACCCTTAAAATCATCAATTAGAGTGTTGTAATCTCCGCCGCAACGCGCGGGCACCCCACTAGTATATTTTGATGCCAACCACTTTACAATTATCTCTTTTAAGGACGGTTTTGTCAATTTTGTCTAGGCTTTTATGGCTTGTTTAAGTCTTCCACATTTTTAACTCTAGTCTTTCATGCTATCGAATGTTAACTAAACATACTCGATTTCTTTAAAAACGGTTTGAAATTGAGTGTTACGCTACATGGTTGGCTGTAGAAGAGGCGTCGATTGATGAGAGGTGCATCGCAACTCCATGATGTAGTTATTAGTTTGAATCAGGTTCATTTTAATCATAACCCGGAGAGGTGAATGTTGGATATGGATGTTGAACAAGACTTCATGGTTAATACGGTACATAAGTATATTGATATCTTTTTTTCTGCCGAATGGTGTTAGCCCTGCGAGATGGAATATGTAAGTTCCTTGGAAGATTAATATTCTGTCGTCGCGTATTTTGTTGAATCACCTTCCTTTTAGGACTGGCCGATTGTGGGATGGATGTCCCGTCTGTCCTATGTCCGTTTTTGTTCGATGGAGTAAAAAACTTTAGGTCTTTTATTTGATGAGGGTGAAACTGAAGCAAGGACTTGGAATGTGATTGCTAGATGGGCTGATTTGAAATCTCCAAATTGAGTTATCTAGATTAACTTAATATTTTTGTTGCTAATCAAAATAATTTGTTAACATACCCAATCCAACATGGTTTGACCATGAATTAATAATTCAATGTATTCAAACCAGTACCAAGTATAGACCATTTGACTATGAGAAGCAGAAATAATGCACAAAAGAAAGATGGCTAATGCATAGTTTGACCATGAATTAATCATTCAAAATGTGTATTTAAACATCAAAATGTTAGATTAGGTTAGTGAATAAGATATATACATAATTCCGTGTTCCAAAAATGAAAAAAAAAGTTTTAAACAACTCTAAAATGTTCGGTTCAGTTTAGACGGTTGATCCCAAGATCCATACCACTGGCCGAATTATCGAACCGATGTGGCTAAAACAAAATGTTGAATCGCAAGAAGCTCAAACAGTATGACTTGCTTCGGTTTAAACGGTTCAATCGGTTGTTCTGACCGTTTATGAACACATCTATGCTCGCTCACAAAATCTATGTGATGGATCAACAAAATTAGCACAAAATTAGAAAGCAATCTTGGTACCTTGTAATTTGTAAATGGCTATATTTAAATAACACAAAGAAAATAAATCTATATTGCTCTTTAAGAATTTAATATATAAACTTTAACAAATATACAACATTGAAAATTCACAATGCTAAACAAACATATGCATTTTGCTGAACAAACAATTTAAATACGGAAAATCACGGTTATGGACTTGACTTTTGGGATTTTACCAAACTAGCCACCCCAACCGTCTCAGGAGAGACAATTCCCCCATCTCGAGGCATCTGAGCCGGCTCTGGAGATGGGTGAGCACGTAACCAATCAAAACAAGACACGTGTCCCAAAAACCTGCGAGACGTCTCGGAGCCGTTTGAGCGCCGCCATGACGGCTCCGGAGACATGGGAGACGGCACCATTTCTTCTCGCCCCAAGTGCCCCTGGTGCCGTCTCCCATGTTTTCGGAGACGTCTCACAGGTTTTTGGGACACGTGTCTTGTTTTGATTGGTTACGTGCTCACCCATCTTCGAAGCCGGCTCAGATGCCTCGGGATGAGGGAACCATCTCCCTTGAGACGGTTGGGTTGGCTAGTTTGGTAAAAACCCAAAAGTCAAGGCCATAACTGTCAATTTCCCATTTAAATAACTACAAGTATGAAACTTCTTTACATGTCTTAAATGTTACAACTTAAAACTAACGAAAATCATAATAATATCCAATGTTCTCTAAACCATCCTTTTGTCACGACCACTAGCCAACCAAGAACATGGCAAGAACACAAACACCATAAGACCACTCAAAATAAACACCGGTAACGGTAGTAGCATTGTCGGTGGCGGCGGCAACGGCAACGGCAACGGCGGCAATATCACCGGAAGTATCAATAACGATGCCGCCAATCCCACCAACACCGTTTCGACGCGGAATTCCCTCTTTGGTTTTGATACAACCGCAGTATGATCACCACCATAACGGCTCATCCTCATATTCATTGTTCTCACTTCCATAATTAGTTATTACATTTGTTGGACAATTTTGAAGGATAT
This sequence comes from Ambrosia x helenae, assembly GCA_030844895.1. Classification (NCBI taxonomy): domain Eukaryota; kingdom Viridiplantae; phylum Streptophyta; class Magnoliopsida; order Asterales; family Asteraceae; genus Ambrosia; species Ambrosia x helenae. The sequence continues at coordinate 23,065,203 of CM061232.1, read as the reverse complement.
TTAAACAACAATGTATTTTTTTTGAACGGCAAACAAACTTTCATTAAACATCCAAGCTAGTAGGAAACTAGCAATTCACTCAACATACCAAAAACATACAAACTGGCCACCCATATACAAGCATAAACATACTTGATGGATATTTGAACATAATTGTTAGATTTGATGGATATTTGAACATAATTGTGATTCATTGGATTGAGTAGAGCAAGTGGGTCGGTGGGTGAGGGATGCAACGTGCATGTAGTTTCCTTTTCATGCAACTATTGGTGTGTTTTTCAAGATTTGTGGGTTCTTTGTTTCTGAACAAAATCTGAGATTTGTTGGTGTGTTTTTTAACTAATGACCTAACGTGTTTCATGGCATTGGATATTAACTAAACATTGATTACACATGTTAGTGAAATGCACTTGTTAATTTGATGATATTAGAAAAATAGTGTGTTATACATGTATATGTCCTACATTCTTTAATGGATTGACAAACGAAGTCCAATAATTCAAAAGGTCCATGAAAGAAGACATGTTTAGTGGTGGAGGAATCGTTTGACATGTGCTATGTTGGGATATAAGTATATAACGTCCTGAAGAAGTAATACAAAACTAAGTTTATTGTTTCTGATAAGATTATTACCTATAGGTTTAAGATGGTTTGATTAATGTTGATAAGTGTTTTTTTACTGATGGGATTTGATCATACTCATGAGGTTAAGTTACTGACTTACTGCCAATTGAACAAAATGGTTTAAGGCTACACGGTGTGGGAATGTGGAAGGGGATATGAAGCTCCTATTTCTATTCCAGCCTCCAAGGCTCTTTTTCCCTATCTTGCTGGGAAAAGGTTGGGGAGCCCTTGTTTTATTCCAGAAAAACTGGGAGTTGGCGCCTACATAACTGCTTGCTTGCTTACCAGGCCATCCTGGCAAGCTCCTCCAGTTCGATTATGTGTTGAGTTTGGTACATTTTTTTTTTTTGGGGGGGGGGGGGGGATTTGATCCATATCCCGCTTTTCTTTCCTTCCGGCTCCTTATTCCGAGGCTATTCTTTCTCACGGCTCCTTTTTTTTTGTATGGAGCGACATGTGGCAGCCACGTCAATTCCCCTCCAACCACCAGAAAATCACGGGGTGGTGGTGGCGGGAAGGTTTTTTTTTTTGTTTTTGTTTTTTTTTTTTTAAATAAACCAACCAATAAAAAATTATCCATGCATAACCCAAGAACCAACCACACCCATCCACCTTACCCTCACATTTTACCCCATGCCCGTGAAAATCTCCACCCAATCTGCCACATATCACTATACATGGTCTTAGTTATTATTGGCGGTAATTGACTACCAATGAATATCAAGTTACTATTAATGATAACTTACTACAAATTAATAACTTTATATATATAAAGATGTTAATGACGAGGAAGTTAATAATGTTGAAGAAAGTAAATCGAAGCAACAATAGTTTTTTTTTTTTTTGAGAAATGACTTTCATTCACCAACCGAAAAAACGCCAACTATCTTCAAGACAGAGATAGAGGCTGAAAACCACAAAGAGTACAACCAAGAGCATGGTTCAAATCCCATAAGGAGTAGAAATTTGTCGTTCAAAAAAATAAATACAACCAAGAGCAATTACATCAAGTCAAAAGAAATCCACCTATCCCAATCCACTACCTCTTGTTTAAATCGATACTTATACACCTATCCTAATCCAATACCTCTTGTTTAAATCGATACTTATACCAAAGCAACAATAGTTAGGCTTCCAATTCTTTGTGTTCTTTTTTTTTTTTTTTTAAAGTTATCAACCACTGTTTTTTAATTAATGAACTTAATGCTTCTTCCTCTACTAATCTAAATTCTTTGAGTATAATCATTTGAAAAGGGTATTCACGTTCAATGTAACCTGAACATGGATCATTCATAAGAGTTTAAAAGATATGAACAAATTCAAAAGATTCTTGGTACCTTGTAAATGACTCAATCTATTTCAACCGTGTAACACGACCATTCACAACATGTATGTGACAACACATCAACCATATTCCATAAAAAAAACACCACTTAGGCTATATGGTGTGGAGAGCACTTCCCCCAAGTGCCACATCAGCACCACTTTATTTTCCCCCTTTCCTCCTTTAAAGTTTGGAAATGATTCCCCCTTTCACCCTTCTTTTTTTATTATATAAAGTTTGATTTTTAAAAAAATGGGTCAATCACATGTCTCGACACAAACGGTGGTTTTCCACCGAAAACAACAGGGGGGGGGGGGGGTCCCGACCCACCGAATGTCACATTAGGTCACCGAGATCGTTCTCCGACACGGGGGGGGGGGGGGGGGTTGTGTTTTCTGACTCATCAAATGTCACATCAGGTCACCGAGATCGTTCCCCGACACTAGGGGGTGTGTGTTCCCCGATCCACCGAATGTCACATCAGGTCACCGAGATCGTTCCCCGACACCACACCAATTGGCCTTAGAAAAGATCCTTGTTACCTTGAAAATGACCGAAATTGACAATTTGACATAACACAATGACAAGAAATGTATTTTACAAACTATAAAGATTTACAAAACTTAAGCTCATAATATTAACCAAACATATATGCACTTTGATGAACAATTAAATAATAACTTAAAACTATAAGCCTTCTTTACATCTCTTAAAAGTTAAAACTACCAAAATTCATATAATAACATTAACATCCAATGTTCCTCTAAAACATCCTTTTGTCACGACCACGAGCCAACAAAGAAGAAGGCAAGAACGCAAACACCATAAGACCACCCAAAATAAACACCGGCAACAACATCAGCATTGTCGGTGGCGGCGGCAACGGCGGCAGAATCACCGGAAGTATTAGCAACGAAGCCGCCAATCCCACCAACACCAACACCATTTCGACGCTGAATTCGCCCTTCGGTTTCGATAAAACCATCGTATGATCACCACCATAATGGCTCATCTTCATATTAGTAGTTATATTTTGTTGGACAATTTGGAAGAGTGTATATATATATCTCAAATGGGTTTGAGGTTAATGTATTGAGGTTGTGAGATTTGATGGGTACTTGAACATAATTGTGATTGAAGGGAGAGTATAGTGGGGGCATGGAGTATGGATTCATTGGATTGGGTAGACCATAAGGCCAAGTGGGTCGGTGGGTTTGGTGTGCAAATAGTTTCATTTTGCATGCAAGTGTTGGTGTGTTTTTCAAGATTGGTGGGTTCTTATGTTTCTAGATAAAATTTGAGATCTTGTTGGGTTGGCTTGTTTTTAAGTTTCAACTGACGTCTTTCAGGGCATTGAATATAGAGATGGTAATTGAACGGGTTTTGGACGTGTTTTGTTCAACGGCGAAGCTTGAAAAAAATAGTGGTGGGGTGAAAATCACAGGACCCGATATTTTTTCCTATTGTTGGGGGTTGGACGATCAAATTGGTAGGAGCCGGACTCAAATTCATATAAAAATTACTTACGGAAATCGCAAATTACCACCACTGAGCCAAAACACGGTGGGGGACGGGGGTGATCCTTCACCACTGGTTTTGGTAATCTCAACTTTAGGTATATATTGAGTAGGGTTGGGCTAATTTAAAAACTCTCTTGAGTTAAGAAAACCTGTAAAAACCCTATGTAAAAACATTTTTTTTCTTGATTTTTTCATAATAACTTTATATTTAATCTTATTAGTTTTGGCCAAAGAAAATCAAAAAAGCGCCGAGTAGATGGTTTTGTTACACAGACTCGTTTTTTTATCACACGCCAACATTGTTATATATGTAACATGTTTGTTACGTAATTTAAAAAAAAAATCTATTCAACGATTTTTTAATTTTTTTGGGCCAAAACTAATAAAATTAAATATAGAGTAAAGATCCGGTACAAATAACTTTTTTGGTAAGAACTGTGAGAATCAAAGGAGGGTATTTTTTTTATTTTTTTTTTCAAAATATTTTTTTCCCATGTTGTTAAACATGTATTATAGTATTGAAAACTAAAAAAAAAAATAAAAATAAAAAATTTGGTGTAGAGTAATTACGTGTAGAGTAATTACATAATTACTCTAGTGTAAACTAATGTATTTACCTTAATGACGTAATTACACTAAAAATTTTTTTTTTTTAATTTTTTTTTTGTATTATTCATCTAGAAAGAATGTTTAAGCACATGGGAAAAAAAAATTCTAAAAAAAAAATAAATTTTTTTTACCCCCTTTGATTCTTACAGTTCTTACAAAAAAACTATATGTATTTGATCTTTACTCATTAAATATACAAGTTATTCTAAAAAAAATAGAAAAAAAAATGTTTTACATAGAGTTTTCACGAGTTTTCTTAACTTAAGAGGATTTTCTTAGGATATTGGACATATATGTCAACTTTAGGTATTCCAGTTGGGTTTTCAAAACAAAAAATTTACATTCTATTTTTTCTATCATTATTTATTAATCAATCGTATTTTGTATTACTTACAAAAGCTAATACAATATTCATAAGTATATGAACATTAGAAAATATATGCTCATTTCTCCATTATATTTAGCTTAACGAATTAGTACTAGATACATAAAATAAATATATATATATATATATATATATATATATATATAGGGAGCGGTTATTCTACAAAAATAGAGAATCGTGCGAAGCGTGCGAAGGATATTTGTACATGATAATTACGTAATGATAATTACGTAATGTTTTTTATGTTCATGAAAGCATTACGTAATTATCATTATGTAATTATCATGCATTTGTACATGATAATTACGTAATGATAAATACGTAATGTTTTTTATGTTCATGAAGGCATTACGTAATTATCATTACGTAAATATCATTACGTAATTATCATGCATTTATGTTCATGAAGGCATTACGTAATTATCATTACGTAATTATCATGTACAAAGTGATCCTTCGCACGCTTCGCACGTTTATATTACTTTGTATTTGATCCTGCCCCTATATATATATATATATATATATATATATATATATATATAGGGTAGGGTTCAATTAGGAACCATACCTTAAGTAGGAACCATAGGAACCAATCTTAGCCATTGATTTCTAATGGCATGATTGTAAATAAGTAAAACATTAATTAAATCAAAGGGCAATGTGGTAATTGTATATTGACTATTAATAACACATGTTTAATTAGTATTCTTTATAATCCCATTATTTTAGAAAAGTATTTAATTTTCCCCATGGTAATCATTCTTCATCAATATGTGCAGTACATGATGTTATATAGTTTTGGATAATATACGTTGGTGTATATTATATGGAAAAGATAATCGATCAAACCTTAAATAAGATAACGAGGTCAAATGTATCAATATACACTGATGTATAATTATACACTGGTAAAAATGGTAGTATTAAATACATATATTATACACTGATGTATAATTATACACTGGTGTATAAATAGTAGTGCTAATCAAATGTATCAATATACACTGATGTATAATTATACACTGGTAAAGAATGATAGTATTAAATACATATATTATACACTGATGTATAATTATACACTGGTGTATAACAACTAACAACAAATCTTTTCATCGCTATCTCTCTCTCTCTCTCTCTAATCACGGTTACCTTTTTATGATGGTCGATACCGATAAAATTAACCATTCTTCATCAATATGTGCAGTACATGATGTTATATTGAGTAACACACAGGCTGTGTCATACTGCACATTCCATTTTTTATAATTAACTATACACTTGTGTATAGTTAACGTCAAAACAAAATACTAGCAGTTTATTATAACGGCATTTATCAACTATAATACACTTGTGTATAATAATTAAATGATTTGTTTTTATACACTGGTGTATAACAAACTATGAAACTAAGAATAATTCTTATCGTATCTGTACGCTAATCGCATAAAAATATATTATACACAAGTGTATAAACGTAAAAAAAATGATCTGCATACTACAAATCAACTATTTCGCAATTACAAATCACAAAAACAGTGAATTCGCACAAAAACCCAATTAAAAAATAAATAAAAACAATACATAATTACCTTGATTCTCAACACTATTTAGCAACAAAGGTTGTGATTGTGTTTCATGATCTTCTATCACGTGAGAAACTGATTGAATGTTTTCATGTATATAATTATTATCCATAACTTGGAACTCTTAATCGATGGAAGTCGGAAGTTTAAAAAAAACAGTGAATTCGCTTTCAATCCCTTTCAATCGAACGTGATTTTTAGAGGAAAAACAATGGAAATCTTAATCTACAAAGATAATACTCGCAGCAAGTTATTTTTTGAGGAAAACAATGGCAATCTTGAACGATAAAGATGAATAATCGTATGAAGTTGAGAGATTTGAGGAATAACAAAGGAATGTTATTCGCAGGAAGTTATTATTAACTTCCAAATATAAAACTTTTATTTAAATCAAAATATAATATATAATTGTTTAATTACATAACTACCTTGTAGATCAAGATCAAAGATGAAGGGCTCAGATTAGTTTCTAAATTCCTAACTAGGCTCTTGGTTCCTATTTGATCTTTTTCATATATATATAGGGTAGGGTTCAATTGAGAACCAACCCTTAGTTAGGAACTTTAGGAACCAATCTCATCCATCCATCTTCAATGGCATGATGGTAAATATGTTAAACATTAATTAACTTTTTAATTAAATCAAGGGTAATATTGTCTTTTGGTATTTGATTATTAATAGGTTATTTATTATCCATTATAACTGACAAACACCACAATAATATCATAATTAGCGATCTTGATGTGCAGAAATCGAATGAAGAGCAACAAATCATATACATGTATGTATGAAGGTGCGATATTTCATTGTTATTCTTAATCAATCGTCGTTTATATCATTGTTATTCTTAATCAATCGTGGTTTATTTTGTTTTCATAACCATTACGTTTGAATTTTCAAGTTTTATCGATTTATTCTGATGATTTGATAAATATGATCCAATTGCTTTCATAAATAGGTTCAAAGTTTTAGTATGATCGAGATTCGATTTTAGGGGTATTTGAAACCCTAGTAAAATATGTTCAGGATGATGGGGATTCCATTTTAGGTGTGTATTTTGAATATACACCTGTGTATACACAATATACACGGATGTAGGATTTGTGTTAACTATACATTGATGTATAAAAGATATAATATGAATAACAACAAGTTTATTTTTGAGTATACACTATTGTTATGCCTTAAAAAGTATTCTTAGGTGTTGATTTATAAAAAAAAAAGGTATTTGAAACCCTATTAAAACATTGTAAGGTTTTAATCGAAGATCGTCGACTGTAGTATAATTTTAATATACACCAGTGTATATAGAATGTAAACATTTCTAATATATGTATTAACTATACATTGGTGTATACAAAAAATAGACTTTATGAGCGTACACCAATTGTATACACCAACATTTTAGTTAGGTTTTGGATATTCCAATTGTATACACCAATATACCTCAGTGTATATATAATATGCACATGGTACCATATGGATTAAGTATACATTGGTGTATACAATTGACTATATGATTAAAAGCATGTTTAACTTCAATATACACTATTTAAGATGGTTCTATATCAGCAAAGTGGTCTATACACTAATGTATACTTGTTCAGTATAATGGTACAGTGTATATTTGGTCAAAATATGATGGTACACTGGTGTATATTGTACATTATTCACTAATACATATTTTATGTTATACACTGATGTTGAATTATTCAATTATGTGTTCGACAGCATAAATATGATGTTACCTTACAATGTTCAATAGCATAAAATTAAAGTATACACTGATGTATATTGTATAGTATTCACTAATGTATATCTTCAAGTATACACTGATGTATATTGTATATTATTCACTAATGTATATTTTATGTTATACACTGGTGTTTAATTTTACTATTATGTGTATACAGGTGGTTCGAAAGTTTCTAGTAAACCGGAAAATGAATTGACTTTTACCCAATTGTATGTCCTCAGAAGCAAATGAAGAGCGGGATCGTATTATGGAGGAGGCGAATCAGCTTGCACGTTTGAAAAGGCAAAAATTGATTTGAATGTTATTATGTGGTTTAGTCTTTTGCTGTTTTTGATGGATTAGTCTTTTGCTATTTTCCTACAACTTTTGTAATTCCTGCAAACTTTTGAACGATGCGCCTAGATTTCTTTTGTTTTGGATACATCAGCAATTATTGAAGTGGAATGGTTTGTTTATGCTTTATAGTTGTACAAATAGGTAACAGTATCAAATTTAAACCAGGTATACATCAATGTATAATGAGTAAATCATTGTTTGTGCAACGTAATGTATGAAAATCAAATATACACCAGTATACGTACGTGTGCAATGGCTGGTATAAAACATTTTATACTAACATCAGATTCATCTAACTGAAAATCAAATGTTAACTGTGTATATTATTTGTATTTCTAACAATGTATATATAGAAATGTATAAAACACTATCAACAGGCGTCCAATATTTCGTTCCACCGGGAGACTCATATACGTTGCTGGACGAGGAACCTACAATAAAAAAATGTACATTAGAAATTAATTTTACCAATATTTAAAAAATAGAATCAGACATGCTACAACTTTTATACGGTACACCTGTGTATATTAATTAACACATATGATTTGTCATACTGCTGTATATTGTATTAGACGTCTGTATATTAATTAAAAAACTAAATTTTATACACTGGTGTATAAAAAATATGAAACTATGAAAAAGTCATATAGTATCTGCTCGATGATAGAATTAACATACACCAGTGTATAATAAACTGTCAACACAAAATACTATCAGTCTATCATATTGCACTAGTGTATAATAATTAATATATTTGTTTTTATACACTGGTGTATAACAACCTATAAATCTAAGAAAATAATCATACTGCGTCTGTACGTTATGCGACTAACATTGTAAAATACACAGGTGTATAATTCTATACTGATACTAATTTGTACGTAAACAATTAAACAACTGCATACATCAAACTGCTATTTCGCACAATCAAAACATAACTCAATAATACAAATCACAGAAATTCGACAAATTCAAAACCGAACTCAAGAAATACAAATCGAAAAAAACTTTGATTTCGAACAAAAAAACAATGTAAACAAATAAAAAAAAATAAATACATACCTTGATTGTCAACACTATTTAGCAAAAAAGGTTGGGATTGTGTTTCATGATCTTCAATGTCGTGAGGAACTGATTCAATGTTTTCGCGAATATAATTATTATCCATCACTTAATTATCTTGGTCGATGGAAGCCTATGCTTTTTTCTATTGTATCTTCTGTAAATCGACCTTGAGTTTTTGCAGGAGACAATAGATGATAATGGCTAGAGATGAAAAACCAATTAAGATTATGAGAAATTTTAGGAAGGTAATTGAATGTTATTCGGTAACTTCCATTAATAAAACTTTTATTTTAAATTAAAATATAAAAGATAATTGTTTAATTACCTAACTGCCCCTAGATCAAGATTAAAGATTAATGGCTCAGATTGGTTCCTAAGTTCCTAACTAGTCCCTTGGTTCCTATTTGATCTTTTTCCTATATATATATATATATATATATATATATATATATATATATATATAAACAAATGATTTCAGCTATATTATAGCAGGTAAATGGGTATACGTTTTTAGATAATTGATAACTGGTTAAACGAGCATATCACTTAATCTCATAGCATGCCATACTCGCAATATATATATATATATATATATATATATATATATATATATATATATAGGGGATGGATTAAATAAAAACCCACTCAAATTGAAGAAACTCGGGAAACTCTGACTTCCCGAGCTTTTTATCATCTAAAAAAATTAGGGTATGTAATATACATGTTTTTAAGAGTTTTGAGCCAAAAAAAAAAAAAAACAAAAAAGCGCCGAGTGGATATTTTTAAAAAAAATAAATAAGTTTTTTGTGTTACATGTCTGTAAAGTGTGTAACATACGTTACAAAAAAACTTATTTATTTTTTTTTAAAAATATCCACTTGGCGCTTTTTTAATTTTTTTGGCTCAAAATTCTTAAAAACATGTATATTACATACCCTAATTTTTTCAGATGATAAAAAGCTTGGGAAGTTAGAGTTTCCCGAGTTTCTTCAAAATTTTGAGTTTTTTTGTAGATACTTAACTTAGCCTATATATATATATATATATATATATATATATATATATATATATATATATATATATATATATATATATAAAACTAATTTCATATCCAGTCCTATACCCGAATACCCATCCCAAGTATTTCGGATGTACCTGGCGGGTTCAGGATTAAACGTTATCCCTAATTGAACAAAGGATTCGTTCCTACACTGAAAGGACTAAGAGCTCTTATTCCGCACTAGCTTACGAAACTAGTTGATTTGCTTCGGTTTAGACGATTCAGTCCGTTTCACATGTTTAACACGTCCATATCCCTCACCCACAACATCCATGTGTAACATCAACCAAAAGGACAAAGGATCCACTTATAAATTAATATCCTTTATACCTTGTAACTAGATTATAACCCGGGAGCGTCCCGGGTTGAAAATTTAATATGATAAATCAATTTTACATATGAAATAGACTGATGTATAACTCTAATATTAATATCTAACCAAAAACAAATTAACAATGTACAACTCCAATGCTAACACCTAACCTAAAAGAATGTAAAACTTTAATATAACTCTAATATTAACACCTATCTTAAAGACTAAACAAATGTACAACTCTAACATACTAATATTGATACCTAACTTAAAACAACGTATAACTCTATTAACCTATTCGGCTCTGGTTGAAAAAAAAAATCATATTTACTGATTTAAACATAATTAGTGACTTGTCTATACATGATTATTATTATTTTAAACAAATCTCTGCCTTAAGTTATCATATATTCTAATATAAAAAAAAGGTAATTGAGTCGGGTATCACCTAATCCCAGGCCCGACCCAAACCCACAATTTTTTTTAAACTAATTCCAAACCTAACACAATACCTGCTGGGTTACAAAAAATATAGTCGTTTTTTCTCCGTTTTTATATAGCACTATGGTACTCGTTGGAAAGATAATAAAACGCTCGTTAATTTGGTGTAATTTTTTTCTTTAAAAAATCTCGTATATTAAAGATATTAACGTTTAAAAATTATAGGAGGAAACATGAGGGTGAAAAATCCAATTTTTTTTTAAATTATTTTTTTTCCTAAAATATCTCAATGCCACATGGGATGTCACATGTCACACTCAAAGAAGAGAATGCCTCTTTAAATGTCATGTCATTAAAATGGCTTTGGTTTATTATATGTATAGATGAACAAAGTTTATGACTAGATTGACATACACAAAGAATAAAAATGCACTTTAAGATTTTATAAAGTATAACCACTTGCAAAACCTATAACTCATAATATTTAACCCAACATATACATCTTGATGAACAATTTAATAATAACCTAAAAGTATTATAAACCTTCTATACACCTCTTTAAACTACCAAAAATCATATAATAACTCTAAAGGCGAATAGCGAATACGGGTAGCGTCGGTTCGACTCGGATGAGAGGCAAGGTTTTAACGATTATTTTACTGTCGTGTCTTCGGGTAGGTGGAGGTCGGGTTTCTGCGCATCTGGAGAGCCAAGGGCATATGATGGTTGACACGTCGTTCCTTGCCGTTAAAAAACAACTCTAAAGTCTAAGCCATCCTTTTGTGACTATTATTACTAGACAACAAAGTAGAAGGCAAAAACGCAAACACCATAAGACCACCCAAAATAAACACCGGCAGCATCAGCATCATCGTCGGTGGTGGCGGCAATGGCGGCAGAATTACCGGAAGAATTAACAACGATGCCGCGAATCCCACCAACACCAACATCTTTTCGACATTGAATTCACTCTTCGGTTTCGATACCATCGTTTGTTTACGTGACCATGATCGGTTATCATATGTTGGCGGTGTAGTGCCATAATATGATGACGAGCTCATATTCATATTCATTCTTCTCATGTCCATAATACTTGATATTATTAAGTATTAATTGTTGTCACAGTTTGTGAGATATATTTGAACAAATTGTGATTGAATATGTGATTAAAAGCCATATGGAGGCGGTTGGATTGAGCAGACCAAGTGGGTCGGTGGGTGAGTGGTGGCTGCAACTAGTTTCGTTTTTCTGCAAGTGTTGGTGTGTTTTTCAAGACCAGTGGGTTCTTGGTTTCAAGACAGTTTTTTTTATTATTATTTTTTAACAAATATCGTGAGGTACACTCCCTACTTGTTTAACAGTCAAACTCATAGCAGGAATGTAAGATTCTCAAAGGGTCATTTTATTTGTATCTCGTTAGGTTTTAGAGTTGCAGAGCCATCTGCGGTCCGTATGGGCCTCTACGGATTGTAGAGGTGTCAGAGCAATTAATGCTCACTGAACACAAAATCTTTTATGACCTGTGGTGGCCTTCATGAGTACGAGGTATTGGATATTCATTGATCAGACTGAACATTCAGTCTGTTAGTCTGAAAATCCAGACCCCTACGACTCGTAGAGACCTGTACAGGTGGTAGAAGCCTGGTAGTTGGGTGCATTTAAAACCCTACACGGCCCGTAAAGACCCATGCGGGTCGTAGAGGGTTAGGAGGTGCGAGGTGATCAAATGATAGACTGAAAATTCAGTCTGTATCAGACCTCTGCGGCCTGTATAGACCCATATGGGTTACAGAGATCTAGTAGTTGGGACAATTATAACCCTATACGGGCCGTAGAGGTGCAATTTTAACCATCAACTATGCACCATTTCTCAGTCGACGATTCCAAATTTTAAAAAATTCTCTCTGACGATTCCCCATTCTCTCCGGCGAAAATACCATCCGACCAACCAATTTGTAACACAATGTCTTCGGGTGAATGTTTTGACGTATCTTGCGTCCCGGAAAGCGATTTTAGAGCCGATACTGAGTGTGGTGAGCCGGAGGTTATATCTGGGAAAGCGGTGTTGCCCGATTTGAATGAACAGCCCCACAGCTGCCCGATTTAAACGAGGAGCACGTAGAAGAACCGGAGTCATTTTACGTGCCTTCAAGCGCTCCACTGTACGCACACGAGACGGTTGACGGCAACAAGGAACCGCACCCGGATATTTCGTTTGAAACAACTCAGGTGTGTTTATTTATTTACGCCTGTTTATAATGTATACCCGTGTACATTTAGCCTCATAGGTATTTAGACTCGTATATATGTTGCCCCATATGTATGCGTGTATGTTTGTATGTATGCATGTATGTTTGTTTGTACATATGCATAATTTATATTGTTAAAATATAAAAAATTGACTAGACTCGTATATAAAATTTTTGGTATTCGCAGATCTTAAGGAGGTGACAAATTGGGTTTCCATCAAAGCAAAAGCTCTTGGTTACGTCACGGCATACAAATGTACTGAAAACAAGGGACATGGAGGAGAATAAGAGGCCAGATTCGGCTACTATAGTTTGTACCTTACATGGCAAACCTCGTAGTGTAGCCAAACTTCAGAACACTGGTAGTAAAAAGTGTGAATGCCCATTTGAAGTTAAAATGAGATACAGCTTGAGATACGGTGGTTGGCGTTTGAGGGTCATCAACCCAAATCATAACCACACACCGTTTAAATTTTTCATGGGTTACGCATATGTTCGGAGGATGAACGAGGACAGTTTAAAATTGGTCAACACACTTTATTTACAAAACGTTTTACCAATATCTTCGTCTTGATTCCCTCTTTCAGATCCAGTGAATAATCGCATATAATTGTGAGTTTCAGCTAACGACGTTAATGTGAGTTAACGTGAGGTGCATTGAGAGCAAAATGTCTGAAAGATGGGATTGGTGAGAAGAATAAACTTAGGTGAGATTATTATCGGCCAACTGCCAAAAGGTGAGACTAATAAATTCCATTTTGCCATAAAAAAGGTCAGGATGGTTTGTGTTTGAATGAGTTTGGGTTAGGATGGGTTTGGGTCATCATGGGCTAAAAATAAAATAATAAATAAAAATTTAAAAACAAAAGAAATAAAAATGTAAAATTTTGAAAATATAAAAAGTAAATTTTTTAAGAAAATATAAAAAATAAAAAGGGTCGTTATGCCTCGGGTCGGGATGGGTTTTTGTATTCAAAATAATTCCAAACTATTGAATGGTCTTTACTCGAACTAAATGAACTAACTTCATCCTTGAAATCAAAGTTATTCGACATAATTTGTGTCTCATACAAATAAATAAACACATATACCTTGTTATAAAAGACATACATTACAAATTTACAAATTGTTTGAAACAAATACACATTAATACTCTATTAAATAACAATAACATGATTACACCTAAAAAAACGATAGCCCAAATTGAAAAGTCTATACCATTAACATATTTTTTTTTTTTTGAACGGCCAACAAAATTCACCAAGAACTTCCTTCGGAGTCCCTACTCAGTCAAATCAGGACCCCTTTCACCCGACATAGCCAGACATGTAAGGGAACTCCTGGTTTCACCCAATTCACCAGTTCCGGGGAAAACCCGACAAACCACCCGCCCGAAAGCACGACAATAGAATAATCGGTAAAACCCGGCGCTATCAAAAATCAAACCCATGACCTTTTAGCTATACAATTACTCAAAGTCAACAAAACACTCAATTTAGGGCAACATTCAACAACACAATTTAGGCTAATTATTAATTATCTATTACGGCTAATTTTGTGAATCAAGAAAGTGAATAAAAAAATACGTTGAGTGGTGCAAAGTGATCGCCGGTGGGCTGTAGTGATGGCCGGTGGGCTATGGTGGTTGGTTGATTGTCGTGGCTTGTGCGGTTGTTGATCGCGTGTCGAGTGCTAATCAAAAACTATTTTTTTTAAAAACAACTCCTTAGCTACAAGGACTGCAGTATAGGGAGTAGGGTTGTCGAACCACGAGGAGTCTGTGGAAAGTGTTAATAGCAATTTATTGATTAAACTAAATTAATTTTATGAAGTTGATTTGCTGCTTGCTTGCAAAGACAAAGTGATTGATTGAAATTTGATTAAAAAACAATAATATA
Organism: Ambrosia x helenae; assembly: GCA_030844895.1. NCBI lineage: Eukaryota > Viridiplantae > Streptophyta > Magnoliopsida > Asterales > Asteraceae > Ambrosia > Ambrosia x helenae. Next base: position 23,050,040 of record CM061232.1, on the reverse strand, counting down.
AAGAAAACGGTCACTCCGGGTTTCTGACTCGGTAACTGTAAAGACAATCTGAATTAACCTAGCTAGGCAATCACATAGACATGATTCTGTTTAAATTGTTCAACCCAATTCAACATCAAAACACAAATCGCAAAGTTAAATTATTCCTAGTGCAAGAAAACCAAGAAACGATAACGAATTGTAATTGTGAAAATCAGTCAAACTGTAGAAATCAGTCAAACATACAACCAGGTTCAAAGACACATAAGTATGTTCATGAAACCTGGTCCTAAAACATAGTTCAAAACAGAAAAGTCCTTACAAAATAACCGAATCTTTCACCCGGAGAAACCGTAGGATGTTTAGCCTTGCATAATCATGATTTCGGCTTCAAAACTTGTTCTGGATTGCTCTGGCATCAACCGGAATGAATGGAACTGCAAAAAGTCTTCAAAATCTCCCTCTTCTGCTCTGGAAGTCGAAGATTACATCCCCATACGGCTGATTAGGTTTTGATTGCGAAAATGGGCTTTTTATGGGCTGAAGAGTTATTAGAGACCCATGAACAACTATTTCTGGAATTAGAGGGTCTCTAACAACCTAAAAGTGTCGCGAGGGCATATTCTGTAATTACGCCAATTCATTAAGGGTAAAATCGTCATTTTCCTCTATTTTACTTCCTGGAGACCCGCGAATAACTTCTACTGAAATTAGAGGGTCTCTAATTTCAGTTCTTCCATATTTGTTTCTTTTTTGATTTCCAATTTCATCGAATGCTCGTCTCCTCTCCAACTAAGCTCTTTTTCTCTCGTTTTAGCCCACGAACACCTGCTTAACACCAAGACACAAATAAGTATCTAAGACACGATATTTACGAACGTTAAATGATTAAAAACTATACAAAACTAATATATAAATGTGATGCATTTGGCAACACATCACACCCCCACACTTACCTTTTGCTTGCCCTCAAGCAAATTGCTCAGAACCTTACCACGAATAAGTAACAAATACCTCAAACGCCCCCGCCATGCACTAGTTAGGGTCCAAAGTCATACCCCATTCATAGATCATCATTAGATGTGTTAATTCAACAGGCAACCATGATGCACAATTTTAAAAACAGAACTCACCCAACTAAGTCTAACGTGCTTCCGGTTTTTATTCTCATGCAGCACACCCCTCACAATTTTTCACTCCACTCGGTTTAATATCTGGACTAGCATGTAATGCGCTAGTATTATTCACTCAAAAACCAAGTATGTAACTCTGTTATCATAGGCTTGTGTAACAATCACACCTCAACTATAGACAATGCACATATCTAAAGGACTTATGGGTTTTGGGTTTCGGGTAAAGGTATGATAGATTTGGCTAATAATTGGTAAAAAAAAACAAAGGTTTCAACACGCTTGAATGATCATCCTTATTCACTAAGCACCATAATACAATAATCACACAACTTTGGGCATATTTGACCCATAACACATACTTCTATTATTTATTTATTTATTTTTTCACTTTTTTTTTTTACTTTTTTTTTCATATATTTTTTTCTTTTTTCATATATATATTTTTTTTCACAACTTAAACATAACTCAATCACTTGAACAAAACATAAACACAATGGATGTCATCAATTTATTACACAAAGGTAAACAAGTCAATTTAGGTAATAGGTTTAATCAAATGAAAGGGTATAGGCTCAACATGGGTTACTAAGGGTGATTTTAGGTAAACGGGTCAAACAAAACAAATAAGTGGGTATCAAAAGAAAAAGCGAAAACCTAAATTGCCTTTATCATCTATGTGCATATCTAGTCTACAACCTCGGCATGTATCAAATCACACAAGTTCTGCAACAGAGAAACATCTGGCCTACACTCAACAAATGAAAATATATATATATATATATATATATATATATATATATGTATCAATCTATCATCTAGTAGGCTTAAGATCTCACCAAAGTGTGGAATTGGGTTACCGATGTGTGCATGCATTTATTACCGATAGCTTGTTAAATCTAGTCAGGCAATTCTAAACATTTTTCTTAAAAACACCTACTGAAAACGGTTCATATTACTTTTCCACAAATTAGACCATGACTAAGGATCTACTGCCAAAACAATCAAGAACAACTGGTATGTACTGAACTAACTGCTTTATGTTTGATTAGAATGCTTTTTAGGAACAATTTTCAAGACATTTTCAAATTTTTTTTTTGTAATTTTTTTAAAGACTAAAGAATAAATAAAAACGAAGTTTCCCCACCCCCACACTTGAACGACACATTGTCCTCAATGTAAGATAGGGAATAAAATAAAACAGAATAAAAAATAAAATACAACAGTAAAAGGAACAGACTCCCCTGGATAAGCAATACGCGTATGAGTCCGTTCAATTCCTTCCAATGTCGGCCGTATAGCATTTCATTCGCAGCCGATAAACAAACCTGAAACAAAGAAACAAGAAAAACAAATCGGGATACCTGCAACATTAGTGATTTCTAGACCGTCCTCACCTGAATGGAGATTGAGTACGGGCGGGACAATCTATTCTTGCAGTTCAAATCATAACAAGCAATCTCATGACTCCAACAAAATAAAACTGACCCAAACACACTTGTAAAAAAAACTAAAAAGAAAACACAACAATTAAATATACAAAATATACAAAATCATACCTTATGTTCATTCACGGTGGTCTCAAAGAACATTTTCCTACCGAATTCCCAATGTATGTTCGGTAACGGACATGTCGAGTCTTCATCTTCTTTCTTATCTTTGACATGTTTGTAAGATCATTGTTGGGCCATTTCACTATACTTTGTCCAATGTCTTCAATGCTCACCTTCCTCTTTTGCCCATTCAAGCCATCATCTTCAACTTTGTCTATTTTGCTCATAAATATAGAAGGATGGTTAGGGTACACCAAGGTTACCTGGTTCACTGATTCTTCAGTAGGTGTGTCTGCAAGTGGTTGTACGTACGAAGTCACGTCTACCTTAAGGCTTGTAGCTTCCTCTTCTAAGGCTTCCTCCATCACATCCTGCTCCACATATGCCTCCTCAACAACTTTTTCAGCCACATCAACATTAACCATATCTGGTTCAACTGTCAAATCTTCAAGTTCCAAATTTTCTGCCAATTGACACACTTGCTTAAACAATGCCTCAACGGTGTGGTCCTGAACTTCATTATCCTTTTGAATTCTCTTAAAGTCCTCCCGGATCGCCTTTACATCTTCGTGGACAGCCTTTATGGCCTCTAAGATCTCACTCAGTTGATCATTGCTTCCATCTTCATTATTTTGTTGCTGCTGATAACCGTAGTCAACACTCTGGCCTCCATTAACAACCGGATCAGTATACATGTAGTAATCTGAAGTTTGTTCCCTAGATTGATAAATGTTTGGCTTGTAGTATCTATGCTGACAATTCTGATATTGTGGTCAATAATATGAGGATGATACGTGTGAGTTTTCTGGTTTTTCTAGCCCAAAGATAATACGATCCTGTCGTGCCTTATATGCTTTAACTCTCTGGCGGGCAATTGGACAATCTTGCATCACATGATATGGGCTCTCGCAACACCCACATGCATCATAATCCACCCAATTCATCCTGAATTCAATTCGCCTGCAAAACTAACATACCCAACGTAATACTGAACAAAGTAGAGAAAAATACAAGACAAGAAAAAAAAATATTTTTTTTTGGTTTTTTTTTTAATTTGAAAAAAAAAAACTAAAAACACTAAGCGCACGAACTCCCCGGCAACGGCGCCATTTTGATCGCGTGTCGAGTGCTAATCAAAAGCTATGTTAAAAACAACTCCTTAGCTACAAGGACTGCAGTATAGGGAGTAGGGTTGTCGAACCACGAGGAGTATGTGGTTAGTGTTGATAGCAATTTTATTAGTTAAACTAATTAATTAAAAATAATATATTATGAAGTAGAATGTTGTTTTGCTTGAAAAAGTTGATTAAGTGATTCGAATAGAAAACAATAATAATAAAGAAGTAACTCCCTCTAAACTTCAGGTTCTAGGTTTCACACAGTTTTCAATTTATAGATTGGAAACCACATAGACATGATTCTGGAAATTAGTTAATTAACTAGTAGCACAAGTTCTTGTCATCAAACCCTAATAACTACCCAATTGTAAGCATCAAGTCAACCCTCTTTATGTCACCCAACCCGCTACTAAGTTTTGTCATCAACCGAACAAGTTGTAAAGAAAGGACTCAAAACACAAATCAATTGTTTAATTAACTAATGCATCAATGATGTTTTATATGCATGTCATCACACAAAAACACAATCCAATACTAAAAATAAATAGAAAAAGTGCAAAACCTAATTGAACCATTCGCCTAGAGGAAGTCACAAAGACTTAGCCTTGCATCTTGATCATTAAGCCCGCTTCCTCTCTTTCTTGCTTTGTTCTCGTGATAATATTCCCCTGCCTCTCAGATCGTGCGCCCCCAAAGCTGGGAGCCGTCCAAGCAATAATAACAATGCCTATTGCCTTCTGCCATCCTCTTATTATTTTTCCTAAATCTTGTTTCTTTCCACTTGGGCCGGAACCACAAATTCTCCTCATAATAATAATAAAAAATATCACTTTTGTTCAATTAGTGGGCCTTTAATGTGGTGAAGTTGGGTTCACGTTATTTGTTTTTCTTTCTTTTTTTTCTATTTTATTATTATTATTATTATTATTATTATTATTATTATTATTATTATTATTATTATTATTATTATTATTATTATTATTAGTCAAGCCTCTGACTCGGGTGTTCTTAACTTATCCAAAGTTCCTCATCAACGCTCCAACGTCCATGAACACCTATCACTTTCCATGCTCTCTTTCAAGTGTACGCGACTTAATCATTTTCCTTCGTATTAATCTCAAATCTCAAGAACACCTACAAAACACATGTACACTAATAAATAACTACGACCGACTAAAAGCACACAATAAAAGACTAAAATATATACAAAACTAACATATTAACAAGGTGTTTTCACCAACACATCAGTTGTTGCTGATGTTATCACTGGTTGTTGCTGTGTCTTTCTTTTTTTGTTTTTTTTTGTTTTTAACAATTTTTATTGTTTTTATCATTATTTAGATGCTTGGATAGTTGGAATATGAAACAAAATAAGTTTATTGAGTCCAATAACACAATAAGTTATAAAGTTTTAGATAGATGACCCAGTACATTTTAAGGTTTTAAATTTTATTAAGAGAGGTTTCAATAAGTTTTTCAGTTTCATATATTTCAAAATACATATATAAAAATTTAGGGACTCGGAAAAAAATGAGTCTCAGCCGTTTATTTGTTGGACAATTTCAAAGTATATCTCAACCAGATGATCAACGTACCACTATGAACCATGGCTATCAAGGCGCTAGGCGCATAGGCCTCGCCTGTGGTCTAGGCGCAACAAAAGGCGAGGGACTGAGATAAAAAGTGAAAAAAAAAAAAAGTAAAACTATTTCATGTATTAGAAAAATAATGTTAATCTTCAAATAAAATAAACAAAAGCTATTATATAACACCTAATATCATCATGTTAGTATAAAAAAAATTAAAATGTTAGTGTATTAGTGTACAAAGGTAATTTCTTTAGATAAAAGTAGAAACGTGGCTAGAATTTAGCCATAATTTAGAGAATTTGGCTAGTAACTTTTCGGAATTTGGGAATCTAGCCGGAATCTGCACCTAAACGTTCACTCAGAGAATTAAAGCGCAATTGACTCGACTTAAAGCGTAATTACCAAACCTCACCTAAAAAATAGGCATAGACGCAAAAAACGATGACTTTTAACAACTATGTTATGAAGTATATATTTTTCAAACCAATTAAGTTGCAAGATTTGACTGGTTGCTTGTTTGTATTTGGTTTCTACCTTCCTGCTAGAGTCTTTTTTTTTTCTTTGCTCTTAAGACACCACCGCCGTTTAAAAAGAAAAAAAAAGGATCCATAGTACCTTTTAATGAATGAATAATGACCAAATGACCAAAAACACAAAGACAACAAATATATTTTCCTCTAAATTTCATAAACTATAACAATTTTACAAACTCATTAATCCACAATACTAAACAAAAATATGCATTTCGATTAACATTTTAAACAATAACCTATAAGTATGAGCTTCTTTACATCTCACCAAAGTTAAGACTACCAAAATTCATAATAACATATGTTACTTTTTAAACCATCCTTTTGTAACGACCACTAGCCGAAAAAGAAGGCAAGAACGCAAACACCATAAGACCACCCAAAATAACAATTGGAACCATCAACAGCATCGTAGGCGGAGGCGGAAGCGGCGGCAATATCAAAGGAAGTATCAACAACGAAGCCGCCAATCCCAACAACACCCACACCATTTCGACGCTGAATTCGCTCTTTGATTTCGATGGGCTCATCTTCATATTCATTCTTCTCACTTCCATAATCAATTGTTGGACAATATTTTTAAAGAATATTTCAAATGGGTTCGGGTTCGATTAAATTTATAAGATCTGATGGATAAACAGAGATGTGATTGAAATAGTGGATTCATTGGATTGAGCACTTGAGTATAGCATATGGGTCGGTGGGTTGGAGACGCAACGTGCAAGTAATTTCCTTTTCATGCAAGTGTTGGCGTGTTTTTTAAGACCAGTTGGTTCTTAGTTTCTAGACAAAATCTGAGATATGTTGGTGTGTTTTTAATTAATAATATGAATGGTACTTTTTTTGACGTAAAACCTTTCAAATTTTAGGTGCTATAACAATACAATGAATACTTGGAATATTGAGTATACTCCGTTCTTAGACTGATTGACAAAGAAAGTCCAAAATCTTGACTATTGAGAATAATATTATACTTTGTATTGATAAATGTTTGAATTGGTTTACAATGACGAGATTGAGTACAATTTATAAGACAATACAAGGAAAGTCATAATGGGTTAACGGCTAAATGATTTGAGGTTTACTTTCTTGGGTAGCGCGGATTTACACCAAGATTTCAGGGTAACGTTACATAATTTTCACGGGTAACGTAATACAAAACACGTAAAAAAAATTAAAAATACACTAAAAATACATTACGCCAAAAAAGTTGAGGGGTAACGGACGTTACCCCTGCCCCTTCTCTAGACCCGCCCAAGTGTAGCCCTTTAAAAGGAAATGATGAATATTTTTTCTGATCCTAATTGATTTACTTTCTAACACTCCTCCTCAAGTTGAGTAGTGGGATTTCCGATGCTTAACTTGCACAGATAATTGTGATAGAGTGTCCCGTTAACAGACTTGGTTAATATATTTGCTACTTGGTCTTCTGAACGAACAAACTGAAGTTCTACGCTTCCATTTTCTAGTTTCTCCTTGATAAAATGTCAGTCGACTTCTACGTGCTTTGTACGGTCATGCTGAACCGTGTTCTCAAAAATTTGTATAGCTGCTTTATTATCACACAAGATCTTGCTTGACTCATGTAGAGGGAACCCAAGTTCTGTTCTGTGAGGAGTTTCCGTATCCATAGGACCTCCGCTAGGCCTCTCGGAATTCTGCTTCAGCGCTTGATAGAGCGACAACTTTTTGTTATTTTGCTTCTCCAAGTGACCAAGTTTCCACCAACAAGAATGAAATACCCCGATGTAGATCTTCGGTCTTGTTTATCTCCTGCCCAGTCTCCGTCCTTATAGGCTTGGATTCTTAAATGTTTGTTTGGTTGAAAGAGGATTCCGTGACTAGCAGTCCCTTTGAGATACCTTACGATTCTCCATACAACGTCCATATGGCTAACTTGATGTTGGTGCATGAATTGACTAACCACTCCTACTGCATATGGAATATCAGGTCGAGTGTGTGAGAGATATATCAGTTTGCCTACTAGACGTTGATATTCTTCTTTATCAGCCAATTTTGCTCCTGCTTCCATATAGAGTTTCCGATTAGTCATCATTGGGGTATCAGCTGGTTTGCAGTCAATCATTCCAGTTTCGGCAAGAAGATCAAGTATGTATTTTTTCTGACATATGAAAATCCCTTGCTTGGATCTCAAAACTTCAATTCCGAGGAAATACTTTAGTCTTCCTAAATCCTTCATCTCGAACTCTTTGAACAAGTTAATCTTCAATTTTTCCATTTCTTCTTTATCGTTCCCTGTAATAATCATATCATCAACATATATAATTAAACAAGTTATTAGTTTACCCTTTCTTTTAAGGAATAACGTGTGGTCGGAGTTGCTCTATTTGAAGCCATATCCTTTCATAGCAAGGTTAAATCTCCCAAGCCAGGCCCGAAGGGATTATTTAAGCTCGTAGAGAGTTTGTTTTCAGTCTGCATACTTCTTGGCTTTTGAAATTCCCTGTAAACCCGGGTGGAGCCTCCATATATACTTCCTCTTTTAGCTCTCCATGAAGGAAGGCATTCTTAACATCAAACTGATGATGAGGCTACCCTTCATTTATAGCAATAGAAAAAAGTACACGGATCGTATCAATCTTGGCCACAAAGGAGAATGTTTCAGAATAGTCAATCCCATATGTTTGTGTGTATCCTTTGGCTACTAGTCGAGTTTTATATCTCTCAATGGTTCCATCTGGTTTATGTTTGATAGTGAATACCCATTGACACCCAACTGGTTTTTTTTTTTTTTTTTTTTGGGGGGGGGGGGGAAGTATACACTTTTCCTAAGTCTCGTTTTTAATACGGGACTTCATTTCTGTCTCCATAGCATCTTTCCATTCTTTAGACATCAAAGCTTGTTCTGCTAAGTTTGGTAGTTGTTTATCAAACAGGGCAGTAGTGAAGGCTTTGGCTTCTTTCGTTTAAATTACCGTTAGCCATATTTGCAATGGGATATTTTGAAGATCTTGTACCTCTTTCTGGAGAATACCATCTTGACGGAACACCTCTATTAACTCTTGGAGGTAACACATATTTTTCAGTTGCTTCATCTTGTATTTTCTTATATAGATTCCTCATGTCCTTCCTGCACATCCAGTTCACTTACTACTTCATAATTATCAGATATATGAGTAGGAATTTCGTTATTATTAGCTATATTATGGGGGTCTTGAGGATCTTGAGGTTCACTAAGTTGAGTATCCTCATGTGTGCGTGAGGAACTTACCTTGGGACTGTAACGACCTGAAGTGTTACGGGTCTCTTAAACGGGTCGGATCGTACCCGACCACCCGATTACTTATTAAATTATTTAAGTTCGAATCTCGCGACTAACCGTTTTAATTGATTTTATAAATAATAATTATTGGATTTTTATTATCTCGGTAAAACGCTCCTTATCTTCTATTAAAACGTTTCTTAATTTATTACTATACTCGTTACCAAACGCCGTGTTCCAGTTATTATCCCTGTAGCCAAACACCCCTTGTTATAATTATCCTCTATAAACCTTGTTTGTCCCTTTCTTTGTCTGCGTACAATTTACACTTCACACACACGTGTGTGTAAAGCAGAGAGCAGCCACATAACCACCTCCCTTCCCAGCCGCCGGAAACCGCCGCCACCGTCGCTGCTCGTCTTCCTTCTCCTCTCCGGCCACTAAACCACCTCCTCTCTTCTGTTTTAATAAACAACCGGGTAATCTTCAATCTGTCCCGAACCAAATAACAACCAAACCCAACTATTCAACTCAACCCGATCATAATCCTTTCCGGTAACCATCCCTCCAATTCCTCCTCTGTTATGTCCGGAACCAAGCCCGGTAACCCTCTGGTCAACCAAACCTTTAACCCGACAAAAACCTTCTTGATTCTTATGTTTCTGCTATGAAATAACCGAACCCGGATCCACCAATATAACCCGATAAAACCACCCCTTTCATCCCTCTATTTCTGTTAACCGGTTAACTATAACCCATCAGACAACCCGATAATAAACCCAACCCGATTAACCCTCGTTATCTTCTGTTCGGTGGGTATATCACCGGCTATCTATAACCACCCGATAACCCACTGTTCGTATCACTGTTTCTATTAACGAAGCCGGACAGTCACCGGATATGGTGACTGTCAGCGGCTCTGGTAACCCTTTTTCGATACATCTGTTGGTCGAACCCAACCTGTTAACCTGCTGTTACTGTTTAACGAGCCAGACAGTCACCAGATATGGTGACTGTCATTCGATCTGATGTACATGACTGCTCGGGAATCATAACCGGAGTGTTCGTATATTATAACCGGGTAGTTTGAGGCCTTCGGTTGATTCCCGTTATATTCTGGTTGGTGTTATGTTCTCTGTCGAGCCTCCGGTTAGTTTCCGGTTAGTCCCCGGTAAGGTCCGGTTGACCTCCGGTCTCATACCAACGGTTATCCGAGAGATTCATCTTAATCTGATACGATTCAGATTACATACCCGAAAGGTATAATCTTTAACAGTTGTTATAAATATGTTGGTATTAACCGTTGATACCCGATTATAATACTGTTTCTGTGATTATTGCGAGGTACCGTCAATCCAATCGGAGAGTTAAACCGATACCGAGTCGACTCGGTAACTCGGTCAACACCCGGAATAGAACCCGGTCCATTGACTAGACGAGGATTATTAGAATTATACGATTATATATATATAATACGAATAACGTACGGACTTGATAATAATAATAAGAGAATAATAATCATATATAGAATATATACGTTTATATATATAAGATTCGATATATAGAACGATATACTAGACTCGGGTTAATGATAATATGATCAGCCGAACCAGCATCCGGTAAGTACGTGTCTAGAGTCCTATAGGTTCGTGTGCCAAGCTGTAATGGCCAGCTTTATTAGCTACGAGTGCTAAGCTGTAATAGCCAGCTAGATTCTAGGATGTCCGTGTCGTGTCAATAATAAACCCCGAGTTTAGGACTATCTAATATATACCGAATTCTATATATATATAAATTGTATATACGATATATATCCTAAATAATACAATCTAACGAGTCCCACGCGTAAAACGTATTGATATATATATATTTGACATATAATTGTAATAAAAGAGACTATAGAAGACTATACGCAAACCTGTGAGTATCGTGAACTCCCCTCTTTTATTATTTTATTAAACGTTTTAGGGGAAACACATGTCATTTATTAGAAAATATATAAATGCTTTACATAATAGAATTAATAAAGGAAATATAATAGAAAAGGGGATAATAGAAACGACTAGGACAGTACTGACCGGTATCTCGCCATTTCCTTTATTGTCCAACTAGAGGATAATAACCAGTCTTACCCGAGTAGAGGGTAGGAATAAGTATGTTTACCACAACCAGAGTGGTGCCATCGATAGGAATGGCAACTAATAGAATATAATAGATTGACATATAATCGGTATAATTTAATCGAATTGGTATAATAGAATATATTTTTCCCCTCCAGAATTAGAATAGTAAAGCATGTTTTATAGAAATGAATTATAAATAAACGAACTGGCCATTCGCTTTATAAAATACACGACGTCACCAACTTTATGTTGACAGAAACTATTTTTGGCATGTGTTCAGGTAACCCAACAGATATGATGACGTGGATCCTGGAAGAGTCAAGACTGTCAATATCCTGAAGTCCGCTGCGTAACTCCGATAACCCGACCCGACGACCCGGCCACGTCAGGCTGGGTCGTTACAGGTTGGTATCAGAGCGGCGCTTATGGACAGTCTTGAAATGTTTATTAATCCAGGATCTACCAGAAATGTATTTTAAAAGAAACTTTGATTAGAAATATGAATAAGATAAAAGAATATTAGAAGGTAAAATTTTGGGTACCTAAATGCCAAACCATTATAAAGTTGGTGAGCACCATAACAGTATATTAGAAATTAAAATAAATCCACTACAGGATATTACTAGAATGATTATGTGGGGTAAATTGACAATTCTGTACACAATTGTGAATTTACATACACATTTAATTTCTGGGAAATCTTACAGGATATTAAGGCCATATGAAATACGAAAGAATATAAAATAGAAATCATGACATTAAAAGAAATAAGATAGAAATACAGAATAGAAACCAGATATATTAAAAGAAATCAGAAAATAAATCCAGATATAAAAGAAATAACAAAAATTATAGAAGTATATATAAATAGAAAATAAATCACAAAAATCATTCCTCGATAATTTAATCGACTTGTACGAGAGTTTAGAAATCATATTTCACTCTCTAGAAAAACTTGTTGATTAATAATCATTCGTTGTATATTTCAGAAATTCCGTATGAATTAATGGAATTATTCCGGTCCCAGTGGTTACTTATATCCGATTTCTGATCGTTAACCTCACGGTTATTCCAATATTATATATAGAATACGAATATTACGCTCCGACTTGAACATTCCTATGATCAAGTTTCCAAGAACATATGTTTATTCCGTGACTTCCAAAATTTTTATAAATTTTGATATGTTAGAGACATACTGATATTATGTTTCTAAAGAATTTCCTTCGATTGTTTAATTAGAAATCGAATCCTTCGACAATTTAAGTTGTTTTAAATCTTTTCGGTATAACTTTGAAGTTTACTGAATTCATTCTCGGTTATTTTTATTTTATACTAAACCAGTATTATTATTATAAATCCTCCCTAAAAGTTTTTATTTCAGAATATGAAAGAACCACGACCATATCATTTTGTCCGAATATATTTCACTCCATATTCGGTACCATTTTTCGTGAAGATCTTTAATTGAATTTGTATCCGTATATATGTCAAGATTATTTTGGCATGATATTCATATCCGATCGTATAACTTCCTTGATATTTTATCTCGATATGAACAATAAATATTTACCACGTTCTATAAATCTCTCTTTGAATATATATAGAGAAACCTCAGCCAGATGATATTTTCGGTCTTTTCTTCCGAGAATTAAGATAATATTTTGAATAGAAATATTATTATTCGAAATTCTTGTGACAAAAATAATTTGGAATCTCTCTAAAGAAACTGAATTCTACTCGCTCGATTATGCGACAATATAAGTATCATCTTAATCCTATGACTTAAATAAGTCAGAAAGATTAAAAGATTAGATGATTATATTGGACATCTTTTGGCGTGATTAAATTCTTGAACGATTGGCAGTCTATTTCGTTAGACTCGGATCAATATGTTTTATTCCGGAATAATATAATTTCAAACTTAAGAGAAAATAAAGAACAAAATATCAGAATAATATGTGAAGGACACATACCTATTGTGATTAAAATAAATAAGTACTGGAATGTTAGGTGAGGTGGAATAGTAATTATGATCGCGACATAATTATGAATGCCACAGGCACAGTAACATTCGAGTAGGAGTTTATCGAGATCACAATATGTTTGTATCATAAACATATTAAAAGAAATAATAAGAAATAATAATAAGAAGAAATATACAGTCGAACCATCAGCATATTATATGTAGAGAATACGACCACAGAACTGGCAATCTAGTTGGAATTTCTTCGTAAAATACAACTAAGAATATGTCGCAGAATAAAAACCATCAATTGGTTAATTTCTACGAATCATAGAAATCAATATATTGATTTCTGATTGCCAACCAAAGATAGTTGTATGTCCTCTGTGCAATCTCCGGGGCAAATGATATCTGGACCCTTATAGAAGGTATATCCGGACATTTGTCACCAAGTCACAGAATTCTTTATAAGGATATATGATGCTATGAATAAATCTTCGCAGTCACTTTTGTATGAAGACTCGTGCGAGTTATAATACAATCAAATTGGTAAAACAGTAAAGTGTTACCAAGTTGAATTTCAAGAAGTGATGGAGGGATTGTTAAATCTTTAAAATATAATAGATATAAATTTATATGGATTCAGAAACCGGAAACGGTAGAATCCAACGAATTATTAAAAGAAATAATTTATTGAATATATCAAAATACGATTAATACTAAGCGGAATCGCGTAGAGATTCGCAAGGTATAATCGAAGTGAAAACGAAAAATGAATAGAATTATGCTCATTTTTCCAGTGAAACTCTCCGGCCAAGGCATGTCGAAATTCCTATTTCGAATAACGGCTTGTGAGAGATAAATTAAGAAATCACTGTTCTGGCAAGAACTATCTATACGAAGATCCAAATGAGATAAGCCTCGCTTATAATAAGTTGGATTAAGAATCTATGATAGATTGCCTATATATGAGTTTATCGGAAAGTGTTGTCAGACACTGAAAGTATAAACTTTAATCGAATACATAAATATAAAAGAATTATTCCAAGCAGATATATATTATAGAAGTGATGGAATTTATAGTGTGTGCTATAAATATTATCAGTATTTGCTTGGATATAAAAGAATATAAATAGATAAATAAAAGAATATAAATCGAAAAATAAGAAGAACTATAAATTGAAAAGACATCCGATATGTCTGAATAAAAGAAAGGCATAGGAAATGCCAGATATTAAGAGAAGGCATTTGAAATGCCAAATATTTTAGAAGGCATCCGATATGCCAAGAAATATAATAATGAGATAAGAATAATAGTCGTAAGGAAACGACTAGAAATTTTATAAAAGAATATTTTATAAAAAGAAATTATAGAATATTTAATCGAGAGTGTCAACGAATCTCGAAGTGGTATCAAGAAGGAATAACTGCAGGAATACTTAACGCAATAAGTATTCATGCATTTAACCTGAATGATAATCATGATTTTGAGAAAGAATAATTGATGCATTATTCTCAGAATCCTAAGTCAAAGAATCGTAACAACGACTGTTACCAGTCGATTCTGAGACTATAAAGAGAAAGTTACATATATTGACTGTAGAATTGTGAAAGACCTCATTCACAATAATACAATAAGAAAAGTCAAATAATATGTAACGAAATACAATGCAGTTAATCATCAATGAAATAGTCAGTAAGACTATTATCGATGATTTAAGAGAAATCTCAATAATCGATTTCAGTAAATCAAGATGATAAAAAGGAACTGTTGAAACAGTGTAATTCAACAAGTTCAATTAGTCTTTTCCGGCACCTTTAGACTCCGGATAAGATACATCTAATGATTTAAAGAAATCATTTCTACTCTTTAAGAATCGAAATTACAATGATGACAGATTCTAAAGTTCAAATATAAGAGATAGTAGCTCGGATCCCATTCAAGTCATGATAATGAAGGGACTTCCGTATCTATCTCTTAAAGAACCAACTAGAATCCATTATTGTAAATGAATCCGACGATGATTATATTGTATCACTTTGAGATTCTAGTGATGTTTGCTAGAAGTTTGTAAATCTCTTTGAAGATAAACGATTAGAATCTCAGAATATGTTAAATCGTCTTTATACAGGAATAATATTCAGTCTATTTCTCATTCTAATGAGGAACAAGATTAGAAGAACATTATTAGTATAAAGAAAAATATCAATCTATACGGAAAACCTTTAATAGTCATACCAGAAAATACAGATAGTCCATGTATCTGTATTAACATGACTATAGCAAGAAAGGTTAAAACGTAGATGTGAATTGATATAAAGATCAATTTCCTCGCAAACCACGAGTACTGATTATGACTCGTGACGAGTGTTCAAGTTTGCATTATAACATCCTTATCGATCAAGGGTGTAAAATACAAGATCACTCAAATTTCGGGGACGAAATTTCCTAAGGGGGGGGGGGCGAATGTAACGACCTGAAGTGTTACGGGTCTCTTAAACGGGTCGGATCGTACCCGACCACCCGATTACTTATTAAATTATTTAAGTTCGAATCTCGCGACTAACCGTTTTAATTGATTTTATAAATAATAATTATTGGATTTTTATTATCTCGGTAAAACGCTCCTTATCTTCTATTAAAACGTTTCTTAATTTATTACTATACTCGTTACCAAACGCCCGTGTTCCAGTTATTATCCCTGTAGCCAAACACCCCTTGTTATAATTATCCTCTATAAACCTTGTTTGTCCCTTTCTTTGTCTGCGTACAATTTACACTTCACACACACATGTGTGTGTAAAGCAGAGAGCAGCCACATAACCACCTCCCTTCCCAACCGCCGGAAACCGCCGCCACCGTCGCTGCTCGTCTTCCTTCTCCTCTCCGGCCACTAAACCACCTCCTCTCTTCTGTTTTAATAAACAACCGGGTAATCTTCAATCTGTCCCGAACCAAATAACAACCAAACCCAACTATTCAACTCAACCCGATCATAATCCTTTCCGGTAACCATCCCTCCAATTCCTCCTCTGTTCTGTCCGGAACCAAGCCCGGTAACCCTCTGGTCAACCAAACCTTTAACCCGACAAAAACCTTCTTGATTCTTATGTTTCTGCTATGAAATAATCGAACCCGGATCCACCAATATAACCCGATAAAACCACCCCTTTCATCCCTCTATTTCTGTTAACCGGTTAACTATAACCCATCAGACAACCCGATAATAAACCCAACCCGATTAACCCTCGTTATCTTCTGTTCCGGTGGGTATATCACCGGCTATCTATAACCACCCGATAACCCACTGTTCGTATCACTGTTTCTATTAACGAAGCCGGACAGTCACCGGATATGGTGACTGTCAGCGGCTCTGGTAACCCTTTTCCGATACATCTGTTGGTCGAACCCAACCTGTTAACCTGCTGTTACTGTTTAACGAGCCAGACAGTCACCAGATATGGTGACTGTCATTCGATCTGATGTACATGACTGCTCGGGAATCATAACCGGAGTGTTCGTATATTATAACCGGGTAGTTTGAGGCCTTCGGTTGATTCCCGTTATATTCTGGTTGGTGTTATGTTCTCTGTCGAGCCTCCGGTTAGTTTCCGGTTAGTCCCCGGTAAGGTCCGGTTGACCTCTGGTCTCATACCAACGGTTATCCGAGAGATTCATCTTAATCTGATACGATTCAGATTACATACCCGAAAGGTATAATCTTTAACAGTTGTTATAAATATGTTGGTATTAACCGTTGATACCCGATTATAATACTGTTTCTGTGATTATTGCGAGGTACCGTCAATCCAATCGGAGAGTTAAACCGATACCGAGTCGACTCGGTAACTCGGTCAACACCCGGAATAGAACCCGGTCCATTGACTAGACGAGGATTATTAGAATTATACGATTATATATATATAATACGAATAACGTACGGACTTGATAATAATAATAAGAGAATAATAATCATATATAGAATATATACGTTTATATATATAAGATTCGATATATAGAACGATATACTAGACTCGGGTTAATGATAATATGATCAGCCGAACCAGCATCCGGGTAAGTACGTGTCTAGAGTCCTATAGGTTCGTGTGCCAAGCTGTAATGGCCAGCTTTATTAGCTACGAGTGCTAAGCTGTAATAGCCAGCTAGATTCTAGGATGTCCGTGTCGTGTCAATAATAAACCCCGAGTTTAGGACTATCTAATATATACCGAATTCTATATATATATAAATTGTATATACGATATATATCCTAAATAATACAATCTAACGAGTCCCACGCGTAAAACGTATTGATATATATATTTGACATATAATTGTAATAAAAGAGACTATAGAAGACTATACGCAAACCTGTGAGTATCGTGAACTCCCCTCTTTTATTATTTTATTAAACGTTTTAGGGGAAACACATGTCATTTATTAGAAAATATAGAAATGCTTTACATAATAGAATTAATAAAGGAAATATAATAGAAAATGGGATAATAGAAACGACTAGGACAGTACTGACCGGTATCTCGCCATTTCCTTTATTGTCCAACTAGAGGATAATAACCAGTCTTACCCGAGTAGAGGGTAGGAATAAGTATGTTTACCACAACCAGAGTGGTACCATCGATAGGAATGGCAACTAATAGAATATAATAGATTGACATATAATCGGTATAATTTAATCGAATTGGTATAATAGAATATATTTTTCCCCTCCAGAATTAGAATAGTAAAGCATGTTTTATAGAAATGAATTATAAATAAACGAACTGGCCATTCGCTTTATAAAATACACGACCTCACCAACTTTATGTTGACAGAAACTATTTTTGGCATGTGTTCAGGTAACCCAACAGATATGATGACGTGGATCCTGGAAGAGTCAAGACTGTCAATATCCTGAAGTCCGCTGCGTAACTCCGATAACCCGACCCGACGACCCGGCCACGTCAGGCTGGGTCGTTACAGGGACTAGGAGGATTTTAAAGGGGGAACTGTCGGGTTCGGACTGTGACGAGGAAGAAGGCGAGTCACTTTGGGAACTTATGTTGACTTCTTCTAATATCGGAGCGCATTTCAACCAATTCAGTGGGTCAATATCGGGTTTCTTCTCCCACTGACCACTGTGTTGGTGGGCATAGAAAAATTTAGTTTCAAGCCAATCACAGTTGATAGTGGTGTAAATATGTCGACGTTTTGGGCTATAGCACCTGTACCCCTTTTGATCAATTCCATGGCCTACAAAGACACATTTATTCTACACACGGGCCGAGTTTGCCCCGATCATGTTTAGGGATATGAGCATATACAGTGCATCCAAAAACCCGTGGTTGAAGAGTAAGAGGAGGAGGGATTTTGGTAAATTTAGATGGGGCTTGAAGAGGGGTTTTTATATTAAGGGCCTTTGTGGGTAGCCGATTGATTAAGTAGGTGGCAGTGGCAGCGACCTCAGGCCCGAAGGATTTAGGGACTTTTGACTCAATTAAGAAGGCCCTGGTTATTTCTAATAAAATGTGATTTTTTTCGTTCAACTGTATCATTTTGCTCAGGGGTGTATGGGCATGTTTTCTGATGGACAATCCCTTTGTTTTGACAAAATTGTATCATAGATTTGTTTACAAATTCACCTCCATTATCGGATCGAAAAATTTAGATATTTTTTTTAAATTGAGTTTGTATCATATTATAAAAGATAGTGAATTTCTCAAAGACCTCAGACTTGTGTTTCAAAATATATATCCATGTCATACGAGTGAAATTATCAATAAATAGAACAAAAAATAAAATTTTTTGCCCCCATTAACTTTAGCGGGTCCCCAAACATCGGAGTGAATGAGGGAGAAGGGTGAATCAACACGCATATTATTTGAAACATAAGTATGTCTATGACTCTTAGTCAAAACACAAGTTTCGCAGTTTAAAGTCTTATTTGATGGAAAAAGTTTAGGAAATAAAAGATGAAGATAGCCAATAGAAGTGTGTCTAAGTCTCCAATGCCAAAGCCAAGCGTCTCTATTAGTAGTCCCATGAGCAAGCATCGCGTTACCCTGTTGAGTCACTTCTTCCACGTAGTACAGCCCTGATCGCTCAGTGCCACGCCAAATGATCATTCACGTCCTGCTATCTTGTAGGATACAAAAGGTTGGATGCATCAAGATGGTGCAATTTAACTCTTTTGCAACGTGGCTAATGGATAGTAGTTTATAGGATAGGGATGGGACATAAAAGCAATTTGAAAGTTTTAAAGTGGGAGATATTTCCACAGTCTCACCCCCTTTGACAGGAAAACCCCCTATTAGCGGTTTTTATGTGATTAATTCTAGGTTTAGTTTTAGTAACTATATCAGAGGGGTCGTATGTCATGTTGTCAGTGGCATCACAGTCAAAAATCCAAGTTTCATCTGTGTCAATTTAATTATGGGCTATGTTAGCTTGTGGTTTTAGCCTATATTTTCTTTTTAAACGTTTTGCCTTTTTACATTTTTTAGAAAAAAATTTCATTAAGGGATACGTTTTTGTGATAAATATTTTCCCTTTGTTTTATTACACAAACCATTGGATTTTGGTTTATGATGGCCTATTTCCAAAGAGTACCCTATGGACCTGCCCATTTTAGTTTGAGATAAACCTTTATTAAGCTGGCCCATATTGGTCTTATTCATACACGAATCTTTTCTGGAACATTGCGATTCATAGCTTTTCTCATGTATAATATCACCACCATCATATTTTTCTAATGGATCTAAAAATTTGTAACTAAAGGTTTGAGTGTTAAGAATTGGTTTTGAGATTATTCTCTCAAAACCATTACCTCCATCCATGGTGTCATCATCACCGAAAGTTATTCCCCCAAAACCGTCAGGGTTCTGGTCGCCGCCGCTGGGTGTCTCCGTGTTGCTGGTGGCGATCGCTGCCTTTCCTCCTTCTTGTGACCATCATTCCACCAATCTGGATAACCAACTATTTTGAAGCATTGCTCTTTGGTATGCTTCATCATCCTACAGTGATCACATTTGAGATTTGACTTATCAACTTTGGTTCGGGAAAAGGGTTCTGGCCGTCGTGCTAGTCCTTTGGATGTAAGCCTTAGGGCTCTATCACTAGTGTCAGCTCGAGTCGTGGCTAACCTTTCAAACAGCTACATATGCTTCTTCACCAAAGGGAAGCGGATCCATCTTAAGAATCTCCCATTTGATAGTGTCGTACTGCCTTTCTATTGCGTTGAGAAACTGAAACAGTTTCTGTTTTGTCCGCAGTTTGTTGTAGGTGGCAATATCAACGGGAGAGGCCTTGGGATTCTGATCTCTTGGTCAATTTCTCCCTATATCCCTTGTATTATTATCCAGAATTCCTCAAGGGGAATACCGTTTTGTTTGATTCCATTCGCTTTGACATGCAAGTCAAAGGTCTGAAGTTTGTCTTTACCACTGTTGTATGTCGTTACCAGTGCGTCCCACAAGGTTTTAGCGGTGGGGAATTCAGGTAGGTTACAAGCAATGGCTGGTTCAATGTTTTGTATCAACCGTGAAAAAACTACTAGGTCGTCTTATTCCCACTGCTCATATCCGTCATATGTCGGTTTGGTTTTGGCGGTGTTGGATTTCCCGACAAATGACCGAGTAGAGTTTTCGATTTTCCGCCAATGGCTACTCGGATCATCAGAGCCCATAAGGCATAGTTTTGGTTGTTGAGTTTGAGGCTAATTTTCAGGCTATCTGAAAGATTATGTTTGGGATTTTGGTTTTGGTTTTGGAGACCATTGAGGAGGTTGGCTAATTGAAGGGATAAATTATTTTCGTCTTGATTGGTTGAGCTGCCGTCGGTCGACATTGTGGCTGGGCTTATTCTGGACAGGGGTAAGTGATGAGCAGTATCCGTGGATCGTATTATTGCTTTAGTACCATCTTGACTATGGAATCAAAGAAAAGTATCATATTTTGTATTGATAAATGTTTGAATTGGTTTACGATGAATAGATTGAGTACAATTTATAAGACAATAAAAGGAAAGTCATAATGGGTTAACAGCTAAATGATTTGTAGTTTACTTTATTGTGTAGCCCTTTAAAAGGAAATGATGAATATTTTTTTGATCCTGATTGATTTACTATCTAACACAAAAACTCAAACGATCTAAGAAAGATGACTTGTTTAGACTTTAGAGGTTATTATTTTTGTTTAAATATAATGCATTTAACAGAAAATCAGAAATACAAAAGAATGATATAAAGGCAATTACAGAACTCAGAAATATCCTTCTAAACAAGAACCCTTGATTTCTTGGGGTTGAGGAATTGCTGTGAATGCAATTTCGAATCGCAAAGACTATCCTGTTAAACACGAACATTTGGTTCCTGGGGGCGAGGAATTGTTGTGAACGACATTCTTACCCGCTCCAAGAACCCGACACCCTCGGAAGCAAGAGATCCAAACGTAACGAAAGCAAATGGAACGAGGGCATGTCAATTCTCTAGACAGGCTTGTTCATGCTTGTCAACCTTCTTTGACTCCACTTTCAAAACCGCTTGCCCAGCACGAAATCGTTTCCCTAGGGACCTACAAGGAGAGACACTCCTGTGAAGCCCACACATACGTGTTTTCCGCTTGCCCAGCCAAACACAAGAACATTCGCTAGGCAAAGAGTTGACCTCCCATCAAGCGGGTTTGTCAGGAAATTCACGGGAGCCTTTTTCTGGTTGAGAACTCCACACTCCTAAGCCTATTTCCCCAAGTTAAAAATTCAATTACACATTTCCTTCATAAAACATACATATGTAACTGATTTTAGGGTTGGGTAAACATGTAATTCATTGTCTCAGTAACGGATATATGTAAAGCTTTATGAAAAATTAACCTTATTTTGAATGTATCTTTTTATAATATTTGTAAATATCTATTAAGATTTTTAGAGATCCAGTTAGAGCATCTCCAACAATAAATCAAAGCCAAATGATCAAGCATGTCACATCATTTTAATACTCAGTCATTTCAAACACATATTTTTCTCCAACAATAAACCATTTCAAACATCGCCTCATTATTTATCTCATCACATAACTTTCCTTTTATTTAACCTATTAATAATTTCTTTATTTAATCTATAATTAATTTATTTATTATTATTTTATGTTATTTTTACTATTTCGCAATCTAGTATATTTATTTAATAATAAATTCAAAATAAAATACTAAAAAAGAATATTTTATTTTTAACAGCTTTTTTGCAACGGCTAATATATTCAACGATTACTTTTGTAATAACTATTTCCTTACTGGACTATAAATTCAATTTGTATTTCAGCTTACATATGCATTTCTCAATTCACAATTCACTACAAATACTCATTAAAAAATTACCAAAGACCTTCAAATGAAGATAAATACATAGCTTTGATCACTAATTGGATTAACCTGTCCAAGAACAGGCTATTAGGAACCTTGTCATTTAGAATAACCACACTTCAAGAATTTCGTCAAACATGTAGGTGAAAGCAATTGCTCTACGAACCAAAGTGTTTCAAGGTTAGGACTTCGTTTGTGAAGGTTTGCATATTTAATCGGCTCTTCACCATCGTGATGGCTTGCGGTGACTACAGAATAAAGGCGGAAGCGATTGCCAAGATCCTTCACGAATACCAGTTGCTCTAAAATAGAATATTTACTCACATCTTGTCCTAGTAATTACTAAGAAACTATCCTCATATGCATCCAGCTGTACATCTGAGTACCGACTTAGAAAATTTGAAGGTTGATAATTAGTTTAATTATCTACTTTATGTAATGTTAATTTTTATTATGTAATGTGTTATTTAATTTATTTTGTTTTTTTAGCTAATCTTATTTTTTATTTATATATTTCTTTTTTTAATTTATGTTTTTTTTTTAATTTTATATACTTCTTTTAGAAAGGGGTGGCGGTGTAGCTTGTTGTCCGTCTACCCGCTGTCTTGATGTAATTTTCTCAGTCATGGAATGAAAATTAGTATCCTCAAGTTACCAAAAACAAAAGAAAAGAAAAAAGATTCGATGTAACTGTAGTTATTTAAGAAAAATATGATGATTTATTTTTTTCCCTTTAACTGATTTTATACATTTATGTAATTAATTTAAACAATTTTTTTTAAATTTAACCAAACGATTTTTTTTAACTTTAAAATGGGTTAAAAATCTAAGGGGCCCACCTTGTCCGGTAAGTCATTAGATCTAAGACTATCTCTAACGGTATGGAGGCCCTTAGACGCCCTTACCTACATAGTCAACTTTCACATTATATCTTTACGAATCCTTAAAAATCCTCAATGTTATCTCTAACCATATAAACATACTTACATATCCTTATATTTTCCACATCATTACTCATTTTTCTTTAAATTTACTTAAGTAAATTATTAAACTATAGTTAAATAATTAATATGAGTAAATTGGTAATAAAAGTAAACAAAATAAAAAAAATATATACATATCTTAAAAACCATGGTCGGTTACCATGTTTCAAAAACCACCCTTCAACTTTACTAAAATGGCAACATTCATCCTTTAAGTTTATCTTTGACAAAATTAACTTTCTGCCTTCACAGAATTGACCCCTTTACTTTCTAACTTGACAAAAAAAGATGCTCTTACTTTTTAACTTCTTTTTACCCCTCAAACTTTTATGTGTAACCCATTATATCACTAAACTTTTCTATAAACGATATAAATTCACTTTTCGACATATGGTTTTTTCCCTTCTGAAACGAGTCTGGTCAAATATAAAACGTTTTATTTATTTTAACGTATAATATCGGTTGAAAAACTATTCTGACACAAATTTTGTTCGGAAACGAGTCGGTTCAAATATAAAATGTTTTATTTTCACAGTAAATATTCGAGTTACCTACGTTTCTTACGTAAACTACGTTCGGAAACAAGCGAGTCGGCTGAAATATAAAATGTTTTCATTCAATGGTATAAATCAACTTATTATACATTTTCATACAGTTAACACGTCACATGGCGTGCCGCCACCAATAAACAACTTAGGCGTTGTCGTCGCAATGCACGACCTATCGCATGTACAAATACACGTTTCGACATAGGTTTTTTTTTCTGTAACGAGTCTGACCAAATGTAAAACGTTTTCATTCTTAGTTTTATGTATGATATCGGTTGGTCTAAGATTCTTACGTAAATTTTGTTCGGAAATGAATTAGATTATATATAAATCTTTTAATTCGACAGTAAAAATATGAGTTACCTACGTTTCTGACTTAAACTGTGTTCGGCTCAAATATAATTTTCTTTAATTCGATGGTGTAAAATTGAGTCATTGTACATTTTCATACGGTTAACGCATCACAAGACGTGTCGCCGCCGCAACGCGCGGCCTACGAGAAGTATCTAGTATATATAAAAAATCAAGGAATTTGCGTCACACTCAACAGATTTTTTTTTAATTATTTTTAATCGAATTTTTTTTAAATTCAAATCATACCTCAAGATTTACTGTGTAGTTTACCTTAAAGTTAAAGGGGTGAATATAAGCTTTTAATAATAAAACAAAAGGCCATCTCTCTTTTAGAGGACTATCATCTTCTCCACACAACAATTCTCCATTAACCTTTATGAAGCTTTCTAAACGGTAAACAGCCAAGCTCTGAAAACAAAAACAAACGTTGAAAAATTTGTTTGCATAATTACTTCAATATCATCCAAGATTATATTTAGTAAATTTTGGATGAGAAAATAAGGCGCCTGTTAATGTGGATAAATCCACATAATCTCGGACAACTAATCTTCAGGTGCATTAAAGTTAGTCTAACAAAGGTCCAAGTCCGATGAGGTGAGTTTGATGGACGAACGGGCTTTGTTGGTACTTGTAATGAACGGAGTTTATTCACTAAATTAACACACTCTACATTTCATAAACTATATCAATTAATTTACAAATATATTAATTGACAATACTAAACAAGTAATTAATAAGCCTTCTTTACATCTCATAAATATTAAAAGTTAATGCTACCAAAAAAAAATCATAATAATAATAACACCTATAACTTTTTGTGACGACCACTAGCCTTCGAAGGCAAGAACGCAAACACCATAAAGCCACCCAAAATAACAATCGGGACCAACATCATCATTAGCGGTGGCGGCGGCAACGGCGGCAATATCAAAGGCAGTATCAACAACGAAGCCGCCAATCCCAACAACACCAACACCGTTTCGACGCTAAATTCGCTCTTTGTTTTCGCCACAACCGCTTCTTTCTTTCCATACCACGACCCAGCAGTTGTAGCACCACCATAAGATGAGCTCATCTTCATATTCATTCTTCTTACTTCCATAAAACTTGTTAGTATATTTATTGTCAACTAATACACAATTGTCACAAATTTTGTGGTATTTATTTGGACAAGCTTGTGACTAAAAGTAGGTTGGATTCAGTGGATTTAATTAGCAACCAAGTGGGTCGGTTAGTGGCTAGTGGGGCTGCAAGTAGTTTCCTTTTTATGCAAGTTTTGTGGTGTGTTTTTTATGACCGATTTTTATTTTTATTTTTTTTATGGGTTCTTTGTTCCTAGACAAAATCAGGCGACCCAAACACGGTTTTCTTGTTTTGACCCATCACGTTACGTTAGTAGACAATATTCGACCATGAAATAATAATATATATATTTTATGTATATTTTAGGTATTAAATGGATGAAATAGACATGCCATGTTGAAGACTTGGTTGATGTTTATTCTATTCGAATTATTGTAAGCTGTGCATATTTTTATTGTTATTTTGTAGATTGTAGGGACGTGATCGGTTTTATTATATTAGTGTTGTAATAATATTTAAAAAAAATAAGAAAGATACTGTTAGAGTGTTGGTGTTAGTGTTAGACAACCTATTTAAAAAATAAATCATGATTATGTGATGATAAAAGAATTGTAATTAGAATCTAGTTAAAGAGTTTTTGCAACAAACTCGGTTTCTAAAATATATATATAATATTATTTAATGATAATACTCACATGCTTTTCATTATTAGACTGCCTATAGTGGGGGCGCTATTGAGCATGGAAAACAAAAATAACGCCCCCACGCTATTACGGGAGGGCGTTATTAGGCACAAATGATGTCAGACGTTATATAATTAACGCCGGGTGACAAATGCTCCAACCAATCAGCGAATGACACGTGGACAAGGGGGGGAGGGGGAAGTTTGAACGGGGGGCGCTATTGGGTATTATATTTTCCCCCTTACCACTACACCCCTTTTTTCACTTGAAGCTCCATGTTGACTCAGCTGCCACGTGAACCAATCAAAATCAGGGGCGTTATATTTAACCCCCTCCACTACACATGGTCTTATGCTTAGGGGTATGGTGTTTCCCTCACGAGTTCATAATATAGTAATACGAAAAAACTACGTATTTAGTAGTACTTCTCTATATCGTGATTTTAACGTATTTAGTAGTACTTCTCTATGTCAGAGAAGTATTACTATGTTAGAGAAGTACTACTTAATGTCAGGGATGTATCGTGATTTTAACGTATTTAGTAGTACTTCTCTAACATAGTAATAGTTCTCTAATTTGCATATGCTACATATTTATGTAGTTTTTTCGTATGTGAATAGCTCTTTGTGCCGAAGCTAAAGAGGACTATTAAGGATTGAAGCATAAAACCGAAGATCATTAATAAGGAATGAAGCATAAAGCCCAAGATAACTTTTAAGGAATCAAACATATTTTAAGTTTTATTTGTCTTTGTATATTTTTTAATGAAGCATGATTTTAAGTTTTATTTGTTTTTATATCATTTTTTAATTGTTTAAATTGTATGAAAACAATTTGTTACATTTATTGTTACACCAGTCTTAAATGACGAAATGTTACATACGCAACGATCTTGAAAGAATTAATGTGCTGAGGGAAGGGGACACTTACATATGCAATGACTGGATTTTTGTGTTCATACATGAAAAACCTGGGGGCAAGGGGACACTTACATATGATACATCTCGTGGATTTTGTGCTATCATATTACTTCTAAGTATCAGCAAGTTTTTACACACAAACGGTCGGCACACACACAAATCATGCTTCGTATGTTACCAAACTGGTCACGACACTACTCAATACCCACGACTCATTTTTGAGCCGCGGTGTTCCGTTATATTTGTCATTATAATAAACTTACATGTTTTCATATGTTATAACAGCATGGACTTTTGTTTTCATGTCAAGTTCTTAAAGTTGACAAGTGTTTTTTTTTATTAAACGATTGTACACATGTTACAATATCAAGATAAGTAGAGTTTTTCATACGACATAATGCTTGGATTTTTGTGTTCATATACGACAAACCTGGCGCTGGGGAACACTTCCCCCAATTGAAAAGGTTCGCACCTTCATTTGTTTTCATAAAGCAAAGGTTGTTACACCTGTTACATATAAGAACTATGAAACTTGCTCCTTATGTTTCAAATTTGGTTACGGCATTACTGGTCATGAACTTCTATGTTTGGATTTTGCAGATACTAATTTAGTGGCACATCGTTATGTTTTCTATTGTTTTACATGCCATAAACAATTTTATTTGTGTCTTGTCCAAAACCATAGTAGTTTGTCTCATCATTGGGCACTAACATGTGTTACATAAAAGACTAGGTCATACATTAAATGTCACACCCTCAAATTACACTTGCGGGGTTTTACCGCGAGGCGCGTGACACACCAGGATCCAAGTCAACGGTCACAATAAACAAACACTAAGTGTAATATATGAAAACCAAAACATTAAGTTTTGAACCATAAACCAACAGCGGAAGCATAATCTTGTTTACAACCAAAAGACATAACGTAGTCTAAAAACATTATCTAAACATGAACTAGAACCCTAGACACCATACAAGACCCCGTGCGCCTAATCCATAGACTGCTACCTTAGCGACTTGAGAAAACATGCCAAAAATGTCAACATATAATGCTGGTGAGTTCACAGGTTTTACAAAAGAGTTTCCATAAGTTTGAAAAGATCATTTCTGTTAATACTTTGTTATAAGAACGTTAGCTAGACGTTAAGTATTTTTACTACTATGAGTTGGAAACCATTACTGACATGTAACCCCGATAAGTATGCCCAGAATGTATGAATCACCGTCATCATCGGTGACTCCGAAAGTTAGAGACAATATGCACCCGCCCGGCTCCAAGCCATCGAGTGGGGTCAGTCAAGCCCAATAGAGCTATCCACATTTCCCCGTTATGTATACCCACATACTCATGGTTTCCCTGGGGACTTCCTGATGAAACGCCCATATAGTAAACAACAATAACCATAGTATAACATGACCATTAAGAAATGTAAGTATGTAGCATGTTTCTCCCCCGAAAGCAAAACAGTAAAAGCGGGCTGTGACACTCACCTTAGGTTGCGTTACTTAAAAAACACTTAAATCAACAAGCTATGATAGCCCCAAATAGCGGCGAGCTATCATGAGACGTATATAAGTACCCAGACTAATAACCTGTAGGTTAACTAGTCCCCGAATTTCTAGACCATAACCATGTACGTTTGAAAACACCTTTGACTGTTAAACCGACCGCACAAGACAAAACCCGACATCCCACGTGTTAACCAAGAACGAGAAATTAAGCAATCACATGCAACTATGCACTTAACACGCATCCATGTTCACTACACCTATCATACGGGTCATATATAGCATAAACGAGTCCGAACACGTGTTACCAGGTTATTAGACATGCCACGGGGTTCCTAACATGTTCCTAGGTGTCAAACCATGTTTCGGGATGTCAAAATACACTGAAAACAACAAAACACATGATTAGGAATCAAACAGGCAATTAGGAAAGTCAACCAGGCAATTAGGACTTGTAATCGCATGTTTTACACGTGAGTAGAGGGCTAATCACCCCTAATGTCAAGTGAGTAGGACTACTCGCCCCCTGCAGCATCAAGCCATATTTCGCGCGTTTAATCCTCCAAATCATATCCGAAACATGTAAAAACACCCAACATCAAACCCAAATCATTAAACACCTACAACCTTGCAAATCATCATTCCTATGCTATTATATCATTCTAGTGTAAACCCTAACATCAAACAATCATCAAATCATATCATAACACCCTAAATCCTCAAGAATCACTTAAACGGGTCAAAATGCATATTATCATCAAAACACCATAATAATTGTTCAAAACCTTAGGAAATCATCTTAACAACTCATACACATCAGTAAAACATCAAACACATGAAAACATTCACGTTTTAATCATTAAAAACCGTTTCTTGCATGAATACTCCACATAGAACAAGTATGAAGGTTTAGACTTGTTTTAGAAACTGATTTCAAAGGTTTTCAAAGACACAAACTTGATAAAACTAGGTCTGGACCTTTGGGAACCAAAATATCAACATTACAAAGGTTTAGGATAGATAACACACCTTGGATTTTGCTAAAAAGGAAGTGTAAGCTTAGGGATGATGGGTTTTAGAGCAAAAACGAGTTCCAGAGGTGTATTATGGTGTGAAGGAGGCTTGGGACGAGTTAGGGTTGCACAAATGGTGTTTTACAAGTCAAGAGTGGTATTTATATGTGTTTCTAGTCGTTCCAGCTGCAACAGGCGATTAGGATCAGTTACAGGCGATTAGGGCATGTGATTACGCCTAATCGCCCCTAATAACTAGCGAGTAGGGGCTACTCGCCCCATGTACTCGCCCCCTAGCCCTCCTAATTGCCCCCAACAGGTTAGTTCGGGTTTTTGGCACGTTAAACACTATTTTAACACATATAAGCACGTATTCACATACCGACAAGTCATATAATGATTATAAACATATAATGCACGATAACTAACACGTTCACACTCGTTCACCAATTCCCTGGACTCGAGACATGCGTGTTTGCGTTAAACCCGACGATTCTACAATTCACCAATCCTTGTACACATGGTTATGGACTGACTCCCAATGATCTCGTGGATCATTTTAACGACTCCCGATGATTCCCCAAACCATCATAACGACTCAACTGACCCAGTTAAATATGCAATATGCATGACTCGCTAAGGTAGATTTACTAGTTTGACCAATGTTACTAACCTGAGTTTGTTGGGTGTCACATTAAACAAGACTAATCTAATAAAACTGCAACCCGACACACCTACCTATTAAACCAAATTTTTAGAAACATAAAACACATTCAAATACATTAAACACATCCTCTCACGGGCGAGAACCTAACATACTCTGTCTCGAAACTAAATTTGGATTGGGGATATTCTCACCTTCCCATGAGTTATGACTAGCCCACTTAGCCAGAATATTTGGTGTGTTTGGGTATAAAGGACACCCACAATACTCATGATCAAATTCTACACCCAGACATTGTAACATTACACGTTTTTTTTTTTTTTTTTTCTTTTTTTTTCTTCAAATTTTAGGATTTATAAAATCCCCACTTTTACCCATGTTATACTTTTATAAATATAATCATGTATAATTTTTTTAAGGATTATTTCAAAACAATCTCTCATATGTTGAATACTTTAAAGATGGTATAAATTCAAACAAATACAAAATTTTTCTAAGAAACAATATATTTTAAACTCTTTATGTATATATATATATATATATATATATATATAATACATTTTTTATGCTAACAATAATAATAATAATAATAATAATAATAATAATAATAATAAAAATAACAATAACAATAATAATCAGATGTGTTAGAAGTGGATTTATCAATTTTATTTACTAAACCAAAACCAACAACATATCACACCCAAGCCCTCTTTGTGATCTGACCCATCAAAGCCAGTCCAATACTCGAAGCCCAAACCCAATATCTGGCCCACCTTTCCTCCTCTACTTCTCTTTAAAAAAAGGGGGTGTGTGGGTGACCAGACTCGAACCCGAGTCTGATCAGGGTTGGGAATCAACAAGCATCAGCTCCACCACTAGCCCACATGGTGTTTGTTGGTAAATTGCTAGACTCTATTTAGTTTTAAGGCCACCTGAACAGACTAAATTAGACCTGCTCCTTCTTCTTCGCACAGGCCGCCCCACCATCGAACTCGATTTGAAAATTTGACCGAATTCATCATACCTTACCTAATTAATCTAGTTTAACGCTTTATCTTTCCGTAATTTTTGGCTAATTAATCGAAATTTATTTGTTTTCAAACCTTCTTGAGACCCAATATCAAATCAGTATTTAAAGTTTGAATTTTTACAATTAAACACATATCTATACCCTATATGTGCCGATTAACATTAACCCTATACCAATTCACGCACAAAAACTCTAAATCAGTCGCAAATGGAAGCTTTTGGGCTTGGCTCTCGTCGCTTGCATTTAACATCCAAATCTGCAATGTATGTTTCAATTAATCTTATATATATGATCGATTTTCTGTTAATAATAAAAGCCCCATGCTTTCAATTATGTGTAGTTGCGTTTTCGTGCTAATTAAATTGAGTAGGAACTAGGGTTCATAGGACAAAATTGGGGTTTTTTATTTTACAATCTAGAATCTGTTTAAATAAGTAAGTAATTGATTTAAACTATGAACAGTGACCCAGACCAGCTGGTCTAGGCACTTCTTTTACACAGAATCGGGGCTGGGTTAGAAACCCATATCCAGCGACCCCTTTTCCTATTCCTTTTCTTATTAGTTTTGATTATTTTTCAGGATCTGCATATGAATATTTCAAAAACCAACCAAGTAAACAAACCAGCAGCCAGGTCAGTTGTCTAGGCTGCTATCTGTAACCAAGAGGTCTCAGGTTCGATCCCCACAAACCACACATTTTTTTAAGATCCTTTTCTTTCATATATTTATGATATTATCTTTTAAAATAGTTTTAAAATACCAAATCTAACTTATAAATTCTATAAAAATTATTTTATATTAATCTAATGACAAAGTTTATTATACAATTTTTAATTTTCCAAAATTCATTTATTTAATATATAATGACAAAGTTTGATCAATTATCAATCCCCAAATTAGGAACCCTAGTAGTACTTGTAGACTAGAAAACTTAGACTATTAAGTTTTCCCATTACTCAATTATTTCCTTATAAATAGGGTGATATTTGGACTCAAGAGCCACCATTATTCTATATTAAGGGACTCAATTTTAGCACTAAGGTGAGTTTACATAGCCCCTTTTTCTGTTTTACATTTTGGGGTGAAACATGTTTAAACATTTTATACACTATTATTTACTCATTCTATCATTTGACTGTAACAAAAAGACACAGTACAATCATTAACATTGATCCAGCCGTCTGTTTAGATTATAGCGCTATAGGTCTGACAAACCCATCCCCCCGCATAAATTCAGGGATGATCGATAACAGTTACACTTTTACTAACTTGCGAGTTAGGTCTCAGTCGACACAAGGTTTGGTTGTACAAAAGACGCATTGTTACATGTCGGACTCATATTCTATCATTACTCATTATTTTACTTCAACTATGATTGCTATACAACATATTGTTTTCAACTATATGCAAAACCTATGTATTCTCACCAACTATTTATAGTTGACCCCCCCTCCATCTTTCCAACTTAACATGTTTCAGGTTTTATTTGCTATTGGAAGTTGTACAAGTCTTAGAACACATAGGAGCTTTGGACCTAGTTTATGAAAATCAAGTTTATGTAATTTTTATGACAAATTGTAAATTGTTTAGTAATATTCAACTTCCATTTAGTACCATGAGCTATTGAACAATCATCACTACGTGACACCTCGATGTTTCTGTCATCGTTTGGGGTGTTACAGATTGGTATCAGAGCCATGGTTATAGGGAATTAGGTTATTAGAAAAAGAATCTAGTCTATAACCATAGGATTATAACCAGTACTTGCAACTATACTTGTTTCTATTCTCTATCTTCATCCTATTTCTTATCCCTACTTTAACCCCACAATTTACACTGCTACATAATCTCCTTACTATAAAATAAACTCCTTATCAACCATCTTCACATTCACTATCTCTCGCAACCTTGATTCTGCTTCGAGATTTTTCATCATCCTCTCAAAAACTAAATTCATATCCTTCACCTTCTCAAACATGAGCCAGTTACCCATGATAACCAAACTATTGAAACTTGATTGTGTGTTGCATCAAACTTAATCCTTAGTTATACCTGAGGATTCGATTATCTACCATATTTGAACATTTGATACTAAAAGTCATGGAATATAAACTATTTTCTATAGACACACCTAAAGTCATTAACCTTGCCTAGGACAACTCAATTACAACTCGCATGCTATACTTGATACTTGATAGCTAACATGTACATATTATCAATTTGCACTTTATGTGTGTAATAATTGGTACACTTAATCAAAAAACTGATAGAGGATGAAGTACTTGCTCAACAGTTAGTAGAGTACCAAATAACCTACTCAACGATTGGTAGAGGTCATCATGCTTGCTCAACAGTCGGTAGAGGCCCTACAACCTGCTCAATGACTGGTAGAGGCTATCGCACCTACTCAACAATCGGTAGAGGTTCTTACTCACCGACTGATAGGGGTCTTTTTTCCTACTCAACAGTTGGACTTATTTATGGATACATTGTACATTAAAAGATTCAATCACAAGGTTATTATCTTTTTTACATGTGTGTTAGAGTCATAGAAGGACACAAAACCCTAATGTAAGGTAAATTGGTGATTGCGGTCCGAACGTAACCATGAATTTTCAGGTACGTTAAGGTAGTGTGAAATTCTATCAAGGTTTTTCGGTAGCTAATCAATTATAAACTCTAGTTACCTAGTAGTTCATTTAGTCTTTCTATAGTCAATCAACTCATGCATTTCTTTTTAGGATTCCTAAAACTTAAGTTTAGTGTTTTATTAGATTCTTATTCTCCTTGCTATTTCAGACGAACCTAATCCAACCCTTAAAACTCACACGTATCATCCCTCTTATCCAAATTATTCGAAACAGATTATTCTATCACCAATAAATTCATGTCGTGCCTTAACCCAAACCACAGCTGCCCTAATTCCTACCTAATCATCCTCAACCCTGTGTTTTTTTATAACTTCGGGACGAAGTTCCCAAAAGTAGGGGAGACTGTAACATTACACGTTTTTTTTTCTTTCAATTTTTAGGATTTATAAAATCCCTACTTTTACCCATGTTATATTTTTATAAATATAATCATGTCTAATTTTTTAAGCATTATTTCAAAACAATCTCTCATATTTTGACTACTTTAAAGTTGGTATAAATTCAAACAAATACAAAATTTTTCTAAGAAACAATATATTTTAAACTCTTTATATATATATATATATATATATATATATATAATACATTTTTTATGCTAACAATAATAATAATAATAATAATAATAACAATAATAATCAGATGTCTTAGAAGTGGATTTATCAATTTTATTTACTAAACCAAAACCAACAACATATCATACCCAAGCCCTCTTTGTGATCTGGCCCATCAAAGCCAGCCCAATACCCGAAGCCCAAACCCCATATCTGGCCCACCTCTCCTCCTCTACTGCTCTTTAAAAAAAGGGGGTGTGTTGGTGACCAGACTCGAACTCGAGTCTGATCGGGGTTGGGAATCAACAAGCATCAACTCCACCACTAGCCCACATGGTGTTTGTTGGTAAATTGTTAGACTCTATTTAGTTTTTAGGCCTCCTGAACAGACTAAATTAGACATGCTCCTTCTTCTTCGCACAAGCCGCCCCACCAACGAACTCGATTTGAAATTTTGACCGAATTCATCATACCTTACCTAATTAATTGTAACACCCCAATCGATGGCGGAATCATCAAGGTGTCACGTAGTGACGATTGTTCAAAAGCACATGGTACTAAAATGTAAATATATTATTGTATAATTTAAATTGTCTTACATGGATGAAATGGGAAAAATACAAAAGTCTGAACAAAACATGAAATTTGAAATAAATTATTAAAAGCAAGCACTAAAATCCAATGCTATGGAACTAAGATCAAACTGCACCTGAAACATGTACAAAATAAGTTTTGTCAACATATGAAATGTTGGTGAGCATTCCTAGTTTTAATATATATAGTAAGTTGGAAAATGTTATACAATTCAAGTGCAAGCTACAGTGCATTTATGTAAACTATGTATCATACAAATGAGCGAAATCAATCCTGTGACTGTATAATGTACTAAATGAACGGCGGTGTACTTATCCAAATAATTGGATAATAACTTAACAATGACCATGGATTCTCCGATGAAAAAGGGGGAGAATCAACCTAGGCGGGTTGTCAATCCAATAGCGCTATCCAATGTTAAGGTCGGCTTGTACAATGTTAATGATTTCACTAAGTACAAATGTATTCTACATGAAATGTCTAAGCATAAAGCACGTTTGTAAGCAAATGCACATAGTACTAGAATTGTATTGTAAAAATGTGAACTTGTATTTGTAATTTGTATAAGTGTACATGTAACACCCCAAAAAAATGAATAAAAGCAAAAAGGGGATAAAAAATACTCACTTTCGCCAAATGACTAGATGACTAAGCGAGCGTGAAAATGCGAGCAATCCAAAGATTTAACAACGAAACTAGTCCAATTTAGAAGAAAAGAAACCGAATAGGAAAAAATATCAAGCTTCCAATTCGCCAATTACAAGAGCTTATAATCAAAGCTTCAAATGTAGAAGTAATATACTCTAGAAGAAAGCTATGAGGGAGAGTTTAATCGAATTGAAACAATCGATTTAGAGGTGCAAAGTGTAATGGATCATAGGTGGGTTTTTATACTAGTTTTGGATTCAATTAGGCTTTAAAAATTGGTCAACACAATAAAGTAAGGTTTTAAGATGAATTGACTATTTGACTAGGATTTTGACCGAGACTTTGACTAGGACTTTGACTGAGACTTTGACTGTTTGACTGTCTCAACGGACCGCGAAAACTAAAAAATCATTTTTTTCTAATTTAATCAATTTTAAGTTCTAGACTTGTTTCCTTCTGTTACTGAGTTGTTTTAGGACTGAAAATTAAGGGCTTTGAGTATCAAGGTCTGAAACATACGTGCTCGGGTGTAGATGTGAGTATAAAACGTGCATACTTTTACTTATAAAATTATAAGTTTTATTAAATTGTGAATTTTGGTCCTATTAAAATACGAGGGTTAAAAATGAAATTTTGAAATAGTTGAGGAACCAATTATGCATATTTATGAAAAGTGAAGGGTGGAGGTTGTCACATTAATCTAGTTTAACGCGTTATCTTTCCGTAATTGTTGGCTAATTAATCGAAATTGATTTGTTTTCAAACCTTCTTGAGACCCAATATCAAATCAGTATTTATAGTTTATATTTTTACAATTAAACACATATCTATACCCTATATGTGCCGATTAACATTAACCCTATACCAATTCACGCACAAAAACTCTAAATCAGTCGCAAATGGAAGCTTTTGGGCTCGGCTCTCGTCGCTCGCATTTAACATCCAAATCTGCAATGTATGTTTCAATTAATCTTATATATATGATCGATTTTCTATTTATAATAAAAGCCCCATGCTTTCAATTATGTTCTGTTGCGTTTTCGTGCTAATTAAATTGAGTAGGAACTAGGGTTCATAGGACAAAATTGGGTTTTTTTATTTTACAATCTGGAATCTGTTTAAATAAGTAAGTAATTGATTTAAACTATGAACAGTGACCCAGACCAGCTGGTCTGGGCACTTCTTTTACACAGAATCGGGGCTGGGTTCGAAACCCATATCCAACGACCCCTTTTCATATTCCTTTTCTTATTAGTTTTGATTATTTTTCAGGATCTGCATATGAATATTTCAAAACCAACCAAGTAAACAAACCAGCAGCCAGATCAGTTGTCTAGGCTGCTGTCTGTAACCAAGAGGTCTCGGGTTCGATCCCCACAAACCACACATTTTTTTAAGATCCTTTTCTTTCATATATTTATGATACTATCTTTTAAAATAGTTTTAAAATACCAAATCTAACTTATAAATTCTATAAAACTTATTTTATGTTAATCTAATGACAAAGTTTATTATATAATTTTTAGTTTTCCAAAAATCATTTATTTAATATATATTATAAATATTACAAGTTTATTCAATTATAATTTTAAAATTCTATAAAAATATCTAAACGACTTTATAAAATCCACAAAAATAAAATCCCACAAAAATAATTTACATAAATTATTTTTGTTCATTTAGAACAGAAATATAAATTTTAATTTCAAATCTCATTAATTTTAATATTTTTAGATATTAAAACTATATTTTTGACAAATAGATATAAATACACTAAATATTTCATTTTTGAAAAAATAATTTTATAAAAATTATTTTCATATTTAAAGACTTTAGTGTATAATTAGAAGTAGCATTAATGGGTGTTTGAATGCATAAATAATATACATAGGCTCGGTGACGACACACAGACAACGCCATCATAACGCATGTATTTTAGTGTTATCATTTGTAACGAAGCTAGGTTGTCGCCGCAACGCGCGACGCCGGTAAAAAACTAGTTTATAGCACATTTTATAAGCCTTGAGTGTATAGTAGCCCTTGGTCAAAAGGCCACCGGCTTGATGATATTAATTATGATTCCACAAACCAAATAGACATAAAATGTGAAAAACGTAGCTGCCTAAGTTGAAAATTGAAATCAACCTTTTTTACTTCTAGGCATTTATTTATTCAATAAGCACGTAACTATCTATAGGTTTCACCTTTTGAATATAAACCTTAATCAACTATCAATATTATGCCCATCAATCAAATCACCCAACATAATTAAAACGCTTCATTTGATATCTATATATAAATACTATAAGAATTAAGAAGACAAAAACATGTGAAGAAAAATAGAGAATGTATTTTTCACTAGGATGGAATTCATCATCTAAAGTCTGAGTCCAACATGTTTAAATGGAAACATTATTTGCCTACCATTTCGAGTTGTTCATTATTCAAATTGAATTCGATAAACTCAATATTCCACGGGAGACGCGTTTTTAACACGATATGTTTAGTGTCAGTTTAATGAAATACGAAGATACAAAGAACAGCAAATGAATTATCATGCATTCACAAACATATATAGAGTGACAAGCTCGCATATACCAATGTTACATGCACTTGCTCGAATTGATGCAATCTCATAGACGATTCCCATGGAGAAAATGCTAGAGGCAATCGGTTTCAAAGACAAGAAACCACAAAATGCAAGTAGTTACTTTTTCAGCAACCGTTGGTGTGTTTTTCAAGACCGATGGGTTCTTCGTTTCTAGACAAAATCAGCGACCCATACATACTTTTCCTCTTTTGCCCCATCACACTATGTTAGACATTATTCACCCATGAAATAATAAAATACATTTTACTTATATTTTAAGGACTAGAATAATTAAAAATTTAAGAATAAGAAAGAGCAATTCGACATGCCATGTTGAATTAGTCGTTTGATGTTTATTCTAGTCGAATTATTGTAAGCTGTGTATATATTGTAGGGACAAGGTTTTATTATCTTAGTATTGTAAAAATATTAAGAAAATAACAAAGATACTGTTAGAGGTTTAAGAGTTAGACAAGCTATTTAAAAAAAAAATATCATGTTTTATATGTTTTTAATTTTAATTTTGATTCATGTCTTTACGGTGATAAATCAATTACAAATAGAATCTACTTAAAGAGTCTTTGGCTTTTTGCAATATGCTAGGTTTTTAAATATACATAATTTTTAACATAATCTTATTTAATTTTTAAAACCTTTCTCAATAATTACACATTAGGGGTGTTCTTCGGTTTATTTTTCAGGTTTTAGGTTTTTCAGGTCGGGTTGTTCGGGTTTTTTGTTGAGAAAAAGTTGCATGATAACTGAACCATTTAAAGTTCGGGTTGGTTGGGTTGAAGTTATTGGGTCCGGGTTAGTTTGGGTCGGGTTGTTTGGTTTTCGGGTTTTGTGTAGTATGAAAAATGTTTTTTTTTTTGTTTTTTTTTGTTTTTTTTTTTGCAAAAATATCATCTAAATTTATCATGATACTAAGAAAAATATTATCAAAATTCAAACGTTATTTAACAACATTAGGGGTGCTTAACAGGTCGGGTTCGCGAGCCCGAGCCCGAGAATTTTACATTAACCCGAACCCAAACCGAACCCAAAAATTGTGAGATACATATTTTCTATAAACCTACTCCTTCCACTTGGTCCCTCCTTAGGCATATGTCACTCTATGATGATTTTCTAGTACTTCTCATTTATTTTAATATTTGTAGAAAAACTCAACCATGTAGTTTAATTGGTGTAGTTCTTTAATATAATAACGTCACCTAAAGCGGTGTGTAACGCCCCCTCCACCAACAATATGGAGGGGACGTTACTCCATTACACTTGGTAAAAGTTCAAACTTTAAATTGTAGTGGAAAACAATTAAAGGTAAAAATTGTGAAACCAATTTTAAAATTAAAACATTACTAATAAATAGTATTCAAGAGTTAAAAGAAAATCGAGTAAAACTTTGATGGGTTAAAATATTATTTGAGTATCCATACTGGTAAACTTATAAACACCAATAGATTAATAAAAGAAACGTGCCTAGTTATTTATGATTCTACAAAGTATAAACCCAATAGACGTAAAATGTAAAAAACGTTGCAAATGCAACCGCCTAAATTGAAACCAATCTTTTTGCTTTCTAAGCATTTATTTAGTCAATAAGCACGTACCATATAATTCTTACTTTTTTTAATATAAAACTTTGTCAACTACCAAATTATGCTCATCATTCATCAAGTTATCCAACATCTCAAAAAAGTTATATTGACATCTATAGATTAATACTATACAATGACAAAAGACATTATTTTGAAGAAAATTGCATTTTCACACATCCAATAAGGCGGAATCTGGTATGTTAATATATCATTCACGAATCTTTCATATTCGAATTAGACTCCAATGAAATTCAACAGTAGACATGTTTTCAGCATGTTACTTGTCAGTTTAATAAAACATGAAGATTAAGAAAAGATTATTAATACAAGAAATTGTATTAATAATCTTTTCTTATTCTTCATGTTTTATTAAACTGACAAGTAACATAAATAATATGGAATACATAATTAGTTACAAATTTCGATCTCTCAAGCGGCCAACATTGTAGTCCAAAAGATTATACATTATAACAAATAGATAACCTCGATTCCTCAAATGATTATCAGATTCATTTACAGACAGCAATAAAATGACAAAACTCATATAGACCAGCATTACTTATGTTAAAATATAACGTATTTTCCAATTCAATATCTAATCATATGATTTGGGTACGATGTTATGATTCTTATCAATGGTAATTTTGTGTTACATGTGGGAATGTTATTGGATCTGGACTCGTATTGGGCGTTACTGGAGTTGGACTCATATTAGGCTGTATTGTAGCTGGACTCTTGTGTTGGGCTGTGTTAGTGGACTTTATTCATTCAGATGTGGGCTTATTCATTCAGCCCTTTGTACACCGCCTCATGACTTTTGAGTCATAATATTAGAGGCCTCACAACATATCATTCATATGATTGTTATATTGGGTGACCCACACAAGAATGTTAATCAGCTCTCTCTCACAACAATAATAGAGAGGCAATTAGGGTTCAATGGTTCATTCAAGAGAATATTTCGCTTTAATCCACAGATTATTTATATCACTGTCCACAGATCATCGACCTTGTCTCTCATCTTCCTCATTGTCTTGTCAGGTTCTTTTCTCTGTTAGGGTTTGAGTCTAGATCGTGATAATACGGTCGTTATAGTCTCAGATGTAACTCTAGTATATTGTGAGATCTGTTAAGTAATGGCTTGGTTTATAAGTTTGTGTATCTTAGGTATTTAGGGTTTATTTCTCTGTAATTTAGGAGTCATGTATGTTTTGATTTTAATAAAATGTTTTTCTGAGTATTTTAGAGTTGATACCATGATTTTTGACACATACACTTGCTCGAAGTGATGTAATCCTATAAACATAAACTATACAAACAAATGCCAGAGACAAATCAATTCTAAATATGTTAAACCACAAAAATGGAAAGAACAAAATATCAAAGTTTATATTATATATATATATAATATATATATATATATATATATATCCTCAGAAATGGTAATGAAGGAAATCCTATAAAAGGTAAACGTCTTAAAAGAGACTGAAAAAACACCAATATAACAATCTATATATAAGAGCACAATAAATAGATGATTGTATTAATGATTGTGAGGACAGTTACTGACACTCAAAACAGACCATTACAAATGTTTCAACTATAATATATCTTTCACAACTATCACAGAATTTTCTATGGGTTTCTCTGCCAAGGAGTGAATGAATCCTTCTCCTAGGGGAGAAGGGGTATTTATAGGCCTTCGAGATGCTCTGTGATTGGTTGGGTTGGGAATGACAGCTGTATTGTACAATCGCAGACCATTAGCACTGTCGGCGTTGGCGTCCTGCGATTGGTCCACGTGTCCTGTAGTCCTCCTTTCTGTCCTTTTCTGTACCTCGTCCTGCAGGTGATCATGGAGCAGGGAATAACGGCCTCTGATTGGCTGCACGTCCCTTTCATTGTCAGTTTGCAGCCAGCACGTACGAGGTTATGTGCGCCGGCTTCTAGAAGGTCTAGTCAGCATTTTTGCTGACGTGTTACGTAGATGTGAGCCCTTGTGCACGCGCGGGTACATATCTCTTCAAGTCCCCCTAGTCTAGTGTTCTGTATGCGTAGTATGCGGGACGCTGGACTTAGAAAATAGGAAGAAAACATCCTAGGTTTAATTGCGGGGGTTAATTGTGCTCTTTGTTTAATCCTGTGCGCCTGATGCGCAATGTGTCTGTGAGGTGCATGGATGCGCACACCACTAATTAATGCTCACATCAAAGCGGTCAGGGCGTGCAGGTGAAAGGGCAGGTTGGTAGCCGAAAAGTCCTTGACGATTCTATTGTGTCAGAGGTTGGTGGGGCTGGGT
This sequence comes from Ambrosia x helenae, assembly GCA_030844895.1. Lineage (NCBI taxonomy): Eukaryota > Viridiplantae > Streptophyta > Magnoliopsida > Asterales > Asteraceae > Ambrosia > Ambrosia x helenae. The sequence continues at coordinate 23,007,756 of CM061232.1, read as the reverse complement.
TGCCGTGTCGTTTCGCATGGGTTCCTCTCTCTGACGTGTCACGTCCTGATTGCCTGGACGTGCAACACGACTGTACAACATCCATGCTTAAACCAAACGCCTTATAAAAACCCTCTTTCTCCGTCGTCTTGTACCACACTTGTTTAAATTTCAAAAAATTTCTTTCTTCTTTCTTCTTTCTTCCTCCAACAGACTTTTTCTTTCCTTGGATCCTTGTTCTTCATCCTTAAACATTTTCTGTTCCACGAGTTTTTCTTGGTATAACGATGGAGGGTCCGTCTATCCCTGTTTTAACAAAGGGTAAGAAGAAGAGGGGAGGTAAGAAGAATGACGACGGTTCCAAGAAAGGTCCGCCGCTAGTTGGCGATGTGACGGCGACCTGGACTAAAGAGGAGTTTCGTAAATTTTGTAAGTTGTATGCGATCCCATCGGCTTATGGTGCTGAGTTGCTTGTTGAGGGGAAGACTATTTTGCAGCCCCCTGTTGGAAAGGTGGGGGTGTATGCTGCTTATTTCAAGCATTGCAACTTTAGGTTGCCTCTGACTAGGTTTTAGGGTACCTTTCTACAAGCTGTGGGTGTTCATCTGAGTTAGATTCACCCTGGTTTGATGTCCTGGTTAATGTTCTTTGAGGTTGATACGGGCCAATAAGTTAAAAGTACAGTGCGGTGTTGTTCAATTTTGTAGTTCAGTGCGTCAGCGTCCAATTATCAATAGTTCATGGTGTTAAAATCCAATTTCCCAAGATAAAATAAACCATTTAACATCCTCCAACTTAAGTGTTTGTTTAGTTGATTAGGTTAGGAATTATAAGAGCCATTAGAATGTGAGAAATTAGAGAGATATACTGAGTTTTTGAATAGTTGTAGCTTGCATAAGTGATTATTTAGATGATTACTGATTAGGTTTTAGATTAGAGAATATGAGTTATTACTTATTAGAATACTATGAAAATGCAATAATTGAGAGATTTTGTGGTTAGTTAACTTAAGCCATTTGCAATAGGTTATCATGTAAAATTAGATTTTTCAACACCGGAACCCTCCCAGGGTAATCAGCTAGTTAAAATATATGTATATACTATGGCAACATGTGTAGGCTGTAGTGACGAGTCAAAATAGAAAGATGCCATGAAGGCTAGATTAGATTTACTCAACAAGAAACATTTCTATACATGTGGTCCAGACACTCATAAATGTCAAATCGCTAGGTTATAGATGAGTGTCTTACAACAAAATAAATAACTGAAAAATGTTCAAAAAAAAATAATAATAACTGAAAGAGATTATGTGTTAGAGCATTATTCACAGTAGTGCCCCTATTTTTTTTGAGATAAAACCCTATAATTTTTTATGGGGTTAGAAGTGGTTGTGAGTGAAGAAAATGAGGAATCTACTGTTTATCGGTAAATTTTTGTTCTTTGGGAATCTTTTAGGGAAAACGGGAAAACTGTATTTATTTTTTAATATTTGTTGAAAGTGATTGTGAGTGGATGAGAGAGAAACTGTAATGATTTTTAATGTAATATATAGTTGTAATTGGTTGTGAGTGAATGGAAGATGGGGAAGCTATTGTGAATGTTCTTAGAGCATTTACAATAGCTCCCCCATTTTTATGTGAGAGTGCTCTCAAATTATATGGGGTGGTTTTGAGGGGTTGTGAGTGAAGAAAAATGGGGAATCTACTGTTGATCGGTATATTAAGGGTTATTTGGGAATCTTTTGGGGAAAACTGGAAACTGTATTTATTTTTTAATATTTGTTGAAAGTTGTGAGTAGAGGAGAAAGAACTGTAATAATTTTTAATGTAATATGTGGTTGTGATTGGTTGTGAGTAAATGGAAGATGGGGAAGCTACCGTGAATGCTCTAAGGCATGACTTGTAACACATGGTTTTTTTTCCCAAACATATCTCTAAAATGGATGCGATAAACCTTAGATTTTCAATTGGCATATCACAATTTCATAAGGACTTTAGATGAACTTACGGATTCAATCACCATATAGTTGTATGAGACACTTGAAAATAATGTCTAGATGAAAATCACTAAAATGTTAGAAATGACTAAATAATTAAAATAAGTACTCCAAGATACGTGTACTATAAAACTTAATAGATCGTTCAATGGTTTCAAGCAATTTACTCGTATGTGGTACAATCGAGTCGATTTATATCATAAAAAACAGGGGCTGCATGTCTGATTTAATCATCCTAAATGTCTATAAAACTTATTTTCTGCTTCTCTTATCTCACTCATTCGTGCTATATTTTTTGATTTAAAAACAAAAAACAAAATAGTAATAAAAGACATAATATATTAAATGACAGTTACTTAATAATACACAATTTTAATAATATATATAGTTTTTTTAACGGCTAAATGTTTTGTTACCCATGGGATTTAAATCATTCACCATTTGAAAAAGTAAAGCCTTATCTAACACCTTAATATCACTAGGTTAAAGGCCCTTTGGTAAAAATAATATATAGTTTTACATTATTGTTTTTTCATCTCAATACTTTAAAATTCTAAATATACATCGTATTTTTTATATTTTTGGCAATTATATTTAAATTATGCCAACTTATTATAAACTTTTAAATTTGGCATAAAAATACCCAAATAGTTTAACTTTGGTACATAAAGCACATTTTAAAAAAATCTAAAAAAAAAGTATACAAAGGGGTTGAAAAGGTTAATCCGCGTACCTGTCGGGTTGACACGAAGACGAATTGTTCAGCTAAAAGTGTTTGCGGGTTCAACCCGAACCCATTTAGATTAAACCCAGACCCACGAATTTCGTATTAGGTTTGTGTAGTGTTTTCATGTCGCCTCCCTAGTCTACATACAAGTCCGCATGATAACAGGCATTTATCTACATATCAGATTGTAAGAACCAAGTTAATGTTCTAATAAACACTTGCTATTCTACCCAATTTATATCTAAATCTTTAAGTTTCACCATCCACTTCTCTGTGTCCTGTGAAACATCAGGTTTCGATGGTGCTTTTTCTCCATCATTCGCGTTGTTTCTCATTCTGTTTGGATGTCTGACCTTAAGTGACAACAGACGCGAAACTTCATGTAGCCCGCCCCATTTCTCTAACGCTCGGGCTATGTCATATCGACCTACAGAAAACATACCGTTTAACAATATGTAGATTTTCATGCATTTACACATCCTAAAAAATCTAAACATAACAAAACAAATATGGATTCTATAAATATGTCTGTTATTGTCTGCCATTGTTTAAAATCTTATTTGCACTAATTTGCTTGTAAATATATTCGTTTTGGGTTATGTTTTATCTCTAACGGGTAAAATAAAAGAAATTAACTCGAAATGAATCAGACAATACAACCTTTTAAATTGTTTTAGTAATAGAAAATAACTTGAGCTGTCACCCTCCCATTTTGTTACCTTTATTTAAATGCACTACATAACCAATTCTATGATATAGCATAACATTATTTATGTGAAGGGACATCATTTCCAGGGGTGAGCTGGTTGCAGAACTTGTAAACATGGGCGGTTCTTCACTAGGGCCAGACCAGGCCTCGGCCCACCCAGTTTTTTCGTTTCGTAGTGTAAATTTTACTGAAAATTTCCGAAAATTTTTATATGTATTGAGTCCAACCCTATCAGATTGAGTCCGGCCCTACCACTGCTTGTAAAACCAGAAATTTGTAAAAAAAAAAAAGGAAATAAAAAAAAAATAGTGGAGCGGAAATTAAGCGGGTATACCTCCACGCTCAAATGATTTTCTGCTGGGCATATAGGCTGGATCCATCCCCCAGCTCTTCTGGAAACGACTAATCTGTTGGGTTGAAAAAAGAAGAAAATAATGAGCTTAAGATCTATATGAACCGTTCTTCATGCCATAGTTATCGATTATAAAGCACAGTTTTTAAATCTATAACTGAAAATCAAGTGGTTGCAGATAACCATCCATTAAGATCTGTGTGGGAAAAAAATTGAAAAATGCACTATGCCAATGGAAGTGAAGTCATTTATGCAGCAATCACATGAGCATAGAAACATCTATTATAACTAGAGGCCGCAATTTTGGCCATTGATTTCAGAATGGGTTGATTTGCGTTACGTTTTTTATTGATTTCAGAATGGGTTGATTTGCGTTATGTTTTTAATGGACCAAAGTGATAAAACTAAAAAATTAAATAAAACGAGTCAAGTGGTAGAACGTTTCGCACATCCAAACGTACATTTGTTGTCCAATACCTCTCAAATCGCTTTATTAAAAGTTTACGTTATTATTGAGATAATATAACGTTTGTAATCATATTTAGCAAACCAACTATGCATAAGAAGGTAAATATTTTGGACTAGAAGTCTTTCTTTCAGGTTGACATGTTCCAAAAAGTATCTATTTTGACCCAAACCCAGTCTAACATGTCACTCGACCGTCCCATTTTGCCATTTCAAATGATAATAAATCATGATTTTGTCAAAAGATAAACTGATGATCATATCCTAAGTGTTAGTATTTGGATTTAATCATTTCATATAAAGGAGGAAATGGTAAAAATACGCAAACTGACCTCTTCTTTTAAATTCTCAAGGTGATCCCAGTACCCTTTTGGTTTAGGGTCCTTGTAAGCAAGGGAAAGATTCATCAATGAAGCGAATTTTCTGAAGCCTCCCTCCGTGAGATCGCCTTCTCCATATCAAATCTTCCATGCTTCCTTAACTGGCTTCTCATGGGCATAAACCCTTCTTGCCCATGTTCCGAAATGAATTTCAGGAGCTCGGTTTTGAGTACTTCCATATCCTTATGCAGCCCAACAACCCGGTGTCTTCTTCTAGAAAGATTTTCATCATTGCCTTTTGATGATTGTTTTGATGGATCCTCATTCCCAACATCATTAGTATGACTCATATTGGATCTAGTATCATCATCTTGTGTGTGCAATGCACTTTTACATGCTTCAACATAAGTTTTTGCTTCATTTTTCTCGATATAATCACGAATTGCACACAAGTTTGATGGAAGGTCTTCATAGATTACCTAGTTATCAAATGGAAGCAAGATTAAAACAATGTGTATATATGGAATTAGAATTCTGGTTGTGTTTCATCTCAAGCGGGTCAAATTAAACAACTAGCTGAGAAAAGAGGTCAAAAGGGTTTGACATTCGCCAAAAGCCTATTCGGAATGCATACCAACTAATTTTTATTTAACACAATGATCAGTAATACACAATCTAAAAAATGGACTAAAAAGCGTTTGCATGTCAACCCACCGTAGCTTGTTTAAGTCCAGTTTCAACCTGTTAACCCACCCACTCATCTCGCCACTCTATTTACAACTACACTGGGCCAAAGAAGGTTCAACAAAACAAGATAGCTCACCTCTTCCATGATGGCCTCAGAAAGCAAGGAACCTGCATGCATCTTTGACTCCACGCTGTATTTCAATAGCGTGTGGTGATTACCAAGTTGTTCAAGTAGCCATCTCCCTTTAAAAGAATCAAAATCGCCTTCAACTTGCTCAAAGCTTATTTCCTGCTCAAGGTATTCGCACAAATCTAGAACAACACGTGCATGAAGTACCATGTACAGTAACCCCTTGCATCCTTCCTGCATGATGAAACAATAGAAACAGTAATTATTTTCTGTTTTTTTTCTTGTCCGTTAGTATTTATCAACCATTTTACCAAAAAAAGTCTGTCTAATCAGCTTAAGTAAACAAGAACAGAGAAAACAAGATCCAACAGGTAGCGCCTAAAATTCAACTGAACACCATGCACATATAAAGGAAAACCAAAAGTACCTGAAGAATCCGAACTTTGTTGTTTTCTCGTGCTAAAACCTTGCTAATAGCTAAATTTGGAACTATCCTGCCAAATAGTTTTTCCAGAACAGACATCAGGAAGACAAACATAGCATTCAAGAAACGACAACCATATAACAATTGAGGTGCATATAATTTTATAAAAAAACTCTAGCAGTAATGCAATATATCTATCAACCATAGTGAAGAAGGTGTCTGTCTTTCTCTTCCACCTAATTACCTATTCCTCAACTGCACATTTTAATTGATTGTCATATAGATCAATATGATGTCTCATGTCTATAAAATAATTAGCTTCCTATCTATTGAAAACATCCATTAACAATACCGTGATAGGAACTTCAAAAGCATAGTGGTTTCAACGTTAATAGTAAAAAACAACACATAGTACCACAGCAAAACGAGCACATTACAGAAACTTGCAGAAGTACAAGATATGCTTCTTACTCAGGAAGGGTCTCATAGGAAGTCAAAACATTCCACACTTCACGAACAGGAGCTTTCACAGTTATGCTAGCAAAAACACATCGGTGAACACCTCCATTTTCCTTCAATACAAAGTTATTACTAAAGATAACAAACATAGTAGCTTCTCCATCCTCAGGAAGATGGAGTATAATAATAACAATTAATATAAGAGGTGGAAAGTTCGACCATTACTTATGAATGGGTTAATACGGTTTATTCTTTTCTCTTTAACAAGTCAAATGGGTAAAATACGCAATTAGCTAGAAAGGAAACCAGTCGAGCAGCTTAGAAGTTACCGAAAGTGTGCTTTTAATGCATCAAACATGTAATCATTTCGTTAAAAGATCTAGAATATTCTTGAAAAGTATTAACTCTTCTAATCATATGAATCATAAGCAAGTTAACATTTTTGACAGAGTGTTTAGCCGTTTAGGGTTAACCAAACGCAATCCCATACACCCACCGGCCTTATCTGTTAGAAATCCTAACCAAACAATTACCCATTTTGATTCCTAAACCCCACCCGTACGTTTTTCCACATCTATTAATAATAGCTAGTCAATTACCAATAGGCCGTCAAATCTTCGAAGATGAACTTCATCCACCTTGCAAGGGCTATCAATCTGGCAAGTTTTGCCAAACACTCCCCAGTTATTGTTTACTTCAACAGTTTGTTTGGAAGCTACAGTAGGGATATTCTTATCTATGGTACCATCAATATCTATGGTGGTGGAAGCTACAGACTGTGTAGCTGAACGAACTTCTGTACATGTATTCTCATTTCCTTCAAAATTTCTTTCGGATCTACGCGCTATAGCTTGAAGATTCACAGGGAGGTCAGATCGAATAATTCTCTCCATAAATATTGCAGGAAGGTTGAAGTTCGGTATTACATTAACTTCATAAGACAGAATTGCTGTTGAAGACCTGCAACCAACAGAATTGCTTATGTATTGACTTCGCTTATGTGGTTATACGAGTTGGTGATTGATTTTTCCTTCCCTTTTATTAATATTTGATCAAAATTGATTACATCGGAAAGATTTTATGTATTAGTTTGGCTTAAAATCTTTGTTTTAGCCCATACATGTATTAATTTTTTAATCATGATTGCACAGGAACATGACTTTTTTCTGGTAAAGTGGCAAAATTAAATTAAAACAGAACTTCCTAAAAGCAAAGTTCAAGCAGAGTTTTGAAATAAATAATAAAAACATATGTTTGTCATGCACACAATACAGATGCCAAACTTGATAATTCCCATCATTTTATTCAGTTAATAGAAATTTCAGGGAAGTACTCAAGTAAGAAAAGACATCAATTACGTTAGATTTCAATTACAATAACATATTTTCAACAGAAAATAACAGCTTAAGTGCTTAACCTTGATTTCAGTCAAATAGGCAGGCACTAACACTCTACTAGCTAAACACGACACACGGCAGAAAAGCAAAAAAACAACCTACTCTAAATAAAAAATGGTATCTTAACAGTTTATAAAATATGTTTTAGGCATAAGTAGAACATGATTTACCTTCTCCCAGATTTGACAGACCATTTGCCTTCAAATTTCTTGAAATCTCCATCAACCATAGAGAAGTGAAGTTCACGACCATTAGCCTGAACTATGAGAAATTTTTACAGTTAGCATTTGAATCAGATGGATGCCTGTATCATTATGCTGTTTCCGGATATCAATCCAATGGGTGCATATTTTAAAAGAAAGCAATCTGTCGACCAATATCCTAGCTATAATTCTCAACTGACACACCATACATGCGGGCTGCGGCAGTATGGTTTACACACCAGGTGCCTTTATATTAATGTCAGTCACATGTCAAACCAAAAGCAAACAAAAGTAACAAATGCCCAGCACATCATATTGTTTTCATCCGCAATTAAGAAGTTTGTATATTATTCATAGTTTTAGAAAATGTTTTAACTAATACTTGGAATGATGTAGTTCTTGATGCTGTTACTCTAGACTATAGTACAGACTTATATCCTATACTCACAATCCCACAGTCCACTATATTAACATGTATCCAGAAATATGTTCTCTAACAGAAATATGGACTTCTGTGATTCAAATTCACTTCTTTTTTTATATCAACCATTGCTTACAGTTATCCATCTGTTAGCATCAAATAAAATAAATAAATCATATATCTGATAAGAGGTTAAATAGATACTTACTGAGTTTATAATTTCTTGGAGATCTAAAACAACGCGAGCTTCAATATGCCAATACAATGCCCTCTGCAAGCCTCTTTGTTCCAACCATATTCGTCCTGGATGAGCGCAGGGAATTCTTGCACTAATGATAAAAAATTCCATGTATCAGGATATGATTTCAAAATCAGTACTTAAGAATTTTTTTTTTAAAAAAAAGGCAATAATGGCAGAGCTGATACAAGAGTTAGCCTACTAATACTTCAATTAGCTAGACCGAGTAAAACAAGGCAGAAAAAGCTAAAGCATAGTAAAACAGGCAGTAAAGGAAAAAAACATAAAAATAGCATAACTTGGGTTACGGGTGTAGTTACGAGGCCTATAAGCACTGTATGGAAAGGTCTCAACAGGCCAGATCATGTGGCAAAGAGCCATAGGCGGTCTGGCCTAGCTGTCAGACCCAAATCCCATCGATTAGCTCCAGTTTCGTAGTTGAAGATTTTCCCCAATTTTACTAATTTCTAAACCATTCAAGTGCATATCGCGTAAATCACTTCTTGACTTGATTTACACATTCATTAACGTCTTTAATTTCAGTATATAATAGCAAAGTTTAAAAGAACGGAATCGAGCCTCGAGTCAAACTAAGGCGTAACTTAAAAAATAAAATAATCGACAAAGAAAGTCTAAAACATCAAAAATAAAATAATTGACAGAAAAAAAAAACCCAAAACATCAAAAACACCCAAAACCCTAAACCCTCTGAGGTGCACATTTTATTACTGTCTAATCCCTTATGTAAAAATTAAACCCCATGAGGCGCACCTCATACACATTTTCTCACTAATTCGCCTCAAGGCGCACGCCTCAGCCTACAAATAACATGCATAATTATCCTTTTCAATTTCGAAGATTCGACAACATACTACTTTATTTAATCACAAACCACCACAACAAAAACAAAGAGAATAACATATATAATTATTCCTAAATCTTCATTCCTAACTATTTAATATTTCATTTATTCAATCCGTATAGCACCAATTTCAACAATAAACTACTTCATTTAATCACAATTCACAAACCACAACAACAACAAAATCAAACAAACACAATACCTAAAAATCAAATTAGGAATAAAATCAGCGAGGCGTTCGTAATCCGTAAGCGCCTTCCAAACCGAATCAACATCAGCATCCACAACCACCTCAGACTTAACTCGACGCTCTCTCCATGACACAACCTCCACTTCACACAACACCTTCCTTTTCCTCCCTCCTTCCTCATACAACACGACCTCTTCAGCGCTTATTCCGTTATTAATACTCACATTGTTACACACTGATTTAATTACATTACGATCTGGTACCGAATTTAAGTTACAATTTGAAGTAGTTGAGTAGTTCGAGAAGTTTAAGGGATAACGGTTGAGTTTGTTGAATTTCCGGTGAGGTTTGTAGTGGAGATTGACGGAGGTGGTGGCGGAGAGACGGTGGTTGTTGTGGTTGGAGTAGAGAGAGTGATCGGAGACGAGCATTGTGTGTGTGTGACTGTGTGTGGATGAGCGGGGGAAATTTGTATGGTGGTTATTATTATTCTTGGTGGATAAATGTTTATGTTTGTGGTCCTTGAACTATAGGTGAATTGTTATTTGAATTTTTTATTTTTATATTTTTAGATTTTTGAAAAATTGTGGTTGATGTTGGTAGTTCGTTTGATGCCATTAGATTTGATTAAATATCTAATGTGTGATTTTTATATAGAGTAGATTTTTATTTTTAGTTGGGTTTGAGTGGATGTAACGATATAGGTTTGTATATAAAACTTGTAAAATAATTGAAAAAACCTTTAGGTCTAATTAGAGTATCTATGAGTGAGGGTTACTGACACCTCATCTCTCTCTTCTAAGGTGGTAGCTACATGCTACCTAGCCTTCTCTAGTTCGCTTATGTCTTTTACGTAACATATAGAGCCATGACCTCTCTCATCATTTCTCTCACACACCTTGTCGACTGTCCTTCGGGCGAGCCAATACATGTAAAATCAGTTATATGGCCCAGTAAGGCCCTTCAAAGCCAACTAAGAGTTGTGCGCATTTAACTGTTTAAAACGATACCTAGTAACGATCATCAAGACATGTATGGCATGTTGTGACTCATTACGAGCTATATTGGTCAATTAAAGTCAAACTTCCAATTCTATCAAAATACATACATACATAAAGGTTCTCGTTTGTTTGGGCCTATACACCACTTATAGGGCTATTCATGGTCTATGCGCAACCCATATAATATTTTCTTAAAAACATGGGCAAAATGGTTAGTTTTTCTTTCTATATGTCATATATAGAGAGCTATACAAGACGTTTATGTTTTTTTTTTTTTTTTATTTTATTTACATTACTTATCCTTTTAACAACATCTTAAAGGGTTTTTTTATATATAAAAAGTATTTCCAACATTTCATACAATATTTTTGTTTTTTAATTTATTAGAAAATTCGTTGTAAAAATAAATTAATGTATTGTTTTAATCCTTTAAATATTGTAGTATTATTCTTTATTACTTTTCATATGATATTTATGAACCAAGGGTAATTGATCATATTCTTGATTTTGACTTTATTATATTTTGGAAATTGTATACAACTTTGCACTTTGAATGATAATATAAGGAAGACTAGCGCTGTTAAAGGTGTGATGCTGACTATTAAACAATGTATCGGTAGATCAGGTGTGATGCTGACTATTAAACAATATATCGGTAGATCCACCTTTCTTAGCGAACTCTCTTTACGCCATGTGCGAAAATTATGACTCATCTTGTAAAGACATTTATACTTTGACCAGAAATTGAATGTTTTTCATGTTTAACGAATCTCCATGGCCATTACGTTAGAAGACATTCTATTTATAGCCCATTTGCCTATTGATGGCGACCCTGTGTTTTTCAATGATAGTAATCCAGCTTATGTTACTGTTTTTGGTGCTGACAATAAAATGACTCTCCGGGAACTAAAGGACTAAGAACATTGTATATTTAGTATGATTTAATTTTGTATATGTTTTGGTCAAAAATTAACTAATCTAAATTAACTTTGTTTTTCAAATTAAAAAATGTGAGGTAGTGTACTAAAAATGTTTGTTATGCTTAAAATCAGTGATATCTTGAAGATGTTTATGTTTAGGATGCAAAAGATTAAGACTTGACAACTATGCTTAGGATAGCAAAGGTTTGGACAGAAAACAGAAAGTTGTATCCTTAGGATGGAACTGTGTAGGACGAAGTAAAATAATCAAACAGAAATGAAATTAAACCGACTCAGGAACACTCGATGTACAAGGAAAGCCCTTGATCAATGTCGATCACCGACACAAAACCTCGGAAGGAGACAAATGCCCATGCCTTTGTTATTATTATTAAGTATAAAAATAAGTGTTACAACTTTGGAAATGAACGATCGACTATGAGTACAATGAATGTTGTGTAAGTGTGTGTGAGCTTAAAGAAAGAAAGAATAACAAATATTGTGTGTCCTATGATCGTCCATAACATCCCTATTTATAGTAAACAACTACAACTTACATCCCGAGATATCCGGGATATCAACTACTAAGTCATTAGCTGTTTGAAACTCTCCCACGTTCACACGAGCTCCAACGTTCACCAACTAAGTCTGCGAAAATCCAGTAAGACCCAGTCAACTATTATTGTCGTCCATGCTTTAATGACGTATACGATGTCCTCCCTAGGAATCTCAAAGAGCAAGAGGATTCTTTGCGAAAAACCCTGAAGAAACACGCATAGGAATACCCCTTCGGCGTTCCACTGTGAACAATCCTCGCCGTGAATGAATGTAATGAAGAGTTATTACAAAATAGAGGATCACCTAAAATTTTCATTCTCGACAAGACTATGTAGCAAAATCTAAAGTACTTCCTTTTTTTTTTGATTTCTCATAATATGATAAGGCTATGTAAAAGATAAACATCTTTAAGATATCACTTATTTCTCATAGCAGTGTCCTACAAGTTTTGCCACACAAGTTTCCATTTTAATGGAAGGACTATGTACTACACATCACTTAACTGTTTTATTTTTCATAAAATTTCCTTAAACTATTGTCTTTGTACTAAAAAACTGTACTAAACTTTAATAATAGACTTAATTACAAGTTTTGTCTTTTAGGTATATACCCGATTGCAATGAATGTCCTTTAACTTTAAAATTGATTAGTTTTGTCCTTTATGTTTTAAAATCTTGCACGTTATATCCTTTATGGCTAACTCAGTTAGTTTTCTTCGTTAAGTTTGGTCACGTGACCTGCACATGAGGGCATTTTAGTCCTTTCATGCCTTTTATTATAAATTTACTTTAAAAATAAAAAAACAAAAAAAAAAATAAAAATCCTGAAACTCTCTCTACACAAATCGAGAAACAAACATAATCATCACCCTCGCGTCTCATGATTCATCCATAAAACCCACCATAATCCACAACACCATCTCCCTATTAGCAAATCATCCCATCCGTTGTTGTTATTATTATTATTATTATTATTATTATTATTATTATTATTATTAGTAGTAGTAGTAGTAGTAGTAGTAGTAGTAGTAGTAGTAGTAGTAGTAGTAGTAGTATTAATATTAATATTAATATTAATTATGCTCTCCTTACAGACCGATCTACGTTAACTTCAACAACAATTTGATCAACTGAGTCAGCAAGTTCCTAGGGTTTCGTTTAATAATAATAATAATAATAATAATAATAATAATAATAATAATAATAATAATGGCAGCGGTCATCACCGTGAATCCTCCTTTGTTTTGTCTACAGGGATTGCTGCTTCTTTGTCTCGTGTTAGTCTTAATAAACTGAAAGCTTGAGACATGGTGAATGAACCCTAAACCCTAGTTTCTTTGAATTGAGAAGCACTGGTAGCCCTTTCTCTGTGTTCGATTTTTATTTTCTATCTGACATTGTATCTTAGGAATCGAATAAGATTGGTCAGATCTTGAAGTATCGAAAGATTTTGATTGTGGGGAAAATAGAATGGTACAAACTGAAAGGTTTTTGGGGATGGGTTTTGAGGTGCAGGTGGTGGTGATGGTGGTGGTAGGATTTGAGATGCCGTAGGTGGTTATGTTGATGGTGGTGGTGGTTATGTTGATGGTGGTGGTGGTGGTGGTGGGGTGTGTGTGTTTAGAGAGAGAGAGGGGGGGAGAGAGAGGGGGAGAGAGAGAGAAGGAGAGAGAGAGAGGGAGGGAGAGAGGGGGAGAGAGAGAGGGGGGAGGGAGAGAGAGAGAGAGAGGGGGGGAGGGAGAGAGCGAGAGAGCGAGAGAGGGAGGGAGAGAGCGAGAGAGGGAGGGAGAGAGCGAGAGAGCGAGAGAGGGAGGGAGAGAGCGAGGGAGAGAGCGAGAGAGAGGGAGAGCGAGAGAGGGAGAGAGGGAGAGCGAGAGAGGGAGGGAGAGAGCGAGAGAGAGAGAGAGAGGGAGAGAGCGAGAGAGAGAGAGGGCGAGAGAGAGAGAGGGAGAGAGAGAGAGAGGGAGGGAGAGAGCGAGAGAGGGAGGGAGAGAGCGAGAGAGAGAGAGAGCGAGAGAGGGAGAGAGAGAGAGGGAGGGAGGGAGAGAGCGAGAGAGGGAGGGAGAGAGCGAGAGAGAGAGAGAGAGAGATATCTGTAAATTGGGGAAGAAGGGTGATGATTTTACTGAAATACCCTCACGTGCAGGTCACGTGACCAAACTTAACGAAGATCATTTGTTAATCGAAATTGCTGGCTCGGTTACACACATTCATAGAACTGATTTAACCCATCAAAGATTTCTGTAACTATTTTTCTTCAAAAAAACAAGTCAGGAACCCATTGTGAAATGAACTAAACACAACTTCATGTTTGTATTTGTATAAAAAAACATATGTGTTTACACATTTTTAAAGCAATCAACTTTTTTTGTTTTGTTTTTATTTTTGTTTTTGAAAATGCAAGGCTTTCTCATTCATATAAACAAACCTACCCAAGCAAGCCATTGGGCCCAATACATCAAGGATAAAGAAAAGAAAACAAAGCAAAAGCCGAAAACACATGACAAATCTATATTATCTTATTAAGGAAGAGTGACGGCTAATATTGTAATTTTGTCATGAGTACAAGTTTTATAGCTACATATACAACTTAATAAAGCTTAATTGATAGGGGTAAATTAGTCACCTAGAGGTATATTAAGACACTTAAAAGGTTAAACTAGACATTTCATCATACTCCTCCTTTACAATATCACAACAAATTTACATTGTTACCCTTGTACATATGAATCGACTCCTCTGTGTTAATTTGTGATATCAGTTTCAAAACAAGATGAAGATTAAAAGCATTTTCAAAGGGTAAAATTCTTGTCTTTCTTCACCTTCTGATTCAATCAAGGTATGTAAAGATTGTTTCTTTCTCATTTTTTTGCCTTCAAAATTGAATGTTTTGCCTACTCAATTGAAGGTTCGATTCCTTTTCCCTTTCTCTTGCAAGCTTTACTGCATATTCCAATTAGGTTGATCGTCGCTTGATCCTTCGTCTCTGCTCAACGACCCTCTATTTCCAGGTTTGGGATATCTACTTCTTCTTGGGTTATGTTTTTAAAGTAATGGAATATATTTGTTATTTTTGTGTTTGGGCATATAGATGCCATCTTGATCGAATAATGAAGAAGAGGCAAATCCATGTTTTTCTTCATTTTGATATGTTCTTATACCTGTTAGATTATCATTTATGAGCATAAAAAGTCACCTAATTTGTACTTTGAATTGTTTCAATTGTCTTTTGTCAGAGAATGGCATATGTTGCAGTGACAAGTTTAGATATCCTTCTCTATCTATTAAGTCTCTTATCTCTGTTTTTTTTTTTTTTTTTTTTTTTTACCACTGACATGTTTTTATTTCAGCGAGAAATTGCAAAAACAATTTTCTAGAGTACAAGCTGCAATGGCACTCGATCAGTTCAAACAGGCGATCTTGTTCCTGAATCAGTTTTTAAAGCATCTATAAGTTAGTGGTAACATTGATTAATAGTTCTCAGAAGCTTTTCCATTTTATAGCATTATCTCTATATTGTAATTAAGGCAAGAGTAGTTGTTTCTATTAACTATACTAATGAAACTAGCAGGTGGCGATGAGCATACAATTTTTCAACACAAAGGGCATTTTAAGGTTACATCCGAGGGTGTTGATGTATGTAACTCAACTGTTATATATTTGAACTTTTCATATTTGAGGTTCCATGTATCTAGATTAAAATCTAAATCACTATTCCTTTGCAGGCAGCCATACCTCCTGTATTGCAGAAGAGTCACAGTATGCAGGTTTGTATATATCATATTTGTTCACCCGTACATCGTATTTATCGTAGCATAGCTACATTCTTTTTAGCCATTTTTAGTCATAGACATTTTAAAGAAGTCCGCTAGAAATTATATTTTGGGGTGCGAATTCCCAACACTATACAAAGCTGACACGAAATAAGGGGATTAGGGCTGGGCTAAATGGGTTTGGGTCGTAAATGGGTCGTAAGCAGCTTACACATTCTATAAAGGAGTTGACCTACCCAACCGGTTACATGTGTTTGGGTTAGGGTTCAACTTTTTGGTGCAATCATGTAAGTGGGTTGTGTTTATGTTGGGTTATACGAACACGGAACAAATTATCTCCCCTAATTTTTTGGGTAAGGGGTTATTACATAAACATGTTGCATAGTTTGCTCTAAAATTTGTTTTGGTAACCATGTTTGTTTTTACATGTAAAAAGGTACCGAACAGTGCCTGTTGTTTATTGTCTTTGTAAATATTGGCAGCTTGAAGAACGACATTTAATTGAAGTTGGTCTAGCATCATTAGAAGATTCATTTTTAAGAAGTATACATAATACATATTATTTTACAAATGAATCCCGCATTGTGAGTTTTGATGAAATAGTTAATCACTAAATTTTATTTTGGAAATTGTTAATGCAGATATGATTGAAAAGATTAATGTTCTTAGAGGAAATGACATGGCTTCATGTACACCTGGTCTTGCAAGAGGTTAAATTTTTTTTTTGTATTTCTTACATTTGATTTGTAGTTATTGTTTCATCACTATTTTTGCTAGAAAAGCTTGATGAATTTGGATCTTATTTTGCAGGAGCTATGAAAATAGATTTGTTTGTCATGATTATGTTCTCGAAGCTTTGAGCTTGTAAAAGAATCAAATACACACATTTGAAAAAAAAAATGGTTAGTTTCTTGGTGTTCGGAGTTCTTGATCTGGCTTTTGGACTTATTAATATTGAAATAAAATCCGGTGATGTTGTTGCTATCTCCGCCTTTAACAGGTTCGTTATCGTAATCTAACTACTCTGTTTATTCTTTTACTTTTAGGTTTCAATTCGTCGTTTAAATGAGGCAGTTGTTTTTCTTTGAGTAGCCACGGTGTGCTTCACTTCGGGTACTTAGTTTTGGGCAATGGTTTTCTTTCTGCCTCACATGCACCAATCGATTGAAACGTATTCTGCTTTTAGGGACTACTGGTAAGTCAAAGGGCGCCATGTTAAGCCATTCAGCTTTCATCGTACAATCTCTGGCCAAAATCGCTACTGTTGGTTATAATGAGGATGATATACAACTTCACATATGTACCCTTCAACTTCATGTGCAATATATCACTTTATATAAATTATGGAAATAACTCTGATGTTTAAGTATGCAGGTGTATTTGCAAATTTTGCATACTACTCTGTTAGGCCATGTACATGGACTGTCTTCGGCTCTAATCATGTTAATGGTGCGGGGATGTCATGTCTTGATGCCCAAATTTGAAGCTAAGTTGGCTCTTGAAGCTATTGAAGAGTATCATGTGACTTCTTTCATAACAGCTCCCACAATTATGTCTGATATGATCTCCCTAATCAGGTATTTTTCATGAATACATGTCAAAGATAAAAGTTGATGAATAAAGAACCGGATGGAAAGAACAATGAGGCACTGAATGTCACATGGTGAATGTAAATAGGTCATTTTGACTATGTATATATTTGTTCATTATTTCAACTAAAAAACTTGGCACCTCTATTTTCAGTGTTTTTTAATCAATATAGATTATCAAAATGTAAAGTTTTATGATTAATTATGTCCTAGGACATTGATTTGTTAGTGGTCACTATTATAATATTACTAAATAACCATAAAGACTTTTTTTTTTATTTACGACAATAATGACCGAGTTAAAAAAAATAGAATTAAAGGGCTGGCGACACCACACCAGGCGAGAAGTCGTCTACAATACTAGCTACTTTCAACTCATTTGACCTGATTCTTATGTAGCTTAAGTAAATGTTATTTGATATAGCACAACCCATATCAACTTGTCTGCAAGTAGATGGATTATAAGTTCTTTGTTAGCATGTACTATATCTTATTATATAACACTTTTTGACAACTTTTGACTAGGCTCACACAAATTTTAGCTCCGCTTCGTTGATTTGATTATGAGAATAAACATGTAAGAGTTGATGTTTTTTTGGCCGGTCATCTGAAGCAAGCTCATTTGTTTTTGTGACCGTTAACTAAGCTTAAATTTTCCTTTTTGGGATATACACCGTCCAACGTCTAACATAAAAACATAAAACCCCGCAGCAACGCGCGGGTATTCCCACTAGTAGACAATAAAGAATTTGCGGCCAACTCGTGACCATCCATGGCTTCAGTAATTTGGCAGAAAATAAGGTCTTGGTGTAACATTCCACCACTCTACACTTTCACGACACGATACCTACTGCTCAATATACACAATACCATCAATGCAAACGATAGAAAAAGGAGCTTAGCGAGGTTGGTGATCATTGCGGCATGTTGGATAATTTGAAAGGCACGATATGACCTCATCTTCGCCGGCTGACAAATCTATATATATATATATATATATATATATATATATATATTGCAAAGGGATTAATCCTACATGTCATACTTTTATGCAATCTCTCCTTTGAGAGATGCCACATAGGATGTGATGTGGCAAGTGTAAACCAATTAAAAAAAAAGAATAAATATGATTTAACCTAATCTATTATAATTTTTAAGCTAATCTATTAAATATCTAATCTACTAAATCTAAATATTAAAACTTTACTATTTTTTCTCTCATGTTTCCTCCCATGACTTTTAAATGTTAATATCTTTTATATACGAGATTTTTTAAAGAAAAAAATTACACCAAATTAACGAGCGTTTTATTATCTTTCCAACGAGTACCATAGTGCTATATAAAAAACGGAGAAAAAATGACTATTTTTTGTAACCTAACAGCTATTGTGTCGGGTTTGGGATTAGTTTAAAAAAATTATGGGTTTGGGTCGGGTCTGAGATTAGGTGATACCCGACCCGATTACCCGAAACAACATATCCAAATACCCGAACTATATACCCGAACTATATACCCGATCATATACCCATGAATTTTTTAACGCATCACATAACCTTTAGACTAATGCGTTCGATATTTCAATAATTAACTTTTTTTTCCTTATTTCATGTTATTTCTTTTTAGAATGATCAATTACAAACTTCCGAATTCATTTGTAATGGCACTAGATTTATACCCGACGCAGAGATTCGTTTTTTTATATTTGGATGTGATAACTTATGGCAGAGTTTTGTTTAAAATAATAATAATAGTAATGATATATTTTATTATGTCATATTATATATTTCAACCCGGGACGCTCCCGGGATAAAAACTAGTTTGGAAAATAAAGCAAAAGCCGAAATTTGGAAGGCATGTTGGATAACTGGATGCCTTATTTGGTGAAATACAAACGATTGCCTTTACGTGGGTCAAACATCGGCTTAAAGGAGTAGGATGGACTTGGGAAAAAGCTGCATGTTTGGTGATAAATAGCTGCTGTCTTTGGTCTGTACCAGTAACTTGTTAGTCACGACCATGTAAATATTTTTGGGTGAAATGAAATTGAAGTTTTCCAATTTAAAAAAAAAAAAAAAAAAAAAACCCAGTGACCATCCATATTTTCCAATGCAATCTCCATGTTTTCCAAGGCAAACAGCATGCTTCAACTTTTGATTGAAACTATAGTAACATTACACAATGGATGACTCATACACCACCCTGATTGGACCAATAGTTTACACGCTTCAACAACGTATAACTAAATCGATGATTCCCAAGAGAGTCTCATGCTCAAATGCATTGATATAATAATTTCATGAACCAACATACATTGGCAATTGTTCCTAGCTTCATCATGCCAATATAGCTTGCCATATATGTTCTAAAATGCTGAGGAAAGTGCTTCATAGATATTGAGCTTCATGAAGCTAATATGGAATTCCTTGTAGCATAGTGTTCCTGCTTTGAAGATATGAAACTATGATGAATACTAGGAAGGTTTGGCTTCACACAAGACGCAACTTAATAAAACATTGTGTACGCAGTACGCAATTTAGAAAACAAAACACGCATGTGTGACTCAGGTAGCTAGTTTTATGTTTGGCGTTGTCATGCGCATACAATTTAATGTTGTACACGGTTTTTCTCTATACATGTAACGTTTTTGTCCAACATATCAATACGGATATGCATGATAAAAAATCAGATCGAAAAAGAATAGATGAGAGGGAATAGAGAGAATATTGTTAGCAAAGGGTATAAGTGCCTATGCGATTATCGCGATTCTTACGTAATCACAAGCTTTAATTGAACGCGCGTGTACATACATGCGCAAACCAACATACATACATGGAGGGAGAACCACACCGCATAACAGTTGTTTCTATTGTTTTGTTTACCTTTTGGAGTATCCTAGACATATGTGCCATTCGCCCAGGGCTAAAGAATGACAGGGGAGTCCATGATATTCTGCTCAATTCTTGCAGTCATCATCGAATACTAAACATAAAGAAAACTATACCATCGATCTACATACGTCTGCATACAAATATAGAGAGCACAGGTAAAACTAATAACAATGTCTTTATGTTCAGTGAAAGTCATGTAAAGGACGAATCCCATGAGTACCATTGTCCTTTATGTCTCGCTAAAAATGGGATGGAATGGACACAAATTATAACTTCAACAAAGCCATACAGGCATATAGCTAATAACATATTGCTAGAACCGAACATTTAACGAGCAAATGGTATAAAATTATAAATCATTGATCTTATGTTTAGGAGCACATTGCCAACACAACTAACAAAAGAACACTACTCTACTTGTAGCTATGGATGTGAGGCACGGGCATGATGTACGCAAGCGTTGCTAAATGTACAACCTATTAACCTTTATTTATCACCAGTAGTTATGTCTCTCGCCTGCTTATCAAGTAAACCTTATATATCAGCCTTCCTACAGAACCTAATTTTGATCACTTTTGATCCAAAAGTACTAAGACACCGCCTCAAGCCCATGAGGCGTAGGCACGTAGCACGCCTCCCCGTCTTGGGCCTTAAGCACCCCTTTTAAAACCAAGCTTAACTCGAGTAGAGGTTTCTGTAATGTATTAGTAAGCTATACGCCTATACCCATGCTGTGGGTTCTACATCTTACTTAAGTTTCCAATGAAAACAAATTCTGCTTTATTATTAGGCGTTTTAGGCACAATACGCCTAATCGATTGGAGTTGCTAAAAGTATGTCCATAATGTTACACACATATGATTCACGGGGAGATAAAGAGTTGCTATCTCTAGAGTGATACTAAAAACATGTACTAGAAAACCACCGTCTACGCAGAAAACAATCGGACTATCACTTTGCAGGGAAACAACATCAAACAAAAACTCATCAAATAATTAAATAACCCATCCTAACAATCAACAAAACCATATAACACGAATCAAGTTCACAACTTCAAATTCATAAGTTAACTACAAGTTATTATTCAAAACCACATGTAGGCATCATCATCATAACCATCATTCATCAACAGGAAGCCATATATTACCTCAATTTCCCGAAGCTCTAACAGCGTCAAGAATCACCAGAGCTTGCTCTCTCAGCAACTCCATCCGCTTCACATAAATCTCGAGCTCCTGCTCCTTCAACTTCCTCCACTTCGCCTCCAACTCCGCCCGTTTAGAACCCTCCACCAATTCTAATCCTCCCTTCACAATCTCCTCCGACACAATTGGAGAACCACTCGTTCCACCATAATTAACAAACCGCGATATATCAATTTTCTTCTCAACTTCCATCATCGCCTTATCTTTATCATCCACCCCATTTGACGTCACCAAACCAGTACCAGCACCAGTGCTGGTACTAGCAGCATTGCCCTTTAACTTACCGTTCTTTTGACTCTGACTCTTCTTCTTACTCTCCGGCCCAGTGGTCAGATTCTTACTATTACTATTACTATTACCATTACTCTTAATACCCCATATTAATTTAGACAACTCATACGCCTTCTGTTCATGACTCTTCGAAAAACTCCTATCTTTCCCATCCTTCTTCCGACTAGCATTATTCACATACTTCTTCCTCAACCGCCTAACCTTATCAACCAACTGCGCCCTACTAACATCAACATGCAACTTCTTCTTAATAACCTCATGAAACGCCCCCATATCCGCTAGCGCATTCTCCCCATTCTCATTCTTATACCCTATCATCCCTTCCAATACCGCAATCTCATCGTCCTCACTCCACAGCCTCTGAAACAACTGCTTCTTCGCTTCCTCATCCTGTCCACCACTCTTCTTCTCACTCTCCCTCTCATTCTTCCCCGAATCCATCGGCGATAACTTATCCTTCACCGTAACAGCTTTAGACGCCGTTTTCCCTACCGACTTTATTTCCATTGGTTTCGCATCCACAGGTTTGACTTTCTTTAACTTATTAGGAACCGTATTAGGAACCGAATCGCTATCCGATTCTTCCGTTTCCGATCCAGATACACTTAAACCCTGTCCTTTCGGTATCGATTTGTTACCACTACTTCCATCAACCTTATCCTGTTTTATTTTCTTCGCTTCCTTTTCAACCGCAGGCGAAGCAGTAAGCGGCCGCTTACCCTTACTCTTCGCCTGCGTCTGAACCGGCGTTATTAACGCCGGTTCAGACACGGTTTTCTCTCCAAATTTTGTTTGAATTGGTTTTTTCAAACTGACAGGTTTAATATTATTATCCGCAGCTGCAGACTTTTTAGGAGGTGGTGAATCATGATCACTTTCAGTATCGTTATCTGTTTCGGATTCCGAATCGGACTCGGATACACTTGAAACTCCAGGTTTCGGTTTGTTATTAGCGGGTACACGTGGCGGTATATTATTAGCGGGTTTTTTAGGGGGTAGATCCGAATCCGAATCCGAGTCCGAATCGGTATAGTCCGAAGTGGGATGGAAAGGAAGGTTTTTGTTAGCCGGTTGAGGGGGAGCGGTTGGGGTTTTTTTAGGGTTTGGGTTTGGTTGTTGGCCGGAGTCTGTGTCGGAGTCTGAACCGGAGGTTTGTTCTGAACCGGAGGTTTGTTCGTCTTCGTCATCTGAAGAAGATGAATGATTGGGTTTCTGTGACATGGTTTTACAGAGATTTGATGAAGATTTGGAAAATTAGGGTTTGTGTGGTGAGGGAGACAATGGGTGGCAGCTGCTTGGGTAAAGTCGAGTTTATATTATTTGGATGCTAATTTTTCTAACAAAATCTATGTAAGTTACTTTATTTTTTTTTTCTTTTTACTTTGCCGTAATCGGCCCTATTAACAAAAGCCAATCAACTGGGTAAATTTAGTGGCAAAAGATCACACATGCCTGTGACTGTAAATGACGTTGGTGATTCGACTTGTCACGTTTCCATAGGAAATGGTCTGCTTAAAGGCTTACTATGATAAAACTTTTGGCTCAACCTTAAATAGTTTTGCTCTAGGTGAAGCTGCAACCCATGGCATTTACGTTAGAAGGTCATGGGGGTGCCATTACACTAGAAGGTCATTGACTTAAATTACATGTTTTTATTATGTAAAAAGTTAGATAAAATAAATTAATTTGTATGGAGAACTACAAGGGTTTTTGACGGTTTGGTTAACTTTTGATTCGTTTTTTTTAGGTTATTTTGTTGTGAGAGAGAACCAAACCGAATTGGAGCATTGTCTAACAGGATTTCCATTTGGTTTTTGATTGAAACCTGAATTAACCGAATTTAATCAGATTAACCGGATTCAAGCTTGTTCACAACAGCAAAATGTCATAAAACTATGGTTTTTTTCAAATAATTATTATGTGTAATGTGTAAACTGTATAGTTGGGTTGGTTGTCGATTTGGAGATTGTTTGCATCGTTTCATCAACTATATATGTCATCTAGACATATCGGCTTTTTGGCAACCTCTGTTCTATTAAATGTTGACACAGTAAGAGGTCTGACTAAGTTAGAGACTCTGAATTAATAAGTGCTAAACCAGTAAGACTACATCGATGTGGTGGAGGAGGATGTGCTAGTGTAAGAAGTGGTGGTGGGTCGAGGTAGTGGTGTGTGAGTGGCCGGGTAAGGGTTATGAACACAGGTGAAGCTACACAGGAGTATAATTTTTCATTTAGTATTATTTTGAAACTGAACGTATAAGAGACTTGTTGTCCCATTCAAAGGTGCCCTTTTACTGAATCAAACACACTTAATATTGACTGGTACAGAGGTAACTCTCAATAAAATAATCAAAAGCCTACCAAACAACCTCATAAATAAAAACAGAAACTACTACCAGGACTCAACTTGCAGCCATCTTCCCCATTTTTTATTCCTCTTTCGTGAGCGTTTACTCTTTGATCTCTCATCCTTGCTGCTTACTTATTTCTTGTCTTATTTTATTTGTTTACTTGTTTATCATTTTAGTTACTTTTTAGTTGAAAAATCATGCTCTTTATCAAGATTAGGACTCGATAGATGTTTAGTATCGAGGGCTGCATATCAGTGTTCACGGATTGATACTCGGTCTTATCGACTTTACTACACTATGACCGGTACACTACCGTGTTGTGTGGTTTAGCTTGGTGATTCCATTTTTAAAACCAAATTGTGAAACTTGAAATATTTATATATGTAAACCACAACAATCAGCGGTTGCAATTCTAAGTTAAGCACAAGTGCGCGCTCAAACACACCACTATAAAATAAAGATAGTTATTTTCATACCAGGTTACAGCTGATCCTGAAGCAACACCATTGTCTTGCTATTGATTTTTCTTAAAAAGTTTTCATCTCTCTTTTTACTTTTCTCCTTGCATTTTGAAAAAGTCTAAAAAAGTAATTTTAGGAAGCTGAGTAGTAAAAATCGTGTCCACGGATTCGATACTCGGTACTTGCACATTTCTATACTATATACAATAGGTGCGCTTGCCTATTATGTTGGGTTTAGAACGTTGGGCAACTATCGTTTTAAATTATAAATTTAAAACTTGTAAGTGTCTTTCTGTTTTCTAACTTGCTCGTCTTTTCAATCAAAGCTTTTGGCATCTCATCCGGGACTTTGCCCTTTTTGAAAAGAAGTTTAGTTTTCTTAAAACACCCACACGACATCAGCGTGGAACGACATTTGTCACATCATCGTTGGGGCGAAGCATACAATGGGCCAGGGGTGGCCTTGGTCCCTCCTGTTTTTGGCGCAGTGGTAGAAATTTGCGATTTTCGTAGGTAAATTGAGTCCGGCCCCCGCCAATTTGCCACTACCGATCAGTAAAAATTGAGTTCGGCCCCCGCCGATTCGAGAACCAAGCTTCGCCACTGACGGCGGGGTTGTGGTGGCGTGGACAGTGGATCCATGATAGTTCCAAGTCACCGTTTTTAATTTACTTTTTTTTTTAATTTTTGCGTTTGTATGTTTTAATTAATAAGTCATTAAATTAAGGGGAATTGGATTTTAATAACCTGAACTATTTGAAATTGGCCACTAGCACCCCCAACTAAAAAATTGGCCATATATAACCTAAACTATTAACTTGTTGGAATCTAACACCCAACTAACTGACGGCGTTAGTTGGGTTGATGATGTGGCACGAATTGCTTAGTTGGCATTATGGTGGGTCCCTTATTTAAACCAGTCATATGCTGATGTGTTAATATACCCATTGAAACAAAAATCTTAAATAAAACACATAAATCCACATCATCATCTTCTTCATGAGTAAAGGTCTGATAAACAAACCACAAGAGCAGAAACAAACCTCAAGAACAACCACCATTGTACCCCCCCCCCCCCTCACTCTCTCTACAACTCCACCATACCCCCCTCTCTACAACAAACCACCGTATCCCCCCCCCCCCCTCTCTCTCTCTGCAACCACAGTACCCCCTTTCTCTTTCTCTACAATTTCAACCACCACCGCATCTCCAAAATTTCACACATTGAATCGACTTACAAACAAAGATTATAAAAAAAACAGATCTGGCTCCATAAATAGTTCGATCTCTTAATTCTGCAGTTCGTCATCCATAAATCGTTCGATCTCTGCTTCAGGTTCATACATATCTAGGGTTTTTAATATTCCAGTTACGACTGTTTTTTCTAATCGTTCGTCATCCATAAATCGTTCGATCTCTGTTTTTTCTAGGGTTATGAAGATGACGATTGATGTTATGAAGATGAAGAGAGGGTTCTGCATTTCAAATAGATTATCTGGTGAAGAATCAAGTGGTAGAAAAGGAGGATATGATTGAGGGAAATTTGGGTCTGTCAGATCTGGTTTGGTGTGTTTATGGTTGTGAAGAGAGGTACCTTCGATTTTATTTTTTTTTTTAAATTTTTGAGAGAGAGAGATATGGTTGTGAAGGTTATGTTTAGGAAGATGATGTTTGGCAGGGGAGAAGATTGAGAGGGAGTCTATGTGGATTATTTTTTTAATTTTATGTTTTTAGTTTAAATTATATAATACACCTCAGCATGTGACTGGTATAAATGAGGGCCCCACCATCATGCCAACTAAGCAATTTGTGCCACGTCAGCAACCCAACTAACGGCGTCAGTTAGTTGGGTGTTAGATTCCAATAAGTCAATAGTTCAGGTTATATATGGCCAATTTTTTAGTTGAGGGTGCCAGTGGCCAATTTCAAATAGTTTGGGTTATTAAAATCCAATTCCCCTTAAATTAAATAAAACCACCATTATATTAACAATAATTAAAACTAAAACATTACATAAAAAACATAAATTTAAAGTACATACACTAAAACATTTAAATTAGATATAATTAGGACGTAACATTTGTCACGACGAAACATACTCGAACTCCTTGCTGATCTCAAATGCGTAGTCGACTTGAGTCACTCAGATGGCAACTTCTTCGGATTCGGGTGAATCTCATCCATGTTTTCCTTGAACATCGCTTCAAAGATTTCGCAATTTGATTCGATGTCCAACCATTTGTGATGAGTTTAATTTGGAATTCCGCCAAGACTTCACCCAAAAACGGGAATGAACGAAGTGTGCTAGAGACTCTAGTGTTCTCATGTACGTTTAACCAGCTCAATGTTAGGGCTAGTTCTTCTTCTTCGGTTCACGAGATGGGCGTTTTGTTGATTTAAAATTTCACACGTAAGGTAGACGGTTTGGTTATTGCAGTGTGGGGTAATAGAATTGTGGTGTGGGGTAATAGAATTACAAAAGATGTAATATATAGTGGTAAAATTTAATGAGTTTGGTTTGATTTAAAATAGAACCGTTAGGGGATGGGGGACCAATGGTAATTTTTTTCTCACCGTAACCGTCCACCAATCAAGACTGTCCACGCCACCTTAGATTGTTCCCCACGCCAGAGGATATCTTCTTCATATATGCCACACACCATGTTCCACGCTGGGTAAGGGGTGGTGGGTTGACGTGAAAGGGCTTTCTATCTCTTTCTATGCCCTCACACCGTGTAGCCTTACACATCAAAGTCATAAGATTTCTATTGTCACCAAGATTTCTTTATTGATCTAATCAACTGTATGAACAACGAAGAACTTGTCGAAACATTCTCCTCTCATCTATACTACTAGAAAATACATTTGAGAAGTGTACCATTGTAATTTACCATAAATATTAAGATGTCAAAGACAAATTTTTGTGTGTAGAGTTTAAATGGTCTATGCAATACTTTCTAATTTGCTTATACTTTTCTTAACTAATACATTATTCATGTATATAATAATTTTTATCACTTGAGATCTTTAGTACAATATTTATGTATGGATATAGTCAACATGTTATAACAAGTCTTTCGTTATAGCCATTTGATCACCATGTAGACAAGAGAAGTTGTATTAAGTTGGGTCTTTTTCTATTTTTTCATACTATGTTTAGTTTTTTATCGAGCGACGTAAGTTAGGAATTTATACATGAAATAGAAAATGTGTTTTCTTGTAAACTTGTGACAATTTAATCAGTTGAACTAATTAAAGACTAACTTAACTTGGAGAAATCATGATGATGAACTGATGATGATGAAGGAACTCGCATGGATGCAAAATACTTGTAACATACAAGTTTTATTATGGTTTCACGGTTATTCACTTAAAATGAATTTTGTACGTACTAAACATGCAACTTATTTTGTTATGAATAATGATATTTTTAGGACATTAATTGTGTCAGGTTAATAGGTTCTACACGAATCGAGGTTGAAGAACTACTACCATATTCAAGAAGATATGGTGATCTTAACCTATACTAATGACTTAGCATTGTAAGATCTCTATCCTTGCTTAAAGTTACAAAGATAATTACTTTATCTTGAACTGTTTTTGAAGATTCTTCATGTTCTCTCCAGGAAATCTAGCATTTTGGATTTCATCAACAAATTGGAATGTTACAAGTTCTGAACTTAGATCCCGGATTCTGAACCAGGGTATGTACAGATCTCACTATTTAAGTTGTAACATAATACATTTTTTTGTAAATAAATATAAAATCAAATGGGTCAACCTCTGAACCAACCTGAACGTGACCCGCTCGTCTAAGTGTCTTCGCGGCTTTTACTTTAAACTCAAACCTACAAATTTCACGTTAGATTCCTGTTGTGTCAGAAATTCCGCTAACTTTGTTCGTGCAGAAAACCACAGTGGTCTTCAATGGTTGATCAAGAACTTTTAGATGCGACACTGCAAATCGAGAATGCTCCAGTACTAAACCGCAATGATCGTGCACTACCATATCCTCCTTTGTATGGTAACGTTTCAAAATTTAAGAGGTGAGAAAACTGCTATTTAATTAGTGAGTTTCTTGTTTCTTGGCTGAATACTTCTACAAAATGCAGGAGCTATGAACTAATGGAAAATATATTAAAGGTTTACGATTACACAGAGGGTGAAAAACTTATTTTCCACCAGCCACAAGCAGTGGAATCTATGCATCTGAGGGATGGTTCATGAAACATATGAAAGAAAACAAACATTTTGTTACTAATAATCCAAAACAAGCCCATTTGTTTTACATTCCTTTTAGCTCTAGAATGTTAGAAGAAAAAATATATGTGACGGGGTCTAGGGGTCGTGACAACTTGGTGCAACATTTGAAGGATTACGTTCAACTGATTGCCACGAGATATGATTCTTGGATTAGGACTGGTGGGTCTGATCATTTCCTCGTCGCTCGCCATGACTGGGTAAGCCATTTGATCTTTAATATTTGTATTAGCGATAAGTGTGCCACCCAATTGTCAAAACAACATGTGCATTGCTTTAGTTTATACCAAATCGGGCCAAAAACTTGTCACTTTGTCAGGAAGTTGTAAAATGACAAGATTACCACTAACTCTAAAAAAAAACTTCAAACTAGGTACTCAAAGGTGCTAGGCGCACTCATGGGCAAAGGCCTCGCCTATCGCCTAGGAGAGCGCCTTTTGCGCCATCGACTACTATGACTTTAAAAAATTTAGACACTTTTTCTTGAAAATGATTAGAATGAAGAAACCATTCTGAATTCGACTATTCAGTGAAGATGAGGTTGATCATGGTTCAATAGGTGGTCCGTTTTAGATTAGTATCTCAAATATGGTTCTTTTAGTGTATTAAATGAAGGGTATGATAGGTATAGGTATTACACATATAAGTTATTCTTCGTTTAGAGGCGATTTTTTTTTGTCATTTTGCAGTTTTCCAGCAACTTTTTAGTCAGATTTGACTCAAACGTGCTATATGAAAACTTATAATTTTCAGGCTACGGACGAGACAAGAAAATCTATGAATAGTTGCATACGTGCTCTATGCAATTCGGATGTTGGTAAAGAACATTTTGAATTAGGAAAGACGTATCTCTCGCTGAAACATACGTTCGATCACCTCAAAACCCCTTACGTGAACTTGGCGGCAAACCCCCTTCCCAACGTTCCACTCTTGCCTTCTTTGCAGGCCAATTGCATGGCGATGTCCGCCCGATACTCTTACAACATTGGGAAAACAAGGATCCCGACATGAAAATCTTTCGTAAACTTCCAAAATCTAAAGGCAACAAAAATTATATCAATTACATGAAGACTAGCAAGTACTATATATGTGGTAAAGGCTATGAAGTCAATAGTCCGAGAGTTGTCGAGGCCATTTTTCATGAATGCGTTCCGGTGATAATATCCGACAATTTCGTACCTATGTTTTTCGAGATTCTGAACTGGGAGTCGTTTGCGGTTTTTGTTCTTGAGAAAGATATCCCAAATTTGAAGAATATTCTTTTAGCGATATCGAACCGGAGGTATATGGTGATGCAACATAGAGTTAAGAAAGTGCAAAAACATTTTCTATGGCCTAATAAGCCAGTGAAGTACTGAAGTATGATATATTTCATATGATACTGCATTCAATATGGTACAATAGAGTTTTTAGAGTAGATCCTATTAGTTAAAGTTTTTTATTTGAGCACATTTGGCATGGTGTGAATAGATTAATTATTTGTTGACTTCCAATAAGATGTTCTTTCACTTTATATGAGATTATTTTATAAATCATTTACTCATTTAGTTTCAATTATATATGTTGGGTTTCAGGCTCTTCAAGATAATAGTGTGAAAAAGGAGAAACTACGTGCAAGAGTAAAGGGGTTGAGGACTCTTGGTCGGATCTTCCAGGTGTTATTATGCGTACTTTTGGCAACTGTCCTTATGGAAAAATAGGTTGCGTGATTGGTCGAAACCGGCCAGTTTGGGTTGGGTTGACCAATCAACAATCTTTGATATTGATAGGATTTATCATGAGAATGTTTATTAAGCAACTATACTTGGGGTATTTAGGATTGCCTATTGACCTAGGTAACTATGCTTTGCGTATTTAGAATTGCATTTTTGTCAGTAAGTACATTTGGGGTTGACCCGTCAACAATCTTTATCCACTTTTTTTATTTTATTTATTTATTATTCTTGTTTTGCATTTTATGATAGTGATGTATTAAATACCATTATAGAAACTATACTCGGCCCATTTGACCCGTTTAATATTAAATACCATTATAGAAACTACACCCGATGATATCATATTGGAATTAGTTACAATATGATATCATCGGGACACCCGCCGCAACGCGCGAGCATTCCCATTAGTTTTTTTTTTTTTTTTTTTTTTGAACGGCAAATTTCACTCATTGTGAGACTTGAACTCATGACCTCCCCCTTAGGTGTTCCTAGAAGCTTTGCTTCTACTAGTTATAGAGTAGAATTGATCGTGTTTTTGTTGATTGGACGTTCTTTAACAAGTGGCCAAACGCGGAATACCGGGTTCTTAATCGGGAGGGTTCGGATCATTTCCCTCTTTTGTTGAAAGTGGTGTCGAGGAATTTTGGGCCTAAGCCTTTCAAGTTCTTCAATTCGTGGCTTTTGAGGGAAGGTTTTGATGAGCTGGTTACTAGTACGTTGCGGAACGCTATTGTCACAGGGGAGCCGGACATCAAACTGATGCAGAAATTCAAAATTCTGCGTGGTAGTATTCGTTCTTGGTTTGAAGAGGTTAAACATACCGAGATAGCAGAAGTAGAATGCTTAACTGCTGAAGTAAATGAGTTAGAGATTTTGTTGGAGAAAAGGGATTTAACTGAAGAGGAATCCTGGATTCTTCAGGAAGCGAAACACCGTCTTAAACGGCTTCATTATTTTAAACAGAAGGACGTGAAACAGCGCTCGCGTTTGTTGTGGGCGAAGGAGGGGGATGAGAATTCTAAATTTTTCCACGGGTCGATTAATGCCAGGAGAGTTTCTAATAGTCTCATGGGGTTATCGGTGGGTGGCGAGTGGGTGACTAATCCTATCGAGATTAAACGAGAAGTTTTGAGGTTTTTTAGTGGGCGCTTTGTTGAGGAGATGGAGGAGAGGCCGAAACTTTCTTGCTTTGGTCTGAAAGCGATTAACACGGACCAGGCGGCTCTGTTGATAGCTCCTTTTCAGGAAAAAGAGATTAAAGAGGCGGTATTTAATTGTGGTAGCGACAAAGCGCCGGGCCCTGATGGTTTCAATTTCAGGTTTATTAAACAATACTGGGAGGAATTTTCTGGTGATTTTCTTGATATTCTGCGTCAGTTTGCGATCACAGGTAATATAAATCGTGGTGTGGCTTCGTCATTTATTACTTTAGTTCCTAAAGTTAAGGACCCAGTAACTTTAGGGGAATACCGGCCTATCAATTTAATTGGGGTTGTTAGTAAAGTTATATCGAAGGTGTTGGCTAATAGATTGAAGGAGGTTATGGATTCGATTATTAATGAGACTCAATCTGCTTTTGTGGCGGGGAGGTTCATCTTGGATAGTCCATTGGTGATTAGTGAAGTTCTGACCTGGGCAAAGAGGAGTGGAAAAAAGATGTTTATGTTTAAAATTGATTTCGAAAAGGCCTATGACAATGTTAATTGGGCCTTCTTGTTATCAGTTATGAGACAAATGAATTTCCCGGAGGTGTGGTGCAAGTGGATTAATGGTGTGTTAAAGTCGGCCCGTTCTTCCGTCCTGGTTAATGGGTCTCCGACTTTTGAGTTCAACTGTGGGAAGGGTATTCGCCAAGGAGATCCCGTATCACCGTATTTATTTATTATGGTCATGGAAGCGCTTTCTGGTATTATTAATAAAGCTGTCAGTATAGGTGCTTTTCGCGCGATTTGTTTGCCTAGGAACGGCCCTATGTTATCACATCTTTTATACGCCGATGATGCGATGGTGATGGGGGAATGGACAGAGGAAAATTTTGTTTGTCTCCGGCGTATGCTTCGTATTTTTCACATGTGCTCCGGCCTTAGAATCAATATTAAAAAATCTACTCTTTACGGGGTAGGTGTTGATAGTGAGGCGGTAGGTACGATGGCCCGGGGCCTGGGTTGTCGTTCGGGCGATCTTCCATTTACTTATTTGGGGATTCAGGTGGGAGCTAATATGTCTAGAATAAATAACTGGGAGCCAGTGGTTAAGGTGTTCAAGACTAGATTATCGTCGTGGAAAGCTAATACTTTATCGATTGGCGGTAGACTCACCATTATTAAATCCGTTTTACAAAGCTTACCTTCTTACTATTTTTCCTTGTTTAAAGCCCCGGCGGGTGTTGTGAATAAGTTGGAGGGTTTGATCAGAAAATTTTTGTGGGGAGGAAGTGAAGAAGTGAAGAAGGTTCATTGGGTGAGTTGGGAGGTTGTCACCAAACCTATCAAAAAAGGAGGTTTAGGGATTCGGAAACTAGATGAGTGTAATAACGCTTTTTTGGTTAAATGGTTGTGGCGTTTCCGGCAAGAGGCTGTGGCGCTTTGGAGGAGGGTGGTTATCGCTATTCACGGTTCTTCCAATAAATGGGAGGCGTACCCAAAGAGCTCCATATTCAGTGGTACGTGGTCTAAAATTATTAACAGCGGGATTCGGTTACAGGTTGCTGGTACCAATAGTGTTAGCATGATTCGTGGTCGGCTTGGGAACGGCAAAGATATATGGTTTTGGATTGACCCTTAGGTGGCTTCTACACCTTTAAAAGCTTTATATCCAGAGTTATTCCGTCTTGAACATGATAAGTGTTGTATGGTTAGTGATCGGCTTAATGGGTCGCAATGGAATTGGAGGCGCATGCCATATACGGCTATAGAGTTCCAACAGCTTATAGACTGCTCGGATATGATTGCGGATCAGGTTTTGGTGGACGAGAACGATCGTTGGTATTGGGATTCCAATTCTAAGGTTGATTTTTCGGTGAAGGAGGTGAAAAGCTGGATTGAAAGTGGAAACAATAGCTCGAGTAGTCCTGTGTTCTCTTGGTGCAAATGGGTCCCGACTAAATGTAATGTTTTCATGTGGAGAATGCTGATGGATCGTATTCCTACTAAACAGGCGTTAGCTCGTAGACATATCAACTGTGGAGATGGTAGGTGTTCTTTCTGCGAGGACCAAGAGGAGTCAGTCGATCATTTGTTCACAGCTTGTATAGTGGCGAATGCTGTTTGGAATGGCATTGCGAGGTGGGTCAAACATTGCCCTTTCTATTTTTTCTCTGTAGCGGATATTTGGTATGAATTTTCCAGCCGTGATTGGACGCCGAGTAAGAGGTTGAGGCTGCATGGTATTTTGATCATCACTTGCTGGAGGTTATGGAAAGCGAGGAATGAAAAGATCTTCAAAAACGAAAGGCGAAACGCGGTAGAGATCATTGCGGACATAAAAGCTTTAAGTTTTCTTTGGTTTTCTACTCGTTGTAAACAGGTTTCGGTAGGTTGGAAGGATTGGCAATCTTTTAACTTTGATGTGATGTAATTTTGGTTTGGGGGTCTCCGTCTTGGAGATTCCCGTGGTTGTTTTGTTTAATGAAATTCGCCTTTCAAAAAAAAAGTTATAGAGTAGAGGGGACTAAATGAAAACTTGTAACCTAAGACTTTTATAAAAGGAAACTATAGCGATCGGACGTGAATATCACCATGAGGTAACTCCGTTTACACGTTTCCTATCATGACTCGGTTGGGGTTTTCAAAAGGTTTCAGTTGTGCTTGGTTTCGCTTGAATATAGAATCGGTTGTGGTAGTGTTCGCTGATCTTGATTCAATCGTCTAGCGATACCATTGTTTGGCCTATTCGTTGTTTGTTTGTTAGCGGCCCTTTGTTCCTTTAACGGCTGCTATCACCTTCTCTATCCGACATATCCACTGAGATATTGGTTATGGTATGGTCCGGTGGAAGAGGTGTGTGTGGCAATAAAACGGAACCTCTCAAAGGTGGTGGTACGCGGTGGTGATGACTATGATGATACGATGGTAAACGTATCGATGTGCAGAGACGAAGATGAAAATAGTGGTGTCTACGGTTATGGCGACGTGGAGCTTGATGTTGTTGTTGATGAGTACGACAGTGGAGCTTAGTGTTGTTGTTAAGTATGTGGAGGTAATCAAGTATGGTGTATTAGGTGGTTGTATTGGAAAGGAGTGTTTCAAATATATGAAGAAGTTGTATTACACACAAAAGCATGATGCTGACGTTTAGGATGATTTATGTTGATTTATCAAATTGGATTTGCAACAACGTGTTATTTGATATTAAATTTCGTACTAGACAAGACGAGTTTTAGGTGGCTAGCATATGGATCGGAAGCTTTGCAACTGGTGAGTTCTTAAGCCCACTCTTTTAGTTATTATTTTTTTAAATATTTTGGGTTGACATGCATGCTAAACCAGTATGATTATTTTTATGAAGTCACAAAATATTTTTTTTATGAAGTTATAAATATTTTGTGTATGAATGAAATCCATATTAACTCATACATATTATTTTGGTATTAAACGTGAGTAGGCGGAATGCGCCTAATGTGTTATTATATGGTTTGAGTTATATGTGTTATTATATATATATATATATATACACACACACTAGGCTAGAGACCCGTGAACCAAAGAAAAAATAAAAAATATTAAAATAATACTTGTATTATTGAAGTTGTATGTACATAACATCAATGAAGATAAGTAAAAAAATGCATCAAAATGTTATAAAATTATTCATAAAGCTTGAAATACTTCTTTGTACACAACGTTTGATGTTTTGTTCGTCAGTTCGCCATCTTCATCTAGTATAACTATCTTTAGTCCATCTCAACTTTTGACCTTTGATAGCGCAACATACAACTGCCCGTGTAAAAAACTGGATCATTCAAATACAACCCAACTCTGGATAAGGATTGTCCTTGACTCTTGTTTATTGTCATTGCGAAAGAAACAGCAAGTGGAAATTGTTTTCTGTTAAATTTAAAAGGAATTTTCTTATCCGAAGGGGATAAAGTAATTCTTGGGATAAACGTTCGCATTCCAATATTACTTCCTGAAATGATTTTTGCTTCAATTACACGTTTTCCCATTTTAACAACTTGTAACCGTGTCCCATTACATAAACCGCTTTTCTAATCAATGTTTCTGAGTAACATTACGGGGACACCAACTTTCAAAACCAAACGGTGGTTTGGTATTCCAGAAAACTTAAGACCATTAAGAATATCAGGAGAAACTAATCTTTCATCAACCTGTTCGTTAACATCTTTGGACTGACAAACACTATCTAAACTTAGATACTCAATTTCCTCACCAGGAAACATTGAAAGTAATCTATCATTAATTTCTTGAACAACTTCATTCTTCGGTGCCAATATAACTCGATCTTGAAAATAATTCAGAATGTGGATGTTATCCAAAAGTGACGGATACACAAAGGATATCAAATCAGAAACATGATCCGAAGATTGAGAAATAAGTAAGTCATCAGGTATCTCAATAACATCCTGACCATCACTTATTG
The DNA here is from genome assembly GCA_030844895.1 of Ambrosia x helenae. Classification (NCBI taxonomy): domain Eukaryota; kingdom Viridiplantae; phylum Streptophyta; class Magnoliopsida; order Asterales; family Asteraceae; genus Ambrosia; species Ambrosia x helenae. Next base: position 22,971,585 of record CM061232.1, on the reverse strand, counting down.
TATCCACCTTTCCTTCTCCTATATCCAGAAGCCAAGCTGCAAACTTTTTAGTTGTCTCGATATCAGACTTGCAGCTTCCTGAAAGCAACCTCATATTTTTTGTTAATTCTAAAACAACGCATTTGTGCCAAATGTATGATGAACTTAAATAGGCATTAACAATGTCATGCCTAGTTCCATTTGGTACAACTGGTAGAATTTGTCTAAAGTCACCCCCAAACACAACGACCTTTCCACCAAATAACAAATCAGACGAGTCAACATCATGAACACCAAATACATCTTTTAAACTTCGATCTAGTGCTTCAAAAGCATGTTTATGAGTCATGGGTGCTTCATCCCAGATAATCAAATCGGTTTTTTAAGCAGTTGGGCAACATCACTATTAGGTTGTATGTAGCACATAGAATCTTCAGTTAGGTTTATAGGAATACGAAACCTGGAATGTGATGTCCTACCACCTGTCAATAGAAAAGATGCAATACCACTCGAAGCAACATTCAAAACAATTTTTCTTTTAGATCTTATGGATGAAGATAGTGTCTTCCATAGGAAAGTTTTACCCGTACCACCGTAACCATAGACAAAAATAAACTCCTCCTTTCTTCTCCTCAACAGAGTTCATTACACAGTTATAAATATTTTTCAATTCATCTGTTAAATAAGCGAACTGAGTATCAAATTCTTCAACCAAACTGTTTGTGTCATATCCCAACTCCTCACAAATAAGACGATTGTTTAATGATGATACAAACTCATTATCAGGATATGGCATACCTACGAAATGTCGTAGACTGGAACTATTACGTAATAAGAACTTCTCAATATCAAGTAAAGCTAAATTCTTAATTTCATCTTTTGAAAGGATCAAATTTGAAAAAAATAAAAATAAAATAAATGTGTTAGACTGAAATATGTAATATAATTAACATATAAACTGAATAATTGAATATGTGGAACCATCAAAATACTATAATTTAGATGCCTAATATTTATTACTCATTACTATTTACTATATGTAAAAAAAATTGTGGAAAATATAAACTAATAATATATTAAAAAAATTGAAAAACCTGGACAATTTGAATCTATTCTTCTCTGGCGTAAAATGTCATCAGACAAATATTTCCATGTTTCCCCCACACAATGTCAGGTCTTGACAAACTGTTGGACGCTAACAGAGATGCAAAGAAGTTCCTTAGATAAGGGCCAGGCCCTACAAAAGCTGCTTCCTTTATTGCTTCAACATATTCAGTATCGTCATCCAAGAGTCCCATAGCATAGCATGCATCCCTAAAAGAGGAATGTACTTCTGCATCAACTTTAAGAATATATTCAAATGATGTTGGTCCTTTAACCTTATTAAAAAGAATTCTCAAAAGTAAGCTTCACCAACAGAAGCAGGAACTGAATGAATTCGACCAATTGACTTTATTCTTTGCCTAGGCTCCTAACATCTCTGTTGTGCTTTCCAAACATATTGTGAAGGGAATTGGATGTAAGTTAGTTGTCGTGCATTGTCATCAATTTTGTTGCGTTCCATCCAACCCAAAAACATAGATGAAGCAACTGATGGTCTGTTGAGAACATCGTCAATGTCCTGCATAGCATCGAAAACAATTCTTTGTTCACCGGGTAGATGAAAAGGTAATCTCATTATAGGAGGTGTCCTGTAATGAATATCATATGAGAATATTCTCCATGAAGCCTCACACGCAGAATTATAACGACAGTCATAAAATCCTTTCACTTCATCAACCACTCCCTCTTCACCCGGTACTTTCTTGCTTTCCACAAAATTAAGACTAACTCTATCTGGACCCTTGTTAATGTATTTAAATAAATACTTAATGGATCCAGCTTGGTTACACCATTCAACGTTGATATGTGCCTGGTATCTTTCAAGAAGAGCATTGTTATATGGAACGACATGTCTGTTATATAATTGCTCACCTGGTAAGGTAACATTTTTCTCAGGGTCATCTTTTTTGTTCTTTGAATTTTAAGATGAGCTTTCATTTGGTACGGGAACATTTTTGTGAAGGATGTCAATTCTATATCCATCATCACCATAAGATAGAAACAATGGATACTGAAGAGCAAGATACGAAGGATGTAACTCACTAACTCTTTTAAGCTTTCCATCAATGGTCTGCACAATAATATCACGTTTATCTGTTTCTTCATTAAGGTCACCAATTATCAATGCAACAACTTCAGAAGGTATGGGCAGGTTGTAGTTTCTACCATCTTCTTTCCTCATTACGTTTAATCGAAGCTTGACTTGTGCACCAGGATTCTTCTGAAAGCAATCTCTAGCCATTCTATAAGATTTCACAAGGAGTTTTTCTCATCCAACATTTTTTTCAATTCTTTTACAATTTGAAATTCAAGCGTTTTTTCTGATGAGTACTCCTCGTCTGCATCACTATAAATAAGTTGAATATATTAGATTCGAAAGGATTTGAAAATGTATATAATTTTCTAAAATGGACACTAATAAAAAACATACCCAACGACATTGATTCTATTCGAAACTTCATTTTCAGTATCATATATGTATAGCTGAGAGAATACTGGATTTTGTCCACGTGATGGTAAAAGATTTCCCAAAGCATGGTAGTTCTCACCACTTATACGATAGATGAATGGAGGAGCGTTACCTTTATTTATAGACTTATCAATTTTTCCACCCATGGACGTAAATGCAAACATAGAGTTGAATCGTCGTATGTTCATTAAAAAGAATTATCTTTTGGAATCAACTCCATAAAAATATTCTTCATAACTGTCTCGGGCCTCCTTAAAAGGAGGAAGCAAAACTTTTCCATAACCACAAACATAGAGAGAAATTTTTTTACTACTATTTCTATTAAGCCCTCTAGTAGATTCAAATCTCCACAACTTGATAAGGAAGGTTTGTAAAATGGAGTGAAATTAGCATAATTATGGTATACATTGGTCATCTATTTCAGTGATGATTTTTGATTGATTGATTTATAATATAGTGCTATGCTAGTTAATTCAGAATCGTTGCCATACTTAAATCTACGCGGGACAAAGTGTTTCAATTTATCGGTTGGTTAGCGTTGGTTCGCTTCGGTTGTGTGTAGCATGTTTAGTGACGGCTAACAATGAGATGTTGGCCATAGTTGAAGCAAGTTAGGTGGTATCGACATTGCATTTTTAGACCCAAATAATGGGTTACATGTTATTACTGGTTGTAATGATTGACACAAAAATTATAAGTCATCCACCTATGTTGCTTTTCACTAATAATAAGTAAATAAGATTAATAATAATATTTGTGATTATCAGTACTCTTTATCACTTTACATCCAAATGTTATATTGGGTAAACTTAATATAAGTCAATAAGCTATGTCTCTACAGCGTGACACTTTGATATTCATACTATTAAATCTGTTGATCGATAAAAATTTGATATAAACATCAAAATATATTAAAACCACACATGAAAAAAAAGTTAAAAAAAAATATTAACATCATTCAAAACTAAGGAAAGCCGCATTATTATATGCATAAAGTACAAAAATGGATAGATTGTAATTAGACTAATTTAATTAATGATAATTACTTAAAATTAGCAAAGTAATGTCCTAAATTAACTGACACATTAGTAGGAGATTATGTTGTTTTGCGATTAATGTTTGAATGTAATGATTGACATTATTAGGAGTTTCCATTCGTATAATGATGGCGTTAATTTATGAGATTTTGTATTTAAGTAGACTAATTTAAATCAATGATGATTGCTTAAAATTAGCAAAGTAATATAGCAAATAATACTATACATTATTACTGAATTTATTAAAAGAGTATAATACGAATGGTAACTTTCCATTATGTATTTGTAATAATAGTGGCGTTAATTTAGGAGATTTATTACTGTCTAGACTAAATTATGGGGTGAAGAGTAATTGTTTAATATGGTAAGTGGTTAAATTCGTATAATGGTGACGTTAAATTAACAGATTTTGTATTTGAAATTTGAATATTGACGTTTAATTAGTGAAAATACAATGGTAAGGCTAATTATTTATTTCATTTGTTATCCTAAATTACAGTTTAATTGATTGGTAATCATCAGTAATTAATACAAAAGAAAAATGCAATGTATTATGGTAAGTCTAAATTTGCATATATTTGGGTATGGGTAAGAGATTAATATTTGAAATTCGAAAACCTTCCAAATTTAAATAGAATTATAATTTAAAGCTGATGGATTTTTTTTATAATAATATTGCCGTTAAATTAGGAGATTTATTATAGTTTAGCATAAAATATAGAATTTCAAATGATGACTTATAAAATTGAATATAAACAATTAATTAATGGTTTAATTGACTGATAATCAATCATTAATACAACAAAAGAAATGCAAACTATTATGGTAATCAATACGAATCATAATTAGTGAACAAAAATTATAATTTATTATTTATTAATATAAATAAATGAGGTTACAAATGTTATTAAATAACGTCAAAATCCTACTGAAGATTCAAATAAATTACATAAAAAAGCATAAAAACGAAATTTAAATTTCTAAATCAATGACTTCTTGTGGTGCAACCTTAGTAACAAACAACTTGTGCTGGTCTGAACACTATTTGAAGACGCAATAGTCACCAACGGAAATATCTTCTGATTTAAGCAAATCATCCAATCCAATGACAGTAAACCTTAAGAAAATAATTACATATGGTAAATAGATAGAATGGGTACATTATTATAAATTAAGAAAATTGTGAACGTAAATGTTGGAAATTTAATCTTGATTTTCATTGATTGATTTAAATTAGCCAATTAAGCAATCGTTTTAGGAATTATCTGCATTGTAAAAACAATTAAATAAGGTAAAAAAATTATATTTAGATGAGTAAAACATTTAAAGCAATAACCATAGAAACAACACTAAACGTACCAACTCATTTGTAACAGTGCATCCAAAACCAGGTAAACCATCGTAATTGGTAACTTTAAAATTTAAATTGTTGCGTATTCAGACAAACTGGTTGTTGCAAAACATTGTTATCTTATTCTAATAAATTGTTAGTAAGAACTTTGAATAATTTCATCTGACAACCATTCTTGTTAAAAGTAATAACAATAAAACGGTTGAATTCCTTTTTTTCAAAACAAATTAAATCACCAATCTGGAGACGAAGATCACTTAGGAATTTGACCCAACCATTACAAAAACAATAGTTACGACCAATCTTTTTTATTGACACATTCCAATGATGTTCATCATCTACATACATACTGATTGGCAAGTTAGGGATTCCATCGGGGCCTGGTTATAAACAAAGGAATAAAGTAGAACCTGAAAGCAAAATTAGCGTAAAAATGGACAATTAAGATACAATTCGGTATTATATAAAAACATGTAAAAGAAAATATTGAAATTAATAATGTTTACCATGGGTGTTGTCAATTCATGTTCAATCATTTTGCAGAATGACAAATCCAATTGCATGGATGGATGATTGTAATGCTTCATCATGAACGTATTTGGACTAACAAATTCGAAAATGATGTAGAACATTGAGAAGCATAAATCATTTACAACTTTAGACCATCCATTTGTAAAACAAAAAACATCATCTATCAATTCTAATAGCATCAACCAAGATTGTCCTTTGTATGCGGCAACTGTAATGTTATTGTTGTGTATGTTTTTAGAGAACAAAAATTTGTTTATGGCTTTCGGTACTGTCTGGATTAACACGTTAAAAACAGCATTAAAAAAAAGAAATAATCATTTTTCTATAAAAACAAATAGCCATATGAAGATAAAAATAAGATTCATACCAAAACTCTTGCCGAAGGGTCATGCATCACCTTGAAGAATTGGTCACCTTTAAAGAAAAATGATTATTTCTTATTTTCATCTTCATATGGGTATTTGTTTTTATAGAAAAATGATTATTTCTTTTTTTAAATGTTGTTTTTAACGTGTTAATCCAGACAGTGCCGAAAGCCATGAACAAATTTTTGTTCTCTAAAAACATACACAACAATAACATTACAGTTGCCATATACAAAGGACAATCTTGGTTGGTGCTATTAGAATTGATAGATGATGTTTTTTGTTTTACAAATGGATGGTCTAAAGTTGTAAATGATTTATGCTTCTCAATGTTCTACATCATTTTCGACTTTGTTAGTCCAAATACGTTCATGATGAAGCATTACAATCATTCTCCATCCATGAAATTGGATTTGTCATTCTGCAAAATGATTGAACATGAATTGACAACACCCATGGTAAACATTATTAATTTTAATATTTTCTTTTGCATGTTTTTATATAATATCGAATTGTATCTTAATTGTCCATTTTTTACGCTAATTTTGCTTTTAGGTTCTACCTTATTCCTTTGTTTATAACCAGTATCCCGATGGAATCCCTAACTTGCCATTCAGTATGTATGTAGATGATGAAAATCATTGGAACGTGTCAATAAAAAAGATTGATCGTAACTATTGTTTTTGTAATGGTTGGATCAAATTCCTAAGTGATCTTCGCCAGATTGGTGATTTAATTTGTTTTGAAAAAAAGGAATTCAATCGTTTTAATGTTATTACTTTTAACAAGAATGGTCGTCAAATGAAATTATTCAAAGTTCTTACTAACAATTTATTAGAATAAGATAACAATGTTTTGCAACAACCAGTTTGTCTGAATACGCAACAATTTAAAGTTACCAATTACGATGGTTTACCTGGTTTTGGATGCACTGTTACAAATTAGTTGGTACGTTTAGTGTTGTTTCTATGGTTATTTCTTTAAATGTTTAACTCATCTAAATATAATTTTTTTACCTTATTTAATTGTTTTTACTATGCAGATAATTCCTAAAACGATTGCTGAATTTGCCAATTTAAATCAATCAATGAAAATCAAGATTAAATTTACGAATGGGTACTCGTGGTCTGCGCCGGTGCGTGTAGAGATTCATTCTCAAATCGCTAGGTTTTTTATTTGCATTTCCAACATTTACGTTCACAATTTTCTTAATTTATAATAATGTACCCATTCTATCTATTTACTATACGTAATTGTTTTCTTAAGGTTTACTGTCATTGGATTGGATGATTTGCTTAAATTAGAAGATATTTCCGTTGGTGACTATTGCGTCTTCAAATGGTGTTCAGACCAGCACAAGTTGTTTTTTACTAAGGTTGCACCACAAGAAGTCATTGATTTAGAAATTTAAGTTTCGTTTCTTTTATGCTTTTTTATGTAATTTATTTGAATGCTTCAGTAGGATTTTGATGTTATTTAATAAAATTTGTAACCTCATTTATTTATATTAATAAATAATAAATTATAAATTTTGTTAACTAATTATGATTCGTATTGATTACCATAATAGTTTACATTTCTTTTGTTGTATTAATGATCGATTATCAATCAATTAAACCATTAATTTATTGTTTATATTCAATTTTATAAGTCATCATTTGAAATTCAATATTTTATGCTAAACCACAATAAGTCTCCTAATTTAACGGCAATATTATTATAAAAAAATCATCAGCTTTAAATTATGATTCTATTTAAATTTGGAAGGTTTTCAAATATTAATCTCTTACCCATACCAAATATATGCAAATTTAGACTTACCATAATACATTGCATTTTTCTTTTGTATTAATTACTGATCAATCAATTAAACTGTAATTTAGGATAACAATTGAAATAAACAATTAGCCTTACCATTGTATTTTCACTAATTAAACGCCAATATTCAAATTTCAAATACAAAATCTGTTAATTTAACGTCACCATTATACGAATTTAACCACTTACCATATTAAACAATTACTCTTCACCCCATAATTTAGTCTAGACAATAATAAATCTCCTAAATTAACGCCACTATTATTACAAATATATAATGGAAAGTTAGCATTCGTATTATACTCTTTTAATAAATTCAGTAATACTGTATAATATTATTTATTATATTACTTTGCTAATTTTAAGCAATCATCATTGATTTAAATTAGTCTACTTAAATACAAAATTTTCTAAATTAACGCCATCATTATACGAATGAAAACGCCTAATAATGTCAATCATTACATTCAAACATTAATAGTAAAACGACATCATCTCCTACTAATGTGTCGGTTAATTTAGGACATTACTTTGCTAATTTTAAGCAATTATCATTGATTAAATTAGTCTAATTACAATCCATCCATTTTTGTACTTTATGCATATAATTATGCGGCTTTCCTTAGTTTTGAATGATCTTAATATTTTTTTTAACTTTTTTTTCATGTGTGGTTTTAATATATTTTGATGTTTATATCAAATATATATTGATCAACAGACTTAATAGTATGAATATCAAAGTGTCACGTTGTGAAAACATAGCTTATTGACTTATATTAAGTTTACCCAATATATCATTGGACGTAAAGTGATAAAGAGTACTGATAATCACAAATATTATTATTAATCTTATTTACTTATTATTAGTGAAAAGCAACATAGGTGGATGACTTATAATTTTTGTGTCAATCATTACAACCAGTAATAACATGTAACCCATTATTTGGGTCTAAAATTTCAATGTCGATACCACCTAACTTGCTTCAACTATGGCCAACATCTCATTGTTAGCCGTCACTAAACATGCTACACACAACCGAAGCGAACCAACGCTAACCAACCGATAAATTGAAACACTTTGTCCCACGTAGATTTAAGTATGGCAACGATACACACAACCGAAGCGAACCAACGCTAACCAACCGATAAATTGAAACACTTTGTCCCGCGTAGATTTAAGTATGGCAACGATTCTGAATTAACTAGCGTAGCACTATATTGTCAATCAATCAATCATCACTGAAATAGATGACCAATGTATACCATAATTGTGCTAATTTCACTTCATTTTACAAAACTTACTTATCAAGTTGTGGAGATGTGAATCTACTAGAGGGCTTAACAGAAGTTGTAATAAAGAAAATTTCTCTCTATGTTGTGGTTATGGAAAAGTTTTGCTTCCTTTTTTTAAGGAGGCCCCAGACAGTTATAAAGAATATTTTAATGGAGTTGATTCCAAAAGCAAATTCTTTTTAAAGAACATACGATGATTCAACTCTATGTTTGCATTTACGTCCATGGGTGGAAAAATTGATAAGTCTATAAATAAAGGTAACACTCCATTCATCTATCGTATAAGTGGTGAGAACTATCATGCTTTGGGAAATCTTTTACCATCACGTGGACAAAATCCAATATTCTCTCAGCTATACATATATGATACTGAAAATGAAGTTTCGAATAGAATCAATGTCGTTGGGTATGTTTTTTATTAGTGTCCGTTTTAGAAAATTATATACATTTTCAAATCCTTTCGAATCTAATATATTCAACTTATTTATAGTGATGCAGACGAGGAGTACTCATCAGAAAAAGCGCTTGAATTTCAAATTGTAAAAGAATTGAAACAATTGTTGGATGAGAAAAACTCCTTGGTGAAATCTTATAGAATGACTAGAGATTGCTTTCAGAAGAATCCTGATGCACAAGTCAAGCTTCGATTAAACGGAATGAGGAAAGAAGATGGTAGAACCTACAACCTGCCCATAGCTTCTGAAGTCGCTGCATAGATAATTGGTGACCTTAATGAAGAAACAGATAAACGTGATATTATTGTGCACACAATTGATGGAAAGCTTAAAAGAGTTAGTGAGTTACATCATTCGTATCTTTCTCTTCAGTATCCATTGTTGCTACCTTATGGTGATGATGGATATAGAATTGACATCCTTCACAAAAATGTTCTCGTACCAAATGAAAGCTCATCTTCAAATTCAAAGAACAAAAACGATGACCCTCAGAAAAATGTTACCTTACCAAATGGGAGCTCATCTTCAAATTCAAAGAACAAAAAACATGAAAGTTTAACAATGAGGGAGTTTTTTGCTTACATGATTCAAGATAGGAGTAACGAATTCTCGCTAATTCTTAATGCAATAAGTCTTTTACAACAATTTATAGTTGATTTATATACGATGAATGAAATGGAAAGATTAAATTTCATTAAGGGTACGCAAACCGTTCTTAGAAATGAGAAGTATAATGTCCTAAACAAACAAAAAGAAGAAGGAAAAACAGAAACATCAAGCATGGGTCAACGAGTTATTCTTCCATCTTCTTTTACAGGTGGCGCTAGATATATGATGCAAAATTATCCAGATGTAATGGAAATATGTAAGTGGTATGGATACCCGGACTATTTTATTACAATTACTTGTAATCCTAAATGGCCAAAGATGTGAAGATATCTTCAAGATACCACTCTTAGACAAGAAGATAGGCCAGACATTTTATGCAAGTTTAAAATTAAACTTGATTCGATCATTAAAGACCTGAAAGATAAACACTTATTTGGAACTGTTGAAGCTGATACGAATACATGAAGTTAATTTTTTTTATAACATTATTTTATTTTGTTTTTAACCTTTGTGACTTATTTTCTTTTGTTTGCTCCAAATACTCTGTAGTTGTATACACGGTTGAGTTTCAAAAACGTGGATTACCACATGCACACATCTGTTTATTTATGGTCACTGGTTATAAGCTTCCAACAGTTGACCATATTGACAAGTTCATTTCAGCTGAGATACCAAATAAAGATGAAGAGCCAGAATTGTATGAACTTGTACGTGAATTTATGATTCATGGTCCTTGTGGACCTTTGAACATGGGTTGTCCGTGTATGGTCGATAACAAATGTTCAAAAAACTTCCCAAAGAATTTCCAGAATGAAACATCTATCGATACTGATGGTTACGCAGTGTATAGATGGAGAGATAATGGTTTGTTTGCAAAAAAAGTCAGGTGAGCAATTAGATAACTGACATGTCGTTCCATATAACAAGGCTCTTCTTAAAAGATACCAGGCACATATCAACGTTGAATGGTGTAACCAAGCCGGATCCATTAAGTATTTATTTAAATACATTAACAAGGGTCCAGATAGAGTTACTGTTAATTTTGTGGAAAGCAAGAAAGTACCAGGTGAAGAGGGAGTGGTTGATGAAGTGAAAGGATTTTATGACTGTCGTTATATTTCTATGTGTGAGGCTTCATGGAGAATATTCTCATATGATATTCATTACAGGATACCTCCTGTAATGAGATTACATTTTCATCTACCCGGTGAACAAAGAATTGTTTTCGATGCTATGCAGGACATTGACGATGTTCTCAACAGACCATCAGTTGCTTCATCTATGTTTTTGGGTTGGATGGAACACAACAAAATTGATGACAATGCACGACAACTAACTTACATCCAATTCCCTTCAGAATATGTTTGGAAAGCACAGCAGAGATGTTGGGAGCCTAGGCAAAGAATAAAGTCAATTGGTCGAATTCATTAAGTTCCTGCTTCTGTTGGTGAAGCTTACTTTTGAGAATTCTTTTGAATAAGGTTAAAGGATCAACATCATTTGAAGATATTCTTAAAGTTGATGGAGAAGTACATTCCTCTTTTAGGGATGCATGCTATGCTATGGGACTCTTGGATGACGATACTGAATATGTTGAAGCAATAAAGGAAGAAGCTTTTGCAAGGTCTGGACCTTATCTAAGGAACTTATTTGCATCTCTGTTAGCGTCCAATAGTTTGTCAAGACCTGACATTGTGTGGGGGGAAACATGGAAATATTTGTCTGATGACATTTTACGCCAGAGAAGAATAGATTCAAATTGTCCAGGTTTTTCAATTTTTTTAATATATTATTAGTTTATATTTTCCACAATTTTTTTTACATATAGTAAATAGTAATGAGTAATAAATATTAGGCATCTAAATTATAGTATTTTGATGGTTCCACATATTCAATTATTCAGTTTATATGTTAATTATATTACATATTTCAGTCTAACACATTTATTTTATTTTTATTTTTTTCAAATTTGATCCTTTCAAAAGATGAAATTAAGAATTTAGCTTTACTTGATATTGAGAAGTTCTTATTACGTAATAGTTCCAGTCTACGACATTTCGTAGGTATGCCATATCCTGATAATGAGTTTGTATCATCATTAAACAATCGTCTTATTTGTGAGGAGTTGGGATATGACACAAACAGTTTGGTTGAAGAATTTGATACTCAGTTCGCTTATTTAACAGATGAATTGAAAAATATTTATAACTGTGTAATGAACTCTGTTGAGGAGAAGAAAGGAGGAGTTTATTTTTGTCTATGGTTACGGTGGTACGGGTAAAACTTTCCTATGGAAGACACTATCTTCATCCATAAGATCTAAAAGAAAAATTGTTTTGAATGTTGCTTCGAGTGGTATTGCATCTTTTCTATTGACAGGTGGTAGGACATCACATTCCAGGTTTCGTATTCCTATAAACCTAACTGAAGATTCTATGTGCTACATACAACCTAATAGTGATGTTGCCCAACTGCTTAAAAAACCGATTTGATTATCTGGGATGAAGCACCCATGACTCATAAACATGCTTTTGAAGCACTAGATCGAAGTTTAAAAGATGTATTTGGTGTTCATGATGTTGACTCGTCTGATTTGTTATTTGGTGGAAAGGTCGTTGTGTTTGGGGGTGACTTTAGACAAATTCTACCAGTTGTACCAAATGGAACTAGGCATGACATTGTTAATGCCTATTTAAGTTCATCATACATTTGGCACAAATGCGTTGTTTTAGAATTAACAAAAAATATGAGGTTGCTTTCAGGAAGCTGCAAGTCTGATATCGAGACAACTAAAAAGTTTGCAGCTTGGCTTCTGGATATAGGAGAAGGAAAGGTGGATACAATAAGTGATGGTCAGGATGTTATTGAGATACCTGATGACTTACTTATTTCTCAATCTTCGGATCATGTTTCTGATTTGATATCCTTTGTGTATCCGTCACTTTTGGATAACATCCACATTCTGAATTATTTTCAAGATCGAGCTATATTGGCACCGAAGAATGAAGTTGTTCAAGAAATTAATGATAGATTACTTTCAATGTTTCCTGGTGAGGAAATTGAGTATCTAAGTTTAGATAGTGTTTGTCAGTCCAAAGATGTTAACGAACAGGTTGATGAAAGATTAGTTTCTCCTGATATTCTTAATGGTCTTAAGTTTTCTGGAATACCAAACCACCGTTTGGTTTTGAAAGTTGGTGTCCCCGTAATGTTACTCAGAAACATTGACCTGTCGGTTTTGAGGGCCTTACATCATGTCATGCTTGATTCTGGGTTCAAAATCAACGAATGTGACAAGTGTGTGTATGTGAAAGACACACCAGATGGATATGCCATCTTATGTCTGTATGTGAATGACATGCTCATTGCTGGTAGTAATGAGAAAATGATAAAATCTACAAAAGACATCCTGAGAGCAAGGTTTGACATGAAAGATATGGGATTAGCGGATGTGATTTTGGGAGTACAAATCACACAAAACCAGAATGGACTTGTGATAAGTCAGTCTCACTATGTGGACAAAATTCTTGAGAAGTTTAATGCAAATGACTCTAATGTGGCTAGAACTCCCATTGACACAGTCAACATTTAGCTAAAAATCGAGATGAGCCTGTTAACCAATTAGAGTACTCAAGAATTATTGGCAGCTTGATGTATCTGATGAGTTGTACCAGACCATACTTAGCATATGCTGTAAGCAAGCTAAGTAGATACACGAGCAACCCAAGTTCAACTCATTGGGGTTGCATGACACGGGTGTTTCGGTACTTGAGATACAGACGAGATTACGGGCTGCGTTATAGTAGATATCCAGTAGTCATTGAAGGTTATTGCGATGCAAATTGGATATCTGACACGAGTAATTCCAGAGCAACAAGTGGGTATGTATTTACACTTGGTGCAGCGATATCGTGGAAATCATCTAAACAAACTGTTATTGCTAGATCCACGATAGAATCAGAATTCATCGCTTTAGATAAAGCAAGTGAAGAGGCAGAATGGCTACGTCAATTTGTTGAGGACATACCAAGGTGGCCGAAGCCGGCATCGGCCATATGTATACATTGTGATAGCCAATCGGTAATTGGTAGAGCTCGTAGAACAATGTATAATGGTAAGAACAAGCATATAAGACATAGACATAATATGGTACGACAACTAATCTCTACAGGAGTTATCACTGTTGACTACGTGAAGTCAAAGGATAACATCGCGGATCCGCTAACAAAAGGCTTAAGCAGAGAGTTAGTTCAGAATTCGTCAATAGGAATGGGGCTAAAGCCCATGAAAGGCTAGGTTTATGTGAAGGAAACCTAACTCAGTTGACTGGAGATCCCAAGATCTGAGTTCAATAGGACAACCTAATTGTATGAACTGGCGAAGGTCACTGTGGGGGAGAGTTGGAGGAAACCCTACGTTATGAAAAGGGGAGCTTACTATAAATTTAATAAGCTTCCTAGTCCATTTCTAAAAAGTGACAAGGTTGAGGTTAAGCTTATGGCTTTTAATGATTTGACTGAGGTAACCAGTCCTAGTAGATCACCTATGTGAGAAAGAAGTGGGGCCGCTTCAAAGGGTATTGTTGGGGCACAATACTTAAGAGTTCTCGCAAAACCAGGCACGTGTCCATGACCATAACGAACACAACTATGAGGACTTGACGTTGTCAGGGAGAGTTTTGTGTGAAGCGTATTGTCGTCTAGACAAACGCAGACGAGTTCGAAGACATCACGTTCTACTTAGAGCCAGCAGGCTAAGTGCGTTTCATAAGCGAAGGTTCAAAGGGTCACACTTACCTATCGTATGAAAAACTCAACTGTTGAAATTTAACCTGAATGAGGTTGTTTCTGAGAATAACTCCCATTCATGTGGGGGATTGTTGGAAATTTTATAGTTAATGTGAGTTGGTTGTGTCCCACATTGGTGGGAAGATGGAATTTGGACACGAACGCTACTCGAAAAACTCGGGTCCGCGCGACACTGGTTTTTGCTACCCGTTTTAATTTTTGTAACTGAAAGATTTCTTCTAGAAGACAGTTTCAAGTCTCTAGGTCTTCAGCCGTTTCAGCTCCTGGTCATTAGCAGCGTTTGATGGCATAATGATGGTGATTAATTCAAATTAATCACGAAGTTGAATGCTTTGATAGTTTCAGTCTTGGTTGTTTGAGTATATAAGCTAGACACCCTGTGTGCAGAATGGACACACAAACAGAAAACACATTCTCGCATACACTGATTCATAACAGAACCACGTTTTCAGAAGCAGTCGAGTTTTGGTTACTTTTCAGGCAAGTGGGATAGTCCGCAGTGCACCGCCACTATTGAACCGGTGTACCCTAGGAACAGACGATGAATCTGTTTAAGGGAATTGTGTCAAACACAAGACGGGTTCCTTTCTCTAACCTGATTCGAATTTTTTCTTCTTGTTTGTTGCAGTTCAGATTCATAACAGTCTCCATTTTCCTGTAAGTTTTCTAACATACATTACACACACATAAAAACTTTTCATCTTCTTCTCCTCTCTCCTTCCCACCATTCTATAATCTTTGTTTTTGTCAAATATTTCACAAAACAAGTATGGATTATCAAGCTATGATGTGTTATTGGTTATTTGGAAGCAAAACCTTTCAAGAATCTAGAGGTTTTTAGAGAGAGAAACCATCAAAACCCACATTCCCACCACACCTGTTCACAATTATTATTATTATTATTATTATTATTATTATTATTATTATTATTATTATTATTATTATTATTACTCCCTCCGTCCCAATTTAAATGTCCTACTTTCCTTTTTTGTTTATCCCAAATTAAATGTCCCTTTCCAAAAATAGAAATGTAATTTCCAGTTTTGCCCATAAATGACAAAACACAATCACCACTTTTAAGGATATTATTGTCATTTTACCACATACAAACAAAATATTTCTTAAAATGTGTGTTTTTTGAACTACGACATTTAAATTGGGACGGAGGGAGTATTATTGTTATTATTATTATTATTATTATTGTTATTATTATTTCATATGTGAATTGATATTCTTTGATGATATATTGAAGAATAAATTGGAGGATTCATGTGAATTAGGGTTTCAAAAGGAAGAGAGAGAAGGGGGGAGATATATATATATAGTAAATGGGGGAATGAATTCAGAAGTAAAAGGTCATTTTTGCCCTCACCTGCTATTCACGTGACCACACTTAACCACAAAACTAACCAGGTTAGGCCTAAAGGATAAGACCTGCAAGATTTTACAACATAAAGGAGGATTCTCATCAATTTTTAAGTTAAAGGACAACCGCTGAAAAATGTTGTAAACATAAAAGATGATTTCTGTAAATTTTCCTATTTTTTGTTTTAATCAAGTTTTCACCAAATAATCAAAGGTTTTGAAAAGGGTTTTATAAACTAAACAATGGGGATGAGATAAAATGGAAAATGGTGATGAATATGTGTATGTATGTGTGTGCCGTGAGGGGTGTGTGTGTGTGTGTTGACTACTTTAGTTGATTGTTTAGTTGATTGGATGATTGTTATACTTAGATCCTTTGATTTTCATGACATGCAAGAGGGTTTTCTAAAGGGTTTTGAATCTGAATTAAAATGATTTTTGCATGTTCTTGATGGTCTAGATAAAATGTATAGGGATGAGTTTAGTGAAATGCGGCTTGTTTGATTAGTAGGTTCATGTTTGTGCATTGTTTAATGATGAGTTTTGAGTAATATTAGACCTATTTACAATCTGACATATATTGGTTAAAAACTATTTCTTTGAAATTTATATAAATACTTATTTATTTTAGTAAATAAAAAATTAATAAATTAACGATGGATTAAATAAGAAAAACTTATCATAAAATGTCTTTAAATTTTAAAAGTTTTGTCTTGAAATATCGCCACAAGTTATCTATATTTAATACTTTAAATATATATCTTTTAAAAACACACAGAAATATTATTACCATCCACATCGTTTCAACTACGAAATCAATTCGGATATTTGCCTACAAAATTGCAATAAAATGAAGAATACTATAACACATCTATGGAACATATCTTTAAATCGTTTGTATTTATATAAAACAATTGTCATCAATTATCATTAAATACAAATCAATTATATGTAAACTGCATATTTAAATATAAATCAATTATGTTATTATAACCATCTATTTAAATTATTAATATGAATATTATCATTATGTTCAATATCGTAATAATAACTTTGGTATAGAAACCTACTCTAATTTCAAGTTATACAATATTTCATGAGTTATCAACGGATGTTATCAAACAACTGTGACCAATTACAATTTTCAACTAAAGAATAATGTCAGCAGAGTTTTAAAACAGACTTTGAAAAAGTTAACTTGCATTCAATATCTAACAAAAAAACTATAAATTCATAATTACAAACAGTCGCCACAGCCCTGAATATTTATGATGAGCACTGTACAGATGAAGGATCTAGATGGAAAGATACGATAAATTTAAATATATAATTACACGTTTAAATATTATTATTTTATATTAATTAAACAATTAAAACTATTGTTCTTACAAATGATTTGAAGTGTTTTATTGTTTCTATAACTTTAAAAAATGAACATATATTTTATAACAATAAAAATTATACAAAAATATCACCACCTATAAAAACGTATAATTATAGTTTTTATTGACGACTTATTATGTTATAAAAAAAATAATATTTCCATGACAAACTTTTTTAAGAAATGCCATGAAATATACTCACTATAACTAATATTTTAATATATGTAAACTGAATATTTACATATAACTCAGATAAATTATTATAATCATATATTTAAATTATTAATATAAATATTATCATTATGTTCAATGTCGTAATAATAACTTTGGTATAGAAACATAGTCTAATTTCAAGTTATACAATATTTCATCAGTTGTGAACGGAAGTTATCAAACAACTGTGAACAACTACAATTTTAAACTAAAAAAATAATGTCACTAGAGTTTTAAAACAGACTTTGAAAGAGTTAACTTGTTATCACTATCTAACAAAACAACTATAAATTCATAATTACAAACAGTCACCACAGCCCTGAATATTTATGATGAGCACTGTACAGATGAAGGATCTAGATGGAAAGATACGATAACTTTAAATATATAATTACACATTTAAATATTATTATTTTATATTAATTAAACAGTTAAAACTATTGTTCTTACAAATGATTTGAAGTATTTTATTGTTTCTATAACTTTAAAAAATGAACATATATTTTATAACAATAAAAATTATACAAAAATATCACCACCTATAAAAACGTGTAATTATAGCTTTTATTGACGACTTATTATGTTTTAAAAAAATAATATTTTCATGACAAACTTTATTAAGAAATGCCATGAAATATACTCACTATAACTAATATTTTAATATATGTAAACTAAATATTTACATATAACTCAGATAAGTTATTATAATCATCTATTTAAATTATTAATATGAATATTATCATTATGTTCAATGTCCTAATAATAACTTTGGTATAGAAAAGTATTCTAATTTCAACTTATACAATATTTTTTAAGTTGTCAACGGATGTTATCAAACAACTGTCATCAATTACAATTTTCAACTAAAGAATGATGTCCTCAGAGTTTTAAGACAGACTTTGCAAAAGTTAAATTGTAATCAATATCTAACAAAACAACTATAAATTTAAATTAGACAAGTCTTTTCAAATTCATAATTACAAACAGTCGCCACAGAGCTAAATATCTATGATGAGCACTATACAGATGAAGGATCTAGATAGAAAGATACGATAAATTTAAAAATTATTATTTTATATTAATTAAACAATTAAAGCTATTGTTCTTACAAATGATTTGAAATATTATCCATATGGTGGTGTGAGAAAAATAAGTTGTCGTTGATGTTAACTGGCAACGAAAAGAAAAATTACTATTCCCCTGAAGGAATCATTGCCGACTGTAGCAAACGGATTCTGAAAAAAAAATTAAAAATTGGTACCCATGCGAGTTGGGAAAACGAAAAATCACTCAGGCTAGTTAGAAAACTTAGGAGGATGTTCAGAAATTGTGAACTTCGTGATGTGATTTCTTGGGAGTTCCTAGCAGATAATTTTGAAGTCAGGATTAGGTTTGAAGATGGCAACACATGATACTTCACACCTCAAAACATCTGTTTCTCAGATGATGTGGATTTTCTAAAAAAAATATCAGAAAAAGCACTGCTGAACCCAACTGAAGCAGCGTTTGGTGTCAATCTGGAGAAGATGGTGAAGGCTCAAGTAGATCTGTGGAAAGGAAGAGACGACCAAGCAAATGAAGACGAAGAACCACATGATGCACACTCAGGTGAAGATGATGATGACACGGAGGTAGCGGACGTGATGGTTGAAACAGAGCATGCGACAGACTTTACGGTTTAATCTTTTTAATGGGCAATAGTTAATGAATTAGAATATCAAGTTTATGTTGGTTTGTGCGTTTTTTTTTTTTTTTTTGATCTCTTGACTTTAATTATTGTAATTTAATCTTCTGCTTAAATGACTAACTTTTTGTTAATGATAGTATGATAAGGGTTTTTTTGTTTAAACATAAGAATGAATTGTTGCCTACATTATTGTTTCAACACATGTCTTGACTTTAATTATTCAAATTTAATCTTCTAATTAAATGACCAACTTTTTGTTAATGGATAGTATGATAAGGCTTTTTTGTTTAAAACATAGGAAAAATCAATAATCGTTTTGATTGTGACAATTTGATTGTTAATTGTTTCAAAAACCAATGTCAAAAGCCCTAAAGATTTGTTTTTACAATTGTTAATTAGGGATGAGCTCGGGACGGTATCGGTACCGAACCGATACCGATCCCGACAATACCGATACCGAACACATGCGGTACGGTACGGTACGGTATCGGTTCGGTATCGGTACGGTACCGGTATGGTATCGGTATTTTACCTTACAATACCGATACCATACCGATAATACCAAAACCGAAAATCCATAAATATGGGTACCGATACCGATCCCGAAACCCCTCGGTTCGGTATCGGTTCGGTACGGTATCGGGATCGGGACGGGACAGGATCGGTATTCGGCCTTGTATGCTCATCCCCACTGGTAATAGCTTCAAAAGGTCTATTGTCATCAAACAGTTTGAAATTTACAACCAACAATGAGGCGGAATATGAGGTGCTATTGGCAGGCCTCCGCATTGCAGACAAAATGGGAGCCTCCCATCTCGAAGCGCATGTGGATTCAATGCTCGTAGTGGGACACATCAACGGAACATATGACGCACGCGATGCCACCATGGCACTCTACCTTCAACAGGCCAAGTTACTCATGTGTAGGTTTGTCTCTTGTACTATCGTCCATATCAACAGAAGTGAGAATAAACCCGCTGATGCGCTAAGCAAGATGGCCTCAACGGTTTTTGAACACATGGGCTAAGACATTCGTGTAGAATTACAAGAAAAACCATTCGTTCCGCTACGACAAGTAAATGTCATCCAAACAGGCAACGCGTCCTGGATGACACCAATCAAAGCCTATCTGGCTTCCGGAACCTTACCTGAGAAAAAATCGGAAGCCCCGAAAATCCAATACAAGGCTTTCCATTATCAGCTTACCGATGGCGTTCTCTATCACCGATCTTACCTAGGGCTGCTACTCACTGTGTTGACTCCGCGGATGCCTTATTCCTCATTCAAGATATTCATGAGGGCATTTGTGGCTTACATGCGGGGCCCAGAATGGTGGTCTACAAGTTGATGAAAGCAGGGTATTACTCGCCAGGAATGCACCCTGACACGGTGGCAGAGCTGCGTAAATGCGACTCCTGTCAGCGCCATGCGCCAAATACCTTACGCCCAAAAAATGACCTGGTGCTTGTAACAGCGGCATGGCCATTTCAAAAATGGGCAATAGATCTTGTTGGGCCATTCCCTACAACACTACGAAATGTCAAATTCCTAATTGTTGCCATCGACTACTTCACCAAGTGGATTGAGGTGAAACCCTTAGCAAAGATAGACGGGGTGCACGTCAAGAAATTCATCTGGGAATTCATCATCTGAAGATTCGTCTTACCATGCCAAATTGTGAGTGACAACGGAACCCAAATCACAGACGATCATTTGCAAGAATGGCTGGCACAAATGGGAGTTCAACAGATTTTCACATCTGTCGCGCACCCACAAGGAAACGGACAAGTCGAAAGAGCAAATAGAAGCATAGTCGAAGGCATAAAGGCGCGACTTGGAACCAAAAGAACCAGCGCTTGAAAAACTAGATGGCACACCTCTCCCGCGCTCTTGGAACGCTGCGCGGCTTTGCAACTGTTTTATGTAAATTTCCTTGTAATTATCGAAGGCTACACGCGCCTTTCTTTCGACCTCTGAATGATATATGTTCTATCTATTTACTGTGTTTACTACTTAGTTTTAGTCTTCAAGGCGCGGTCACTCTAAAGCCAGCGCCAGACTATGTATAGAATAACAAAAAACTAAGCATCTCAAAGAAAAGTACCCACAAAATAAAGGAAAAAGATTTCATGAAGCTGATCAAAAAGGCACAAAGGGCCTTGGTATTTACATAACAAAAACAGAAATACAAATACAAGTTACTCCTTATCGGAGCCATCAAAGTCTAATAGTTGTTCCTCTTCAACATCATTTTGAGCGGTGCCAAATGCACCCTCCCCCTAGCAGCAACACGCTCTCTCTCTCTAATCGCTCGGCCTCCGCTTGCTCCGCCCTTCGTTTCACCTCCGCCCCTAAGCGATCTGATTCTTCAATAAAATAGCGAAGGGAGGCAGACGGGTCGACGTGACGGTTACAATCAGCCACCACTTGAAGAATAGGAAACTCAATCTGTTCAAACTTGGCAAGCTCAGTTCCGTACTCCTTCTTCAAGGGCTTGCCCTAATGTTCCGCGTCTTCAATGCGACCGCGGTTCAAGCATTGATGAAAGCCCACGTCGTACCATTCACCAAACCCAAACGCATGGGCGGAGGCAGCAATAGCAGCAACTTGATCTCCAAGTTTGGGCTCGTTCAAGAACCTCTTGAAGCTTTGTAAAACATATCAAAAAGTGTTAGAAATTTTTCACAAGGAAAACAATACTTGAAAAAGCTTTAATTCTTACTGTGACACCCCGCATTTTCAGGTTAATACTTTCACTGAACTCTAGTTAACTTACATGATATATTTTAGTTAACTTACGTTGTGCATGGGTAGATACTTAACTAGGGTTAGTTAAGTAGGCCTAACACATGTTAGAGGTTATTAACATATGTGTTAAATAGGATAAGTATTGTTTAACACACACATGAGTCCTGTATCCCGAACGTTGGTGAATTATGTGACATGTATAATCATAATATGTGCAATTAAATGGTGATGGATGCGAAGTGCCTGCTTGTATGAATTACGTGAATTATGTGAATTATAACTTGACTGACGATTAATATGTAGACCATGCAAGTTACGTACACATCATGACTAATATCTTACGTAATAATAAAAACAATGTTTTTATACAATTTAGAGGGATTAATATTATTGAGTCCGGTATTGGGCTAGTATAGTCTTAACGGGTCAAGATATTGTGCAAGAGGGGCCCTAATACCCAACTACTTGGGGAACAAGAAACATTATCCTATAATTATAGTTCAAAAAAAAAAAAAAAAAAAAAACCTAACCCACCCTCTCTCTTGCGCCGTGGATATCCCCCAACCCCACACCCTTCAACTTTCAATCAATCAACTAATCTCACATCTAATCAAGCTAGTCGGGTTTAATCTCAAGGCTTTAGGGAGTCTTAGCGCTACGAGGTATGCGTTTATATGTTCTTTGAAAGATTATGTTAATCGAAAAACTTTAAAAACTCTAAAAATCATATACATACAATCGCATATATATATATGTATGAGTTCTTGATTGTTCTTGATGATTTAATGTTGATGATTGTTGCTAGTTGCCATGATTAGGATTTTTGCATGATAATATATGTGTTTAATCATGAGAGTATGGATTATGCATGTGTTAGAGATTTTTGAGCATGATTAGGGTTTGTAAATAACTTGGGATGCAAGTTTTAAATTCTGGCAGATTCGTTTGTATGTTTTGTAGGGGCTGTAACGGGTTGGTAAATTGATAGTCTTGATGATTTCTTTGCATGATTGTGTTGTGTATAGTCTTAGCTTTTCATAATGGGCAAAACCATCGATTTTGGACACCGTATGATTCGTTTTTGAAATTTTAATTGATTAGGGGTCATATCAGATTTTCGGATTTATAAATTGGGCTAACTTTAAATGGTCATAACTTGAGATTTATAAGGAGTTAGGTTATGAAATTTTTACAGTAGGTCAATACTGGAAAAATAGAGCTTTTCCAAGTGGATTCATCTCGTTTGAATGAATACACAATTTTTAAGAATTTTCCTACTAAACTGACCTGTTGAGGAAATTTTCTGGACACTGCTGTGTTGTACGAATTTTTATAATTTTTGTGTTTGGAATTAAGACAAAAAAAAAATAGGTATTGTCGAGTGAATCCCAAATAAAATTCAGTAAAAATTTGGGACTCTAATTCATTCGTTAAGAATTTTAAATAAATTGTTTTTCACAGCGCACAATCTGTCCTAAAAACACAGATTGTGTACGGGGTCTTTAAGTGGCTATTTGGAGTTCTATGTGGTGTGTAATTGACATGTACTTGTGTGGAAACTTGTATGAGATGTGTTTGATGCGTTAAACTTATAATAGTCACCACGATCACCAACGGGATACGTAGGACATACATGTGCATGTAGAGTCACTAGGTGTCACTACACGATTTTGAAACTTTTAAGAATCGAATAAACGTGCTATGTGGTATATTGGTTATGCAAGTGTACTCACATAATGACACATATAATAGGGAGTCGGTAGCGAGTCTCTATTACGTTGAAGTTTGGATATTCTTGCTTGCAACCTAAGGTGAGTTTCACTACTTTTTCTCAAAGCATGCGTCTCGGGTTGAGACTACATTGGTAACGTTTTCTAGTCTGTCTTGAGACAACTTTCTTTTACACATCCCGGGTTTGGGGTGCATGGTTCACGGTGAATCTATTTTTTTTACTAATTCATATTTATGTCCTTGATGAACTAAACCAAACACATCTTTTAAGTCCTTCAAAATACCGAATCAATTGCCGGTTGGGCAAGCGGGTTAATTAGTTGATAGCGCTATTAGGTCTAACAAACCTCACATCGTGCTGGGAGCACGGATGTGAACTATTAGCTTTAAACATAATGTCATTGTCGATGGACAATGATGCAAGGCATCCTTATCCCGGTTATGGGAACTTGTTCATTAGTAGTTCGGTATTCGCCGGTTTTAGTTATCATGAGTGGGCTAGCTACCCCTGACATTTGAATTAGCTATTGTTTACAGGGTCTGAGAGGCCAACGTTGTACACTTGACTTTTGGGGTTTTGAGAACCTACACTTTTATTTACATCGCTTACTTATATTGTGAACTCACCGACTTTATGTTGACACATTTTAGCATGCTTTGCAGGTCCTTAGGTACGGAGCACGTTTTAGGGCATGCATCATTTGTGTCTTGGGTTATGAATATTTATTATTTCGTACTTTTAAACTTTGGTTTTGGGCGCGTTGTCTTGCGCAGACTTTTGCAATTGTTTTACTTTGTTTACGCTTCCGCATTACTTTAAATTGCTTGGTTAAACTTTGAAACTTTTTCTTAAAAACGAACTAAATGGTTTGGGCATTTAGAGTCGTTCATGATACTTATGGCTATGGGTCCTGGTTTGTCATGCGCCTCGCGGTAAAACTCCGCAAAGAAATCATCAAGACTATCAATTTACCAACCCGTTACAGCCCCTACAAAACATACAAACGAATCTGCCAGAATTTAAAACTTGCATCCCAAGTTATTTACAAACCCTAATCATGCTCAAAAATCTCTAACACATGCATAATCCATACTCTCATGATTAAACACATATATTATCATGCAAAAACCCTAATCATGGCAACTAGCAACAATCATCAACATTAAATCATCAAGAACAATCAAGAACTCATACGTATATATATATATATGCGATTGTATGTATATGATTTTTAGAGTTTTTAAAGTTTTTCGATTAACATAATCTTTCAAAGAACATATAAACGCATACCTCGTAGCGCTAAGACTCCCTAAAGCCTTGAGATTAAACCCGACTAGCTTGATTAGATGTGAGATTAGTTGATTGATTGAAAGTTGAAGGGTGTGGGGTTGGGGGATATCCACGGCGCAAGAGAGAGGGTGGGTTAGGGTTTTTTTTTTTTTGAACTATAATTATAGGATAATGTTTCTTGTTCCCCAAGTAGTTGGGTATTAGGGCCCCTCTTGCACAATATCTTGTCCCGTTAAGACTATACTAGCCCAATACCGGACTCAATAATATTAATCCCTCTAAATTGTATAAAAACATTATTTTTATTATTACATAAGATATTAGTCATGATGTGTACGTAACTTGCATGGTCTACATATTAATCGTCAGTCAAGTTATAATTCACATAATTCACGTAATTCATACAAGCAGGCACTTCGCATCCATCACCATTTAATTGCACATATTATGATTATACATGTCACATAATTCACCAACGTTCGGGATACAGGACTCATGTGTGTGTTAAACAATACTTATCCTATTTAACACATATGTTAATAACCTCTAACATGTGTTAGGCCTACTTAACTAACCCTAGTTAAGTATCTACCCATGCACAACGTAAGTTAACTAAAATATATCATGTAAGTTAACTAGAATTCAGTGAAAGTATTAACCTGAAAATGCGGGGTGTCACATCATCCCCAAGTTGAAAAGAATTTCGTCCCGAAATTCAGCAAGTAAACAATAAAGCCAGCTATAAAAAGGCGTGCTTGGTTCCCGGATGTCACATCATCCCCAAGTTGAAAGGAATTTCGCCCCGAAATTCACTTTGAAAGAGCTGCTTTATGTTCCGCGTTCGATCTATGTACGATTTCAGGTTCGGTAAAGAGATGTGGGTATTTGAGTCGCATCTGATCCCTGCGTTCCCACGTGTATTCCGGTCCAAGACGGGAATTCCACCGCACCTTCACAATAGGTATGGTGCTTTTTCTGAGTTTCTTGGCGCCCTGCTCAAGAATTTCCACGGGTTCTTCCACGAACCGAAGTTGTTCGTCCACCTGGATCTCCTCCAGTGGCACTGCTAATGTCGAATCTGACAGACACTTCTTCAGATTCGATACATGAAATACATTGTGTACTCCATTGAGTTCCTCGGGCAGATTTAATTCATAAGCTACTGGACCAACCCTTTTGACAATCTCAAATGGCCCAACGTATCGTGGGTTCAGTTTTCCCCGTTTGCCGAAGCGTATCACACCCTTCCATGGTGACACCTTCAGTAACACCCTGTCCCCTACCTGGAATTCCAACGGTTTCCTACGCTTATCAGCGTAGCTTTTCTGTCGATCACGAGCAGCAGCCATCCTGTTTCTGATTTGCACTATCTTTTCAGAAGTTTCATGCACTAGTTCGAGACCTGTCAGTTGGCTATCCCCAACTTCCGTCCAACAGATGGGAGACCTACACTTGCGCCCATAAAGTGCCTCAAAGGGCGCACACTGAATCGAAGTGTGGTAACTATTGTTATAAGAAAATTCAATCAGTGGCAAGTGCTTGTCCCAATTGTTTCCAAAGTCCACCACGCACGCTCGTAGCAGATCTTCTAATGTTTGGATGGTACGTTCGCTCTGTCCATCCGTCTGAGGGTGGTAGGCTGTGCTCATGTCTAAACGAGTCCCCAAAGCATCGTGGAGAGTTTTCCAGAAATGGGATGTAAATCGCGCGTCGCGATCAGATATGATGGAAGTAGGCACCCCATGCCTAGAAACAACCTCTTTGATATAAAGATTGGCCAGCTTCTCCAGTTTATCAGTGTCCTTGATGGCAAGGAAGTGTGCCGATTTGGTCAACCGATCAACTATGACCCAAATCTTGTCATGCCCACTTGGCGTTTTAGGGAGTTTTGTAATGAAATCCATAGAGATTCCGTCCCATTTCCACATAGGGATTTCTGGTTGCTGAAGTAAGCCCGAAGGTTTTTGATACTCAATCTTAACCTTGGCACAGGTCAAGCACTTACTAACATAAGTGGCTATCTCTGCTTTCATGTTTGGCCACCAGTAGAGAGTTTTGAGGTCCTGGTACATTTTGTCCGAACAGGGATGTACCGAATAACGAGATGTGTGAGCCTCATCGAGCACTAGTTGTCTAAGATCCCCTGAACGTGGAATCCAGACTCGATCCATAAAGTACTGAAGCCCATCCGACTTCAGTTCTAGGTGCTTGCCAGCACCATGCAATGTTTCCAACCCGATGTTTTCCTTTTTCAAGGCCTCGCCTTGGGCTTCACGTATTTTATCAGGCAGATTAGAGTGTATGGTAAGTTGTAAGGCTCGCACACGTTTGGGTTTCGTTTCTTTACGGCTCAGGGCATCAGCTACTACGTTAGCTTTCCCTGGATGGTACTTGATAGCACAGTCATAATCATTCAAGAGTTTGACCCATCGTCGTTGCCGTATGTTTAGGACCTTCTGATCAAATATGTGCTGAAGACTCTTATGATCTGTGAAGATTGTGCACTTTGTTCCGTAGAGGTAGTGCCTCCAAATTTTGAGAGCGAAGACAACCGCTCCCAGTTCCAAGTCGTGAGTGGGATAATTCTTCTCGTGAACTTTTAGTTGTCGTGAAGCATAAGCGATCACCTTCTCGCATTGCATCAAAACACACCCTAGACCTTGGATAGATGCATCACAGTACACCACAAAGTCCTCCGTACCCTCAGGTAGTAATAATATTGGAGCACTGCAAAGTTTAGTCTTTAGTAATTGAAAAGCAGCTTCTTGGGCATCTCCCCACTTGTAGGTAATCCCCTTCTGTGTCAAAGCAGTGAGGGGTTGAGCGATTTTTGAGAATCCCTGAATGAATCTGCGATAATAACCTGCAAGGCCAAGGACTTGTCGGACCTCCGTGGGAGTCTTAGGGGCCTCCCATCTTTTAATCGCATCAATCTTAGCGGGATCGACCTGTATTCCTGCCTCGTTCACCACATGACCCAAGAATTGGACCTCACGAATCCAGAAGTCGCACTTGGAGAATTTTGCATATAACTGCTCACTTTTCAGAAGTTCCAAGATCAGTCGTAGGTGTTGCTCGTGCTCTTCCCTACTCTTGGAATAGATCAGAATGTCGTCTATGAACACTATGACAAATTTGTCTAGATAGGGTTTGCACACACGGTTCATGAGGTCCATGAACACAGCTGGTGCATTGGTCAGCCCGAAGGGCATTACCAAAAATTCATAGTGCCCATAACGAGTTCGAAAGGCTGTCTTTGGCACATCCTCCTCTCGGACTCTCAGTTGGTGATACCCCGACCTTAAGTCAATCTTGGAATAGAAACTCGACCCCTGAAGCTGGTCGAATAGATCATCAATACGAGGTAAAGGGTAGCGGTTTTTAATTGTCACCTTATTCAATTCCCGGTAATCGATGCACATACGGAAACTCCCATCCTTCTTCTTCACAAATAAGACTGGGGCTCCCCATGGTGAAGAACTAGGTCTGATGAAACCCCTGTCCAATAGTTCTTGGAGTTGGGTAGATAGTTCTTAAAGTTCGCCTGGTGCAAGGCGGTATGGTGCACGCGCAACTGGGGCGGCGCCTGGTGCAAGGTCAATTTGGAACTCCACTTGGCGAACCGGTGGGAGTCCTGGCAGTTCCTCTGGGAAAACATCTGGAAAATCTCGGACCACTGGGATGTCCTCGATTTTTGTTTCGACTTCAGCTCGAGTGTCAGAAATGTTAGCCAATATGGCTGGATAGCCCTTCCGTATGCACTTCTGGGCCTTCAAGTAAGAGATGATGCCCACCATGGCACCACCGCGATCACCCTGGACAGATAAGAGTTCTCCACTGGGGAGAGGGATACGAACAACTTTCTCCTTGCAGAGAATTTCGGCGTGGTGCTTGGACAACCAGTCCATGCCAACCACAAGATCAAAGCTTCCTAGGGTGATAGGTAAAAGGTCGATGGCAAACAACTGTCCATCTAGTTCGAGCCCACAGTCACGAAGAATGTGGGTTACCTCAACAGGCTTCCCATCAGCTAGTTCTATAGAGTACGGGGTCTCGAGTAATGTAGGAACTATCCCTAGTTGTCTGCTAAGTTTTGATGACACAAAACTATAGTCTGCACCAGTATCATATAAAACAGAAGCGAGAGTGTCGTTCAAGGAACACGTACCCGTCACGACGTTGTTATCATTCCTCGCTTCCCCAGAGCCAATCACGAATGCTCTACCACGCGCCCCATAGTTGTTTCCGTTGTTGTTGTTGTTATTACCAGTGTTGGTGTTGTTGTTATTACCCCCATTGTTTCCATTACCGTTCAGCTGGGGACAATTCTTTCTAAAGTGGTTCTCGCTACCACACTGGTAACACGCTTTTCCACCCTTCTGTTGCTGACCCTGCGGGGGTGGGTTACCCTGAAGGTTGACTCTACAATCTTTCTGCACATGCCCCAGCTTACCACAACGATCGCATCTAATCCTGTTACATGGCCCAGAGTGGTGATAGTTGCACTTAGCGCACTTGGGCCGATTTCCGTGATAACCACCTTGAGTCTGAGTACGGTTGTTGTTGTTGTTGTTGTTGTGGTTGTCGTGTTTCTTGTTCGGGTGCTGCTGCTGTTGATTACCATTATCTGGGGGTTTGCCAGACGCATTCTCCCACTTCCTCTTGTTATCATTAGTACCAGAGGATGAAGCACCTCGAGGGGGCAGTAGTCCCTCCTCTACTTTCTGGTCAGTCAGCTGGTGTGCCATTCGAATCACCTGCTGAAGATTGTTGAAGTTTGCAGCAGTAACCATGCCCTTGATCTGCGGCACCAAACCCTTGATGTACAGTTCAATCCGCTTGTAGAGCGGGGTTGAGTAGTTAGGGCACATAGTTGCTAGCTCATGTGACCTAGTGGTGTAGGCTTCAATATCCGACCCCACCATTTTCAGACTCAGGTACTCCGTTTCCAGCTTCTGGATTTCATCCCGAGGGCAGTACTCCTCCCTCATCATCTCCTTGAAAGCATCCCAAGGCGTAGCATTTGCCACATCCACACCCAGTATTTGTTTCTGAGAGTTCCACCAGGATAACGCCGCGTTCTCAAGTGTACCAGCGGCATATTTGACCCGGTCAGCTGGTGGACAGTTGCACATAGCAAAGCATGACTCCACCCTTTCGAACCACCTAAGTAGTCCAACTGCACCTTCAGATCCCCCAAAGTTTTGAGGCTTGCAGTCCATGAAGGTCTTGTAGGTGCAGGCTGGAGGGTGGTGTGGAGGTTGACCTACGTGCAAACACGGGAGTCATATGAGTAATAGAGTTTAACGCTGGAGTTCGTAGAAGGAGTAAATAAGGCGAATTAGTGTTACCAGCTTGGATAGCTGCGAGGGCTGCAACCACCCTGTCGTTGACAAGTGCAGTCAGCTCAGCTTGTGTTAGGTTGATGTTTCCTCGTCCGTGACCTCTTCCCGCCATAGTAGTTCTACAAATATACTATACCCATGAGAATACAACCGTTTGCACATCACAGTGTACTAGTAAGTCACGCACGTATAAATAATAAAATAAAAGTTCAATCAATAATAAAATACCAACGTTCTAAAACAATCCAAAAGATCATCCAGTCTCACGAGATAAAATAAAAGTCATAACATACTAGGAACAAAATAAATAACTAAATAAATAATAATAAATAAAATCAATCGTCGTCTGTAGAGATGACTGATCCTTCATCCTCACTTTCCTCCGGAAACTCCTCAGGTTCTTCCTCCTCTTCCTCTTCTATAAGAGCTGCATCGAGTGCCGCTCCCAGAGCATCAAACCCATCCTCCATGGGTTCCTCCTCGGGGTTCTCTTCCCCAATTGGTTCCAAAGCTTCCATAAGCCGGTTGCGAACCGTAGCTAACTCCTCTCGAGTACGCGCCAACTCTTGTTTGGTAGCAGTAGCATCCTGTTTTGCTTCCTCAGCCTCTTTCTTTACTTTCCTTAGTTCGCTGAGTAAGTGGTCAATCTGTCCCACCACATGTGTCAATGTCTCGTCAGCATTTCTTCTCCAGAACTGAAACTCCTTAATACCAGTGAAAGCATTATCCAACTCGTCAGCATTGCATTCTAGTCTATAATCATTATAGCATAAGTATTAGTACACTCACCGTCTTCAGTGCACGCTTATTATTCTCGACTTCGAACACTAACCTAACGTATTGCAGGTAACTATGGTTAACCCCGCTCACCGAAATTACTCTTATCGTGCTCATGATGGGCGACAACGTCCTATGTATAACCCTTATGAGGCCCCATCTTCGTCACTCGAGCCATGTGAAGCCACTAATCGTTGGCTTTGGTTCACGGACGTCTTGCACTCATGGGTTGTGAGTTATGGGGTGCCAGCTAGAGTACCTCCCATTATTGACTCGTGGGAAAGGTCACTTGCAGGAATGGTGAGGCATGTGCACACTGAGTTGGATAATGCTTTCACTGGTATTAAGGAGTTTCAGTTCTGGAGAAGAAATGCTGACGAGACATTGACACATGTGGTGGGACAGATTGACCACTTACTCAGCGAACTAAGCAAAGTAAAGAAAGAGGCTGAGGAAGCAAAACAGGATGCTACTGCTACCAAACAAGAGTTGGCGCGTACTCGAGAGGAGTTAGCTACGGTTCGCAACCGGCTTATGGAAGCTTTGGAACCAATTGGGGAAGAGAACCCCGAGGAGGAACCCATGGAGGATGGGTTTGATGCTCTGGGAGCGGCACTCGATGCAGCTCTTATAGAAGAGGAAGAGGAGGAAGAACCTGAGGAGTTACCGGAGGAAAGTGAGGATGAAGGATCAGTCATCTCTACAGACGACGATTGATTTTATTTATTATTATTTATTTAGTTATTTATTTTGTTCCTAGTATGTTATGACTTTTATTTTATCTCGTGAGACTGGATGATCTTTTGGATTGTTTTAGAACGTTGGTATTTTATTATTGATTGAACTTTTATTTTATTATTTATACGTGCGTGACTTACTAGTACACTGTGATGTGCAAACGGTTGTATTCTCATGGGTATAGTATATTTGTAGAACTACTATGGCGGGAAGAGGTCACGGACGAGGAAACATCAACCTAACACAAGCTGAGCTGACTGCACTTGTCAACGACAGGGTGGTTGCAGCCCTCGCAGCTATCCAAGCTGGTAACACTAATTCGCCTTATTTACTCCTTCTACGAACTCCAGCGTTAAACTCTATTACTCATATGACTCCCGTGTTTGCACGTAGGTCAACCTCCACACCACCCTCCAGCCTGCACCTACAAGACCTTCATGGACTGCAAGCCTCAAAACTTTGGGGGATCTGAAGGTGCAGTTGGACTACTTAGGTGGTTCGAAAGGGTGGAGTCATGCTTTGCTATGTGCAACTGTCCACCAGCTGACCGGGTCAAATATGCCGCTGGTACACTTGAGAACGCGGCGTTATCCTGGTGGAACT
The DNA here is from genome assembly GCA_030844895.1 of Ambrosia x helenae. Lineage (NCBI taxonomy): Eukaryota > Viridiplantae > Streptophyta > Magnoliopsida > Asterales > Asteraceae > Ambrosia > Ambrosia x helenae. The sequence continues at coordinate 22,938,887 of CM061232.1, read as the reverse complement.
CTCAGAAACAAATACTGGGTGTGGATGTGGCAAATGCTACGCCTTGGGATGCTTTCAAGGAGATGATGAGGGAGGAGTACTGCCCTCGGGATGAAATCCAGAAGCTGGAAACGGAGTACCTGAGTCTGAAAATGGTGGGGTCGGATATTGAAGCCTACACCACTAGGTCACATGAGCTAGCAACTATGTGCCCTAACTATTCAACCCCGCTCTACAAGCGGATTGAACTGTACATCAAGGGTTTGGTGCCGCAGATCAAGGGCATGGTTACTGCTGCAAACTTCAACAATCTTCAGCAGGTGATTCGTATGGCACACCAGCTGACTGACCAGAAAGTAGAGGAGGGACTACTGCCCCCTCGAGGTGCTTCATCCTCTGGTACTAATTATAACAAGAGGAAGTGGGAGAATGCGTCTGGCAAACCCCCAGGTAATGGTAATCAACAGCAGCAGCACCCGAACAAGAAACACGACAACCACAACAACAACAACAACAACCGTACTCAGACTCAAGGTGGTTATCACGGAAATCGGCCCAAGTGCGCTAAGTGCAACTATCACCACTCTGGGCCATGTAACAGGATTAGATGCGATCGTTGTGGTAAGCTGGGGTATGTGCAGAAAGACTGTAGAGTCAACCTTCAGGGTAACCCACCCCCGCAGGGTCAGCAACAGAAGGGTGGAAAAGCGTGTTACCAGTGTGGTAGCGAGAACCACTTTAGAAAGAATTGTCCCCAGCTGAACGGTAATGGAAACAATGGGGGTAATAACAACAACACCAACACTGGTAATAACAACAACAACAACGGAAACAACTATGGGGCGCGTGGTAGAGCATTCGTGATTGGCTCTGGGGAAGCGAGGAATGATAACAACGTCGTGACGGGTACGTGTTCCTTGAACGACACTCTCGCTTCTGTTTTATATGATACTGGTGCAGACTATAGTTTTGTGTCATCAAAACTTATCAGACAACTAGGGATAGTTCCTACATTACTCGAGACCCCGTACTCTATAGAACTAGCTGATGGGAAGCCTGTTGAGGTAACCCACATTCTTCGTGACTGTGGGCTCGAACTAGATGGACAGTTGTTTGCCATCGACCTTTTACCTATCACCCTAGGAAGCTTTGATCTTGTGGTTGGCATGGACTGGTTGTCCAAGCACCACGCCGAAATTCTCTGCAAGGAGAAAGTTGTTCGTATCCCTCTCCCCAGTGGAGAACTCTTATCTGTCCAGGGTGATCGCGGTGGTGCCATGGTGGGCATCATCTCTTACTTGAAGGCCCAGAAGTGCATACGGAAGGGCTATCCAGCCATATTGGCTAACATTTCTGACACTCGAGCTGAAGTCGAAACAAAAATCGAGGACATCCCAGTGGTCCGAGATTTTCCAGATGTTTTCCCAGAGGAACTGCCAGGACTCCCACCGGTTCGCCAAGTGGAGTTCCAAATTGACCTTGCACCAGGCGCCGCCCCAGTTGCGCGTGCACCATACCGCCTTGCACCAGGCGAACTTCAAGAACTATCTACCCAACTCCAAGAACTATTGGACAGGGGTTTCATCAGCCCTAGTTCTTCACCATGGGGAGCCCCAGTCTTATTTGTGAAGAAGAAGGATGGGAGTTTCCGTATGTGCATCGATTACCGGGAATTGAATAAGGTGACAATTAAAAACCGCTACCCTTTACCTCGTATTGATGATCTATTCGACCAGCTTCAGGGGTCGAGTTTCTATTCCAAGATTGACTTAAGGTTGGGGTATCACCAACTGAGAGTCCGAGAGGAGGATGTGCCAAAGACAGCCTTTCGAACTCGTTATGGGCACTATGAATTTTTGGTAATGCCCTTCGGGCTGACCAATGCACCAGCTGTGTTCATGGACCTCATGAACCGTGTGTGCAAACCCTATCTAGACAAATTTTTCATAGTGTTCATAGACGACATTCTGATCTATTCCAAGAGTAGGGAAGAGCACGAGCAACACCTACGACTGATCTTGGAACTTCTGAAAAGTGAGCAGTTATATGCAAAATTCTCCAAGTGCGACTTCTGGATTCGTGAGGTCCAATTCTTGGGTCATGTGGTGAACGAGGCAGGAATACAGGTCGATCCCGCTAAGATTGATGCGATTAAAAGATGGGAGGCCCCTAAGACTCCCACGGAGGTCCGACAATTCCTTGGCCTTGCAGGTTATTATCGCAGATTCATTCAGGGATTCTCAAAAATCGCTCAACCACTCACTGCTTTGACACAGAAGGGGATTACCTACAAGTGGGGAGATGCCCAAGAAGCTGCTTTTCAATTACTAAAGACTAAACTTTGCAGTGCTCCAATATTATCACTACCTGAGGGTACGGAGGACTTTGTGGTGTACTGTGATGCATCTATCCAAGGTCTAGGGTGTGTTTTGATGCAACGCGAGAAGGTGATCGCTTATGCTTCACGACAACTAAAAGTTCACGAGAAGAATTATCCCACTCACGACTTGGAACTGGGAGCGGTTGTCTTCGCTCTCAAAATTTGGAGGCACTACCTCTACGGAACAAAGTGCACAATCTTCACAGATCATAAGAGTCTTCAGCACATATTTGATCAGAAGGTCCTAAACATACGGCAACGACGATGGGTCGAACTCTTGAATGATTATGACTGTGCTATCAAGTACCATCCAGGGAAAGCTAACGTAGTAGCTGATGCCCTGAGCCGTAAAGAAACGAAACCCAAACGTGTGCGAGCCTTACAACTTACCATACACTCTAATCTGCCTGATAAAATACGTGAAGCCCAAGGCGAGGCCTTGAAAAAGGAAAACATCGGGTTGGAAACATTGCATGGTGCTGGCAAGCACCTAGAACTGAAGTCGGATGGGCTTCAGTACTTTATGGATCGAGTCTGGATTCCACGTTCAGGGGATCTTAGACAACTAGTGCTCGATGAGGCTCACACATCTCGTTATTCGGTACATCCCGGTTCGGACAAAATGTACCAGGACCTCAAAACTCTCTACTGGTGGCCAAACATGAAAGCAGAGATAGCCACTTATGTTAGTAAGTGCTTGACCTGTGCCAAGGTTAAGATTGAGTATCAAAAACCTTCGGGCTTACTTCAGCAACCAGAAATCCCTATGTGGAAATGGGACGGAATCTCTATGGATTTCATTACAAAACTCCCTAAAACGCCAAGTGGGCATGACAAGATTTGGGTCATAGTTGATCGGTTGACCAAATCGGCACACTTCCTTGCCATCAAGGACACTGATAAAATGGAGAAGCTGGCCAATCTTTATATCAAAGAGGTTGTTTCTAGGCACGGGGTGCCTACTTCCGTCATATCTGATCGCGACGCGCGATTTACATCCCATTTCTGGAAAACTCTCCACGATGCTTTGGGGACTCGTTTAGACATGAGCACAGCCTACCACCCTCAGACGGATGGACAGAGCGAACGTACCATCCAAACATTAGAAGATCTGCTACGAGCGTGCGTGGTGGACTTTGGAAACAATTGGGACAAGCACTTGCCACTGATTGAATTTTCTTATAACAATAGTTACCACACTTCGATTCAGTGTGCGCCCTTTGAGGCACTTTATGGGCGCAAGTGTAGGTCTCCCATCTGTTGGACGGAAGTTGGGGATAGCCAACTGACAAGTCCCGAACTAGTGCATGAAACTTCTGAAAAGATAGTGCAAATCAGAAACAGGATGGCTGCTGCTCGTGATCGACAGAAAAGTTACGCTGATAAGCGTAGGAAACCGTTGGAATTCCAGGTAGGGGACAGGGTGTTACTGAAGGTGTCACCATGGAAGGGTGTGATACGCTTCGGCAAACGGGGAAAACTGAACCCACGATACGTTGGGCCATTTGAGATTGTCAAAAGGGTTGGTCCAGTAGCTTATGAATTAAATCTGCCCGAGGAACTCAATGGAGTACACAATGTATTTCATGTATCGAATCTGAAGAAGTGTCTGTCAGATTCGACATTAGCAGTGCCACTGGAGGAGATCCAGGTGGACGAACAACTTCGGTTCATGGAAGAACCCGTGGAAATTCTTGAGCAGGGCGCCAAGAAACTCAGAAAAAGCACCATACCTATTGTGAAGGTGCGATGGAATTCCCGTCTTGGACCGGAATACACGTGGGAACGCAGGGATCAGATGCGACTCAAATACCCACATCTCTTTACCGAACCTGAAATTGTACATAGATCGAACGCGGAACATAAAGCAGCTCTTTCAAAGTGAATTTCGGGGCGAAATTCCTTTCAACTTGGGGATGATGTGACATACGGGAACCAAGCACACCTTTTTATAGCTGGCTTTATTGCTTACTTACTGAATTTCGGGACGAAATTCTTTTCAACTTGGGGATGATGTGACACCCCGCATTTTCAGGTTAATACTTTCACTGAACTCTAGTTAACTTACATGATATATTTTAGTTAACTTACGTTGTGCATGGGTAGATACTTAACTAGGGTTAGTTAAGTAGGCCTAACACATGTTAGAGGTTATTAACATATGTGTTAAATAGGATAAGTATTGTTTAACACACACATGAGTCCTGTATCCCGAACGTTGGTGAATTATGTGACATGTATAATCATAATATGTGCAATTAAATGGTGATGGATGCGAAGTGCCTGCTTGTATGAATTACGTGAATTATGTGAATTATAACTTGACTGACGATTTATATGTAGACCATGCAAGTTACGTACACATCATGACTAATATCTTACGTAATAATAAAAACAATGTTTTTTATACAATTTAGAGGGATTAATATTATTGAGTCCGGTATTGGGCTAGTATAGTCTTAACGGGTCAAGATATTGTGCAAGAGGGGCCCTAATACCCAACTACTTGGGGAACAAGAAACATTATCCTATAATTATAGTTCAAAAAAAAAAAACCCTAACCCACCCTCTCTCTTGCGCCGTGGATATCCCCCAACCCCACAACCTTTAACTTTCAATCAATCAACTAATCTCACATCTAATCAAGCTAGTTGGGGATTTAATCTCAAGGCTTTAGGGAGTCTTAGCGCTACGAGGTATGCGTTTATATGTTCTTTGAAAGATTATGTTAATCGAAAAACTTTAAAAACTCTAAAAATCATATACATACAATCGCATATATATATGTATGAGTTCTTGATTGTTCTTGATGATTTAATGTTGATGATTGTTGCTAGTTGCCATGATTAGGGTTTTTGCATGATAATATATGTGTTTAATCATGAGAGTATGGATTATGCATGTGTTAGAGATTTTTAAGCATGATTAGGGTTTGTAAATAACTTGGGATGCAAGTTTTAAATTCTGGCAGATTCGTTTGTATGTTTTGTAGGGGCTGTAACTGCTGTGTTGTACGAATTTTTATAATTTTTGTGTTTGGAATTAAGACAAAACAAAAATAGGTATTGTCGAGTGAATCCCAAATAAAATTCAGTAAAAATTTGGGACTCTAATTCATTCGTTAAGTATTTTAAATAAATTGTTTTTCACAGCGCACAACCTGTCCTAAAAACACAGATTGTGTACGGGGTCTTTAAGTGGCTATTTGGAGTTCTATGTGGTGTGTAATTGACATGTACTTGTGTGGAAACTTGTATGAGATGTGTTTGATGCGTTAAACTTATAATAGTCACCACGATCACCAACGGGATACGTAGGACATACATGTGCATGTAGAGTCACTAGGTGTCACTACACGATTTTGAAACTTTTAAGAATCGAATAAACGTGCTATGTGGTATATTGGTTATGCAAGTGTACTCACATAGTGACACATATAATAGGGAGTCGGTAGCGAGTCTCTATTACGTTGAAGTTTGGATATTCTTGCTTGCAACCTAAGGTGAGTTTCACTACTTTTTCTCAAAGCATGCGTCTCGGGTTGAGACTACATTGGTAACGTTTTCTAGTCTGTCTTGAGACAACTTTCTTTTACACATCCCGGGTTTGGGGTGCATGGTTCACGGGGTGAATCTATTTTTACTAATTCATATTTATGTCCTTGATGAACTAAACCAAACACATCTTTTAAGTCCTTCAAAATACCGAATCAATTGCCGGTTGGGCAAGCGGGTTAATTAGTTGATAGCGCTATTAGGTCTAACAAACCTCACATCGTGCTGGGAGCACGGATGTGAACTATTAGCTTTAAACATAATGTCATTGTCGATGGACAATGATGCAAGGCATCCTTATCCCGGTTATGGGAACTTGTTCATTAGTAGTTCGGTATTCGCCGGTTTTAGTTATCATGAGTGGGCTAGCTACCCCTGACATTTGAATTAGCTGTTGTTTACAGGGTCTGAGAGGCCAACGTTGTACACTTGACTTTTGGGGTTTTGAGAACCTACACTTTTATTTACATCGCTTACTTATATTGTGAACTCACCGACTTTATGTTGACACATTTTAGCATGCTTTGCAGGTCCTTAGGTACGGAGCACGTTTTAGGGCATGCATCATTTGTGTCTTGGGTTATGAATATTTATTATTTCGTACTTTTAAACTTTGGTTTTGGGCGCGTTGTCTTGCGCAGACTTTTGCAATTGTTTTACTTTGTTTACGCTTCCGCATTACTTTAAATTGCTTGGTTAAACTTTGAAACTTTTTCTTAAAAACGAACTAAATGGTTTGGGCATTTAGAGTCGTTCATGATACTTATGGCTATGGGTCCTGGTTTGTCATGCGCCTCGCGGTAAAACTCCGCAGTGGAAGTTTGAGGGTGTGACACTTACCCCATCGATCCCGACGGTCATCAACCAACGGATGGCCTCCAGCGCCCTCTCTTGATCTGTCGCGGATTGGTAAAGGAGGACTTTGGCATTGTTTGCCGCCTCAAGTGCATAATCACGGGCCTCCTCCATCGAAGCCCGCTCCTCTTCAAGCTCCTCCTTGGCTTTCATAACGGAGGCTGTCTGCTTCTCCAGCTCCGACACGTGATCAGTCACGGCCACCAGCTCCTTGTCCTTTAGTTGAAGCTGTGACCACATATCCGCATACCTGAAGCTTTGAATTTTCATCATTCAGCACTTGGATCCTATCTTTCAACCTCATACTTTCCTCATTCGTGCGACAGCATGACCCGTTCCACCGCCTTTCCGCCGCCACCTGCTCTTGCTCTAGCCCTTTCACTTTGTCTTCTACTTCGTAGGCGCGGAGGCGATACTGTTCTATTTCAGACTTCAACTTGGTCTCTCTCTCTCACCCTTAGTGGCCTTTGCGGTATTAAATTATGTGGTACTGCGCTGAATTGCAGCATTACGCCTCCTCAAGGAGACAATTGCGGCCAGCTGCAAAGCCTAGTTGACGCACAAATCAGAAATGAGAGAGGATCGGCTCAAGCCATCTTGGTAGTCCCTTTCAAAGGGAGGGACCACCTTCGCTACAAATTCCTCCGCCAACAAGGGGTTGGCAAAACGACTATTCTCCCTAAGGCTCTAGTGAGGGGAGCCAGATGACGTAACCCTCAGCCCAGGGTGAGGCAATAGCCTCACCAACATTTTCCAACCCCTTGGAGGGGCTCTTCAGCGATGGTCAGCAATACCTTTACCAACCGCAGCGCCTCCCGCTGCGGTGGTCTTCACAGCTTCAACTTTCTAGGCGGCATCATCATCCTGTTTCTTGGCCTCCGCCGCCTCCCTCTCCAACCGTTCCTTCTCCAAACGGACACACTCCGCCTGGACCCTCTCAGCCTCTAGACGAAGGCGCTCCGCCTCAACCCTCTCGGCCTCAGCCTTTTTCAAGGCTCATCGGCCAACACTTTCTTCTCAGCCTCCTCTTTCTCCCTCCACATGCGCTCCTCCTCCTCCTTACGCAACAACTCAGCATCAACCTCCCTAGTAGGAGTTGGTGGAGTAAAGGCATGAATTAACTTGGGCGCCACAACTGCGAGAAGAACAGGCACGATTAAAAGAATAAATGACAAACAAATAAATTAGAGAAACAAAAACTTATGAGGAGTCTTCTTCACTACCATCAATAAAACAGACACGCGCTCTGGGGGCGGTAATATTAACGAAGAATTGGGGGACAATATCCTTAGGATCAGCGGTCTTGGTCGAGCTAGACCCCCAGTCTCCTTGCCGCTAGCTTCACTAGATTTAGACCCACTCGCTCCACGAAAATGTTGACTGACATCGCCGTTTGCGCTGCACCAGTTTACCCTCAGGGGCCTCGTCCTCTGAGGGTGGCCCATCATTCCTCTTGTGCGCTCCCTTCACCACCTCACCCCCTGTACTCGATGATTCAGAGTAAGAAAATACTTTCTTCCTGGGGCCATAATTATGGGTCCAAGGAATAGTCTTCCAGCGCCCACAACTACTACGCGGTCGTGCTTTATGCGACAACTGTCCAGAAGAGCCAGTGGACTCTGAATCAGACAAGTTGACGCACGGGATTCCTCCCGGCGACACGGAAGTAAGGGGCTTAGGGTTAGGATACTCACTTGTAGCATAGTAAGGTGTAGGCTCCATATCCATATTCGGATAGTAAAATCTATCCGCACTCTCTTCAACAACGGAGGTTGCGCCCTTAGGCACAACCCTCCACTTCAACCTAGCCTTGTCATGGGCTAAAAAGGCGTCCAGCTTGGACACACCTGGAACAACAAAAACAGCGCAACTCAACATATAAACTCCAAATTTTTTTATAAACAAAGCGCTTAAAACAGAGGTTACCTTCATCTGGGATATATGGCTCTTGGCTGGGCCACAAGCTCACACGACTTATTCCCAAATAGATAAATAGGGACTCCTTCCATTTCGCCCGCTCAAGAGGAGACACGTGGGTGGTCAGCGCGGTAAACCATCCCTCCTCCTTGTAACCCGCCATAACATCGCGGTCCTTCACCCGCTCCCTCTCAGTCAAAATCTTCCAAGGTGTGACCACTGGAATAACTCCCCTCTTCACGAATAAGTATTTCTCCTTCCAATCATGAAGGGATTTGGGGACAGGGGAAGCCAGCGGAGCAAACTTGGGCCGCGGCTTAAAGGTAAACCAGGCCTCATCCCTGGCCATATAATAAAACACATTGAACCGATCAACAGTCGGTTCAATGTCCAGCGCACGGCAGCACACCTCAAAATGGACCACCCTCAGCATCCCAAAAGCGCTGACCTGGGTAATAGCCACCCTATATGCCACCAGGGTATCTACTTGGAACCGGGTGGCCGAAAGACGAAAGCCACACTTTGAGAAATGGGATTCATACAGGGCTATCTTGCCCTCGGTCGGAGTCAAAACGGTGTGACTAGGACCGGGTAACTCCGGCTCCCACACCGGCAGAATCTCCAACGTTCTGCAAAACTGCTCAAAATTGGCCGCCTTCCACTTCACCGGCGTGTTCGTCATCAACTTCTGTCCCTTTATCTTGCCCTGAACCACCACCTGCTCCGGCGTCTTCTCAAACGACTCAGAATTACCAACGGAAACTTCAGACATTGTTAACAAAGGAAAGGGGGGGTTTGAAAGAAGAAATTTGGAAAAAAGGTCGTCGGAAACTTCAACAACCGTTGGAATCTTCAAAGGAATCAGCCGGAAAACTTAAAGATTTGAAGAAAGATAAGAGGATTTGAGAGAATTTTCGGAAAAGTAAAAGAATTTGGAGGAAGAAAAAGGGGTATTTATACCCATCACATTTATTGCGATGGGTCCCATTCACAAACTTGGATCAGATTAACAAGTCATCAGACGCTCAGGATGATGCCACGTGTCCCACTTCACACACATTTGTTAAACACAACGCGCCTGGTTTCCCACGCGTCTGACACACAACGTGTGCATGCGACACGTGTCATCATCCAGCATCATGACAGCTGCATTCAAGCACGCGACGGTCCACTTGCCTGACACAGCTCGTTCTCAGTACGCCACGTGTTAACAACCTGTAGACTGGTAATCTCACTCGCGCGCGTGGACGGTTACGCGCCTGGCACACGAAGAAAAGGGTCACACAAACGTGTTGACGTGACAGCACAATCATCTCCACTAATCATCATTCAAGTTTCTTCTTCGGGGTCAAGGGGGAAAACTACCGATCTCATCGAAATTTCAAGGGGGAGGGTGTTACTAATCAGGATCGGGGGATGTGCCACCTCACCCTCACCTCACCCCTCCCTTCCCCGATTCCACACCCGTAGGTCTAAGTGTAAACCAGAAAATAATTAAAATTTGGGATTTGAAAAGTTTTTTTTTATAGTAAGTCATTAGTCATTACCTGACTATTAAATCAAGTAGACATTGAATTTGTAAGACAAGGCGAAGTGGGGTGGGGGAAGGATGTCCAAGTCTAAAATAGCACCTCGGCATGGCGTGAAAAATGGCGTGAGCCCCCTAGGCGGGGAGTACCACATGACGCATCACGCCTCTCTTCCCCCTTCACTCCTTATGATCTAAAATGAAGTCCTTAGTTCATGTGTAGTGGTGGGGGGTTATGGGTATTAAAATATTAAAAAGTAATAGAAGGGGAGTTATGGAGCTTTATGGAAAAAGAGGGTGTAGTGGGAAGAGGGTTATGGGGCTTTATAAATGATTGGGTAATCATTGGTTAATTATTATTTTCTTATTTAAATAATAATATTAAATAGTTTAAATATTTCATTAAATATATAAAACTTAAAAATACTAAAAAAAATTACAAATACTAAAAAAAACTACAAATACTTAAAAAAAGTTACAAATACTTAAAAAAAGTTACAAATACTTAAAAAAACTACAAATATTTAAAAAAACTAGTCGTCGTCGCCTTCTTCTTCTGCTTCTTCTTCTTCTTCTTCTCCTCCTCCTTCTCCTTCTTCTTCTTCTTCTTCTTCTTCTTCTTCTTCTTGGTTGTGATAAATCGGGCGAATCGCCCATGCTTCCTCAACCAAATCCGCCTTCAACGCGTTATGTATATCCTTGGAACGCAACATGGAACTGTTTTGGAATCTCTCCTCCTGTGTCGCTTGCGTCCCTTGAACATCTTCTTCTGCTACATAGTTTGGGCATATTGCTTTTCCTTCGTCTTCAAGTTCATATTATGCATTATGATACAAGCATACATCACCATTCTAATCCTTTCTTTTTCCCACATACGACAAGGATTTCTAACAAAATGCCATCGTTGTTGAAGAACGCCAAAACACCTCTCGACGTCCTTTCTTGCAGACTCATGAGCTCTTTTAAAATATTGCCTTTTTTATCTTGTGTCTGACTAAACGTTTTGACGAGCATTAAATACTCCGGATATATACCATCCACCAAGTAGCATCTATGCTCGTAGTAATTATTATTTGCATAAAACCCAGCTTTCGGTATTGTTCCGTCAATGTAAGACTCTAGCAATGGCGAAAACTGAAAAGTATTTATGTCGTTCATACACCCGGCGAGACCAAAGAAGGCCTACTAAACCCACAGGTCTTGTAAGGCAACTGCTTGTAAAACCAACGTTGAGCCCTTTTGGTCATCGCGTGTATGTTGACCTCGCCATGCGGTTGGACAACAATACCATCACCATTGGCGACAATCTATACTACCAATCATGCCCGGTAATCCATGTCTTTCTAAATGCGCTTCGTATAGTTGTTGAAGGTCGCTCCATGTCGGGTTTCTCAAGTATTGTTTTCCATATAATTTGCATATACCTAAAAAAATCAAATATATATACAAAATGTAACTACTAATGTATCAAAAAAATATATGTATATTTGTAAATACCATAGCAGAAATACTCCAAAGTATTGCGTGTGGTTTTCTCCGCCATCTTCAAATACTCGTCATTATTATCGTATGTGTTCCCGTAGGCGAGTACACGTATTGCGGAAGTGACATTTTGAATTGCGGTGAATCCTAAACACCCTCTATCGTCGGGTTTTTGCTTAAAGTAGTCATAGGCGGACTCTAAATCTTCGGTGATGCGCAAAAATAAGTTTTTACGCATCCGAAATCTCCGCCTAAACATATTAGGGCCGTAAACCGGATTCGCATTGAAATAGTCATTCATCAAACGCTCATTGGCGGATACACGGTCTCGCTCTATATATTGCCTAGACAATATCGGCCGTGGGCGGAATTATTTACATGTTGCATCGCGCTAGACGCTAGTTGAACCGCACTCGTAACGGCTTCTTCCTCTTCCGCGCCGTCATCGTGAAAAAACCGATTATATAGATCGACAAACGAGTCTTCGGAGGAAGGAGACGACATTTTAGTGATTTATTTGTGTGTTGAAATTGTATTGAGGGTTGAAGTAGGTATATGTGTAGTGTATGTTTGTGTATTGTAGGTGTGATATTGTATGTGTGGTATGATATATATATATATATATATATATATATATATATATATATATATATTGAAATTTTTTTTAAATAAACAATCGACCGTTCAACGGTCATATACACAACAACCATGACACAACACCCGTTATGCCTAAAACGTTTTCTTAAAACGCCCTATAGCGCCCGGAGGGCGGTGTACCCCAGCGCTATAAGGTAGCATAACGCACAAACCAGGCCACTACACATGCCAATGAAGTTGATGGAAAGAGTTTGGCTTGTGTCAGCTTCCTTCCTGTACTCATGAAGTCTATGTACTTTTAGGCACAATCTAAACGCGAATCTACACAAGTTGGCTGCACAGGGTCTGTTGCTAGTCACTCACTGCCACTAGCTTCCTGTTTGATGCATGTACTCCCCTAGGTGGAGTAATGATTTTCTTAATTAATGAGATTGGCTTCCTTATTCATTTCACGTATCAGTAGCCAACCCTTTTTTTTAACTTCCCAAAACATTGTTTCTAATTTTATATATTCAATTGTTTTTCATAAGTTATATTCCGAGCATTTTGTTTTATAAGAAGCAATTATTTGGTTCATTTGATAAATGCTTTAATCTTTTGGTAAAAGTTTTTGTATTCAGTCCGAACAAAGTAACACTAACGTACTATTATTTATTAAAGAGAATATTTTTTTTTCAATTACCTGACCATCAGTTAAGTACTCTACCAATTAAAGTTGATGGGAAAGAGGTTTGGCGTGTGTCAGGGAAGTAGTTTTTGAGTTGTCCATTTCGGAAATCTGGAGACATCTGCGATATTCATGATAGCATTGACAACTCCGAAATCAAATTATGTGAGGATTTTCACAAATCAATAGGGTGGGTGTGAGTAATTGTGAGTGAATGAGAGAGCAGAGAAAGCTGTGTTCACCCCTATATATGCAAAGCTACTGTTCACCCCTATATATATTTTAATATTTTTGTAAGTGTTTGTGAATGAGGAGAGAGAAAATATAATGATAAAAATTTGAAAAGTATTATTATTTTAATTAAGAGAGAGAAGATTTAGGGGTGGAGTAGTAATTTTTAGTGTAATTTGATGGAGGAGATTTGATGGAGGGGATGTAAGAGCATTCACAATAGAATCCTCATCCCCATCCACTTACAACCAATCACAACCACATATTACACTAAACCTCATTAAATTTTCTCTCTCCTCCACTCACAACCACTTTCAACAAATATTAAAAAATAAATACAGTTTTTTAGTTTTCCCAAAAAGATTCCCAAAGAACCCAATATTTACCGACACACTGTAGATTCCCTATTTTCTTCACTCACAATCACTTCCAACCCTCAAAAGAATTATAGGGTTTTGTCACCCAATTTTTTTTAGGGTTTTACTGTGAATGCTCTAAATGCTCTTACACCATGTGCGGTGGTGAGTGAAATTTATTGACATGTGGTATGTGAGACCATTAAGGGCTTGAAATCAAAAAGGGATGTAAGACCATGTGTAGTGTGGGTAAAAAATATAATGCTCCTGTTTTTATTGGTCCACGTGACAGCTGAGTCAACATGAGGCTTGAATTCAAAATGTGGTGTAATGATAGAAAAATTTTAAGCCCCTGTTTTTTATTGGTTGTTTACTTTATTATTTTTTTAAATTAATCAACTAAAAGTAAAAAAAAAAAGACAACTATTATTAAAAAAAGTTACAAATAATATTAAAAACACAACTAATATTAATTAAAATCATACAACTAAAACGCAACTTAAAAAAAATCTACAATAGCAAGTTTAAAAAAAAAACGCAACAAAAAAAAAGCGAAACACACTACAAGTTATATTTATTAAGAATTTGTTGCCTATGATGTTGTGCAAGCCATAGGGCGTCTCCCTCGAGGTGGTCGATCGATCTGGACAAAAATTCAATGTCCTTTTCCCTTTGTCTCGCCTCTTGGATGTCCACAAACCTTTTATTCTCGACCACTCTTTGGTGCATAGTTTTCAAACGTCTTTGGCCAAGGTCGCGAATATCTTGTAGTCGTCGATTCATTTCCTCACAATCTTCCTTCAAGTCACCACCTTCCGAAGACGACTCCGCATTTCCACCTTTTCGCACTCTTCTACCTGGTCCGGTTGAAGTTTGGCTTGAGTTTCAGACACGAGCTCGGGTTCCTCTTAAGAACCTTGGCCATAGTTTACGTTCAGGTTTGACGCAAACCCTATTGATCCTTGAAAAAATTGACTCGGCATTCTAAGTAATGCGCGTACCCCATTGTGTTCGCGTCGAAATCCCCCCAATTAAAAGTGGGTGGCGGTTGGGTTGTGTTTAACCGCGTAGCATTCGGGTTGCCTAGACGAGACAGGACCCCAAAAGGTGAACGGTAGGAAAACATTTTTGTTTGTAGTTGTGTTTTTTAGTTTGAGTAAATATGTTTTGGAGTGTGTTTGTGTTGTAGTGCGTTTGTGTAGTGTGTATATATATAAAGTTAAAAAAAATCGTTTGAGACAAAAAAAAAAAATAATAACCGTTGGCCATTCAATTTTTTGACCGTTTAATTTTAAAACGTTTGTTTTGGCCATGTGGCACAATTATATTGGTTAATGGTTTTGTTGCATAGCGCTATGTTCATAACATTGGGGAACGTTTAGATCGATGGTGCCCCATGTAATGGTGTTGGGGGCCCTATGTTTGTCTTCACGCTCTAAATCACGCTTCAGTACGTATGGTCTAATGGAGCACGTGGAGCATTTTTTGACATGTGGCATGTGGGGCATTTTTAAATAAACAAACTAATATTTCATTAAACTAAACATAAAAAAAAATTATTCACGAAATTACCTAAAATAAAAAAATACGAAAATATTAAATAAAAAATAACGATCATGCTAAAAAAATTCAATCTAAAGACGATATTTTGCCCGGATTTGTTGCGTGCGAAGGTTAAACAATTCTAGGGCATCTCCTGTGAGTCCCTCAGACGACCTCGACAAAAACTCGATAGCCATCGAAGACGACTCCGCACGTCCACCCTTTCGCGCGCTTCTTCTACCTGGCAGTCGAGGCAACTCTTCTTCTTCTTCTTCAACCTCTTCATTTAAACTCACGGTCCGAGCATCCGAAGTGGGCGTATCTGGATCAATCGAAGAGGAGGTTTTCGACCATTTGGGTTTATGCCTACTCGCCGTCATGCCTGGTCGTTTGCCCATTTAGGGCTTCCCTTTAGGCTTTAGAAGCTCTCAACACCTCATCTACGGGAACATCCCACGATCGGCGTTGTACTCCTATAATGCTTTCATCAAAATATCAACATCGGCACGGCCGCTAACCCAGTTATCCTTCAAACGTTGAAAATATTCTTGAAACCCATGGCATTTTTTATTGATGTCGGTCCACTTTCCCGAAACCGAGTCCTTATCCCGATATTCTCCTCTACCCATCGCGTTGAAAAACGTCTCCCCAATCCTTATCCAAAAAAGAGGTGAATTTTGATAGTTCGCTACAAAAAAATATAAAACATATATTAGATTTACCTTTTTTTAAAAAAATTACATACTTACTTTAAAAAAAATTATAAAAAAAACGCTTTTATTTTTTAAAAAAATAAACACATACGGTTTAAAAAACAATATATTAAAAAAAACCGTAAAAAATAAAACTTACGGTTTTATTTTTTTTTAAATGACTAGTTTTTTTTTAAAAGTTAAAAAATAGAAACATACCAACTGCGGGATCTTCCGAAATGTCTAGCCACGCTCGTGCGAACGCGAACTCCTCGTCTTTGGTCCTTGGTTGATACGGCTTCGTGTTTTGGTTTTGACCAGCTCTCTCTTTTTTATGCGACCGTTTTTTGGGTTGGGAGCTCTCGGATTGCGTCTCAAACACTTGCTCGCGTTCTTGTTGAGACCCCGACATATCCCCAACGCTAATATTCATATGAATATTAGCGTATCCCATGGGACCTTGAAAATTTTTTTGGGGCATGTTTAGTAATTGTGAAAACGTCATGTTGCTCGTATCCAAATCTTGAAAGTTAAACAGTTGTTGAGGTTAAGTGGTATTCGGGCAATACGTGTTTGGGTTGCCCAGGCAAGATGGAACACCGAAAGGTGGGCGGAATGGTTGCATCTTTTTTTATTGATGGTTTAAAAAATGAGTGGGAGTTTATAAAATTTGAGGTAAAATGGTTTGTAGAGAAAAGGTAAATGGGGTGGGAATTTATAAACGGCTGAGAGGTGACCCAAACGTCCCATTCATTCCAACGCTCAAATATTTTTTTGTTTCAACTGTAACTTTCCACACGTGGCACTCCTCCATTGGCTCATCCAAATATCAACCTCCGCGAAGTATTTCGCGTGGAAGCTGTTAGCGCCAGTTTCGCATTAGGGGGCGATGTTTGCTCGTGAATGGGCCGCCAAAATTGGTCTTTAACGCCCCTTTCACCCACGACTACGTATGAGCTTATTGTTTAGTTTGAGCCAAACACTAGTATGGATCCGCACCCGCTGACATCACCAACATGGTTCGAACTAGTAATTTCAGATGGGCAACATTTTGGACCTAGTCAAACTAGCCGTTGAGACTCTTCAGTGAAAAGGCAATTTTAATTAACCACTTAAATTCACTTAATTAGAGATTTAAATACAAGATTAAATGTGCTTAATCTCTATATGTGTATATATATGAACATAGTAGTTCATACCATAGTTGTTAAAAGCCATCGCTTTTTGCGTCTAGGCCCATTTTTAGGTGAGGCGATGCATTTACGCTTTGAGTCGAGGAAATTGCGCTTTAATTCTCCAGGTGATGGTTTAAGAGCATATTTCAACTAAATTCCCTAATTCCGAAGAGTTTCTAGTCAAATTCGTTAAATTATCATTATGGCTAGATTCCAGCCAGATTTCTACTTTTATCCAAGGAAAACTACTTCTATACACTAATACATCAATATTTTAAAACTTTTGATACTACGTAGATGAAAATTAGTATAATTTTGATATATTTTTACTTTATTTTCTTGTTCGCTTTTATTATCCCACGCCCTCGTTTATTTTGCGCCTCACATCTAGGCACCAGGCGAGGCCTATGCGCCTTGAGTGCGCCTAGTGCCTTTAATAACTATGGTTCATACTTAGAGAGGCTAAGAAATATACACTTTTTTTTAGTCTCCAAATTTTCAGAAACTTAAGAGGAGTGCTGATGTGTGTGGGTGGGTGTTTCAAGAAAACTTAACTTCTTTTCAAAAGGGCAAAGTCCCGAAGGAGGTGCCAAAAGCTTTGATGAAAATGTGAGTAAGTGAGAAAACAATAAGACACCTACAAGTTTTAAATTTATAATTTAAAACGATAGTTGCTCAACGTTCTAAACCAGCACAATAGGCAAACGCGCCTATCGTGTATAGTATAGAAATGTGCAAGTACCGATAATTGAATCCGTGGACACGATTTTTACTACTCAACTTTCCTAAAGTTACTTAAAAGGCTTTTTAAAATTCGAAAAGAAAAGTAAAATGAGAGATGTAAACTTTTAAGAGAAATCAATGACAAAACAATGGTGTTGCTTCGGGATCAGATGAAACCTGGTATGATGATAGTTATCTTTATTCAAAGTGATGTGCTTAAGTTGCGCACTTGTGCTTAAACTTAGAATTGCTACTGCATTTTCTAGAGGTGACTGTTTTCGCATAACTGTATAAACAACTGTGTTCTTAATGTTATTATGAGGGTCTCCCGAACCGGGCAGCTCACCTCTCAACACTGAAAAGAAAATGACTCGAGACTGTGTCGGCTCAACCCCGAATTACCCACCTCCCAGTGTTGCGATATAGACATCAAACTACTCTACACTTTTATGAATCACTTGCCGGTGGCCGGAGCATGACCGAACAAATTACCACTTAATATCATAGAGGAGTCGTGACTAACCAGAACACGTGCATCCCCTACTTGATTTAATTAACTTATGAAAAAGTTAGTGGTCTCTTATTAACTGTGCGGCAGTATAATAATGAAAGAAAATAAAGATTGTTTTCTTTCAACACGGGTTCATCAATCCTTAACTTGCGCCAAACTTTCACATAGACCATGAAGCTAAGTCGCAGAATTAAGTCTTGGCTTATCAATAGGACCGAGTATAAAGACCGTGTTGACCCTAAATGAGATCTTGATAGTAGAGGAATAAGTCACTAAGTGTGTGTATTTCAACCCACAAATGGGCTAATCACTACCCGCGTGACTAGGTTAGCTCATAAGTGCATGGGTTGTTACATACCATGTGTACACTCATGAGTACTCCCACTTCCTATCAAGACACTCACAAGACCAAAGACTAAGTGATTTATTAATTAGATCATTAAACAAAGTTTAGAATAGAAATGATTATTAAGAACACAAAACACCACTTTAAAATAAAAGATAAACTATATTAATTCATACTAAGCTTTCATCATCACCCTAGCAACACCAATAGAAATCTAGCCTAGCATGTTTGATACAACAAGCTCACAAGGTTGGGTTTGTGTACAAGACATGGTGGAAGGTTGTATGGAGATTTCTAAGGGTTTTGGGTGATTTTGGGTTGTTTCTCTCTTGATCAAGGTGTTTATGGAGTGATCCCAAGCTCCAAAGGACACCTACAATCCTCAAGGAGGGCAGAAACTTTGTGGAGAAGTGTTGGTTTTCGAGTGGAAAGTGATGCTTCAAAATGTGGAGTGGATGCCTCTATTTATAGGCAAATCAGCTGAAGCACGCCCATGCTCGTACCCTGGCACGCCCATTCTCGACAGCAGGCACTATTGCAGAGTCCTTGATGCAGAGATGTTGGTCCGTAGGTCAAGCACGCCCGTGCTTGACTCTCTGGCACACCCGTGCTCTTCAGTATACGTAACCATTTTGTCAGTTTTGGTTGGTTTAGGCCTTGGAGAACACGCCTGAGTAAAGCACGCCAGTGCCATACAGTGGGACACACCCATGCACTTCTTGAAATGTTGAATTTAACCTCTGTTGACTTGGAAATGTTGACTTGTTGACCTGGAACAATTGCACGGCCGTGCCATATCTGGAAGAGCTTCAAAGTCTTCAATTCTTCGTCCGTTTAATGCCGTTTTGTGCGGGTTTGCACTTCTTTTCACCACCTGATCTCTGATCCTGCAATTATCAACAAAGAAAGATAAATCATGATAAAACAGAGATAAAAGCATGATTTCGAGTATAAGATAGGTGATAATTATGTGTGAAAAACATATCAATTTCTCAGCACATCATAACACCTCACACTTGAGCTTTTGCTTGTCCTCAAGCAGACCGAACGTTAGGCAATTTTTGTAGGATAAAAATTGTAAGTTTAACTTGATGTGCCGAGCTTAACTTACCTCCTAAGAGTCTAGCTTATAAAACTTTCGGGGTTTCGGGCATGGCTTTTGGTTCGACTACTAAAACAATTCCTAAGGCGCCCCTTTTTCCTTTTTCCTCACTCCTTTCATTCGCTCGGGTTTTATTTGGGGGTTATCATTCAAATTCTACCCGATGGACGACACGAATCATAGGCTTGTGTGCAAATCGCAACTCCGCCACTTTTATTGAGGTGAAGCGTGTGAATCAAAAGGACTTTTTAAGGGTTATTTTAGTGGGATAGTGTAAATAGGGTAGGAATGGAGTCTACCACCATGACTAACTTCGGGTTTTGTGCTTGAGGTGTTTATCGGAATCTCAGCGATCTTCTAAGTTGGCTTTGCTGATCTTTCCTTGGACTTTGTTATTTAAAAAAGTTATAAAAAAACTTATTTTCTAATAAACTTATTTTCGTGAAGGTTGTGCTTCAATGCAGTCTTGGGGGGGGGGGGGAGCATAAGAGTGTGGCTTTGGTGAGGAAGACGGGGAGCAAAAAAAAATTGGCTGACCGTTTGAGTTAAGAGGGGTACTTGAAGCTCGGACACAGGTTTGGAGGTTAAAGGTGAAAAACCCGGCGCATAACCACACTCCCTTGAACACTTAGAGGGTCACGCGTATTCTAGAAGGCTTTCTGTAAATGACAGACAACTGGTTGGGCAGATGGCAGAGAATGACATTCCCAAGCGTAACATCTGGATAATCCTCGTTTCAGAGAACCCTGAGAAAAAGACTACCCTGAAAGATATACACAATGCGGCTCAGATGATGAATGCTGAAAAGGGAGTCAGTCCCAAATGTGCAATGCTGCACCTCGAATCCTTTCTGTTGGATAGAGGATTCGCCTACTACACGCGCGCAAATGACACCACGATGGTAGACGTGTACAAATCGGGTTTTTTTTAAAAACCGAAACCGGTTTTTTTTTTCTAGGTTTTTTTTAAACCGGTTCGGGTGTAAAACCAGTTTCTGGCTTGAAAAGTTATATCATATAAAACCGGTTCGTATCGGGGTTAAAACCGGTTTTTAAAAACCGATTTTTTAATTCGATTAAAAAAACCGGTTTTTTTGTCCGATAAAAAAACCCAGAGAAAAACCGGTAAAAAACCGGAACAGAAGGCTTCTTGGCTGCTGCTGTTTTAATTTTTTTTTTGTTGTTTAAAATTTTTTTTTTCACTACAAACAAACTTCAAACATATGGATTAAGAAACTTATAACTTAAAACCTCCAAACCATTTCATTGACTACTAAAACATCCAACTTAAACAATAAAACCATCCAACTTAAAGTCTTAAACAACTTAAAGTCTTAACCATAACTACTAAAAACTTAAACAACTTAAAGTCTTAAACATAAGCAAGCGTCTCTTGAATAAAGGCCATATTCACCTCGTCCTCGTACAATTCGGCTTCGTACTCCAATTCTCCCTCAAGTGATCGCTTATCTTGTGCTCTTTCCGTCACATCCAAGTAATCCTTTAAGCAAATAGACATCTCAACCGCCATAGGAGTTAGCCTCGTTCTCCTTATCGATAAGACCCTGCCACTAGTAGAAAAGGCGGATTCCGAAGCTACCGTAGAAGCTTGGACACTTAGTAAGTCTCGGGCCATGGCGGCTAGAATCGGAAATTGTTCTTCCTTTTCTTTCCACCAAGCCAACAAATCAAAGTTTTTAAATTGTGTGGAGTGGTGTGTTGTAAAATGTTTGAACCACTATATCTCCCAAGTTCACTACTTGGTGTGTTAGTAGCTTCATCTTGTTCATTTATATTCCATAAATGACTATAAAAAGCGAAATCGGAATTCATTTGAATTCTTGTCCAAAGTGTTTCTCAATGAATCATGAATTTGTGAGCTTGAACCATATTTTGATTGATAAAAAGCATACATGGCATTAAGATGATTGCTAAATTTATTTTTTAGACCTTGGCTAAAACATGGGTCTTTGGCACAATTTAAACCCAACTCGTCTGCAATTTTATCAATCACAGAATTAACGCTCCTTATGTTATAGCAAGGGTTTAAGGCGGCGGCATAAGTAAAAACCGGTGGTATCTCTCTAAAATATTTTTTAAGTTTTTCTTTCATTTGTATTACCCTATCCGAATACGGATGCCCATACGCACTTATCTTGCTTAGTTTAGATGTCATTAAAAATATTTTGTGAATTGCTTAAGGACTTGTGGGATAATAAACACCGGATAAAGCGGTTGTCGAGGTTTTGAAATCTTGTAGCATATCGGATATACACTCAATAGTTTCCCAATTTCTTGCATGGTAAGAGTTAACCTTACCACGACTCGACAAGATTACTTGAAAAGCTATTAAAGTTTCTTTTTGTGAAATCGCCTTTTCAAACATGTTACAAGTAGAACTCCATCTTGTTGGACAATCCCAATTCGGACCCAAAACACGGTTTTTCGCCTTCGCACAAAACTTTATATATTTAGTATGTCTTTGTACGTTGCTAAAAATATCACGTAACATTCTTCTAAAACCCTCTTTTTGTAACTCAACAATTTTTAAACCGTCTTGAACCGCCAAATTTATGATGTGTGCAACACATCGACTATGAAAAAATTCACCTTCACAAATGGGTTTATATTTTAATTTTAATTTTGTTATTGCAACGGTATTGTTGGAGGCGTTACCAAAAGATATAGAAAATATTTTTTTCCTCCAATTTATAAGTTTTAATAACGTTGTCAATAACCTTAAAAATATTTTGACCCGTGTGTGGATAATCAAAAAAGTTGAAACGCAATCGTACGTTTCATCATTTGCCATGAATCGGGTTGAATCCAATGTGCGGTGACACAAATGTAAGAGTCGGGTACACCATGAGGTGTTGACCACACATTGCTAGTAAGGTTTACACCGGTTTGTAAATTTTCAAAAAAAAAAAATTGTTTCATTTGTAGCTTTTTTTCCACATTTTTAAACAATCCCTTCTAAGAGTTGCACGACTTACATGAGTGTATCGTGGTTGGAGAGTTTTTTGAACAAGGCGAGTATACCTTTGGTTGTCGAAGTGGTTGAAAGGAAGGCTTTCTTGAATGACAAAACATGCCATTTCTTCACGAACCGCATCAATAGAGTAAGCAAAGATCTCTCCTTCACTTGTCATTTCCGGTTGATCTTTCGAAGCTTGTGATTTCAAAACCTTGCAAAATAGCTTTGTGATGTGCGTTTTCAAAGAGGTGTTTGCATCCGGCTTGTAGAACCCTTTACAATGTTTGCAACGAGCCTTTTTTTCACCCGAAGCCATTTCACACATATCATAGTGTTGCCAAACTTCTCGATTTCGTTTGGTAGGAACAACCCGAACCACCACATCGCTAGTTGAAGCACCAATGTGAGTCGAATCTTGTTGGCTAGAGGACGCCATTTGAGAGTTTTTTTACTAATACTAAATGGTTTTTTTTTTATGATTTTGGAGAGTATTAAGAGTGTATTAGAGTTGTGTAATCAATCCAAAACATCATGGGGTATTTATAGGGGTGAATGATGAAAGGTTTGGCCCAAAAAAACAAAAAAAACGGTCAAAAAATGACCCTCAGCGGTCATATTACCGTTCCAGCAGCTGCAGCCATTTTCAACGTTCTAAACCGGTTGAACCGGTTTTAAAACAGGGTTTTTGTTACAACCGGTTTTTTATCCGGTTTTTAAAAAAACATTCCTGCCAAGATAATAACTGCTCTGTAACCGGTGGACTGGCCGGGTTTAAAACCGGTTGTAAAAAACCAGTTTTTAAAAAAACCGGTTTCGGTTTTTTTATTCCGGTTAAAAAAACCGTTTTTTTGTACACGTCTACACGAAGGCCCTCACAGATATTTTCTTCATTCACAAACATTCATTTACTATGTGGTGCGCATTCCCGCATGTGCTGATGATTCACGCCACCTACCAAACAGACGTGTACAATACGACGTTTGTTCAGGTTGTGGGTATGGTGTCGACAAACAAGTCGTTTTCAGTTGCCCATGCGTTTCTTTCTTCTGAGAAGGTTGGTAACTACGTTTGGCTGTTGGAGATGATAAAGAACATGCTGGTAGGGTGTATGGAGCTGCGAGTGATTGTGACCGACAGGGACCTTGCGCGAATGAACGCGTGTGATCAGATTTTCCCAAATGCGTACAAGTATCTCTGCCGGTTTCATATTTCGTAGAATATCAACGGAAACCAGTACGGTTCGTTACCGGGCGGTCAGTTTGAAACCGGACCTAATCGGGTCGAAACCGATACGGATGGATAACGGGCCGGTCAGTTCAAAACCGGTGCGGTTCGTTACCGGGTCGGTCAGTTGGAAACCGGTACGGTTCGTTACCAAGCGGTCTGTTCGAAACCTGATCGGGTCGATACGATCCGGGTAGATAACGGGTCGTCAGTTGGAAACCGGATATCAATTAGACATGCAAAATTTTAAATATTATAAAAAACCGGTAACGATTGTATAGTCCGTGTATGACGTACAACGATTTATGAATGTTTTTCAAACTCGGATGTTTGTACCGAAAACCACAAACGAGCAATTACACGTATCGAAACGCGTTAAACAGAGTCTAGAACTCCAGGATATCGATTAGACACGCAAATTTGTACTTTTAAAAAAAACGGTATTGATTGTATAGTCTGTGTATGACGTACACCGATTTATGAATGTTCTTCAAACTCGGATGCTTTTTCCAAAAACCACAAATGCGCAAGAAACGAACTGAAACGCTTCGAACGAAATTTTTTTTTGGATTGGATACAACATAAAACTATTAGAAATGAATTAAAAAAAAAATTAATCGACCAAAACCATTTAAAATGAAATAAAACAAAAACCTTTTTTTTAAAAAACTCGAAGCACCTCGCTTTGGCCAAAGCGAGGCGCCTGATGGGACCAGATATTATTCGAAGTAACTCGCTTTGGCCAAACCGTACCGGTCAAGGTCGAAGGCTCGAAAGCTCGGGCTCGGATTCTCGGTCAAGGTAGAAGGCTCGGATCCTCAGACAAAGGTTAGTTATTGTTGATTTGGGTGGTTCCGGTTGGGTATGGTTTGGGGAAGACGACCAAAGTGTCTCACTTTGGCCTTAGCAAGCCGCTTTGTTTATTATTATTATTACGGTTATTATTATCATTATTAGGCAAAATAGAATTTATTAATCCCACCTTTTTACAGTTGGCCGATAATAATCTCACCTGAGTTTATTCTTCCCACCAGTCCCACATTTCAGACATTTTACTCTCAATGCACCCCCTGTTAACTCACACTAACGTGATTAGCTGAGACCCACAATTCTAGGCAATTTTTCATCGGATTTGAAAGAGGGAATCGAGACGAAGATATTGGTATGTTCAATTACAAAAATAAGCATGGTTCGACGGTTGCAGGTTGATGTTCTCCTCGGATGGGATGACCGGAACCGACGATTAAACCATCGAACCATGCTTATTTATGTAGTAGAACATACCAATATCTTCGTCTCGATTCCCTCTTTCAAATCCAGTGAATAACCGCCTACAATTGTGAGTTTCAGCCAACGGCGTTAGTGTGAGTTAACTGGGGTGCATTGAGAGTAAAATGTCTAAAAGGTGGGACTGGTGGGAAGAATAAACTCACGTGGGATTATTATCGGCTAACTGCAAAAAGGTGGGATTAATAAATTCCATTTTGCCTTATTATTATTAATACGGTTATTATTATTATTATTATTACGATTATTATTAATATAATTTATTATTATTATTACGATTATTATTATTTTTTTATTTTCTATTATTATTATGATTATTATTATTATTACGATTATTATTATTATTATTATTATTATTATTATTATTATTATTATTACGATTGTTGTTATTATTATTATTATTTCGATTATTATTATTATTACGATTATTGTATCGAATAATAAGATATGAAGAGTAGGGATGAGCTCGGAACGGTATCGGTACCAACCGATACCGAAAACTCCCAAAACCCAATACCGATATCGATACTGAAAACATACGGTACGGTATTGGTTCGGTATCGGTACCGTATTGATACCGAAAATACTGAAACCGAAAACCTCTAAATATGGGTACCGACACCGATAATGATACCGAACACCCTTGGTTCGGTACGGGATCGGTATCGGTTCGGTATTCGGGGCTATAGGCAGAAGACTGACCTCGACCTGCTATAATGGTCAGTCTTCTGCATATTTAACAAAATTAGCACCTTGCTTATAGCGTTCTTCCATTAGTTTTCCATTTCTTCTTCACCGGCTTTACAGCCATAAGGCGTCTTTTGGGTCCACCTTGGCTTTTTGGATGAGGGCCTGGCTCATCTTGATGATGATCTCGTCCTTGATACAAAAGTCAATGTGAAACCAAAGACTCCATAGGGTTGCCAATATGGACGAAGAGAATATGGATAAACTAAATGGAAGAACCTTATAAACCAGGTGATAATTTTGTTGAATATGCAGAAGAGTGACCTCGACCTGGTATGATGGTCAGTCTTCTGCATATTTAATATAATTAGCACATCGTTTATAGCCTTCTTCCATTAGTTATCCATTTCTTCTTCACCCGGCTCTACAGCCATAGGGCGTCTTTTGGGTCCACCTTGGCTTTTTGGATCAGGGCCTGGCTCATCTTCAAGATGATCTCGTCCTTGATACAAAAGTCAATGTGGAACCACAGACACCATAGGGTTGCCCAGATGGATGAAGAGAATATGGATAAACTAAATGGAAGAACCTTATAAACCAGGTGATAATTTTGTTCAATATGCAGAAGACTGACCACGACCTGGTATGATGGTCAGTCTTCTGCATATTTAACAAAATTAGCACCTGGTTTATGTAACATTTCGCATTAAATAATTGTACGTTTCGGGATTAAAACGACAAGTTTTATTGTTATTATTTTTGGCATGTTTTGAAGCCTAATACAATAATAATTATTCATACATACATATATATATATATATTATATAAGTTTATAATAATAATAATAATAATAATAATAAATAATATCATATCAGCTTTTAAAAAAAAACCTTGGCTAAATTATCCCACTAATAAACCAAGTCTGGCCCCTTGCTATTCCGGCCCACCCACAGCCAAGCCCACTCGGCCCAATGGCCCAGCCCCCCTCATTTTATTCCGGTTTTAATCAAAAAAATAGGGGTGCATTTGCTGAGTTTCGAACCGGGGTCACCCAGACACACACGCGCGCACTACCCACTGCTCCACACCCTTGTTATGATTTAAACCCAGCAAATAATTTATTTAACCCCACATTCGCTTCTCCTTTTTCTCCACTGTTAGCGCGCAGCAGCAGATTAGTTTGAGTTTTCCAACTATAACCAATCAATTAGCTTAATTAACGCGAAATTTATCTTGGTTTGACTTGGAATCACAATTATCGGCCATCATAGAGTCTACACACGGCTAATCAACCACCAATTCATACCAAATTTACACCTAATCGCGTCAAACATTAAACCCGAGGTCAAAATTTCCAATTCGATCAACCAGGCCTTAATACTATAAATTGAACGCTCCTCAACCTTCACAACTCGCCATTTCATCTTTCTCCACCTCTATTTCTTCAAAATTATACGCTGATCTTGCTCCACGATTGTATTTTTGACTTTTGGCTTGACTAACCAATCGAGCTCGATTTCACATTGTAAGTACGAATTTTTGGATGGGTTTTAATCTTCGGCATCCACACATCAATAACCCTAAGGTTAATTTGGTTATTGATGTGTGAATCGTCCAATTGCAAATCTAGGGCTCGAAATTGTATAATTTTGGGGAAGAACACATTCAGTCTGTTTATATTTAATTTAAAACAACAACATCCAAACACAACCACTGGCTTGGACCAGCTGGTTGTGTCTGGTACCCATGGACAGAGCCACGCGGGTTCGAACCCGGGCAGTGGCACTTCTTTTTGATTATTTCTACAAAACAAAACATATATATATATATATAATCATTAGTATTTTAAAATTTGTTTTAAAATACTAAAACTCTTTTATAAATCCTACAAAAATTATTTTGAGTTAATCTAATAAAAAAGTTCAACTTACAATTTTTAGTTTTCTGAAATTTATTTATTTAATATTTATAATAATTAAATCAAGTTTATTCTATTTTATTTATAAAAATCTATAAAAATATCAAAACGATCTTATAAATTTCCACAAAAATTATCCTAAGTTTTTATAACATTAAGCTATTCAGAAATGATTTTTATTCCTGAAAAATCATTTATTTAATATTTTTAAGCAATTTTTGTTAGATTTAATCATAATTAAATCATAATAAATCCAATTTTTGGTATTTTTGCACCAAAATTTTATACAATTTATTTTTAAATATTTAGAACAGAAATATGATTTTTAAAATAATAATTCTTTAATTTTAGTATTTTTGAATATTAAAGTTAAGTTTTGGCAATTTGTAATAAATAGATTTAAAAATCTATTTTAAAGGAAATAATTTTGCAAAAATTATTTTTATACTTTAAACACATTATTGTGATCATCCTAAATTTAAATTTCATAAAAAGATTTTTGGTTATTTATTTACTAATATTCTCTCATTTATTAAACAATTTTCACATTAATCAAACAAGCATTTATCCCCAATTCGAAGCCCTAGAAACTTATACATTTTTAGGATTGATAGACTTAGACATATTTATTACTTTATTATAGGGTGATACTTGATACATTTGGTCAACACAATTATCCAAATTTCTCAACAGATATAACATTTTACCAAGGTGAGTTTTACATAGCCCCTTTTCTATTTATCACCATTTTTGGGGTGAAACATGTTACAACATCATTTATGCAATTCAATCATCAATGTGTCTATGTGTTTTCTATGTTGCATTATGTATTGAGCATGATTAGAGTAAGCACCATTCTAGCATAATCATTAACTTCGTACAAGCCGGCGGTAAACATTGATAGATCTATTGGACTGACAATCCCACCCGGATACGTGCCTCCTACAAAGGTAGCGTGGGTGTTTGTTATCGTATAACATATTCAAGTGGACCATGAGCGTATGGTATGTATCATATTATAACAGTCATCAGGGTTGATTATGCACTCGATTTATTTCTAGTATGTTCTCACATATGGACTAGATTGACATGACACATGAATTGCACAACAATTTTATTCAATTATCAAAAACCTATGTAATTCTCACCAACTTTTGTTGACCCAAAATATTTTCAACTTAACATGTTTCAGGTTCTATTGCTTGAAGATTTGATTTGATGCTTGAAGATATGTGTATAGTTTTATTCAATTTGATGTACAAATTCTAGAACAATTGTATGTAATTCATTTAAATTATTTAATGGAATTTATTATTCACCATGAGCTACTGAACAATCATCATTACGTGACATCCCGATGTTTCCGCCATCGGTTGGGGTGTTACAGATTGGTATCAGAGCCATGGTTATAGGGAATTAGGTTATTAGAAAAATAATCTAGTCTATAACCATAGGATTTAACAAGTACTTGCTTCCTTTACTTGCTATTCTCTATCTCCCTCCTACTTCTTATCCCTACTTTCATTCCTACAAGAAGGTTGCTCTCTATCACTGGATTCACTCTTAGACTAATAAGGCAAAATCCTCAGGTTTAACCTGAACCACCTTGAGATCTCGTCGAAGTTCTAGATTTTAATAACGAACACGTGCAATCTGGAAGGGTGAACGCCTGTATTCTGAGTCTTCTGTCTAGGCTGGCATTGCGCATATATCCCAATCAGACGAGGGACCCGGATGCCTACCTGGGAATTCTCGGGATGAGTGTTCACTTATAGGCTAAAGCATGTCTTCATATGTTATTAGAATTTAGAATCTTGGATAAGTCAACGTTTTTGTTTATTCGTTTTAATGAATAAATGATTACACTCCTTATATAATCTCATTCATTTCACTGTGTCTCTTACAGATCATGCCTCCACGTCGCAGTGCTCGTCTTAACAGTGGTGAAAATCATGATGAAGGAAGTAGCAATCACAACCACAACCACGATACTAACCACAACAACAACAACAATGGTGTCGATGCCCAACTGGCTGCAATCATTTCTCAACAAATGGCGCAGCAAATCGCAACTCTGGTTCCCAACTTACTAGCTCAAGTCATCCAGTTGAACGGCAATGGGAACGGCAACGGGAATGGAAATGGAAATGGACACCACAACGGGAATGGACTACCAGCCTGTACCCTTAAGGACTTTAATTCTTGCAATCCCCCAAAATTCAGTGGAGAAGAAGGAGCTTCAGGACTCCTACAATGGTTTGAGGGTATTGAAAATACCTTCATTAACAGTGAATGCCCCGACAACTTTAAAGTCCGTTATGCCATGAGTGTTCTTCATAAGCGAGCACTCACTTGGTGGAATGAAGAAAAACGCACTCGCGGAGCCGAAGCGGCACTAGCCTTAACCTGGGATCAAGCTAAAGACATTATGAAGGCAGAGTTCTGTCCTCGTAATGAAATTAAGAAGCTGGAAGATGAATTTCATGATCTTGCTCAAGATAGTGGGGAAAACCTCGCTTACAACACTCGTTTTCACGAACTTAGCTTACTGCTACCCCACAAAGTCACCCCTTTGCCCATTGCGATCGAAAAATACATTGGTGGCTTACCGATGCAGATTCAAGACACGGTGTGGGGAAGGAACCCTGCTACTTTGGAGGAAGCAAAGCGTTTGGCTGCCACCCTAACAGATAACCATGTGAAGGCAGGGACCCTGACTCGTAAAGGGGAAAAGAAAAAGGATACTCCCCAACCTGCCGTTGATATCAAAACTGAGGCCTCAACCAACGGGAAGAACAAGGTCAGGAATTTTGCAATAGACACCACTACCCCACCCACCAAGAAACAATACAATGGGAACCTACCTAAGTGTGACACCTGCCAGTATCACCATCCAACTCAAGTACCCTGCCGATAGTGCACCAATTGTCAAAGGTATGGGCATCTTGCAGATGCTTGTCAAATCCCTGCTACCGACGCTCTTGATGCTCCAAATAATCCCGCTTGAGACCCTCCAACTACTTAACAGCAAACCCTACCATTTGAATAATATCTATTTTCTCTTTAATTTCATGTATTGCCACTTTTGAATCAAATAATAAATTCAAGTATTATCATAACATCTGTGTGCATGTTTGTTTTAATGTGAATTGATTGCTATATCTATACTTGCTTACTTGTACAACAAATAGTTGACTACTAAACAATCTACTTAACGATTGGTAGAGGTCATCATGTCTTTCCAACAGTCGGGAGAGGCCCTACCACCTCCTCAACGACTGGTGGGGACTATCAGACCTGCTCAACAATCGGTAAAGTCATAAAAGGACGCAAAACCCTAATGTAAGGTAAATTGGTAATTACGGTCCGGAACGTAATCATGAATTTACAGGTACGTTAAGGTAGTGTGAAATTTTATCAAGGTTTCCAGTAGTTGACCAATTGTAACCCTGGTTTTCTCTTAACTTCGGGACGAAGTTCCTAAAAGTAGGGGAGACTGTAACATTTCGCATTAAATAATTGTACGTTTCGGGATTAAAACGACAAGTTTTATTGTTATTATTTTTGGCATGTTTTGAAGCCTAATACAATAATAATTATTCATACATACATATATATATATATATATATTATATAAGTTTATAATAATAATAATAATAATAATAAATAATATCATATCAGCTTTTAAAAAAAAACCTTGGCTAAATTATCCCACTAATAAACCAAGTCTGGCCCCTTGCTATTCCGGCCCACCCACAGCCAAGCCCACTCGGCCCAATGGCCCAGCCCCTCCCTCATTTTATTCCGGTTTTAATCAAAAAAATAGGGGTGCATTTGCTGAGTTTCGAACCGGGGTCACCCAGACACACACGCGCGCACTACCCACTGCTCCACACCCTTGTTATGATTTAAACCCAGCAAATAATTTATTTAACCCCACATTCGCTTCTCCTTTTTCTCCACTGTTAGCGCGCAGCAGCAGATTAGTTTGAGTTTTCCAACTATAACCAATCAATTAGCTTAATTAACGCGAAATTTATCTTGGTTTGACTTGGAATCACAATTATCGGCCATCATAGAGTCTACACACGGCTAATCAACCACCAATTCATACCAAATTTACACCTAATCGCGTCAAACATTAAACCCGAGGTCAAAATTTCCAATTCGATCAACCAGGCCTTAATACTATAAATTGAACGCTCCTCAACCTTCACAACTCGCCATTTCATCTTTCTCCACCTCTATTTCTTCAAAATTATACGCTGATCTTGCTCCACGATTGTATTTTTGACTTTTGGCTTGACTAACCAATCGAGCTCGATTTCACATTGTAAGTACGAATTTTTGGATGGGTTTTAATCTTCGGCATCCACACATCAATAACCCTAAGGTTAATTTGGTTATTGATGTGTGAATCGTCCAATTGCAAATCTAGGGCTCGAAATTGTATAATTTTGGGGAAGAACACATTCAGTCTGTTTATATTTAATTTAAAACAACAACATCCAAACACAACCACTGGCTTGGACCAGCTGGTTGTGTCTGGTACCCATGGACAGAGCCACGCGGGTTCGAACCCGGGCAGTGGCACTTCTTTTTGATTGTTTCTACAAAACAAAACATATATATATATATATATATAATCATTAGTATTTTAAAATTTGTTTTAAAATACTAAAACTCTTTTATAAATCCTACAAAAATTATTTTGGGTTAATCTAATAAAAAAGTTCAACTTACAATTTTTAGTTTTCTGAAATTTATTTATTTAATATTTATAATAATTAAATCAAGTTTATTCTATTTTATTTATAAAAATCTATAAAAATATCAAAACGATCTTATAAATTTCCACAAAAATTATCCTAAGTTTTTATAACATTAAGATATTCAGAAATGATTTTTATTTCTGAAAAATCATTTATTTAATATTTTTAAGCAATTTTTGTTAGATTTAATCATAATTAAATCATAATAAATCCAATTTTTGGTATTTTTGCACCAAAATTTTATACAATTTATTTTTAAATATTTAGAACAGAAATATGATTTTTAAAATAATAATTCTTTAATTTTAGTATTTTTGAATATTAAAGTTAAGTTTTGGCAATTTGTAATAAATAGATTTAAAAATCTATTTTAAAGGAAATAATTTTGCAAAAATTATTTTTATACTTTAAACACATTATTGTGATCATCCTAAATTTAAATTTCATAAAAAGATTTTTGGTTATTTATTTACTAATATTCTCTCATTTATTAAACAATTTTCACATTAATCAAACAAGCATTTATCCCCAATTCGAAGCCCTAGAAACTTATACATTTTTAGGATTGATAGACTTAGACATATTTATTACTTTATTATAGGGTGATACTTGATACATTTGGTCAACACAATTATCCAAATTTCTCAACAGATATAACATTTTACCAAGGTGAGTTTTACATAGCCCCTTTTCTATTTATCAACATTTTTGGGGTGAAACATGTTACAACATCATTTATGCAATTCAATCATCAATGTGTCTATGTGTTTTCTATGTTGCATTATGTCTTGAGCATGATTAGAGTAAGCACCATTCTAGCATAATCATTAACTCCGTACAAGCCGGCGGTAAACATTGATAGATCTATTGGACTGACAATCCCACCCGGATACGTGCCTCCTACAAAGGTAGCGTGGGTGTTTGTTATCGTATAACATATTCAAGTGGACCATGAGCGTATGGTATGTATCATATTATAACAGTCATCAGGGTTGATTATGCACTCGATTTATTTCTAGTATGTTCTCACATATGGACTAGATTGACATGACACATGAATTGCACAACAATTTTATTCAATTATCAAAAACCTATGTAATTCTCACCAACTTTTGTTGACCCAAAATATTTTCAACTTAACATGTTTCAGGTTCTATTGCTTGAAGATTTGATTTGATGCTTGAAGATATGTGTATAGTTTTATTCAATTTGATGTACAAATTCTAGAACAATTGTATGTAATTCATTTAAATTATTTAATGGAATTTATTATTCACCATGAGCTACTGAACAATCATCATTACGTGACATCCCGATGTTTCCGCCATCGGTTGGGGTGTTACAGATTGGTATCAGAGCCATGGTTATAGGGAATTAGGTTATTAGAAAAATAATCTAGTCTATAACCATAGGATTTAACAAGTACTTGCTTCCTTTACTTGCTATTCTCTATCTCCCTCCTACTTCTTATCCCTACTTTCATTCCTACAAGAAGGTTGCTCTCTATCACTGGATTCACTCTTAGACTAATAAGGCAAAATCCTCAGGTTTAACCTGAACCACCTTGAGATCTCGTCGAAGTTCTAGATTTTAATAACGAACACGTGCAATCTGGAAGGGTGAACGCCTGTATTCTGAGTCTTCTGTCTAGGCTGGCATTGCGCATATATCCCAATCAGACGAGGGACCCGGATGCCTACCTGGGAATTCTCGGGATGAGTGTTCACTTATAGGCTAAAGCATGTCTTCATATGTTATTAGAATTTAGAATCTTGGATAAGTCAACGTTTTCGTTTATTCGTTTTAATGAATAAATGATTACACTCCTTATATAATCTCATTCATTTCACTGTGTCTCTTACAGATCATGCCTCCACGTCGCAGTGCTCGTCTTAACAGTGGTGAAAATCATGATGAAGGAAGTAGCAATCACAACCACAACCACGATACTAACCACAACAACAACAACAATGGTGTCGATGCCCAACTGGCTGCAATCATTTCTCAACAAATGGCGCAGCAAATCGCAACTCTGGTTCCCAACTTACTAGCTCAAGTCATCCAGTTGAACGGCAATGGGAACGGCAACGGGAATGGAAATGGAAATGGACACCACAACGGGAATGGACTACCAGCCTGTACCCTTAAGCACTTTAATTCTTGCAATCCCCCAAAATTCAGTGGAGAAGAAGGAGCTTCAGGACTCCTACAATGGTTTGAGGGTATTGAAAATACCTTCATTAACAGTGAATGCCCCGACAACTTTAAAGTCCGTTATGCCATGAGTGTTCTTCATAAGCGAGCACTCACTTGGTGGAATGAAGAAAAACGCACTCGCGGAGCCGAAGCGGCACTAGCCTTAACCTGGGATCAAGCTAAAGACATTATGAAGGCAGAGTTCTGTCCTCGTGATGAAATTAAGAAGCTGGAAGATGAATTTCATGATCTTGCTCAAGATAGTGGGGAAAACCTCGCTTACAACACTCGTTTTCACGAACTTAGCTTACTGCTACCCCACAAAGTCACCCCTTTGCCCATTGCGATCGAAAAATACATTGGTGGCTTACCGATGCAGATTCAAGACACGGTGTGGGGAAGGAACCCTGCTACTTTGGAGGAAGCAAAGCGTTTGGCTGCCACCCTAACAGATAACCATGTGAAGGCAGGGACCCTGACTCGTAAAGGGGAAAAGAAAAAGGATACTCCCCAACCTGCCGTTGATATCAAAACTGAGGCCTCAACCAACGGGAAGAACAAGGTCAGGAATTTTGCAATAGACACCACTACCCCACCCACCAAGAAACAATACAATGGGAACCTACCTAAGTGTGACACCTGCCAGTATCACCATCCAACTCAAGTACCCTGCCGATAGTGCACCAATTGTCAAAGGTATGGGCATCTTGCAGATGCTTGTCGAATCCCTGCTACCGACGCTCTTGATGCTCCAAATAATCCCGCTTGAGACCCTCCAACTACTTAACAGCAAACCCTACCATTTGAATAATATCTATTTTCTCTTTAATTTCATGTATTGCCACTTTTGAATCAAATAATAAATTCAAGTATTATCATAACATCTGTGTGCATGTTTGTTTTAATGTGAATTGATTGCTATATCTATACTTGCTTACTTGTACAACAAATAGTTGACTACTAAACAATCTACTTAACGATTGGTAGAGGTCATCATGTCTTTCCAACAGTCGGGAGAGGCCCTACCACCTCCTCAACGACTGGTGGGGACTATCAGACCTGCTCAACAATCGGTAAAGTCATAAAAGGACGCAAAACCCTAATGTAAGGTAAATTGGTAATTACGGTCCGGAACGTAATCATGAATTTACAGGTACGTTAAGGTAGTGTGAAATTTTATCAAGGTTTCCAGTAGTTGACCAATTGTAACCCTGGTTTTCTCTTAACTTCGGGACGAAGTTCCTAAACGTAGGGGAGACTGTAACATTTCGCATTAAATAATTGTACGTTTCGGGATTAAAACGACAAGTTTTATTGTTATTATTTTTGGCATGTTTTGAAGCCTAATACAATAATAATTATTCATACATACATATATATATATATATATATATTATATAAGTTTATAATAATAATAATAATAATAAATAATATCATATCAGCTTTTAAAAAAAAACCTTGGCTAAATTATCCCACTAATAAACCAAGTCTGGCCCCTTGCTATTCCGGCCCACCCACAGCCAAGCCCACTCGGCCCAATGGCCCAGCCCCTCCCTCATTTTATTCCGGTTTTAATCAAAAAAATAGGGGTGCATTTGCTGAGTTTCGAACCGGGGTCACCCAGACACACACGCGCGCACTACCCACTGCTCCACACCCTTGTTATGATTTAAACCCAGCAAATAATTTATTTAACCCCACATTCGCTTCTCCTTTTTCTCCACTGTTAGCGCGCAGCAGCAGATTAGTTTGAGTTTTCCAACTATAACCAATCAATTAGCTTAATTAACGCGAAATTTATCTTGGTTTGACTTGGAATCACAATTATCGGCCATCATAGAGTCTACACACGGCTAATCAACCACCAATTCATACCAAATTTACACCTAATCGCGTCAAACATTAAACCCGAGGTCAAAATTTCCAATTCGATCAACCAGGCCTTAATACTATAAATTGAACGCTCCTCAACCTTCACAACTCGCCATTTCATCTTTCTCCACCTCTATTTCTTCAAAATTATACGCTGATCTTGCTCCACGATTGTATTTTTGACTTTTGGCTTGACTAACCAATCGAGCTCGATTTCACATTGTAAGTACGAATTTTTGGATGGGTTTTAATCTTCGGCATCCACACATCAATAACCCTAAGGTTAATTTGGTTATTGATGTGTGAATCGTCCAATTGCAAATCTAGGGCTCGAAATTGTATAATTTTGGGGAAGAACACATTCAGTCTGTTTATATTTAATTTAAAACAACAACATCCAAACACAACCACTGGCTTGGACCAGCTGGTTGTGTCTGGTACCCATGGACAGAGCCACGCGGGTTCGAACCCGGGCAGTGGCACTTCTTTTTGATTATTTCTACAAAACAAAACATATATATATATATATATATATAATCATTAGTATTTTAAAATTTGTTTTAAAATACTAAAACTCTTTTATAAATCCTACAAAAATTATTTTGAGTTAATCTAATAAAAAAGTTCAACTTACAATTTTTAGTTTTCTGAAATTTATTTATTTAATATTTATAATAATTAAATCAAGTTTATTCTATTTTATTTATAAAAATCTATAAAAATATCAAAACGATCTTATAAATTTCCACAAAAATTATCCTAAGTTTTTATAACATTAAGCTATTCAGAAATGATTTTTATTTCTGAAAAATCATTTATTTAATATTTTTAAGCAATTTTTGTTAGATTTAATCATAATTAAATCATAATAAATCCAATTTTTGGTATTTTTGCACCAAAATTTTATACAATTTATTTTTAAATATTTAGAACAGAAATATGATTTTTAAAATAATAATTCTTTAATTTTAGTATTTTTGAATATTAAAGTTAAGTTTTGGCAATTTGTAATAAATAGATTTAAAAATCTATTTTAAAGGAAATAATTTTGCAAAAATTATTTTTATACTTTAAACACATTATTGTGATCATCCTAAATTTAAATTTCATAAAAAGATTTTTGGTTATTTATTTACTAATATTCTCTCATTTATTAAACAATTTTCACATTAATCAAACAAGCATTTATCCCCAATTCGAAGCCCTAGAAACTTATACATTTTTAGGATTGATAGACTTAGACATATTTATTACTTTATTATAGGGTGATACTTGATACATTTGGTCAACACAATTATCCAAATTTCTCAACAGATATAACATTTTACCAAGGTGAGTTTTACATAGCCCCTTTTCTATTTATCACCATTTTTGGGGTGAAACATGTTACAACATCATTTATGCAATTCAATCATCAATGTGTCTATGTGTTTTCTATGTTGCATTATGTCTTGAGCATGATTAGAGTAAGCACCATTCTAGCATAATCATTAACTCCGTACAAGCCGGCGGTAAACATTGATAGATCTATTGGACTGACAATCCCACCCGGATACGTGCCTCCTACAAAGGTAGCGTGGGTGTTTGTTATCGTATAACATATTCAAGTGGACCATGAGCGTATGGTATGTATCATATTATAACAGTCATCAGGGTTGATTATGCACTCGATTTATTTCTAGTATGTTCTCACATATGGACTAGATTGACATGACACATGAATTGCACAACAATTTTATTCAATTATCAAAAACCTATGTAATTCTCACCAACTTTTGTTGACCCAAAATATTTTCAACTTAACATGTTTCAGGTTCTATTGCTTGAAGATTTGATTTGATGCTTGAAGATATGTGTATAGTTTTATTCAATTTGATGTACAAATTCTAGAACAATTGTATGTAATTCATTTAAATTATTTAATGGAATTTATTATTCACCATGAGCTACTGAACAATCATCATTACGTGACATCCCGATGTTTCTGCCATCGGTTGGGGTGTTACAGTTTATAGCGTTCTTCCATTAGTTATCCATTTCTTCTTTTTCACTCAGCTCTACAGCCATAGGGCGTCTTTTGGATCCACCTTGGCTTTTTGGATCAGGGCCTGCCTCATCTTGAAGATGATCTCGTCATTGATACAAAAGTCAATATGGATAAACTAAATGGAAGAACCTTATAAACCAGGTGACAGGGCTGCAAACGAACCGAACGAACACGAACAAGGCCTTGTTCGTGTTCGGTTGCTAAGGAAATTATGTGTCACGAACAATTCATGAACACTTACCGACGAGATTTTTAGTTCGTGTTCGTTTGTTAAGAAAACACGCGTGTTTGTGTTCGTTTGTTAATTTTGTTCATGAACGCACACGAACATAAATGAACGTTAATGAACACAAACAAGTGTTCATGAACACAAGGAATTGTTCATGAACGAAAACAAACACAAAAAGACATATATTAATTTTCGAATAAGATCGAATTCACATATATTAAAAAATTAAGTAGAACACCCAACATATAACCTAACTATACAAACATACTTAGTACATAACATAATATTGGTAAAACATAATAAAGTAGTGTCTCAAAAAACTAAGCTTTCATTTTAAACTTGAAGTCTTCATTTATTAATTTAAACTTGAAGTCTTATATACTTGACATAAACTATTTATTTATTTTAGTAAAATAAATAAAAATTAAAGAAGATAAAATAAAATTATAAAAATTAAAAATTCCATTAAACTTAGGGCTGACAATGGGTAACCTGTATAAGACACGATTAGACCTGTTAACTGAAAAGTACACCATTCCATTTTTTACTTTTTCTTAAATAATTAGAATTAAGAGGCAAAGATCCATCATTTTTCTTTTTTGGTACATAAAACGTATAACTGTGTTATAAACATGGGATATAAAGTAGTTAAATGAGTCATGTTCATGTTTAGAACTTTTGTTGTTCGCGTCGTCAGAGACCTGTTAAACCTACTAAGACACGATTTGCCAGCCCTAATTAAACTAACGAACACAAATGAACATAAACGAACATGTTACCGAACGTTCACGAACATAAACGAACGAACGCGACCTCTGTTCATGTTCGTTCGTTTATTAAACGAACGAACACAAACGAACTCCCGCCGAACATTTCATGAACTGTTCGCTGAAAGTTCAGTTCGTTTGCAGCCCTACCAGGTGATAATTTTGTTCAATATGCAGAAGACTGACCTCGACCTGGTATGTGGGACCTTTTCTTTTTGTACTTTTTACTTATACGGTAGTCGTGCGACCTAGCCGCGAGCCTGGTGGAGTACTTTAAGTGTGCGCACAAGCGCCAGGCTCACGCACATCTATATGGCGGAATGTTCGTCACCGTCATCCCGTGTCGTCTGAACCTCGCGCCAGAGACTGACCCTCAACTGTTGGCCAGGACCCATTCGATGGAGGTGGGATTGTCCAACGTTCGGAGCATGGGGATCCTGCTGGAGGTCGAGAAGAATGTATATCGGTTTCGATCTCTCAGCAGCAGGACCCCGTTTGAGCCGACCCCCTTCTTGCGCCCGATGATATACCGGTCCGCCATGAGCGGATTCCGGGAGAACCTCTGCTGCCGCACCAGGCGGGTGGCGATGACGACGATGACGACCCCCCACCTCCGCCGCCACCACAGCAGCAGTACCCCCGACATATATATGATGACCTCACTCCTGCTGCGCGTTTTGTGGCCGATGACATTGATCGCCGCATCGATCAGATACAGGAGGTTCAGCAGTGGACGATCGAGGCGATACAGGCGATGACACAACATTGGGGGGGGTAGGGTTACGTGATCCACCAGGGGGTGGACTAGCACCGAGGGCCCCACCACCGCCATAGTGATTATCTATATATCTTACTTTACAGTAGACTTTTTTCAGTTGTATTTTTTTTGTATGTACAAACTGATTATTATATTTGCAGTTCATCATTTGTTTATATGTTTGTCTGTTTTGATTGTTTATAATGTTTGTTTCGAATTTGTATAATCCGTTTGAATGTTTAATTGTCTAATAAACATTAAACCCATAAATAATAAATGAACTAACACCAAATTATAAATGGCAAGCCAGTAAAACCAATGAGATCCAAAAGTAAATATCCGATTATAAACATTAAAAAATCACTCAACCCTTTCAAATCCAAACCAAATAAAGCTTGCATGTTCTGAACTAAAACAACGTCACATTGACCATCGACTACCAATTCGTATCAAGTTTCGCTACTTCGTTCAATCTTTCTTCGACGAGTTCTTCTCCGTGAATAATTTATCCACTCACAGTGACAATCGAACACTTTATTAATAGGTTAAAGTTAGGATTACTTGATTAATTATAGTTTGATTAGGGTTATTACGTTGTTTTT
The DNA here is from genome assembly GCA_030844895.1 of Ambrosia x helenae. Classification (NCBI taxonomy): domain Eukaryota; kingdom Viridiplantae; phylum Streptophyta; class Magnoliopsida; order Asterales; family Asteraceae; genus Ambrosia; species Ambrosia x helenae. The sequence goes on along the minus strand of CM061232.1, from coordinate 22,897,916 downwards.
TAAATTTAAAAAAATTACAATAGATAAATAAAAAAAAAGTTAATATGTTAAAGTTGAGATTACTTGATTAATTAAAGTTTGATTAGGGTTATAATTACTTTGTTTTTTAAAATTTAAGAAAAAAATCACAATAAATAAATAAAAAAGTTAAAAAAAAAAACACTTCAAAACAAACTACAAAAAAATCCCAAACCAAAACCCTCTCAACATCAGAATGTCCAGGTTCATCCCTCATGTGCCAAGTGCCTCGCTTTGCCAAACACCTCGCTTTGGCTATAGCGAGGCGCTTGACACCTTATTTTTCAAACTCCCATGTAACTTCGTACTATGATTTGTCCTGATGTGACTGAAGCGCCTCGCTTTGGTCAAAATGAGACGCTTCAAAGAGAGTTCAAATAGAAGCCAAGGGGATGCCAATAAATGAACCCTTACGTAAAGAGATCATTGGGTGCTACTTTTTCGGGTGACCCAATGCGCTGGGTGGGTGTGGTGGTTTGCCAATTCAAAAGAAAATAAAACCGAAAGTGGTTGTAAATACTTTTTTTTAACAGCCAAAAACTATATATATAGATATATAGACCTAGCAAGAAACTGGAAGGGGTGCTTGTAGATACTTGATAAGATGGTGTAAGAAAGCTCCTTGAGCCTTGTGTACACATCACTTCATACTAACTCTTTTCAGTCCATCATGACTCATGAGACTACAACCCCACGTGTATAACCAGTAGATTTGAACCATTCATATCTAACCATAGTTAGATTCCTCCTTGTGATGCAACCGTAATTCGGTGTCTGTGAGTGTTGGTTTAATTCATTACATTTTGAATAAGATGCTGAGTTTTATTTAAAAAAAAAAAATGATGAGAACTAGGAATCGAAGTTAATAAAAACACCATCATAAATTGTTCTACCCTTCAACTACCCCAAATTAACAACACATTTTCACTTCCCACCCTTAAACCACCCACTATAAATACCACCATAACTCCATCTACCACCCAAATAAATCACCGCCTTTAACCCACTGCCGTCGCTGCGCCTCTGTTGCTCCGCCGCTGTTCCTCCTCCGTCGTTTACGTTGTTGCTCCGTCTACCATCATAGGTATGCATGCTTTGGTTTTATGTTGTTCATGGTGTCCATTTTTATATAACTATTTAAACAAAAAAAGATATAACTATTTCATCGCTGCAACCTGTTGTTGTTCATAACGATCGATTAAAAGATAACACTTTTACCTCGTTGATTCATCTGTTTGTAGTTCACCTATAATTTATATTTTGTTTTCTATCTTCCTCTGCACACCTACTAAAATTTAGAAACATTTAACAAGCTTAAAATAAACGTCAGTGGCATCCATTTTGTCACCTAAACCGTTATGTTGTTGTTCATGGCGTCACCTAAACTGTTATGTTGTTGGTCTTACGAGTTATCATGGTTAATCATATATTTAAGCATTTTATGTTGTTAGGCATTATGTGTTTTTCATTCTTCAAAGGAAGAAGATGATCTCATTTATATTTTATTATTTTTGTTGGTAGGTGTATTCTTAGCTGTTCCCTTCTCTCTAGAGCTACGATTTTACTTTGAAAGTAATATTGACATTAAACTTTCTAGTATTGTAAATATTATTAAGCGTATGTACTAAAGTAACTTAGTATTATTATTAGAAGAATAAGATAGGGATAGAATGGTCTAGCCGTCAGCAACCTTGGTTCTGGTTTGTATTTATTTTTGATTCAGCTTCTTTTTACCTATTTTAATAATTTTTGCCTAGTTTTATATCCTTGTTTGTTGTATCGCAGAAGTTGACGATCGTTTTCCATGGAGGTTGGGTGTATTGATTTTGAGGAGGATCTTTTGGATGAGATGGTTTCACTTGATTTGGTGAAACTTTTGACCGTGATTTCTCTGTTTAAAGAAAATTGCAATATTACGTTTTCATGGATGAGGTAATTGATTATTTTTAAATGTAAAAATGTGTATGACTTAGTTATTTTATTATGACTTTGTCTATCCGGACACACAAAAACTGTCTTTTTAACACCAGCGCATAACTTGATTTAAAAAATACTAAGGGTACCCGTAGTGGCAACGTTATGCAGGCGCTATAACCCCTATAGCGCCGGGGAACACCGCCCCCCAGGCGCTATAGGGCGTTTTGGGTGGGCAGAATTATGGGCATAGCAGGCGTTTTGCATGCGTTGGGAAGAGAGAGGGTTGAATGTGTTTTGACCGGGTGATGATCGAGGTTTTGAAAAAAAAAAAAAAAAAACTTAATTTTTGTTTTATAAATATACATACACACACTTGATCAAACCACCACTACACAAACACACACACAACATTTGAGAGCAAAGCACTACACACACACTTTCAAGGCTATATCATGAATCCTTTCGGTCGAGGTTTCGGGTTTGGTTCCCAAACCAGTGGCGACAACACCCGACCTATAGCTCCGGGTTCGGGTTCAAATCCGCAAACTTTCACGAACCTCTTAAACCAACTGTATGGTTGGGACCCGAACATGTATAATGTTAACATGGGAGGGAGTTTTGGGATGCCCATAGGAGGTGGGTTTGGCCAATCCCAAGTGTACGGGTCATCCCAAATGTTCGGCTCTTCAAACGCTTGGCAAGAGTCGGTTCCGGAGACACAAGGCCCGGTTGAAGAGGAAGAGCCCGTGCGAGGCAAAGCACCCGCCCGACGCCACACAAGAAAAGAGACGGGCGGTCGTGCCAAGAAAAACGTTATACCGTGGACCGACCACGAGTTGTACTCGTTAACCCGAGCGTGGGTTGACGTGTCGGAGGATCCTGAAGTCGGTAAGAAATTATATATTGTTTTGGTAATGTTATATTTTTTTGGTAAGATATATATTTTTTTGGTAATGTTATATTTTTTGGTATGTTTTTTCAGCCAACTATCAATCCAAAGGCGATTTTTGGAAAAGAATACGGACAATATTTTTTGGTCTCTCGGGTAAAGGAGAAGGCTACCGGGAGAATGATTCGATATCGGGCAAGTGGACCGATATCAACCAAAAATGCACAAATTTTCAGGGCATTTATCAGCGCACCAAGTACGGGTGGAAAAGTGGGCAAAGTGACGAGGATGTCTTTGTGGCGGCTTTGGAAGAATACAATCAGACGTACGGGAATTTCGCGTACGTGAAATGTTGGCGCGTGCTGAAAGACTGCACCAAATGGCACCCCGTGCGCCCAACGGTTGGATCTTCTTCATCCAGGGCCAAAAACACGAGGCCTTCAAAAAAGTCGAGGACCTCTGACTCGGTTGATCCCGAAACGCCTACGTCTGACGCGCGTTATGTCGACCTCAACTCACCAGAAGAAAATCCCTTTTTTGTAGGGGAGGAGGGGGCGGAGGAGCTACCTCGTCCCGCCGGTCGACGGGCTGCTCGAGCCGCACGGACGGAGTCTTCGTCGGGGGTTGATAAGTTAGTCCCGGCATTTGCTGAAATGAACCAGCGGCTCCAAGACTTGCGCGATATCGGGGCTCAGCGTATCCAAGAAAACCGAGAGGTCGTTGACATCATGAAGGAACGACAGTTTGAACGCGACTTTGCTTTTTACACGGCAAATCACGACCACCTAGAGGGGAAAGCGCTGGAAATGGCTTTGAGCAGAAAGGCAAAAATCGAAAAAAAATATGGTTTCTAGTATTTTTATCTTTTATTTATGGTTTGTAATTTTTTTTTTTTTTTGGAAATTAAACTTCATTCAAAAAACGTGAAAGCGAGGGCCACCAAAAAGGACCACACGCCCCACTAATTACAACATGAACAACGGGTTTTTAACCCAGACATTCCAATCAATCCTAGTGTTAATCGACCTATACTTTAACCAAATATAAGTCATAGACTTGATCACCGAAACCACTTCCGCCACTTTTGGATGAGCTTTTTGGAAAACAACCTTGTTCCTTTCTTTCCATATGGCCCAACAGGTGGCCCAAAAGATCCCACCTATAATCTTCCTTTCCTTCATATGCCTAGAGCTCAAGTTAAACCAATAAAGAACAGCCTCGAGATCAGGAAATCCAACCACGGCCTCTTTGCACCAACTCCAAACAGAAGACCATACACCAGTAGCAAAGAAGCAATCGAAAAACACATGACTAACCGTTTCATCCGCAGCCTGACACAACGGGCAGCTAGCACTAGGGATCCCAACGTTCCTCTTTAAGAGCTCCACGCAAGTAGGAACTCTGCCTTTTTCAATTCGCCAAACCAGCAGATTCACTTTGATAGGCACCCAGTTAAACCAGCGAAACGTCTTACTGCAACTAACCTCAGGAACCTGCCGCAAAGCTTTTTTAACCGTAGACACAGAAAACTCCTCAGCCGGTTTATTGTTCCACACCCACCTATCTTCATTGTCGCCCAAACTGACCTGAGATAACATATACGTCACGTCTTGTTTTTCGGAAATACCTTCAACCGTGTAAGCATTAGCATACCACAAGTCTGGCATCTGGCAATTCAGACCATCAGACACCACCCTATCGCTAACTGCACACTCCTTATCTTTGTCCAACGCAAACAAAACAGGCCATCTGATAAAGAGAGGGGTATCCCCGAACCAAACGTCCTTCCAAAAACTGATTCGATCCCCCTTACCCAGAGTGCACGTCATAAGACCAAAAACCGGTTGCCCATTAATACGGATCCTTTCTAATAAATCAACTATAACTTTCCAGGTACCCGGCGAAGTTCTCCTGATCGGCAAAAACGACCACTTACCGCGGCCACCATGGATACTAAGAACCACCTTTCTCCACAACCCACCATAATTAGTTTTGAATCTCCAAGTCCACTTGACTAATAACGCCACATTAACTTCGTACAACTTAGAAATTCCCAGCCCACCAAATCTCTTTGGTCTCGTGACCACGTCCCAAGATACCCAATGGATGCCTTTTGTATCTTTATTTCCAACCCATAGGAATTTTTTCATAAGCCTCTCAATCTCTTCCATAACCTCCTTTGGAGCTTTGAATAAGGAGAAGTAATAAACCGGAAGGCTAGCGAGAACCGATTTAATCAATGTAAGGCGACCACCCATTGAAAGAGTTTTAGCCTTCCAAGATAAAAGTCTACCCTTAACCGTATCTACGACCGCACCCCAGTGAACCGATCTATTCATATTTGCACCAATTTTTATACCAAGATAGATGAAAGGTAATTCGCCAACTTTACAACCCAAAATTTCTGCCATATCCTCTACCTCCTTGGGAGACACCCCTAACCCGAATATATGAGACTTCTTGACATTTATTTTCAACCCAGAAACCATGTAGAACAAGCGCAACAATCTATTCACCATGGTGATGTTAGAAGGCGACCACAAACCCATTAATAAAACGTCATCGGCGTACAACATATGAGATAAACACGGACCCCCCGTATTCAATTTAATCCCCTCAATGTCTCCCATATAACAAGCCTTATTAACCATATTCGCCAAACCCTCCATCACAATAAGAAAACGAAAGGGAGATAGAGGATCGCCCTGCCTGAGCCCTTTCTGACACTGGAACTCAAACGTGGGCGACCCGTTAACCAGGACAGCAGAGCGAGCAGAGTGAACGATACCTCGAATCCACATGCGCCATTTGATAGGAAACCCCATTTGCACTAGAATGGAATCTAAAAAGTCCCAGTTCACGTTGTCATACGCCTTTTCGAAATCAATCTTCAAAAAGAACGCCTTCTTATTAGACTTCTTGATCCACCCAATCACTTCGTTAAGCACCAAAGGACCATCCAATATGAAACGCTCCTTGAGAAAAGCGGATTGCGACTCGGAAATCACATCCCCCATGACATTTTTTATTCTAGCCGCAATCACCTTAGAAATAATTTTATTGATAACCCCCACGAGATTTATAGGCCGATAGTCTTTCAACCCCATGGGCGCTTTATTTTTTGCTATCAAGGTAATATACGACAAGCTACATTCATTGCTAATGTGACCCGTATCATGGAAGTCTTCAAAAAGCCTCATCAAATCCTCCTCCAACAAAGACCAGAAATGCTTTATAAAATAGAAATTGAACCCGTCTGGCCCAGGCGCCTTATCAGACCCGCAATCCATAACTGCTTCCTTGATCTCTTCCTTTGAAAAAGTGGCGATCAGCTTGTCTATCTTCTCAAGAGGAACCGGAGCACTTCTCGCTTAACTAACTGAGGTTTAGAAATCCAGTCCCCATCAACCGAAACCCCCGGGATATCATTAGCGACTTTTCTGCCATTAATACAACGATGAAAAAAAGCCGAATTTTCATCCCCCACCGACGCCCAATTGGCCCGAGACTTCTGTTTAAGATCCTTATTTTTCAGAAAGTGTAATCTCTCCAATTCTTTTTTGCTTTCCTCCCACACCCACAACTCGTCTTCCTCTAAATCTCGAGACTCCATGATCAACTCAAGGCGCCTGACGTCGTTCATTAAACACTCCATCTCTGCCCCTTCTTTTTTCGAAAGCTCTCTCCACCAATTTTTTAGCGCAACTTTAACAGCCTTCAATTTATTAGAGAACACTATATCAGCCAAACCTTCAACAGCCACGTTATTCCAAGCTTCTCGGACCACATCTTCACAACCATCTCGATCAAGCCACGAGTTAAACCACTTAAACGGTTTAGGCCCGAAGTTAGAATCGCTAATGGTTAATAAAAGCGGACAATGATCAGACCTCTCCCTAGGGAGCGCTCTGAGACATGCACCATGCCATTTAGTGAAGAAATCTTGACACACCAACATCCGATCTATTTTGCTCATCTTCGCGTCCGCACCAGAACCTGTCAAAAACGTAAATCTACTACCCTGCATATTATACTCTTGCAAACAGGCATCGTCAATAAAACCGTTAAAATCGCGGGCAGCCCTGCTATTGAATTTAGAATTTTTTCTTTCACAATCCCATCTCACCGAATTAAAATCGCCCATAAAAATCCACCTCCCTGACATACCTTGCATAATAGACAAAAGACGCTCCCACAACGCCCTTTTTTCCCCCACCTTTTGCGGAGCATACACATTGACCACGTTTAACACCAACCCATCTTCAACCAAAGTACCCGACGTCAGAATGAAATTTCGGTCCAAAATGGAGTTAAATTTTTTAAATTTCCGAGGATTCCAAACACTAATTAAACCACCGGATTTCCCCCTGGCTTCAATAACCTCAAAATCACAAACCCTGTTGTTCCAGATCGAACTAACATTAAACTGAGCAGAATCCGCCAGAATCGACTCTTGTAAACCCAAAAAATCAACTTTGTGCTTAACAATCAGCCCTTTACACCAAGGGGCTTTCCCCACCGCCCCTACCCCTCTAATATTAAGAGAAAGGAAATTCATCGCTTACCGAATTGTAAACCTTCACCTTTAATAGTGTTATCGACGAGCTGATCGAAACCTTGTAGGTTAATGCCGAGCCGATCACCAAAATCCTTGGTAGCCTCCACCTCTTTTTTTCTGGCTTCCACTTGAACAGTTGGTTTGAGAGGGTCTTCTACATCTTCTGTTTGTTCCGCGTCTTCAACTTCCTCATTCCCAAATTCATTCTCACTAAACAGAGCCTGGAAAGAATTGGAAGTGTTGACCGGGTCCACTCCTCTCGTTTTTACCACGTTAAAATCCTGGCCCAATATAATTGGGTTTAGGTTAAATGGATCCTCCTCAGAAAGCCCGTTATTTTTTAAACCTTTGGTGGGCCTATCGTTACTACTTGTATACTGGCCCCCAGAAGTACAGCCCATTTCAACAAAAGCCTTTTTAACCTTTTTTCTTTTTAAAATTTTTACCGGCTTTGACTCTCCCAAATTCTCAGTCTGATTATTCCCATCATTACCATAAATAATACCCTCGCATTCTTGACCAATGATTGGAGTTTGTATTCCTTCTTCAATGTTTTTAGTGCTCGATCCCACCAAATCCGCTGTCTCTTTCCTACTGGCCATAACAGCCTCATTAATACCTTCCACAATATTCTCCCTTTCCAAATTAGTCTCCATCATCGACGGGATAGGAGAGTCAACTACCGGAACTTCTTCCGATATGTCATCCTTCATCGGAACTTCAACGTCAAGAATGAAATCCGATAGCCAATCTCTATCTTCTTCCTCTACCCATATTTTATAAGTTTTTCCACGCCACTTCAAGAAAATAGTCTCGTGAACTCTAGCTCCGTGATTAAGCAACACCCCAATATATTGAAAAGAAGAATCCAATTCCAAACTATCCAACGGAGGCTTCTTAAGCACCGCTCCAAAATAACTTCCGATGTTTTCAAGAACCCGATCTTCTACCATGCTTAACGGAATCCCAGTCACCTTCAACCAAGCTATGCGTTCATAGGGAACCACTTGACCTTCCCAAATAGCCACTGAATTAAACAAGTCTGGTCGCCTAACCATTTCGTCTCTAGCCATGACAGCGTGTTCTTTCATCTTGAAGGATACCAACACCGTTAGGCCACCCAAGCACCACACCTCACCTCCCCGAAGACCCATCTCAAACATCTCCTGCCTGATCATCTTTAGAACCTCTAGGGAACCGACTTTGACAACTAATGATCTCCCATGCAGGTTCTCAAAAGCACATATGGAATCATCAATAACTATCGTTTTCCCTTTTGATACCCCTGAGAACGCCTCCTTAAAAGACATGGTATTAGTTGCATCAACTTGATGTGGCACGTTATCTTCCTTCGTGTATGGCTGAGCACTCAGCCCTACATTCCTGACCGGACGTGAAGTGCGTTGTTCATTTACCTCTCCCTCCTCCAGTACGAATCTTGCAACGTTAACCTTTAACTTGAAATCCCCCAACCGAATAGACGACAACACCTTCTCCATCTCACGTCGGTCTTTTACATCCAGAAGGGAAACAAAAGCAAACCGTAACCCCTCCTTATTCCGTTTCCTGGCCACGTAGATATCGAAGATCGAGCCAAAATTCCTCACCTCCTTCGCCAAATCAGCACCGCTGCATCTTTCTGGAATGTTTGCTACAAAGAACTTTGTTAGTCTTGCCGAAATCTCCACCGGAATAGGTTTCCGGCGAGAGCCCATAGAGAAAGAATTTTTTTACTCGAAAAAAAAAGTATTTTAATTAGCTTTCATATATTTTCTAGTAAAGCATATTAGTTAAGTGTTTGTATAAAAATATATTTATAATCTCATCGCAAATATAATATAAATTGACATGTCAGTTTTTCTTCTCCAAGGCTGTTGCTATCTACAGCTGAATTGCCAAAAATACGAACGAGTTTGTATGAAATAAATAGTATTTGTATTTTTTTTTGTTTTAGTATTTGTAATTTTTTTAATTTTAATGAAATATTATTAAGTATTAAATATTCTTATTTAAATAAAAAACAATAATTAACCAATCATTACCAATCATTTATAACCCCCACATAACTCTCCTTCCCACTACACCCTCTTTTTCCATAACCCCAACATAACCCCTTTTCTATTACTTTTTAATATTTTAATCCTATAACCCCAACATAACTATCCACCACTACACATACCCTAAATAGTTTTAATGTTATATTAAATATATTAATTAATAGTTTTAGTGGCACAATAACCATAATAACAAAGGCCAGGATATACCAAATGGATTTATTTAACTCGGATGGAATATAATGTGCTAGAAATTTTCTACTGCTTCCACGTAAAAAATTTATGGATTTTTTTGCCAAAGTAGTGGTATAGTACTAAATTTTTGTGCATTTGGAGGGTGTCAGCAGTAAAGTTTCACAAATGGTGAAACCGCAAGATGGTCTTGCGGATTTGCTTATGTGGAGGGGAGAGGAGAGGAGAGAGGCTTTTGCTTAGTAGGAGAGAGGGGGGAGAAAACACATGATGGTCTTGCGGATTCATTGGCCAGTCTTGTAGCTATCTAAATAGTTGAAGGGGGTGTTTTGTAACTTTGGAAGGAAGTAGCAAGATGGTCTTGCGGATTCAAACCTTGGGGGGGGGGCATTTTGTAATTGTTTAGATAGTTTAAGGGGTTTTATTGTTACTAAGTTATGTTATTTATACATATATACATTTTTATAACGGAGACTTATAAATACTACCATTTCAATATCATATATAAGATTTTGATACTAAAAACAATATAACAAATATATCGAAATGGGTGGCTCAGTACTAAACTAGAGTGTATCCCTCTCCATTTAATAAATAATAAATACTTAATAGTACTGTTTTGTGAAACCTTAGTAGTCAAAGCCGTAAGGCATAAAGAGCTCTCCTAAGACAAAAAAGTGTCGAGTCAAAATATTTTAAAAAATGAATAGTAGGCAGATAATAATTTAGAAAAAAAAAGATAGTACCAGAATAAACCATAAACTAATAGAAAACAAATGATTATCGATTTTCATCTGATTCTGATTATTTTCTAGGGTATATGTAAATTATATAGTTAATTATTAACTTCAACCAAATGATCACTTAATTATAGGAAAGTGGTCCGTTCTGCTTGGCTTATATAACCGCCACATGGTCATGCAACTCTAAGTAACAATAAAACCCCTTAAACTATCTAAACAATTTGTGTTGTCTGGTTTGAACTAAAACATAGGAAACTGTCTAATTTTTTATAAAATCTTTTATTATTATTATTATTATTAATTATTTATTGTTATCTATTGTAGGAGGTCGAGCCCGTTCTTACCTTTGGTCACTCATCCTGATAACGTACCAGAACATCGGATCATATTGATAGCCCACGTGAACATCGACCACTTCATCATGCTTAAGCTAGTAGACGACTTTCCAATGCCACGTCCGAGTGCAGCATGGTTGAGTTGGGTAGATGCAGATCAAAACCCATGGTTGGTGCTATTTAGGGATCGTCTAGATCAGGGACGTAGGCTATATATCGAAGAAATACGAACGACGAAAGATGAAGAGAGTGATTTGACCTAAACGATAGGCCTGGTAGTCCGGTGTAACCTTGTTTTTATAATGTATAATGATTTATTAAGCTAGTAGACGACGCTCCAATGCCATGTCCGAGTGCAGTATGGTTGAGCTGGGTAGATGCAGATCAAAACCCATGGTTGGCGCTATATAGGGATCGTATAGATCAGAGACGTAGGCTATATCGAAGAAATACGAGCGACGAAGAACGAAGTGAGTGGTTTGACCTAACTGGTAGTCCTGGTAGTTCTGATAGTCCGGTGTAACTTTGTTTTTATAATGTATAATGATTTATTAAATAGAATTCTTTTTGTTTATATTATTTTACCTATACAATAAGAAATGAAAAATATTTTTTTATAAAAAAAACTTATACAACATAATTAAATCTAACAAAATACAAAAAAAATAAAAAACAAAACCTCTACTGGCTTGTATAGGGCTCTATGGGCTGTAGATGGAAACTATCTACGGGTCGTAGAGACCCTTACAGCCCGTAGAGGTTTGGATCGTCTAAACTAATATAGTTTTTGGCGTTTCAAAAGAATCGCCTAAACTATTATAGTTTCTGTTTAATAGTTTTTGTAAAGGATCGTTTTTATAGAAAACTAATAATGTATTACACGAGTGGAACAATTCAAGTGCGAAATCCCTGAATCGTACGCAATATGATAATAGATCAATCAGACACAGAGAAATCCATGATAAACATCTTTAATCATTAATAATCAATCAAGTTTTAGCATCAAAGACTCAATTACAATGATTAAATTGACTTTCAGAACCTTCTAGACACACACTAGAAACACACACAAATTCTCATGCAAATGACAACTACTTAATATTCAAAACAAACATAAACCTTATATAAACCTGCACATTCGACCCTTGCATTGGTCGAATGTGTACGTTCGACCTCAACAGAGCTCGAACCAAACTATTACATAAACAATATATTCGTTCGACCTACTTCAACCTACATTCGACCCACCGTCTGGTCGAATGTGTCTTCTGATCACCATTCTTCAATACAAAATCGCCTATTATTATGAATCCAAAGCGATAGCTACAAAACGTGTATCAACAAACCCCCCCCCCCCCTTGGCTATTGCTTGGATTGTTGTCTTTCTTGATCAAGTGCCTTGTTCACAAATGGTATAGTACTAAATTTTTGTGCATTTGGAGGGTGTCAGCAGCAAAGTTTCACAAATGGTGAAACCGCAAGATGGTCTTGCGGATTTGCTTATGTGGAGGGGAGAGGAGAGAGGCTTTTGCTTAGTAGGAGAGAGGGGGGAGAAAACACATGATGGTCTTGCGGATTCATTGGCCGGTCTTGTAGCTATCTAAATAGTTGAAGGGGGTGTTTTGTAACTTTGGAGGGAAGTAGCAAGATGGTCTTGCGGATTCAAACTTTGGGGGGGGGGCATTTTGTAATTGTTTAGATAGTTTAAGGGGTTTTATTGTTACTAAGTTATGTTATTTCTACATATATACATTTTTATAACGGAGACTTATAAATACTACCATTTCAATATCATATATAAGATTTTGATACTAAAAACAATATAACAAATATATCGAAATGGGTGGCTCAGTACTAAACTAGAGTGTATCCCTCTCCATTTAATAACTAATAAATACTTAATAGTACTGTTTTGTGAAACCTTAGTAGTCAAAGCCGTAAGGCATAAAGAGCTCTCCTAAGACAAAAAAGTGTCGAGTCAAAATATTTTAAAAAATGAATAGTAGGCAGATAATAATTTAGAAAAAAAAAAGATAGTACCAGAATAAACCATAAACTAATAGAAAACAAATGATTATCGATTTTCATCTGATTCTGATTATTTTCTAGGGTATATGTAAATTATATAGTTAACTATTAACTTCAACCAAATGATCACTTAATTATAGGAAAGTGGTACGTTCTGCTTGGCTTATATAACCGCAACATGGTCATGCAACTCCAAGTAACAATAAAACCCCTTAAACTATCTAAACAATTTGTGTTGTCTGGTTTGAACTAAAACATAGGAAACTGTCTAATTTTTTATAAAATCTTTTATTATTATTATTATTATTATTATTATTAATTATTTATTGTTATCTATTGTAGGAGGTCGAGCCCGTTCTTACCTTTGGTCACTCATCCTGATAACGTACCAGAACATCGGATCATATTGATAGCCCACGTGAACATCGACCACTTCATCATGCTTAAGCTAGTAGACGACTTTCCAATGCCACGTCCGAGTGCAGCATGGTTGAGTTGGGTAGATGCAGATCAAAACCCATGGTTGGTGCTATTTAGGGATCGTCTAGATCAGGGACGTAGGCTATATATCGAAGAAATACGAACGACGAAAGATGAAGAGAGTGATTTGACCTAATTGATAGGCCTGGTAGTCCGGTGTAACCTTGTTTTTATAATGTATAATGATTTATTAAGCTAGTAGACGACGCTCCAATGCCATGTCCGAGTGCAGTATGGTTGAGCTGGGTAGATGCAGATCAAAACCCATGGTTGGCGCTATATAGGGATCGTATAGATCAGAGACGTAGGCTATATCGAAGAAATACGAGCGACGAAGAACGAAGTGAGTGGTTTGACCTAACTGGTAGTCCTGGTAGTTCTGATAGTCCGGTGTAACTTTGTTTTTATAATGTATAATGATTTATTAAATAGAATTCTTTTTGTTTATATTATTTTACCTATACAATAAGAAATGAAAAATATTTTTTTATAAATAAAACTTATACAACATAATTAAATCTAACAAAATACAAAAAAAAATAAAAAACAAAACCGCTACTGGCTTGTATAGGGCTCTATGGGCTGTCTATGGAAACTATCTACGGGTCGTAGAGACCCTTACAGCCCGTAGAGGTTTGGATCGTCTAAACTAATATAGTTTTTGGCGTTTCAAAAGAATCGCCTAAACTATTATAGTTTCTGTTTAATAGTTTTTGTAAAGGATCGTTTTTATAGAAAACTAATAATGTATTACACGAGTGGAACAATTCAAGTGCGAAATCCCTGAATCGTACGCAATATGATAATAGATCAATCAGACACAGAGAAATCCATGATAAACATCTTTAATCATTAATAATCAACCAAGTTTTAGCATCAAAGACTCAATTACAATGATTAAATTGACTTTCAGAACCTTCTAGACACACACTAGAAACACACACAAACTCTCATGCAAATGACAACTACTTAATATTCAAAACAAACATAAACCTTATATAAACCTGCACATTCGACCCTTGCATTGGTCGAATGTGTACGTTCGACCTCAACAGAGCTCGAACCAAACTATTACATAAACAATATATTCGTTCGACCTACTTCAACCTACATTCGACCCACCGTCTGGTCGAATGTGTCTTCTGATCACCATTCTTCAATACAAAATCGCCTATTATTATGAATCCAAAGCGATAGCTACAAAACGTGTATCAACAACCCCCCCCCCCTTGGCTATTGCTTGGATTGTTGTCTTTCTTGATCAAGTGCCTTGTTCATCAGCTTGATTCTTAACGCCTTCTTCTCTTTGCTCATTTCAGGTTCAAGTTGTCTTTTACGCGAACCTTCTTTCGACATATCTTTGAGCACTGCATTGCTTGTTCTACATGCTGAGCTTCACAATAAATTGGATTGAAATATAGCATCTTGATATCATCAGATGAACAGTTAATCAACCACATCGGGTCAAAACCTCTGATCTTCTTGAACATCACAGTTGGATCTTTATCTCTTAGCAAGATTACTGCTTCGACTGTTTTCCAATCGTAATACCACAAATGAAAATCTTTGTTGAAATGTTGTTGGATCGACATCAAAGGAATCTGTTTCATCACAACTGGAGGTTTATTCAAACCTGTGATAGGATCAACCTCATTTTTATGGACAATTCGTTTAGGATATTGAGGCCTAAACAAATTCCATCATGTTCTGCTCTCCCAACTCATCTTATCAGCAAAATAACCCACTGCATCATTGTTCACAGACGCTCCAACCATAGTATGTCTAAAAATGTCCCTCACAGCCCAGTAAGGAAGTGTTTTAATATCATGAAATCTGTAGAAGTACAGAATTCCATTTTCCCATTTCACTCCAATACACCTTAGTTGTGGAAAGTACTTACATCCTAAAGCTCTTCCTTTGAATACTTGATTATGCACTTCATAGAACGCACCCTGAACTCCTGCAATTGGTCTATTAGCTTCTTTTTCTTTCAGTTTTCTTAGCAACTCTTTTAACTCTTCAGATTGTTTGAAAGGTTGTTTCTTATCAGCATCCTTTCCAAACACTTCTTCCAAAACTTTCTTTCCTTTCTTTTTAGCCAACTTTTCAGCTTCTTTCAAACTATCCTCATTGATTTCAGGAATCACCACATTTTTTGTCTTCAACGGATAATATTCTGGATATTCTTCATGAGAGATATCCTCCATTTCAATATCCTCAAACACCGGTACATCTTGATCATCAGAATGTGTTCATGCATCTTTAACTGGTATTTATGGAATCTGTTGATCATTCATGATATCCTCCAGAGATTTCCCAATCTGCTTCGCTAGTCCTTCAAGTACTTCAATAGACATAGCAGCAGATAACTCACCATCCTCTAAATCAGGATCTTGATAATCTATCTCATACCTCATATCTTCACTTTCAAAGATCTCAGGAAATCTACTAGTCAATTCAATTGTCCAGACTTGTTTCTCAAGCATCTGTCTGTACATATTCTTATCTTCCTCTGCCAAAGCACGAATCTCTTCAGTCCAAAAGATAGACTGATCTTCATCCACAGTTTCTCCATTCTTTATCTGTTTGGAGCTAGATTCGCCTTTACTCTTCTCTGATTCTCTCTTCTTGAATCTGTATTTGCTGGTATCATCATCATCATTATTATCATCTGTATCTTTATCACTCGACTCTTTGTCTTTCTTTGAACTCTTACCTCCAGTATTATCATCATCATCACCTGATTCATCACTATCATCATCATCATCATCAGAACCCTCTTCATCTGAATCTTCAAAATCGACCTGTTCTTCTTCTTCCTCTTCCTCTTCTTCACCAGCTTTTAGTTGTGGTGCTTCAGAATATAACTTGTCGATCAATTTCTTCATTTCTTCATTCTTGCTTTCAATCATCTTGATCTTTCTTTTGTTCTTCTTATCAGAAGCTTTGAGTTTCTCAATAGTTTCTTCTAACTCTATCTGTTGCTTCTGAGAGGATAAAACAATCTTCAACAAGTTAGCTTCATTCTCTTTCATCTGTTTGAACTCTTCTTGTTGCTGACTAAAAGCTTTCATAACATTCCCAATTTGTCTATTCACCAATTCCATCACTTCATCAGAAATAGTGACTTTAGGTGTAGGACTCGATTCAGCTCTGGGTTTCTTTGATTTCTTTTCCATCTCTGCTAGAACATTCTTTAAAGTTGCAGAAATGTTATCAGGACTTAATGCTGATGCTGGATCAATTGTAGTAGCTTCAGTGGTTTTCTTCTTCTTTAAGCTTGGTGATGCTGTTGGTGTTGTTGCCTTTGAACTAGTTGATTCAGGAACTTTCTTTCCAAGAACTAATAAATCAATCTCTCTGTTCCTTTTCTTTCTTGGGTTTTCCTTATTTGACATAGTCTTCTTTCTGCCTTGAACTGTCTTTACACCTGTTACTGGTGAACCTTCAAAATCATCTAAGTTCAGTAACATTTCAGCATCTTCTTCTACCATAGTCTTTTTATTCTGTTCTTCAAATAACTTCTCAATAGCTTCAGGTGTAGTAATCTTAGTGGCCTTGGGATCAATACCCTTCACAGTTCCAGTCTGAGAATCCCATTCCTCATCATCTTTAGTCTCTCCACTATCAGCATCATCAACTAACATAGTTTTCGCTTTACCTTTGCCTTTTGTCTTTTGTCTTTGTCACCTTCTTGGTTTTGGTTTCAGTCTCATCAACCTTTTGTTTACCCTTCCCAGATTTTACTCCTTTGTTGATAACCTGTCTCTTTCTCTTGGTTGTTTTATCAACTGGACACAATGGACTGCCAGAATCTGAACCATCATTACTTTTTAGTTTACGACGACTTTTGTTGATGTTCTTAAGTAGAAGAAAACTATTAAACAACTCGTATTATATCACAATACAATTTTTTTTCGCATAAGGCATAACCAGATTCCTATTTATCAAGTCTGAAGATACACAAAGCTGTTAGCAAATCTTTTTGAAGAGGTTGTTTGTGCACGTATATTGTCAAGTTAAGTACAGTAAGGATATTATTGTTTCATATTTAAGCACAGGTGTGTATCCAGCGGCTCCAAGCAACAGCAAAAAGAAAAATCTGCATTCCAATACAAGTAACATGATGGTAGATATTTTTATTTACTCATAGTAAAGCTTCTTAGTAATTCATTCGTCATTTGACGACCTTTTAGTTTGAAATGTAAAGTAATTCACACCCCTAAAAGAAAGAAAGAAGAGAATTAATAAACTTACATCTACGTTGAACTACAAAACTTCTCCTATGCAAATTGAATCCTGGTCTGCAAGTCTGCAACATATTTCGAAAGTGCTAATAAGAAAGCTAAAATTTAAATACAGAATTACACGACAATTGAATCCGACCGACTGATCGGCTTTCACCTATACCAAAGTAACATCTTTTTACCCCAGACCCAATTTGATTAGGTTCCCAACCCACCGTTCCCACCCATATGCCATCTCTACAATTTATTAAAATACTTACCTAAAAGCATAATCAATGTGTGAGATGCAGCCTAGGCGCCTCAAACACACGCACGACAAGTTGTGTGATCAAGCACAATGAGTGCCTCCATCCATCTAGGCACAAAAAGCAAACTAACCTTAGAAAAAAATAGTCTAAAAGGGCCAAATTCCAGGCGAAACCAGCAAAAAACTGACCTGGACCAACTGAAACAAGGCTGAACCAGCCTTATGGTTCCATTAAGTGAATTTACTCGTCTTCATAGCTATCTCCATTACCAAGTTTCTTTACATGAAGCAGTTTGGGATGAAACCAAATTAAAAAC
Source organism: Ambrosia x helenae (assembly GCA_030844895.1). Lineage (NCBI taxonomy): Eukaryota > Viridiplantae > Streptophyta > Magnoliopsida > Asterales > Asteraceae > Ambrosia > Ambrosia x helenae. Next base: position 22,879,891 of record CM061232.1, on the reverse strand, counting down.
AAAAGAATTATTTGTCTTTATCTTTAATTTAATTTTAATTTTAATTTTTGGACTTAGATTCTAAAAGAAAATTACATTAGCTCTTATTTATATTTGTAAAATTGCATTATCTACAAATTTTTCTATACCTATATATACTTTTTTATACTTTTATTATTGGACTTTTCTTGTCTCGGGGTTACGCCAGTGTGCCTCGCACCTTGAAATACCTAGCTTTAGCTTTTTATTGGCATCTCCTATTTCACATGAAAGCAAAAATAACGTTAGCATATCATGTTGTTAATGTTCATCAAAACTTAAAAAGAGCCGATTTGCCTACGAGATTCGACAAATAGATCTTTATTGTTGATTTAGGAGAGCAGTTTTACAACCTACACATTAGTTCGACAACTCAAATGCTACAGCCTGTAGTAACAATTCTACAAATTCTGTAACAATTCAATATACCTTCTCACGTGTGGCTTCAGTGACTTCCATCATTAATTTTTTCACTCCCAACCTTCTTAAGAACATTATTACAAAATGTGGCAAGTAACTCTGCACTTGAACTTCCAGCAACTACAACCGTCTTGTAGAATATTTAAAACATTTCTTAAGTGCCTAGAGAAAAAGATATAATAAAAAATATGACACAAATTACCAAGATTTAATCAAGAGATAACCCAGTGACGTATTTTATCGAATACCTTGTAGGTGGCTGTAAACTTTTATTTAACATATAAAAAGAATCGGAAGATGGATTAAGTGTAGAAACTTTAAAAATTTCAATTTAAACAAGACCCTTATAGGGGCTGCTCATTTTTATCAAAATTTTTTATGTTTTGATACTTCCTAATTACCTCAACATTGCTGCCAGAATCTAGGACCATAAAAAGCTTTGCGAATCAAATAAACTCTTGGTAAGACACATAATACATTATATGCTAAACAATAGTTCAACTAAAAATGATAAAAGCAAGCATTCAAGACATGTCTAATACAACAATACTGATGCAAAAAATCAGCATTGGGTCTTTTATATGGATCAGCATACAAATCATACGGTACAGGGCTGGAAGTTATGCATAAATTTCGGTATCAATCGGTATAATACCGAAAATACCGGTACCAAACCAATACCAGTACCAAACTGGTATATTCGGTATCAGGATCGGGACCAGTTTTTCAGAAATTTCAGGATCGGTTTTTTCGGGATTGGTCCCGTTCCGAGCTCATCCCTATTACTCATTACTCTTTTCATTGATTCAACAAAAAGGGGCATTTGATTATTATCTCAAATCAAGAAGATTACAAGTGTAAAATTAAGTGTTGCAGAAGGCGCTAGGCGGGCGGTGAGGTCCAGCCTAGGGACTTGTCAGGACTAGGCGAAATTAGGCGAAATTAGGCGTTTTGGTATTTTTAAACATATTTTATATACATATACACAAATTTAAGTGTTTTTTGAAAATATATTAATATTTACATATTTTATATAAGATAGTGGCCATCAAAAGATTGTAAATATTTTAAAGTTATACTTTTTAAAGAAGAAGTCCAAGCCCCAAGGAGTAAAAAATGAAAACCCAAAGCCCAATACCTTAAAAGAAACCAAACAATTTATAAAGCAAATTAGGGTTTCTATTAAAACTTAAAAGAAAAAGCAGCCGCTATTTTATTTTCACTCCTTTTCACATCTTCTCAGATGAAAGATGAATACACTACACTACAACAACAATGTATCCTTCTTTTTCACTTCTCAGATGAAGACACTGCAACACCAGTTATGATTTTAATCTTCCGATCAGTAAGTTCAGTCCCTCCGATCAGTAAGTTCAGCCCACCGCCCAGCCCGCCCAATCTGCCGCCTAGACCCGCCCGCCTACAGCCCGCCTAATCCTCAAAAAGCCTAGGTCACCGCCTACCTCAAAATTCCGATAATTGCCACCGCCCAGCGCCTAGGACGCTTTTTGCAACACTAGTAAAATTAATATGAATAACAATTATAATGTTAACATAATCCTATCGAAAAATTGGATATCTTGAGTTCATGGAAGAACATGAAGCAAATTGAATTCAAAATAATAAAAGAAACATAGACATAAAAGAAATAGAAGTTGCAATTTACTCTCTTTCAAAAATCCCCAAACAAACCTCATTGTAGATTATATCAAAGTGTCAGAGAAGATTACAATTGTAAAACCAATATGGATAATGAGTAATTGAGTATAATGCTAACCAAATTGCCAATTTTTTTAAGTTAACATAATCATAATATTGGATTTCTTGAAGTATATTAAATTGAAAGTAATAAAAGAAACATAAACTAACCACCAACAAGAGAAGATATGATGATCCAATCTGAGAACCAGCAAAAGGGTGAAGGAAAAGAGTTAAGTATGAGCAGAGAAAGCCTGTAAAGATTGTGTTATTCTGCCCAGCTCATTCCTCTCGTTGTAAACCCTAGAATCCTTGTATAACACTTCTTGATCTTTGGGGTATGCTCTTGTTAGCCCTTGTAGCATCTTCTTTTATCCCATTGTAACCCAAAAACAGGTTAAAACACTAAAACTTCAACAAACAAACACAATTTCCGAGTGAAATAAGTAAATACCAAATATCATCATCGTCATTTCTCTCTCTCATCGTTCTTCTCCTATCCCTGCTTCTCTATCTCACTTTTTATCTCTATGATGCGTAGGTGAAAAGACAGGCAATAAGTAAGCATAAATAATAATCCTAATTGAAGACAGGAATATAATGAGTCTGGAACGGTTTCAATGACCTGGAAATGTTGAATGATGAGAGGCCAACGACCACATTGTGGGGGTAGGGATGGGAAAAGAGGGTATTATGGTAAAAGTGTTTTGATATTGTGAATGATGAGGTGGGTGAAATGTCTATATTACCCTCCTAAGTGTCTTAATTGTCACAACTATCACCATAATACCCTTAAATTTCTTGCTTAAATATGTTGTACATCTTGCTTCTTAAGTTGTATGGAAATGAAAATGACCATGTTGGCCATCACCCCTCCTTTATAATGTACTAGTGGGAAGGCCCGCGCGTTGTGGAACGGTTTCAATGACCTGGAAATGTTGAATGATGAGAGGCCAACGACCACATTGTGGGGGTAGGGATGGGAAAAGAGGGTATTATGGTAAAAGTGTTTTGATATTGTGAATGATGAGGTGGGTGAAATGTCTATATTACCCTCCTAAGTGTCTTAATTGTCACAACTATCACCATAATACCCTTAAATTTCTTGCTTAAATATGTTGTACATCTTGCTTCTTAAGTTGTATGGAAATGAAAATGACCATGTTGGCCATCACCCCTCCTTTATAATGTACTAGTGGGAAGGCCCGCGCGTTGCGGCGGGTATTTATGCTTTTCTTCCCACACGTTGCGCGACGGGTTTCACGTTTTGCAGCACTTTGTTTTTCAATGTTTCGTTTTATGTTTGGTTATGTTCCTTGTGTGGAATACCTACGTAATGAATTCCCATGAGTAAGGAATGAAAAGAAGTAACGTTTAGTAAAAGAATGGTTCTTATGCAAATCGTAACTGTAAGAAATAATGGGCATGAGTTTGTCCATTTCAGGTGGGGCCATGTCTTCTTAAAGTTCCAAGGGAAGAGTGATTGTCGATTACTTCCTAAATGGCAGCTACTTTTGGATGATGAAGAAGGAAAACCATAAGTCAAAGGATGTTTGTGAGGGTAGGGATGGAAGAAGGAGGGTAGTATTGTAAAAGTGTTTTGATATTGTAAAGCATGAGTTGGGTCAAATGTCTACATTGCCCCTTTAAGTGTCTTAATAGTCACAACTATTCCATAATACCCTTGAATTTCATGCTTTAATATGTTGTGCATGTTGTATCTTAAGTTATACGGAAATGCAAATTACTAAATTGTACATCACTCCTCCTTTATAAAGTAGTATAGATATAGATTAATTTTGACAAACATTAGAAATGACCGTTGTACTATTTATATTTATATTTAATATGGGCTTTCTATCCCCAGATCTTATTAATGTTCTTGAACCACCAAAGAAAACATTATATGATTTTTTCTCTTTGAAATTTCTTCGAAAGCCTGGTGGGCACAAGCTTGAGGCATCAGACAGCCCATACCTTGTGCGGGTTGGGTAATTGATTTGGGCCCACGATAACAAGGGCTAAAGGGTAGAGGTGCACAAAAAAACCGAAACAGGAATCGGAACCGAAAAAAAAACCCGAAACGGGGTATACCCGGAACCGTACCTGACCCTACCCGCTGGGTACGCATAGGGTATACATTTCTATGTAAAAAACCGGACCCGGAACCAGACCTGATTTATACCCGGTTGTACCGGGTTTTTCGAATACCCGGCACCGGACCCGACCCGTTAAGCACCCCTAAGTCATGAGCTGGCAGCTAACAACATTTTATCCAGCACGTATGTGCTCAAGTATCTGAAGCTACAAAGAATAAAAAATTGTTTGCCTTCAACACAAATGATACTTTTAATGTCCCAATAATATGAATAAAATACATGAAATAGCCAAACAGCTAGTGGTTAAATGACCATGGTCCTAGCAGGTACCCACATACATATTGCAATTTGCACTGTAATACTATGACATATTAGGGTGTATTAATAAACGGGATGTAGTGGGAACAAAGAAGTTCCTTTGCCATATTTCTTGTCATTTAAAATAATGACAAGAAATATTATTTCCAATTGGTATTAACACTCAACTCCGTACTTCTTTGTTCCCACTACATCCCTAGCTGCATGACATTTATGTTTAATAAGTAACTGGAACACATATTTTATCTTTTCAAGTAGCCCTGTTCGCTTAATGTCATTAGATAATGTCTAGCTATAAGGGTTAAAATATCCCTTGCAACCTTCACCTTGATCACATTCCATTGGAACAAAGTCAACATTCTTTCTATTCCCTGCACTTATACTGTCATAACTATCCTTATACTTGTGTCCAAATGGCAAACCCTATACATCCTCATATCCATAACTGTCACTAAAACGACCATTAGCTAACTCAGAGTTAGAAACTGAGGAATTTGACTGCAATTCAATCATTCTAACAGCAACACTGGCATCCAATGCTCTCCAAGGATAAGTCAGAAGCATTTCAGTCCATTCACCATCAACATTTTGAGGTAACACAGCTTGCAACTTTGGTGAAAAACTATCCATGTGCTCATGTAACATGTGCTGCTTCTGCAAATCTGGATCTGCAAATTTCTCACCACATCTACAGCACATCCAAAACCTCCAACCATTATTACCCACAGTAAAAGACAACGCTTCAGTAATGACTTCATACGCCAACCCATCTTTTTGTGATTTAAAATAGGATTTAATATTTGATATCGTTTTCATTTTGCCACTTTTTCTTCGCTCACCTGTTCGCTGGCCCGAGCCAGAAGAAGATTCTGGAACCTTATCTTCTTCCGTTTGTGACTGGGAAGACTCTAGTTTCTGCTGCAATAACCTTGCTGCATCGACCTTAACTTCAATCTCCTTCTTTCGTTCTTCATCCGTCTTACATGCTTTGTTAATATCATTCGGCCTTCTCGCTTGAACCACCCTTACAACCATTGGATCATCAGGAACCCTCCTAATAGGAATAATCCTAAACTTATCCTCCCCATTCCCTAAATTCCGCATCCAACTCGAAATAGTACCAAGACTCGCCCTCTGAAGCAACGCCCGAAGCTCATTCTGCACATGCTCAATCCTCGCATCCGCCGTACTAACTTTCTGCTGACTCACATCTTGCAAACTCTCCTTCCCAGGATCTATTGGATTCTTAACCATCTAACAAAATAAACACATTCCAAATTGTGTCCAATAGCACAAAGTACCAACATCCACCTCGTTGCCTCATGACTGCAAAATTTTTTTTTTTAACAAACACAGCATGTTACCAACATAGTAATGGAGATTGGAGAACAATCATGGTAGTAGCCAAGTTCTGTAGATGATCACTGAAAGTTTTGAAAAACTGTGGATGGACAGAATGGGCTGGGAACGGGTCAAGCGGCCAAGTTGAGCTAACCTTAGTTTTAAAAAGCTCTGAAAACACATCAGAAACTTGAGGCGATGCCTCATGTATAACTTCTGGGTCATAATTAGTCAAAAGTTGGGTCTTTAAAACAGTTGAGAGAGGCGCAAGAAACTTTATAAAAAACAACAATCTTTACGTAAATCTACTCATGCCGCTTCTTTAAGTTCAGGCTACTTTTGCTTCCTCGTCTTTTGGTCGTCATCCATCCGGCACGCAACAGGTGCATTGTTTAAAAAAAAGTTATCTATTTATTCTCATTTGATTGCATCACTAAATTCCTCAACTGACTAACTTACTTTCGAAGGACACTGATCTCATCATCCAGGTCCGCATGCATTGGATCAATGCGCAGTTGGATTTCATCAGAACTGGTCCCTTGTCTGGTGCTAAGCCCTTCTATGTGAATGATTCAAATATCCAAATGAGTATTTACCTCAATTATGACTTTCATTTTTTTAAGTTGGTTGACAGATTGATGATATGAATTGATACAATCAAACAATTGAGGATTTCTGAATATGAAACTAAATTAACATTGCTATAAATCAATAGCTCATACCATATCACATTCCTTTGGATGAGTAAGCATCTATACTCCAGCATCCATAGCAAAGTTTGATCCTACCTGCACAATCACAACTGAATATCACAAATGTGTACACCATATCCAACCTTTATCATTTGCCCCATATGATCCGTTCTACCTCACGAATTGCCCAATATAATTAAAATATAAAAAATGTCAAAATAAATGGGCAGATAAGTGTTGATGTGTCGGCCCAAATCCAAATGTATTAAGAAGTACCCGGTTTGACCCAAACCTGTTTTACCCTGTAACCCAAACTTCATAAAGCATATCGTTTCTACTACATGTAGCATCAAAAACAGGATAAAGAGCCTTGACAGACTTCACATTGATAAAATTGATATCACCCGATCTTGATCATCCCTCCCCAAGTGAACGGTAATGGTATATGCCCTTTTGACCAATTACTTCTGAATGGGCTAAACTTTAGTCGTATTATCTTAAAGGAATTAAGTCAAGTTTTAAGCTGAATAGACTATCATTCTAAAAATACCGGAGGTCCAAATCCATCTTCGATTTTACCTATAAATCAGCATATATAAATAAAACAAGTCCCACGCACCTTTCCCAGCATCAGCAACACTGTAAGTTACAAAATATGCGGGCACGAAGAAAACTAAAACAAGAGTAGAACTGAACACGTCCGCTATACGATATTTAACATGAAAAATTAGGCCAGTTTTCTCAAGTAGACAACTCATTTCCTGTAATGAATCCGAGAATTCTGAAACACATGGCCAGTGTTAGCAAGATGTATGAAGACAATGACAATAATTTGAGGAAAGCTGAGGTGGCATGCATTACCAACATACTTCTAACTTCTAAGCGCCAGATACGAGTCAAGTAATTCTTAATGACAGATAAAACGACAATACAATTATACAAAAACTATAAACTAGTAGCACCGTATTAAAATTTCCAACGTACAAAGTAGCATCAAGTTTAGGCAGTTATTTTGAGACAGAACAAAGTAAAGTTAGAATCATGACGACACTTATCGGATCAGCGCACGCAACACAAATACACCATAAACCTTACTTCATTTCTATAACCGGAAAGACAACCATAAATCACGAATTTCAATTAGACGTCATTTAAGTTAAACTCGAATAAAAATGCAAATAAGAACATCAACCTTCAAAGAATAAAACTCATTTATTATCCCAAATAAAAAGAGAGCATCAATTAAATACCATAGGCAGTGTTCGAGGCACTCGCAGCAACCCTAAGTAAACCGTCATAGCAATCTGTCATGTCTTGCATATCCTGCAAATAAATAAAATTAAACACTGTCAATTGATTCAAAAAAGAAAATCTCTCATTGCGATCAAGCATGAAACCAACAGTATTTAACAACTTGAAACACACACAATACACTAAAAAGAAATGAAGAAACACAAATATAACAATCCGAATGTAACAGTGCTAGTTATGTAAATATAGGAAAGGACGTAATTCTCATTAATCAATAAGAAGAATACAGAACACTAATTCAGACTATTACAGAGTTTCGACTATAATCTATCTCTCACAGCTATATAGTATGAATTCTCTCTCGCCCGGCTGATCCCTTCTTCTGATGACGAAGGGGGGTATTTATAGGCCCCTGAGGTGGTCAGTGATTGGATGTGAGGAGAATGACAGCTGTCTTGTACTATTGCGACCGTTGTCATTTCTCGCGTTGTCTCTCTGTGATTGGTCCACGTGTCCTGCTATTGTCCTTTTTGTCCTTTCCTGTACCTCATACTGGCAGGAGATCGTGGAGCAGGGAATAAACGCTTCTGATTGGCCACACGTCCCTGCTCCTGTCGGGTGACACCTGTCCTTTGTTGACTTTGCGTGCGCCGTCTTCTAGAATTCCACGTCATCTTGTTGTGTTGACGTGTGTGCGTCATGGTCGTGCGCACGCGCGGGTACATATCTTTTCAAGTCCCCCTAGTCTAGTGTATGCGCAGCATGCGAGACGCTGGACTTAGTAAAATGAAAGTGTCAATGCGGGTGGTTTTTTGCGCTTCAGGTTGATTTCTGGTAGCCGTGCGCGGTGTATTGCAAGTGGTAAAGGTGCGGACGTCAGTAATTAATGCTCACATCAATGTTGTCAGTCGGCGTGTATGAAGCGACAGGTTGTGTAGCCGAAACGTTTTTGACGGTTGTACTGTCAGAGACGTGGTGGGGTCGCCTGGTCGGTTCAAATGCCTTTTTCTCTTTCATCTCGTGACGTGTCATTTGCTGACTGGATGTCCTTTTCAAATTTAAAACCGTCATGCCACGTGTAAGCCCCCTATGTAATCCCTCTTTTTTCATCCATTTTGTTTTACTTTTTCTCCAAGTATTTTCTCTCATTTCCTGTTCTTGTTCATCAGTTTCTTCATCTTTTTGTTGCTTATTTTCATCCGAAAGGCGATTTTAGTTGTGAAGATGGAACATATCACAAATATTTCGAAGAAAAAACGTGGGGATCCAAGAAAGGGGATGATGGATCCAAGAAGAGGCCGCCTCATGCCGGAGAGGTCACGGTGGTTTGGGGGAGGGATGAGTTTAGGAAGTTCAGGAAGGGATGTGGGTTCCCTTCCTCGTATGGTGTGGAGATGCCTGCTCCGGATAAGACCATCCTGGAAACCCCTGCAGGGAAGGTTGGGCTGTACGCTTGTTACTTCCGGGATTGCAATTTTAGGGTTCCGATTACCCAGTTTCTGGGTACCTTTATACGGGCAGTGGGTGTGCATATTAACCAGATACACCCTGGTTTGATGTCAAGGCTTATGTTTTTTGAATTCTACTGCCATGCCTACAAGATTGAACCATTGGTGGAGATGTTTTATGTATTCTACAGTTTGAGTTTCGTGGAGAGCTGGCTCTCCTGCAGACCGCGTGCTGGAGTGCCTGCATGTGCTGGGGCAGGTGTGAGAAGCTTTCGGGAGTGGAAGCCTAAATTTTTCTGGATCAACCAAGGGGTCATCCCCATAGAGATGGGTCGATTGGACCCGGCCGAGGGGATAGGGAAGGTTGTGCTTATAGAATACAAGGGGCAAGACTGGTTCAAGACTTTGACTAGCCATCCTGTTGATCTGTGTGAGATCCCAGAGACTGGACTGGTGATGGCTGGGATGAGCATCAAGTATGATGTGAAGGGTCGTAACCCGCATCTCACTCAGGATGGGAAAAGTTAGTTGGTACTTTTTTCTGTTTTCGCGCTCCGCGCCCAATTTATTTATCAATGTTAATCCGCCTTTTGTTATGTGTTGTTTTCAGATGTTAAGAATTTGTATGACATGCTGTTGGGCGGAGATGACATGGGCTTCGCTTTTAGGGAGTTGGCGGAGGATGAGCTGTATATTTTGGAGAAGGCTTGGGACACGCTCATTCGTCCGAAATTGGGTGAGGTGGCGCATGAGCAAGCCCCGTCGCAACTGCTGATAACTGAAGCAGGTGAGTCCTCGCCACTTTATGATAATCCTTCGCCCGTCAACATGTTCATGCGGGCGGGCCTTCCTTTAATTATTATATCCAGCGATGAGTCGTCTGACTCATCCGAGTCCTTCTCTCCGCTTCCGTCGTCCGCAGGCACTCAAGGCCCGCAGTCGTCCCCTGCGCGTATTGAAGATGACAGCGATGAGGAGACTGAAGACGGCGATTTCCTTGTACATCGCATCGCGAAGCCGTGGTCAGAGGCAACCGGAGGTGAAGATTGCTACTTCGTTCTTAACCACGAAGTGGTTAATAGGTATTTTGAAAATTACCACCATTTTGAACGAAGCTATGTTGAACTTTCAGATGCGTTCGTTCAAGGAGATTCGGTGGTGAAGCTGACTGAGGAGGTGCAGGGCGCGCTGGTGACTAAGCCCGTTTTAACTGAGGCAGCGGAGACTGGTGTTGTTGCTACTGATGTGCCCCGCCGGAAAAAGCGCTCCAGGCGTGCTGGATCTATAGGCAAGAAAGTTGTGGGAGAGTTGACACCCCCTGTTGAGAAGAGGGTTAAGTTAGACGACCTTGTGCATTCCGCAGAAGATAGTCTGTTGGGTAAGTGCTCGTGTTCTTTTTCCCTTCTTTTTGTAGCATTATTGTTGTTATTAACTAGTCGTCTTTCCATTTCTGCAGCGGATTTGCTGAATGCTAGTGTGTCAGAGAATGTGTTGACGGCCCCATTTGCTGAGGGGTTTAACCTTGGCCCTTCGGGGCAAGCATCTCCCAACTTGCAGATTCAAGAGCCTGCGTGCACTGAAGTGCAGCTTTTAATCGTGTTCCTGTTCAGCAAATTAGGGTTTTGCTTCTGCAACTTCTCAAGGTGATACATTACCGGTCAAAATAACCTTCAATTCTTGTATATCTGGTAGTTTAAATGTTTTTATGAATCTGTTGTTTAATTATATGTTCCAATCTTACTCATCTCTTCCATTAACGCATAGATCTAAAAGTTTGTCTGCTAAAAAGTTGTTTGTGTATTATAATGGTCCGTTGACCTGCGTGTTGCCGTGTTTTCTTTTGGTTGTTGATGTTTTTTATAGGAAGAACTTTATTAGAGGTTGGCATGTTCTTCTTCCTAAATCAAATAAGGTTTAACATGTTAAGTGATTTTATTACATAAAGTAATGTTTGGGTGTTTTGATCTTACACCCGTTTATACATATCTTATTCATCTCCATTTGTGTTTTAACAATAATCGAACTAGTAACGGTTGGTTGCAGGTAGTAAGTTTTGCAGATGTTGGTTAGGTTATTATTAAGGTTTGTGAATCTGATGCGTCTATGTAGTTTTGGAACGGAGAGAGTAATAAAAATGTGATCCGGTTGTTTATACTCATATGTTCCATCAATGCCTAGATCTAAAAGTTTGTCTGCTAAAAAGTTGTGTGTGTTTTATAATTATCTGTTAACTTGCGTGTTGCTGCATTTTCTTTTGGTTGTTAATGTTTTTTACAAGAATAAATTTATTGGATGGTTGACCTGTTTGTCTTGTTGCTAGAAATATGATCCTCTGTCATAGACTAAATCAAATAATGTACAACATGTTAAATTATTATTTTATTAGATGGCTGGCTTGCTAGTGTTGCTGTTAGAAATTGGGACTCTCCTCAGTCATAAACTAAATCAAAAAATGTTTAACATGTTGAAGTATTTTATTAACAGGTTAAATTATTTTACTAGATGGTTGTCTTGTTCGTGTTACTGCTAGAAATTTGCAATATTTATGTCTCCTCTGTCATAGACTAAATCAAATAGTTATGTGCTCCAATCTTACTCATATGTTCCATCAACGCCTAGATCTAAAACTTTGTCTGCTATAAAGTTGTGTGTGTGTTATAATATCTGTTGACTTACGTGCTGCTGCATTTTCTTTTGGTTGTTGATGTTTTTACCGGAAGAAATTTGTTAGATGGTTGCCCTGTTCATGATGCTGCTAAAAATATGGACCTTGGTTTTATTGGACCAGCCTACTCCATTGCAATTGCTTGCGTGACATTTTTGAGTAAAAAATATGGACCTTGGTTTTATCGGACCAGCCTACTCCATTGCAATTGCTTGCGTGACATTTTGTACTGCAGCAGATCATATTTGTCAAAGGATAGCTGATTTGATTATTCCTGGTGGTGCAGAAGCTTGCTATAAGACAATAATTTTGCGGGCTTTTGTTCCCTATAATGCATTGTCTTGAAAAAACAATGATCAGGGCTTTGTTAGGGGAGAAGGGGTTGACATTTTTATAACTTTCCACCCATGAGACAGCTAATAAAGACCTGGTCGCTGGAGAGAACTATTGCAGACCTAGTAGCCGGTGCAATCAATTATGTCTCTAACCTATCCTGGTGTTACCCAATTTGGCTATGGTGAAAATTTTGGTGGCATTCGTGTTTAATTTGCTCAATCACCACGAAAAACCATCTGTGAGGTAACATTGATCAATTTCATTATTTTTTTAGTGTTTACTTTGATCATTATTCTATGATTATTGTTCAGTTTCTTCAATTTATGTTGAATTTGATCATAATTCTTGGATTTTTGGTAAACTGAAGTTTGTTTTTAGGTGAAATACTCCGATCTAGGTTTTCTTTAAACAGTTCGTTGATAGTTCTAGGAATTAATCAATTTAACATGATAATTTTTTATTTCAATTCCAATTTCATATGGATTTATAAAACATCACATTAAAAAGATTTAAGATGTTAAATTGAAATTGGTTGATGTTTGGGTTTGAACATGATTTCTTGATAGTTTTCTATCTGTGAAGGGGTGGTTGATTTGATGATTCCTGGTGGTGCAGAAGATTCTATTAAGCAGGTAATGTTGCGAGCTTTTGTTTCCTTTAATGCATTGTCTTGAAGAAACAATGATCATGGCTTTGTCATGGGAGAAGGGGCTGGCATTCGGATGTCAACCTGATTTGTGTATTCAGAATCTTTGGTTGAGATTGCTTTATGAGTTTGTGCAGATCGATTAAGAGCGTGTAAGTGTGCTTGCTTTAAAAAGGTTATACCATGTTTGGGCGTTGTGTTTCTTGCTATGGATCTTGGATTTTTTTACCAACCCACTACATGAAATTTCTTGCGCGAAATCCGATTATTGCCTTTGTGCTGCAGCAAATCCAACATCCCTGGCCCCCTGATCCGTAAGGATCTAATTTTTGTATTAATTTTTTAATATTTTTATTCATAACATTTTGTGGTTTAAGAAAAATGAATTTAACATGTTATAGTATTTTATTTCTATTGAGTTTTCTACTTTGTTGTAAAACATAACATTTAAAATATTAAACATCTGAAATTAAAATTGTTTAACATGTTAAATAGCCTTGCTATTAAAGCCGAAACATTCCTAGCAACATCAATTTCAAATTATTTTGGATTGTAAGATTGTGAAAAAACACAGAAAATAAACGTCTGAAATTAGAATTGTTTAACATGTTAAATAGCCTTGCTATTAAAGTCGAAACATTCCTAGCAACATCAATTTCAAATTATTTTGGATTGTAAGATTGTGAAAAAACACAGAAAATAAAATGGTTGAGTTGTTATTCATTTGCAAGTGTATATATAATGTTCGGTGTTTGGATTATAACTTGATTTATGTATTCAGAATCTTTGTCTAGGATTGCTTTTTGATAGTGTGCAAATCGATAAAGTGTGTTTGTTTTGAACAGGTTATTCCATGTTTAGGTTGTGCGCTTCCTGCTATGGATCTTGGGTTTATGGAACCATCCTACTCTATTGCAACTACTTGCTCGGCATCCGACTATTGTTTTTTTGCTGCAACAAATCATATCTATGAGGGGGGTACCTAATTCGATGATCATGGCTTTGTCATGGGAGAAGCAGCTAAAGTTTTGGTAACTTTTCACCCATGTTCATATTATTTTGTGGCTTCAAGAAAAATGAATTTAACATGTTAAATTATTTTAATTCAGTTGCAGTTTTTCCTACCTTGTGCTAAAACTTAACATTTAAAAGATTGAACATGTTAAATGAAAATTGTTTAACATGTTAAATAGTCTTGCTATTAATATCAGATTTTTAATGTGAATTATAGTAACTTGGTTGAAACATTCATAACAATATCATTTTTAAATTATTTTTGGATTGTAGGATTTTAAAAATATGGAGATAATAAAATGTCCGAGTTGTTATTCATCCACAAGTTTATATATATTGTTAGTTGTTTGGATTTCAACTCGGTTTATCTATTCAGACTCTTTGTCTGAGATTACCTTAGGATTTTGTGCAGATTGATAAAGAGCGCGCAAGTGTGCTTGTTTTAAAGAGGTTATACCACGTTTGGGCCCTGCGTTTCTTGCTATAGAACTTAAGTTTATGGGACCAGCATACTGCATTGCAATTACTTGCGTGAAATCCGATTATTGCCCTTATGCTGCGACAAGTCCAACATTTCCATCCCCCAATACATAAGGATTTGATATTTGTAAATTTAACATGTTAAGTTATTTTATTTCTGTTTGAGTTTGCTACTTTGTTGTAAAGTTTAACATTTAAAAGAATTAACATGTTAAATTAAAATTGTTTAGTATGTTAAATAGCCTTGCTATTAAAGAGTTTATCAAATTTTCAATGTGTTTTGTTGTAATTTGTCCTAAACATTCCTAACAATATAAATTTCAAAATAATTTTTGATTGTAAGATTGTGAAAAACCGTAGAAAGTAAAATGTTTGAGTTATTATTCATGTGCAAGTTTATGTATATATATTGTTAGTTTTTTGGATTATAACAACATTTATGTATTCAGAATGTTTGTCTCGGATTGCTTTACAATAGTGTGGATATCGATAAAGAGCATGCAAGTGTGCTTGTTTTAAATAGGTTATACCATGTATGGGTTGTGTGCTTTTGTTATGGATTTTGGGTTTATGGGACCATTCTACTCTATTGCAACTGCTTGCTCGACATCCAATTATTGCTTTTGTGCTGTAGCAAATCATATCTGTGAAGGGGTACGTGATTTGATAATTGCTAGTGGTGTAGACGCTTGTATTAAGCCTATAATGTTGCTAGGTTTTGTTCCCTGTAATGCATTGTCTCCAAGAAAGAATGATCATGGTTTGTCATGGGAGAAACGACTTGCGTTTTGGCAGCTTTCCACCCATGTCCATATTATTTTGTGGCTTCAAGAAAATTAACTTAACATGTTAAATAATTTTATTTTTGTTTGAGTTTTTCCAGCCTTGTAAAACTTAACATTTAAAAGTTTTAACATGTTAAAATAAAATTATTTAACATGTTAAAATAAAATTATTTAACATGTTAAATAGCCTTGATATTAAAGAGTTTCTCATAGCTATAATGTGATTTATAGTAATTTGGCTGAAACATTCCTAAAAGTATTGTTCTCAAATTATTTTTGGATTGTATGATTTTGAAAAAAATGCAGATAATAAAATGTTATAGTTGTTACTCATAAACCCAAGATCCATAGCAAGAAACGCAACACCCAAATGTAGTATAAACTCTTTAAAGCAAGCACACTTACAAGCTCTTTATCAATCTGCACAAAATCGTAAAGCAATCTTAGACAAAGATTATGATTATATAAATTGAGTTGAAATCCAAACAACTAACATGTGGCCGGCTAGGGAGTTTGTAGATGGGAATGAAGTGAAAAAAGCAGCATGAACGACACTTGCATTTGTTACATTGAAAGGGAGCTACTACAACAAGTTTCGGTCGAGAATGTAATACAATGTTTACCAAAGATGACAATTCAGAGGGAACAACAGGTATGTTGTTTTATCCTTAAAGAAAATCGTATATATATTACGTACTTTAAATTTCTATTGACGATGTTTTTTTATTATTGTATCATATTTTTGTTATGTGATGAACCTTACTCGACCCGAACCGTCAAACCGACCCGCACCGTCAAGCTTATCCAGATGCTTGACCGACCTGGAATTTTTCATGATTGATCCTTTTGGATTGTGTTTAAAGTGCTAAATAGAATTGAGTTATTTTTTTGCATCTCGTCTAGTGATACTATAGAGATTCATAATCAATAACCCGTCACAACACGCGGGGTAGGGTCAACTCGTTTATAATAAAAAAAACAAACTATTAGATGGACCTATCAAAAATAAGAACTATTCAACCATCTTGCAATCATTATATTATTAATAGACAAAACTACACAAAATATTTGTCTGTATTATATACAAAGTTATACTCTACGTCATTTTTCGGTAAAAAAGTATGCGAAATGTCTTTTATGACTAAATTTTGCACGCTCTTTCGTTCTTTGTCCTTTAAGCTAACTATTATTTACTCATCACTTTACTGTATGGTAGAATGGCCATTTTGCCCTATAGAAATAATCTGGAATATATTTATAAATGACATAATATGTAATTTACCCAAGTTCATTTCTTTTATCTTATTTTCTTTCTTTTAATCTCATTTCTTTTATCATTGTTATTTTTGTGGATTGCTTTAAAATTTTCTTGATTTGTTAATTAACGTAGTTTTACTTATAAGATATATTTTTTTATTATTATTTTATTTTCATTTGTTTGATTAACCTATTTACTTTTTTATCGTACAATTACTATCATTTTTCTATCTTTTTACAAAAAAACCATTGGTGTGATCGAGCTATTCTTTTAATGATTTTTATAGTTATTATAAGGGAGAGAAAATGAGGAGTTTTTAGGCTAAAATCTATGCTTGTAAAGAGGAAGAAAAATAGAGAAAGGAAAAGCAAATTAGAGAAAGGGAGAGATTCCATTCTCTTCTTTCCTTAAATGAAACTCGCACGGGAACTGATGACGTAGGTAGCCCAAGGTAAAAAGCCTAAAAGCTGTTACGAATACATGCTTAAAGCGTTGAAGTCTTGGAAGGTTTACATGACGAATAACCACAGACCAAAAGATGACTTGTCTTGTCATCTTTTCCTCGGCCAGGTCAAGACAGCTGCCGCACAGCTCGGACCGCAGGTCCAAAGCCACCACCAACCTAAAGTGGCCGGTCCTCTTGTTGCAACTCGGTCCAAGATGATATATCTTCCTGAATTAGAAGATACCTCCTCTATATAATCAAGATCAGATCCACACATCTGATCCATCCCTGATTATTCTTCTTACACTCAATCTTCTATTCCTTTATTCCACACACGTGAGGAGTCTTTCTCCATCACATGCACACGACCCACAAGTCTCCATAATTCAGGTATTGAGTTACACTCAGACCAGAATTTCAACACTAACAAAAACCATATCATCTTGAACCTCCTTCTACGTTTTGCAACGTAGGAGGACACCACGACCTGCGTTTGGCAGATCGAAACCCTTGAACCTCTGAACCCCTTTTTGTGACTCAGAACTAACATTGGTCTATTATTTGTTGTAGCAACAAGTTGGCGCCCACTGTGGGGCTGCGCCATTGTTTTCTTAAAATATCAATTGTGTAGCTCCAACTTCTTAACATGTCTGACCCTGAGTCTCAAGAAGAGGTGAACCAGATTTCACCAAGCACAGATCGAGCTTCTCCTAACAGATCCGTGTCGTTTTCCACTCCTGGGAGTACTCCTGCTGGTACCCCAGCTCCACCAACTCATCCTGAGTTCACAGTCTTCCAAACTCCACCCCCACACGTTCAGGGTGATGTCTCTTCTCCCTAGTGACATGCAAGTTCCTCAACGCGTAGATCTGACCCCAGAAGGAGTTGCTAGCAACTTCCTGCAGCTCAGGTCTCTTTTAAACCAGCATGTCATGAAGGAAATAGAGAAAGGAGTTCGCATCCGGTTAGATTACAATGAGGAGGAGGTGTCACTCTCTCCTGGGCCACCCCTCCCACTCACTAGCCGTCCTAGCCAGCCAACTGCCTTCCGAAGCTATAAAGCAGGACCGAGCAGCAGGTTGCCTGTCCATCAGACTACGAGGCCCAGCCCTACTGCTTTTCCTCTATTTACTACCCAACCTACTACTACTGGTGCACCCCTTGGGCATGAACTTACCCTAGATCAGCTCTTACAGTCACCTATTGCAAGCATCCCTCCACCAGCTGCCACCTCATGGGCTCAGGTTATGGCTGCCTTGCCTATGGCACGAAGTGCTTCTTTGAGCACACCCGCGGTAACAAGCAACGTAGCAGTGACTGATGACCTTCAAGGCTTTAACCTCATGCCCTACATAATATCTCAGATGATGGCTCACTTCCCTTGGCAACATCTTATCAGCCAAGCTATAGTTGCTCAACAAAGAAGCACTAACGGAAGTGGCGAGGGAACGGAACATACCACCCGTCAACCATACAAGCCCAGTAGCCTTTCCTGTTTCTCCCGAGAAATAGCAGATTATGAATTTCCAAACAAGTTGAAGATGCCTGCTCACATCAGGACCTATGATGGCACTGATGACCCTGAAGACCACTTACAAATCTTCTCTGGAGCTGCTCGCATTGAGAAGTGGGGTGACCCTGAATGTTGCCTCATGTTCATGCAGACCCTGGTTGGATCTGCCGGATCTGGTTCAATGACTTACTAGCCGAAAGCATCAAAACCTTCAGCGATCTGGGAAGAGGGTTCTTAGCTAACTTTTCACAACAAATACGTTGTGTCAAGGATGCAACGGTAATCTTCCAGATCAAGCAAAAGGATGATGAGAGCCTGAGAAGCTTCATCGAGAGATACAAGAAGGAAGGCCTCACCTACGTTGGTGCAGACGAAAAAATGAAGGTTGCAGGGTTCATGAATGCCATCAACTCAAAATTAGGGATGGCAATGGGTCGGGTTTGGGACGGGTTTAGGTAATCCCAACCCCATACCCGATTAGGTATGCTTGTCCCAAACCCGACCCAAAACCCGTCGGGTTTGTGTCGGGTAAATACCCATCGGGTATCGGGTATACCCGCGGGTTTCGGGTAAACCCATTAATTTTTAAACTTACTCATTGAGTATATCCGACCAAAAACCTGACGGGCATTTATTAGGTAACTATTAACCAATTACATTTACCATTATTAAATATACATGTAAATGATTATAGTGTATAAATATAAAATACTTAAATCATATAAAAATAATCAAAGACATAGATAACAAATAGTATATACACTATTTTTTGGTAATTTTAGCACAAGATGACAATGTAGATGGACAATTAAATATATTATGCAAACATATTTAAAAAGATATATTAGAAATTATATTGGGTATCTAATCGGGTAAACGGGTATACTTTATCGGGTAATCGGGTCGGGTAAACGGGTATATCATCAAATCCCAAACCCGTCCCAAACCCGCAAAAAAATTAAAAACTAATCCCATACCCGGACCCATACCCGATTACCCGACCCCAAACCCGTCCCAAATGTGTCGGGTTTCGGGTTTACCCATCGGGTTCGGGTTTGATTGCCATCCCTACTCAAAATACCTCACAAGAGACTTCAACAAAAGTCTCCCAAGAACCCTTGAAGAAGCCCTAGAAAGGGCTGAAGCCCACATCCGAGGAGAGGAGGCTGTTGACATCAAAGAGCAAAGAAAAAGAAGCTCCACTTGGAGAAGCAATAGTCCCAACAGGAAGGGGGGGAATTATGGAACTCAACATAGAAGACCCAGAGGGTCTGAATCTCGAAGGTCGGAAAGCAGGAACCCTCCAAGCAGAGATAGAAATGTCAACTTCACAGTCCTCACGAAAACTCCTCAAGAAATCCTAGCAACAGAAGAAGTCAAACACACCTTCCGGCCTCCTCATCCCTTGCCGAAAAGCAAAAGAAACGAAAACTCTAACCAGTATTGTGAGTTCCACGAAGAAAAGGGACACCACACCAACGACTGTTTCCAACTCAAGAAAAGAATCGAGGAAGCCGTCAAGTCTGGGGAGCTTGCCCACTTGGTGAAAGGTGTAAAAGAAAACATGATCGATAACAAGAAAAAAGAGGTTGCTATGGTCTCGTTTGAACAAGGAACCCCGAGTAAGCGTCAGAGGTTGGAAGCTTGGGAGCATCAAAGCATCTGCTTCCCTCACACCAAAGAAGATAAACATTGTGATCCCCTTCTCCTCGAAGCATCGGTCGGTTCTATAAAAACACAAAAGGCCTATATAGACACGGGAGCAGCCACCGAAATCATGTTTGAAAAATACTTCAAACTCTTGAGCCTAGAGGAACTCTCCAAGCTCCAACCAACAGAGGCCTCTATAAAGGGTATTGCCGACATACCCATCAAGCCCCTGGGAGAAATAACACTTGATGTTAACTTCTCCGATGGAAAAGCCCAAAGGACAGAACCTTTAAGATTTATCGTCCTCGACTTACCATCCAACTATGATGTCATTATTGGCAGGCCCGGAGTGGTGGTCTTTGACATGACCATCTCCATCAGTCGAAAGAGTGCCAAAATCCCCACCAAGGATGGGATTGTAACCCTTCAAGCATCAACCACTGTGCTAGTGGTTAGGGAAGACAACAACAGTCAAAGCAAGCTCGGCCTTAGCATCAACCCTGATTACCCAGAACAAAGAATACGGGTCAACTCAGACCTCCCTACTGAAACACTTTCAAAGCTTGAAAGATTATTGCGGAGCAACGTTGACATTTTTGCCTGGTGTCCTGGTGACATGACTGGCATCCCTCGAAGCATAGCTGAACATGAGCTTAGAATCCCTCCACATGTCAAACCGGTTGTACAAAAGAAGAGAAGCCTTGCTCCAGAACGAAGCAGGGCAGCTTGCCAGGAAGTTGACAAATTGGTCGAAGCAGGAATCCTCCAAGAAGTCAAATACCAGTCTTGGGTTGCAAACCCAGTAATGGTTAAGAAGCCTGACGATTCATGGAGGATGTGCATAGACTTCAAAGACCTCAATAAGGCTTGTCCAAAGGATTGTTATCCTTTACCTGAGGTGGACTTGAAAGTTGACTCGTTAACATGTTACTCTTGTACCTAAGAACAACTTTTAAGCTAGTCCAATGCCTCCAAAATTGTTATCTTTCACATAATGCATGCTGACAAATTAACTCTTCAACAGGTTTCCCCTTCAAATGCTTTTTGGATGCCTATAAAGGTTATCACCAAATATAGATGAAGGAGGAAGATGAAGAGAAGACAGCCTTTCACACTGACAAAGGCATTTTTTGTTACCAAAAGATGCCTTTTGGCTAAAAGAATGCAGGAGCCACGTACCAAAGGCTAGTTGATAAAGCATTCGCTGAACAAATTGGCAGAAAAATGGAAGCTTATGTAGATGACCTGGTAATAAAAAGCAAAACGGAAAATCAGATGCTTCAAGACATACAAGAAACGTTCAGCAACCTAAGAAAGATCAACATGAAGCTCAACCCCATAAAATGTTCTTTTGGGTTCGAAGAAGGAAAATTCCTAGGGCATATAGTGGGGAAGCAAAGCATAAAGGCCAATCCCAACAAGATTCGAGCAGTTCTGAACATGAAGTCTCCACAAACCAAGAAAGAAGTAGAAAGCTTGAACGGTAAGCTTGCTGCTTTGAAACGCTTCATGTCAAAACTGGCTGCAAGGTCCTTGCCTTTCTTCAAAACTCTCAAAGGGTGCACACAGAAGAAAAACTTTAGATGGACAGAAGAAGCAGAGGAAGCCTTCAACCAAATGAAACAATACTTGGCTTCCCTTCCAGCTATCGCCACCCCTGAAGCAGGAGAAACCCTCTCTGTCTACCTTTGTGTTACTGAAGAAGCCCTCAGTGCCGTCCTTACTATTGAAAGAGACAAAGCCCAGGTACCTGTTTACTTCTTCAGTAAAACTTTAAAGTTAGCAGAGGTCAAATACCCTCCTCTCGAAAAACTAGCCTTTGCCCTAGTACAAACAGCTAGAAGGCTTAGAAGGTACTTTCAAGCACACCCCATACAAGTGGTCACCGACCAGCCCACTAAGAGTGTGCTTGAAAGACCTGAAACCTCGGGACGATTGGCCAAGTGGGCCGTTGAACTAGGTGAACACAAAATCACCTACGTCCCCAGAAAGGCAATAAAAGCACAAATATTGGCTGACTTTATAGCCGAAGTTCCAAAGGTGGAAACCACCGAAGTGAACATAACAACAGATGAGCCTTCCGACCCGAAGCCTGGAAGCTTTATACGGACGGAGCTTCGAGCGTTGAAGGATCTGGGGCAGGTCTTGTCTTAATTAATCCTGAGGGGCTGGAATTCACATATGCCCTTCGCTTGGAATTTCAGGCCACAAACAATGAAGCGGAATATGAAGCTCTGATTGTAGGGTTAAGACTTGCAAAGAAGATGGCCGTCCAAAAGCTTCAAGTGTTCACTGATTCACTCCTGGTTTCTAACCAAGTAAATGACAGCTACATAGCTAAGGAACCAAACATGAAAAAGTATAGAGAAAAGGCGAAGGAAGTCATGAACACCTTCCAATCTTGCAAGATCAAGCAAGTTCCAAGATCACACAACAAAAAAGCTGACGCCCTTAGCAAGCTTGCTTCTTTAAACTTCGCCCATCTTACCAAAAAGGTGCTGGTTGAAGTAATCAAGCAACCCTCCATATCGGAACTCGAGGTTCAAGATGTAGTCACTGAAAAGTGAACCAAAATGGATGACTCCATACATAACATTCCTAAAGAAAGGTGAACTTCCTCAAGATCAGGTTGAAGCCGAAAAGATCCGAATCAAATCAAAGCAATACACCATACAAGAAGGCATACTCTACAAGAAAGGATATTTGGCTCCACTACTTCGATGTGTTGGTCCGAAACAAAGCAGATACTTAATCAAGGAAGTTCATGAGGGCATATGTGGAGCTCATTGTGGTCCACGAACAGCGGTGGCAAAGCTCATGAATCTGGGTTACTTCTGGCCATCCATGCACAGAGATGCATCTGAACAACTGAAAAAATGCGAAGCCTGTCAAATACATGCCCCAGTCCCAAAAAGTCCCAAGCATGACTTAATCCTGGTGAATTCAGCTTGGCCGTTTTATAAGTGGGGGATGGATATCATTGGACCCTTCCCACCTGCAAAAGGAGGGGTCAAGTTCTTGTTGGTTGTTGTAGATTACTTCACAAAATGGCCAGAAGTGAGGCCTTTGGGAAAAATATCCGGAAAAAAGATCATTGACTTCGTTTGGGAAAGCATAATCTGTCGATATGGTCTACCCGGGGTACTGGTTACAGACAATGGCAAGCAATTTGCAGAGCGACCCTTTAGCACTTGGTGCAAGGAGTATCGAATAACTCAGGTGTTCAGTTCTGTGGCATACCCACAGTCAAATGGCCAGGTTGAACGAATGAACCGCAGTGTGGTTGAAGGGATCAAGGCAAGACTTGGCAGAAAAGGAGGAAAATGGTTGGATGAACTCCCCAGCGTCTTATGGGCCATCCGAACCACGGAGAAAACAAGCAACAAGAAAACGCCGTACAGTCTTACCTTCGGATCCGAAGCAGTTATCCCGGCTGAAATTGGGGTCACCACACCCCGAACACTCCAGGTCAACAACAAGACCAATGAAGAAGAAGCTCTGCTCAACCTAGATCTCTTAGAGGAAGCAAGGGACTCAGCAGCAATTCAAGAAGCCCAATACAAACAAAAGATGGAGTCCTACTACAACTCCAAGGTAAGGCATGAACGCTTCAAGCCAGGAGACTTGGTCTTAAGAAACAATGAAGCAAGCAAAAAGGAAAATCAAGGGAAGTTAGGACCACGATGGGAAGGTCCCTACACCATCTTGGAAGCCCACAAGGGAGGATCCTATAAACTTGCCAGCATGGAAGGCAAAAAGTTACCACGCCATTGGAATGGCAAAAACCTCAGAAAGTTCTTTGTCTGAACCTCCAAGAAATGTAATTCCCTACTAGTTGAATGATGTAATGATGGCTTGTTAAATCAATGAAAGGATCAGTAGATCCCCTTTAAAATTTTTGTCTTTCTATCCTATAATCAGGTTGAGAACCTAGCAAGAAACTCCATGGAAAGGGCCATGTAAGGGGATGAGCTCCCAGGCCACATCGCTCAATAGGTTCAAGGGTTGAATGGACCTATATAAGGGTGAGTTCCTAGATCAATCCAACTCCATGAGATTTACAAAGATTTTCCGTTACATATCTCATAGAAGGGTCTGAACAGCCTACACCAATTGTTCCTTAAGTTTTCTAAACAAACTTACGAAATGCAAAAACACTAAGTAGTGTACATAGGATAGGCGGCAACTTGTTTTCCTAGACTACCTTAAGGATAAGTGACTGCAGCACTTAACCTTTTAAGGTGCTACCGGTAAAACATTTCCCAACAAACACAAAGGCAAAACATCCAAACATAACAAACATAAGTATCATAAAACCAACAAGGAATGTAAACCTAAAACAGCCTTAAGGGCTCAAGACATTAAAAGCCTAAACAGGCAACATACTACAAACCGTTCATAAGGTTACAAAAGCCTACTACCATAAAGGAGTCCACTAGACCCCAACAAAAGTAAGATTGTTTAAAACATTAGATTAATTGTTCACAAGCATCTTGCTAAGAAAGCTACGAATAAAAGATAAGAAAACTAAGCAACACCACCAGATCCTGAAGGCTTCGAGGCTTCATCATCCTTAGCCACCTTAGCCACCTTTGTCTTCTTAGTTTTCTTTCCCTTCTTCAAAGGCTTCTCACCACCAATCCCAGCTTCAGAAGCCTCAACACTTGCATCCTTGGACAGCGAGTCTTCAGCATCCAAGGTTTCTTCACTATCACCAGAACGAGCCCGTTTCTTGGAAACTGACTCAAGTATTTGAGCACACACAGCCTCGTTCAAACCAGGAGGTTTCATCTGCTTCAACACCTGCAGAGGCTTCCCATAACAAGAAGACACCTGGGAAACATACTGATAGGACCTCTGCTCCATCTTCAACACCGTCTCTTTAAAAACATCCAAGACTTGGGCTGAAATAAAGAAGACTCCTCCATAACCTCACCTACTTCATGAGCCTTGAAACCTGCAACAAAGCCAGTATGCTTGCCATTGACAAGGAGTTTTGTGTAGACCTCACCAAGAACAGAGTTAAACTCTGCAGAATGAAGCAAGTAAGTAACAATTTGCTGAAAGCCCTCCTCAATCAACCACTGATTGTCATCCAGGGCACCAGCAAGGGAAGCCTCCAACCCAACCTTCTCTTGCTCAAACACCTTCCTCTCAGCTTCAAGACTCAACCTATCAACCTCAAGCTTTGTACGAGCAGCTTCATGCTTAGCAACCTCCGCTTCTTGGCTCTTTTTTAATTCATCTATAAGGCCAACAAAAGTTTTCTCTTTCTCAGCCCACTCCAAGCATCCTTCTTCAACGAAGCCAAAGCCTGCTTCATCTCTCTCCTTTTCTTAGCAAACTCACTATACTCCCCCGTCATCTTCCTGAACCTACTAATACCCTCAGGAAGCATAGCAGCCAAATTACAGGTTCCAACCATCATCTTGGTTAACAAAGCATCATCATCCAATCCCTCCAAACAAGCCTTGGCACCAGGGGTAGCAAAGTGTGCAAGAACATCCTCACAAACAGCAGATGATTTAAAAGTATCAGAAGACTTCACATTCCAGTTAGGGGTATACACCCCTTCCCCTTCCACACTTGTAGAACCCTCACCATGCTTCATCATCACCACTTTGGCAACCACCTTCTTGCCCTTACCTTTCTTGCCAGCAACTTCGGCAACCACATCTTCAACCTCCTCATCTTTCTCCTCCCCAGAGTCCTCTATATCGTCACTAACATCGACCGCTTCAGAAGAATCAACAGACTTTGCAGCCTTCAACAAACGACGACTAGACCTCCTAGTCAAGACAGGCTTAGAAAAACTCTTCACATTAGGAACGGCAACATAGTTACCACCGACATACCTCCCCTTTTCGTACTTGGTCAAAGCATCCTCACCATCAGCAGCTTCAACATCTTTAAGCACAACATCTGAAGAATCATCGCCCTTAATAAAGTCCAAAGCCGACATAGCTACAACACAAATAGAAAAAATATAAGTACTTTGAAAGAAGAAACAAAATACAAGCAATCACAAAAGCAAGCATACCTCGATCACCCATCATCAACGCAGGGTCTCTACCCTGTTTCTCCCAACACGTACTAATACCAGATAAAACGAGAAAGGGTTCGGCAAAGGGACGAAGCCTGGAAGGGCATGCCCGAATATCTTTTAGAAAGATCCCATCCAAAGCAGACTCCAACGGCTCTGTTCGTTAAGAACAGCATCAGGGTGCCTCCAAACAGGCTTAAAAGGAAAAATAGACTCAGAAACCCAGAAGAATCTAGTTTTCCACTGACCGACGGTTGTTACATGCGAAGAAATCAAGTTTGTTTCAACTGAGGATCCTTCAAAGGTAAACCAATCACCATTCTTAGCAAGGCGAAAGAAACGCCTAAACATAAGAAGGTTAGGATCATAACCAAGAGCCCTACAAAGGACCTCAAAGTGTAAAACACGGCCAACCCCGTGAGGATGGATTTGACCCAAATAAACCCTATAATACTCAAGAACATTGAGTAAGAAAATAGAAAAGGGATAGCGAACATTGGAAAACTCAAAATGACGGCAATAAAGTGCAATAAAACCATCCGGGCAACTGGAAATGGGATCCGTCAAGCCAGGAGCAGTAGGCTTGAAGGAGAAATCAATAGCCCACTCAAAGCAGAATGCTTCAACTTCCTCTTGGGTCAGAGACGAGAAAGTAAACGACATATCCTTCTTAGCACCCATAACGTTGTGAAGGATGATCAAACACAAAGAAAGTAAAGAAAAAAAGACTGACCTGATGAAGGAAGGCAAAACCCTAAGGAAAGATGAAGAAGAAGAACGGTTGAAGAAGAAAAGATAAAAAGTGAAATTTTTTTGTGATAAAAATATATAAGGGGTAGTTATCACAAAATAATGATGAAAATTAATTAATACAAAGGCTGAGCGGCTGACATCTGTCACACCAGTCAGTCAAATCAAACTTAAATCGAGAAAATTAACCGCCCAAATACCTACAAACCTTCGAACCTTTCAACGATAAAGCAGAAATAGCAGGAAGTCAGAAGCTTCCTACCTACGCTACAAAACCTTCTGACTTGGGGGCTGATGACGTAGGTAGCCCAAGGCAAAAAGCCTGAAAGCTGTTACGAATACATGCTTAAAGCGTTGAAGTCTTGGAAGGTTTACATGACGAATAACCACATACCAAAAGATGACTTGTCTTGTCATCTTTTCCTCGGCCAGGTCAAGACAGCTGCCGCACAGCTCAGACCGCAGGTCCAAAGCCACCACCAACCTAAAGTGGCCTGTCCTCTTGTTGCAACTCGGTCCAAGATGATACCTCTTCCTGAATTAGAAGATACCTCCTCTATATAATCAAGATCAGATCCACACATCTGATTCATCCCTGATTATTCTTCTTACACTCAATCTTCTATTCCTTTATTCCACACACGTGAGGAGTCTTTCTCCATCACATGCACACGACCCACAAATCTCCATAATTCTGGTATTGAGTTACACTCAGACCAGAATTTCAACAATAACAAAAACCATATCATCTTGAACCTCCTTCTACGTTTTGCAACGTAGGAGGACACCACGACCTGCGTTTGGCAGATCGAAACCCTTGAACCTCTGAACCCCTTTTTGTGACTCAGAACTAACGTTGGTCTATTATTTGTTGTAGCAACAGGAACATAAATTAAGTGATGAAGTGGTTTGATCACCGTGATACATATTAATAACATTTTTTTTTGTTTAAATTCAAACACTTTAAATTGACTTACATTTCACACGAGTCATTGTGCTCACACAATTTATCAACCTTCTTGCATTCATTATGTGCCTGCCGATGTCCATATTGATGTCTAAATAGAATATCATTTGACTTGAGGGTTGTCTTCTACATGGTTTGACCCTTATGATGTACTCGCATGATAATGACAAGTCATGACATTTACTTATCTTTAAATACATAAAATGATATAAAAAAGCGTTATAAATTATGATGATTAACCTTAAGACACAAACATGGTATATTCCATGTTTATGTTTAAAGATTAGCTTTAAAGGCATTTCCCTTCTTAATGCGACACCGAATTTCTCTTTCATGTAAAGCTTTAACTTATCATCACCATTTGGAAGCGCCCAATTAAACTCATGAATCAAAGATACTAAATAAGTTCAACGCTCATAATACCCGACGGAAGTCCTAGACACATCCTCCTCCCTGAACCGAACGGGATAAATTCAATGTTTTGCCCTTTAAAGTCAAATTTTGAGTCAAGAAATCTTTCGGGCTTGAATGATAAAGGTTCATCCCAAATTTTAGAGTCCCATCCCATTGCCCAAACATTGACAAATATTTTAGCATTCTTGAGTATTTTGTAATTCATAACCTCGCAAGTTTCAATCGCCATATGAGGAAGTAGAAGAGGCACAGGTGGGAGTGATCTGAAAGCTTCTTTTATGCAAGCTTGTAGATACTTTAATTTGGAAAGTTCAAAGTTCATGATTTCATATGTGTTAATTTCATTTTTCATCTCTTCTTCTATTTTGGACATGACTTGTTGATGCCTCAAAAGCTCACTCATAGCCAAGTCACTATAGAGGTTGTAGTGTTTGTTGCTGGTATAAACAATTCCTGAAAACACAAGTTGAATTTAACAACAGTATATATAACAATGCGAATTGAAATTGAAATAGAAGATATATATATATATATATAGGCGAAGTATTCATGGAAAACCGTATATTAGGGTGAAAACCGTGGAAACTCTGACTTCCCGAGCTTTTTAGGGCCTGAAAATTTTAGGGCATGTAATATACATAATTCTAAGCATTTTGAGCCAAAAAAATCAAAAAAGTGCCGAGCGGTTTTTTTTATTTTAAAAATAAAGTTTTCGGGTAACACATGTTATTTTCGTGTAATATGTGTTAGTGTGTTACCCGAAAACGGTTTTTCTTTTTTTTTTTAAAAAAAAAAACTGCTCGACGCTCTTTTTGATTTTTTTTTTTTTGGCTCAAAATGCTTAGAATTGTGTATATTACATGCCCTAAATTTTTAAGGCCCTAAAAAGCTCGGGAAGTTAGAGGTTCCACGGTTTTCACTCTAATATAGGGTTTTCTATAGAACCCATTAAAGGATACCATCTCTTTCTCTCTCTCCTTTTTAATTTGGTTACCTCTCTCTTTCCTTCTCTCTCTCAGCTTACATACCTGTAAAATCATAAAATAAAACCTCAGACAAAAGAGTTTCAGAAACTGTCGGTGTGTTTTATCTTCAAAGATGATGATGGTGTTTAACCTACTGATGATGATTGTGTTTTATGTTCATATAAACCTATTGTCGGTGTGTTTAGACCAAAAATAAAGAGATGGTATATTTAAACCTACGACAGGTGTGTTTTATCTTCAAAGATGATGATGGTGTTTAACCTACTATCGGTGTGTTTTATCTTCAAAGAAAGAGATAGTGGGTTCTCTATTTAAATGTTTGTTTGGATTTTGTGTTTTAGCTTCATTGAGTTTAAATATCTACATTAAGGGTTTCTATTTAATGTTTGTTGGGGTTTTACTTATTTTCAGTCCAATTTTTCTTCATTGTGTGTTTTATATCTGTATGATGTTTTGTAGCCTGAAATGGTGGACACCGGGTGTATTTTATCTTCATAAAAAGCGTGTTATTGTGTTTTGTATTTGTGTTTATGTTGCCCCTGTTGTACCTTCATATTAGTGTGTTTTATGTTTAATGAATAAAAACACAACGTCCATGAAGTTAAAACACAACGTATAACACACAACTTTGTATTAAAACATATTAGGTATGGGTTTTTCTCCACCAACCAAAACTCTCGTACATGTTAAGAATAGATATAAAAGCTGTTGCATCATAGTGTAAGGATTGGAATGAAGAAGCATAAATAAATAATAAACTAGCAATGAGAACAAAAAAACCTTTGATAGTCTCTGTCATGGTACAATTTGTCCATGACTTTGATTATGTTTTAATATAGAATATTGATTGTGGGTGGGCTAAAATTATTAGAAAATCCGTGTTATTAATTAAATATAGAATACTGATTGTTATTATATTGTTCAAATCAAATCCCTAAAACTTCTCCTACATTAAAATTGATTAAAAACAGAATATTGATTGTTATGTGTATAATTACATACTTAACCTTGAGATTAATTAAACTAATGCCACGTGTCAACATGTAAAGCCTTCTTATCCTTCTTACAAAACCTAGCTTTTGTACCCGAACCTTTACACACACACACACACACACACACACACACACACACACACACATATATATATATATATATATATATATATATATATATATATATATATAGTGTAAGGTTCAATGGAGAACCTCAAAAAAGTGAGGAATTAAGAAACCATGCATTTAACATGTTAAATATATTTTAAAATTTTAATCTAACATGCAAAAAAATATTGTTTTCAAAAATTTCTTCAAAGCTTTTGCATATAAATATGTGTAGAAGCTATTCCAATAAAAAAATTTAATTTTTGTAAAATTTATATACAAAATCCCCAATTAAAGTTTTTGATAAAAATGTTTTTTTACATGTTAAATTGATTTTGTATGATATAATTAACATGTTAAATGCATGGTTCCCCAGTTACCCACTTTTTTTAGGTTCCCCATTGAACCCACCCATCTATATATATATATATATATATATACTAATAGGAAACCCGCGCGATGCTGCGGCGGCAACAATTTGCAGCACGGTACTCGTTTTCTGTTAGTTTATCAATTCTTCCGTGATATATTGTATTGTGGTTTAAGTGGGAATTACACTCATGTTGAAGCGGGCACTTGGTCAGTATTGGTATCGTTCGTTACAGTACCGGTAATGTTAATAAGACATAAAATCTGACCTTGATTGTAAAAAGTTATAATTTTCACCAATAATGTATAAGTGTGATTCATATATCCCATCCTACTATGCAAAATCAAGTTTTAAGTGGTTCGGTCTTTAGCATTAGAATATCTTCTCAAAGCATGTAAGACTATATGTTGTGGGCCGCGAGCGAGCAGGCACGAGTGGCCACTTGATCAATGTGGCTCGCGGGCACCACAACACCTACACGTGAACGACAGGGTAAGCAAGCAGGTGCGA
Source organism: Ambrosia x helenae (assembly GCA_030844895.1). Taxonomy (NCBI): domain Eukaryota; kingdom Viridiplantae; phylum Streptophyta; class Magnoliopsida; order Asterales; family Asteraceae; genus Ambrosia; species Ambrosia x helenae. Next base: position 22,848,674 of record CM061232.1, on the reverse strand, counting down.
TCCTAATCACGTGGGCTAGCGAGGAAAATTTGACCGTTGGGCTATTTTGGTTTGTTTCTCTCTCCGTGGCTGTGGCTGTTGGTAGACGATGACTTATGGGGGATGAAGATGAGTTATGGGGGGGGGGGGGGGGGAACGAGTTGCGGGTGGGACATGAAGAAGATGATGGAAAGCGGGATGAACTTGAACACTTGTGTATTTTTAATGTGGTTTTTTTAAGTGGTTTGTTAATGGAATATGATTTTTTTAACTTTATTTTTAGAGAATAATATTTGTTGTAATGTTTTTAATTTTTTGCAATATAATGTTTTTAATTTTGTTTATTAATGTTAAAAAAAAATATATAAAGCCACCGTTCACCTTGAGACACAACAGTGTCAAGTGAGTGAAGTCAAGCTTTATCCATTACCATGTCAGTGTCCAAGTGACGTAAAATGATAGGATAATATTTGTGCTCACATTCAGGCACGACACATAGTCTAAATCTATACAAAAACTTTAAGCTTTTAAATGAGTTATTCTACAACAATTTAATCATGTTATAGCAATTTCAGGTTCATACCTGCAGCTAAAGTTTTCAATTGAGGATCAATAATAGGCGGATATTTAATTAACTGAATGATGGAGTCGAAGATTAACAAGATAATGCATTTGCGTGTAGCGGTTATTTCACTCAATCCGCTGATGTTTTATTAGGCTTGCATATGTTCTGATGTAAAATGTGCTTATCAACTATGTAAGATCATAAACTTGCAAAACATAGGAGTTTGGTCCATATTATCATAATTTCCATGGTAACTTCAACAAATGAAATATAATAAAAGGAAAGATTGAACATGCTATTATGAAAGCAAATACGCCACCAAGAACACATGTGAATGGCAATAAAAAATAGATGTTCACTGTAACCAGATAATGTCAACATACTTGAATGTTTTTGCATCAATATACTTCCAAAGCCTACAAAATTTGAGCGATACTTCTGGCCGCATCCTCAACAATCATATTAAGCACATAAAGCAGCCCTCACTTGGACTTTAACCTGCAGATGTTGAATTATATAAAGAATAAAAAGCTTCAAAATCATAAACAACAAAACAATGCCATGCCAGCATAAAAGCGACTTCTTTACCACTCACATCCTTGTAATTTAGAACATTACGCTAGACAAAAAGAAAGGTAAAAAACGTGAAATAAACACTCACATCCTTGCTATAAAAAAGTGAGTCAAAAGAGTTCTGATCATGTAGCTTTGCCACCAACACCTTTTTCAGTGTCTTTTTGGCATTCAAAACCTACAACAAAGTTTGCATATTTGGGCTCACAAGAAGTTCCATTCTTCTCGTGCAATTATGCGATGAATATGAATACACAAAGAAGTAACGAAAGAATAGGAGAACACATATATTTAAGAAATAAACTGTATAGAGTATTCCTTAAGGTGGCTTCACATTAGCACATCTAAAGAAGCTTGTGTAGAAATACCAGTGCTAAAAAAACAAGTGCTAAAAAACAAGCAGGCTTCAAGAATTAACTTTTGCATCTTCAGATTGCGATCTGGAATATTATGTACTCAATATGGATCCAAACGCTATTTCCAACCCATATACGTATTCCTAATTTAAGAGTGCAAAATCGATCATGGCTAAGTGCTGTTGCCCTTAACCCTTACCTGCAATTATATATATCGGTTTTTAAAAACCACCAGCTCTGCTTGTGTATATACATATTTGTAATTCTTGCTTAGTTGGTAAACGATATTTACAATAAGATATGATTATAAACTCGTTTTGAACCTATTCATGTTAGCTAACAGATGGGATATGATTAAAAGCTCGTTATCAATTCAACTTTTTTAAAGACACTAATCAGGTAGTATTAACTTATTGGTGATGTAGTCTCGGATAGTATTGCATGCATTTTAGATCTGCATGTTTTAACTTGTTGGTTTCTTCACCAGGCCTTGTTCACCTACAAGATGTGATATGAAAAGAAAGTATCATGTTCACCACAAAGATCCTAAATTGGCCACATGGCACACAAAGATGAGTGTACTTTTGATTCATCATAGTAAACAGAAGTAACTTCCTAGCAGGCTATAGACGCTAGAGGTATGTGTCAAATTGACTATCAAACTCTATAACATTGTTCAAATGGGACATGACAAAAGACTTCTACTATTTAGGTATTGTGATCATTATATTTTTGGACAAAAAGTGTATCGGGTCAACCCCAACCCACAGGTGTGTAATGTGTTTCAACCAAATACCCCACCCGCCCAACGAATCCATTTTTCCGCCTCTAGCATTGACTTACGTACAACCATTTCCTCAACTCTAAGCTATTGCAAGCATTACTAAGAAGTAAGAATCAATCAAAAAAAAAAAGCACCCATAAAGATTTGTTGAATTTCAGAAAAATATACAGTTTTTGCCTTAGTTGACTTCAATAATTCAGATTGACCACAAAACATTTTCATTTAACACTTTTAGATTGCTTTATTTGAGCATTTAACTTTTAATCATATGAACCGTGGAGTGAAAACAATAAACACCCAAGCATTATAGGTGTGAAAACAATAAAGGTGGATGTACCTGTAACAAACAGTCAAAGTAGCTCATAACTCAGCTCACGGCATTGTGGTCTTCCTTCAGTGATATCCAGTTATGTTTGCTTCAGAAAAATATAGCTCAAGGAAATTATTAAATTATTTACAAAACTTAAGAAAGAATAGACCAAATTCCACACAATTCTAAGTAGCAACCGTGTTATAAAATCCAGCACAATTTAAGAGCTATTGTTTTCCACTCCTCTTGTAAAAATTTTACCCCCCACTTCTATCTTTGTTGACATGCCTTTTCAGCATAAAAGAGACCCGTCTCTATGCATCATTTCTTTTGCTTTAAATTATAAATTTAACCATTAACATTTTCAGAATCAATAATATTCAATTCCCAGTTCTACACTTATACATCTGGTTCAATCTGTATTTTAAAAATAATGTTGAAAATACAAAATGGGTTTAAAGCTTTTGCATTTGTATTTTATACAAGTGAAGAAAGGAAGATGGAGTTATACACAGTTAAGTCTCAAAAACTCAAATTCAGTCAAAACATGAAACCCTAATTGGTAACCAAAACGATTATAATGAAAGATTTACCACGTTTGTTGGTAACCAAAATGATTATAATCATGCAAAAGCTTTATATGTGTAATAGAGAGGCGTAAAGAAGTCACAATAATACAGATCTAAGTACACACAAAATGATTATATTTGGTTAAGAAAGCTTTAGGCTAAAAGATTCTTGAGCTCCCAATTCTTAAGAGCTCACAGAGTTAATTACACTTGCATCTATTAAGTATCATGATTAGTATTCAATAAATAATATAACACCACATCCTAAAGACCCTTTCCAGCCCTAATCAAAAACCAACAAGCCAATAAACCATTTATGAAAACCATAAACACATATTCGAATAGAATCACGTTGCTAAAATAAAAACAAAGAAAAACCCCTCAAAACATCAAAAATCAAACGTAAAACATAGGTTGTATCCATTCTTGCAGATCCGACTCTAATAACAAAAAAAAAAAAAAAAAAAAAAAAAAATCTGAAAGTATTACACAAATAACAAAAAAAAAAAAAAAACGAGAGATACGGTTAAGGAAAAATGATACCAAGAGCTCAAAACCAGAGGATCTGGTGTTGCATTAAGATAGATTCATCGATCTGGTTTCATTGAGAAAGCCTAGATCTTGAATCGGCTTGGAGAAAACCCTAGGATATAGAATCGCCTGGACTGGAGATGGGGGCGGATAAATGAGGATGTTTTGTCATATAGAAACCCTAAATCAAAATCAGATGTACCGTGTTTTTTTCCTTTGCATTAAGGGCTAGTACATTTCTTAAAAGTGGCAAATGACCATTTTGCCCTTCCTATATGCTTATTAATATAGTATAGATATATAACCAACGATTTCTTTATTGGTCCAATCAACAATATGGAAAACATATGGTGAGTAATTTGTATTAGTCAGCTGTCACATCAAATTTTTATAAATGCACCAAAAACACACATTTTCTCTCCAACAAGGCCTTGTTCGTATTTGTTTGTTAAGGAAATAACGTGTTCACGAATTGTTCTTGAACACTTATCAAACGAGTTTTTCTATTCGTGTTTGTTTGTTAAGGAAATAACGTATTAACGAACTGTTCATGAACACTTACAGAACAAGATTTTCTATTCGTGTGTGTTTCTTAAGGAAATGAACACGTTCTTTTTCGTTTGTGCTTACCTTGCTAAATTTAGGTGCCAGACAAAAGCAAACAAAAACAAATACAAATTAATGTAAAGGAACACAAACAAGCATACATGAACAAAGCCGGAGTGAAACTAACACATATTAAATTTCGAATAAAATCAACATGTTCTATCACAAACATAGTCACCAAAATACACTAATCCAATTACCTAAATATACTTGACATAGTCTTGATCACATAATTGCCGTAACATAGTGTTTCATAAAAACAAAAAAAAGATTATCATATTAAACTTGAAATTTTCATTTAATCCACCAAAAATATTAGTTATTCAAAATATTAGTTAATCAAAAATGTGTGATACACTAATATATTAAAGGGATATTGGATTTTATTAATCAGAACTTTGACAAATTGGCCAATATTAATCCCAACTTTAAAAATTGAATGTGCTGGTCCCAACTTGTAAAATATGTTTTTTCACTGGTTCTTTACAAATGGTGGTCTTGATTGTATGTTTTTCAACAGAATAAGCTTCATTTTGTTGCTGGTCAACTGATCAAGATCACCATTAGTAAAGGACCAGAGAAGGAAAATATTTTACAAGTTGGGACCGGCACAGACAATTTTTAAAGTTGGGATTAATATTGGCCAATTTGTCAAAGTTCGGATTAATTAAATCCAATATCCCTATATTAAATAATCTATCAATGGGAAATTTAAAGTACCTAAATTAAAAATAAAAAGTTAAAAATCCTCATGAACTATTGAACACAAACATAAACGAACATGTTAACGAACATTCGCGAACATAAATGAACGAACACGACCTCTATTCATGTTTGTTTGTTTAACTAAACGAACATAGTTTCTTGTTAATGCATCTCAGGTACATCAATTAGTAGGTATGAGTGGATTAATGTCAAAGCAATTTACGCGATGGACTCTCTTTAACAAAATATATTATTTCTTGCTACGGAGCCCATAAAGGAGTTGTGGATACCGCTATCCGAACATCAGATGCAAGACACCGTTAGAGGTATTTCTGTAAGTCCTCGAAATGGAATGATGGCGGACAGGATTTTTATCCAAGCATTAATTTGCCGTGTATTAGCAAATGATATGTATATATGTTCGCGATGCATTGCTACTAGAAATCAAGATATTGGGGTTGGACTTGTCAATAGATTCTTAAGTTTTAGAGCACAACCAATCTCTATTCGAACACCCTTTACTTGTAGGAGTAGATCTTGGATTTGTCAATTATGTTATGACCGGAGTCTAGCTCATGACGACCTGGTCGAATTGGGAGAAGCTGTAGGTATTATTGCAGGTCAATCTATTGGAGAACCGGGCACTCAATTAACATTAAGAACTTTTCATACTGGCGGAGTATTCACAGGGGGTACTGCTGAACATGTGCGAACACAAACAAACTTCCCGCCGAACAGTTCATGAACTGTTCGCTGAATGCTTGGTTTGTTTACAGCCCTACCCTTGGGTAGTCCTCAACTTTTCTAAAACTAAAGATGACCCACTATTTGCTAACGTGGCGGCAAGTCTTCCCAAGCCTTGCCTAAAACCACACCACATTGTTTTATCGGGATTAATAACTACTTTTGTTTTGGAACCTACATATAAAGTTTCACTTCGCATACTGGACGTTTTATCCGGCTATTACTCTAGCGAGACTATTCGTGTAGAGGCCGTACGGTTTCCGGTGGAAGCCAAAGCCCTCAGCGTGGAACCGGTTCAGACAACATAGTCTGGATGTGTGGTGGGTTAGTGGCCGCCAACTAGGTGGGTGTGATGTATCTTTGCCACAATACCCGCTAAGAACTTCACCTTCCAAAAAAAAATATATTTTAGCTACACTTCTTTGAATAACAATTCTCTGGTTACTTTATAAAGTTTTTAAACTCATAACTACTACATTAATTATTTTATACAAAGGTTTGTCATCAATTATATTTTAGTGGATGTAAGATTCACATGTTTTAGATTGGAATTCAATATTTAAAAACTTAAATAGAAGCGATACGTGAAGCATTCACGTATTGAGGAATCGTTGACAATGAGCTTTCTATGGGTGCGGAACAGATTGAGGAAGAGCGGAATAACGTGGAGGAGTAGAAACGATTTAATGTAGCGTGATGCATTAAATGTGAACGGTAGTTCTCGTGTATGCGATGTATACATGTAAAAAAATGCCAGCATCTAGTTGACGGTCGAGAAATAAAAATTTGGTTTTATTGATCGTTCAGAAAAAAAAAGCGATACGGGATGTGAAAGGATTATGAAATTTTATCAATCAAATCGTAAAGATTAATCCGCAATCAATCAAATCATTGGAATTTAAAACTCATGGTCATAAACAAAGGACGGTGGATATTATTTAGCGGATATTTATAAAGCTTCTTCACTTAATAAGTTTAAAACCTTCTTCACTTAACATTCAAAAAAAAAAAAAAAAAACTAAAACTTTTAAAATTAATCGTCAATGGAAACAATTGTAAGTTGGCTGTATTGAAGATTCACATGAGATTTTGTGGTTAATATGACCAACCAGAAACTTACAGCCCAGTTGGTTGAGTGCCTAAAATTTTTTATGGGAGGCTTGGGTTCAATTCCCACTAGCTACATTTGGAGGACATTGGTGGATGGGAAATGAGGGATGACCCGGCCATTGGCTTGGGTTCGAGTCCCGATCCCGACCGGCTTTACGGATTATTTCACTGTCGTGCCTTCGGGCGGGTGAGTGGTCGGGTTTTCCCGGGAATTGGTGGCAATTGGTGGCCCGGGCATTCTCGAGTACCTGATTCGCCAAAAGGGTACCGAGAGTGCTCGGAAATTGATTCGTTGTCCGTTAAAAAAAATATAACAAACCAGAAACGTCTATTGTCTGGATTAAAGCAAGCATTGATGGCATGTAATAAAGATTTTCTAGGAAGAATTTATGCTTCTGGTCCAAAATCAAGAGTTATTGACCAGTTGGACTTAAAATTTTGTGAATATATTGACGTCAAAGAAGAAGAGCACGTGTACAATATAAGTAGATTGTTTTATGCTAAAGCTTTGGACAGGTCGATAAAATCTTATCCTTAATCAACAACGTACTCCGAATGATAACTCCCGTCACAAGTGGCCGCTTATTAACGTATGATTGAAAAGCTTGTGTGGGAGCTTTCGTCAACAAAGAGTTCCTGCATAAGCTGGCCAAATCCAAACCAACACAGTTCGTGTGCCCGTCGGTAATCCATCGGTATTAGCCGTATCCTCAGGTTATGATATCCAACAATAATCAACGTCAGATTACACTTTTTTTGTTTAGTTTTTCTTTTTCTATCTCTTTGTTGTTATTTGACTAATGTAACCCCTTCAATGAATAGTTCCTGGTGATATAATTATATTCAAGTGTATGAAACACGAGAAATCATATAAACATGTATTAGATAAAACTACAAACACATCAAAGAATAAAAAAATATTTATCTTAACAATGAAAACCATGTGATTCACGTTTACTTTGAATTCTTTATATAATAATGAGGATATCCTATTTAGTTCTATTAGGTATGACTTAGTATTATTTGAAAGGGGAGAGATAACGTACAAAGCGTTATTAACGTAAAAAGTGTAGGAATGATTCACAACCATTAGATTTAGGTGGTGGCAAGAGCGTAATTAACAAACTTAATTATTGTCGGCTTAAACAAAATAAGGATAGATTAGGAAACAAACATTCAATTTTTTTTTGGTTAAACAGAGCCAAAATCGAAACTTCTATTCAAACGATTTCTGAACGATTATACATTTTGTAAGATTAGGCAATCAAATACACAATTAAAAATCGATTATACTGAACATAAGAACAAAGAATCATTAAAAAATAAAAATAACATAGCATTATATTGAACGTTAAAGAAGAAAAAGTAATGAATAAACGCTCGTTATTGTTTTGAAATACTTTCGATTATATTTCATGAAGAGTGTTTAAACCTATAACAATTAGGTTAACAAATGTTACAGAAGAAAATGAAGAAGATGGTGATAACAGAGGGTGTAAAAACGCACGTGCATATATGTTTATTATTATAAACGCACGTTCATTATTATAAACGCGCGTCGTATATTCTTTAAACACACATTGTGTATTATTTAAAGGCACTTGTATATTAATACATAAATTAGAATTCAATAATAAACGCACTTGTGATTTGGCTTACACTATAAAGCTACAAAGATAAACACACCTTATGATAATTAGAATTCAAAGATAAATAATTTGATTTAAAATTAAACGCACCTTATAATAATTAGAATTCAATGATAAACTCACCTTATGATAATTAGATTCAAAGATAAACGCACCTTATGATAATTAGAATTCAAAGATATTCCCTTGATGAAGCTTAGTAATGCTCATCAAATTCACCCATTTTTATGTATAAGCGTAAACTCACTCTCATGTTGAGTTTGTGTCTCTTGTGGGAGGACTGAATGTACATGGGTGTGACACCCGGCATGTTCGGCTTAAACATATTAGTAACATCTAAGTCTACCTTAGCGAGAAACGTTTATAAACAAACTTAACTGGATTAGTTGAGTCGGGTAAAGTTAGGATTGTGACACCCGGCAAATTCTGGTTAACAACGTTGTCTAGATAAAAGTCTACCTTAGCGAGTCACGCGTATAGTATACTTAACTTGGTTAGTTAAGTCGTGTTATGGTTCGGGAACTATCGGTTTAGTCTAGAAGATCATTGGATGTTGGTCTAGAGGTTCATTAGATGTCAATCCTTAACCAAGTGTACAAACGGTGACGATTTGTAGGATCGTCAGGGCATACGGAACATACAAGTCTCGAGTCCCGGGAATTGGTGAACGAGTGTGAATATGTGTATTTACAAGTGTTATGTGTTTACAATCATTATGTGACTTGTCGTTATGTGAATATGTGTTAACATATGTTAAAACGGGGTTTAACGCGCAAAATACGTCGAACCAACCCCTATAGGCGATTAGGGGAGGCTAATCGCCTATAGGGCATGCAATTGGGGAACATTACATGCGATTAGGAGGCCAATCGCATGTAATGTCTGGCGATTGGGCCTAAATGCATGAGGTTACATGCGATTAGGATCCCTAATCGCGTGTAAGTCTGCACAATCGCGTGTTACGTGCTGGACGACTAAAAACGACTATAAATACAATGTTTAACCTCCTAAACTTCATAATACAAACCCTAGTCGTCCCATAACCCACCCCAACACACACACAACCTCTGGAACGCGATTTTTGATCAAAACACAAGGTTTCAAGCTTAATCCATCATTCTTTCACAAATCTAAGGTTTGGTTTCCATCCATGCAATCTTTATAAACGTTTTTACTCAATCCCTAATGGTCCAGACCTGTTCTAAAACGAAAAAGCTTTCTGAAAATCGTTAATAAGTGTTGTTCATCGGATTCTAACAATCATACATGTGTTATGTGTGTTTATGATTAATATCTAGGGTTTTTATGATTCAAGATGAGTGATTAACATGTTATTAGGTTAGTTTCTGAATAATATTGATGTCATGATAATAAAATCTGAGTAATTGATTATTAGGGTTATAGTTATGCATGTTAATGTGATGTTGCATGCTATGTGAATTGTGTTTGGATTACGTGGTTGCAATGCAGGGCTGATAATACGAGGCAAAACGAAGAATTTTAGTTTAAACATGTTTAGAATAGTTGTTGGGATGATATTGGATGGTTACACACGTTCTGGATCTGATTTGGAGCGTTAAACGCGCGAAAAACCGGAACAGCAAGGTTACAGGCGATTAGCAATCCTAATCGCCTATGTTAGAGGCGATTAGGAGGCCAATCGCCTATGTTTCATGCGAGTAGGGCCTAAATGCTAGTAGTTACATGTGGTATAGCCCTAAATGCTAGTAGTTACATGTGGTATAGCCCTAAATGCTAGTAGTTACATGTGGTATAGCCCTAAATGCTAGTAATTACATGTGGTATAGCCCTAATCGCCTATAAAGTCAAGGTTTACATGTCTTATGACCCTAAATGCCTATATTACATGCGATTAGCCTTCCTAAATGCTAGTTGACTTTTCCTAATCGCGTGTACTGCTGCTGTAAGTGTAAATTAGCATTCCGAGACCCGATTTGACCTGTAGGAACATGCTAGGAACCCCGTAACATATCTAATAACTTGGTAACATATGTTTGGATGTAATTATGTGATACGTGAGCTATGTGCTGTAACTTGTTGTGCGTTAACGTATGTTAAGTGTGATTGCATGATTGTATGTTTGAGAGCGTAAACATAACACGGGGAGTCTCGGGTCACCAATGGGATGTCGAGTCTTGTGCTTTGGGTCAGTTAAACAGTCACGGTGTTTTCAAACGAACTTGGTTATGGTCTCGACATCTAGGGACTAACTAACCTGCGGGTTATTAGTCTAAGTACTTGTAACTGTCATATGTTAGGTCGCCGCTTTACGGGACTAGCATAGCTGCTGAGTTATTCGTATTACGAAGTAACGCAACTTAAGGTGAGTTTACGGCCCCTCTTTTAAACTGGTTTCACATTTTCGGGGGAGAAAACATGTGTTAAAACGATTATTTGGTAACTACTGTCATACTATGGGTTTCTATTGTGTACTACACGATCTTTGGAAGTCCCGGGGGGAACCATGAATGTGCGGGTTTGCACAACGGGGAAATGTGAATAGCACTATTGGGAGTGACCAACCCCGCCCGTCGACTTGGAGGGTCGGCGGGTGCATATTGTCTCAAACAGGAACAACAGGAACAACAGGTTTACTACATCGGGCACACATTTGGTTTACGAGTTAGTAATGGTTTTCCAATCGTAGTAGTAACAGAACATACGCCTAGCTAGCGTACACTGGTTTTCGATTTGTTATAGTATGGACAGGTTGACTTGGTACTTGGATTACAAAACCTGTAAACTCACCAGCATTTTTGTGCTGACGTAAACTTTTACATGTTTTCTCAGGTCGCTAAGGTAGCACGACTGGACTAGGGCGCACGCGTCTGCACGGCGTCTAGTTAGGGTTGCATGGTCTTACAAACGTTGAACAATTGGTTTACTATTGAATATTGCTTTGAATAAGCTTCCGCTGTAAACGGGGATTTTAAACATTGTTTTGAAATTGCATTATGTTCATTTTAGACTTGTTTATTGTGATCGTTGGTTTGGATCCTGGTTTGTCATGCGCCTCGCGGTAAAACCCCGCAAGTGGATTTTGAGGGTGTGACAGATTGGTATCAGAGCCAATGGTTATAGTGAACTAGGACTGCATGTAGAGTCTAGTCTATAGCCGAGTCGCACACACTAGACGATCACATGGTACTAAACATTATGGTGGTTTACGTATGGTCTTGTCGGGGTGTCTCTATATCATTTGGTCTTTCTACGTTACATCATCCATTCTATCTTAGGTTGGAGTACTTACTTTCTAGGCAGTGTAGTATATTGGAGTGAATCGTGTACTCTTGAGATTTGTCCAAGGCTCGGACATCTCCCTTTCATACTCCAATAGAAACACTTGCCATAAACTACCGTAGTATTACGGTGTATAGCTAAGAGTCTATGTTCGGTGATTTAAACTTTGAACTAGGAGAACACTTGGAGGACCATGTAGAGCGGTTTATCATTTTGGGTGCACACAAAATCATAAACCGAAATGCATGGAAGCCCTAGTGAGCTCTGGGTTTGAAGGGATAGTCCTGGATTGGATCTAGCTTTGATCTTGTGAACATTAGTGGTTATCTTTAGCTGCGAAACAAAATTTTCTCGTTCTTTCTGCCAGAATCATGTCTAGAGTACGAGGAGGACGTGGAGGTGGTCGCAATGGTGGACGTGGTGGTGGTCGCGGTGGTGCTGGTGGTCGTGGAGGTATTAACCTATCGCAGGCTGATCTGAATAACTTGCTCCAAGCTGCCTTCCAGTTAGGGCACAACGGTGGTGGTAAGTTGATTTATCCATTTTCTTTGCCTCATTGGTGAACCTTGTTTACATTCTTCGTGATTCCTCATGCGTTTCATTTCAGGTGGTCCTGTTAACCCACCCCCACCCATGTGTACCTACAAGATGTTTCGGGACTGTAAGCCCCAGGAATTCTCTGGCACTGAGGGTGCGGTGAGCTTGCTTAGGTGGCTGGAGAAAGTGGAGTCAGTGTTTCTGATGTGTAACTGTCTCCCAGAAGATCGGGTTAAGTATGCTGCTGCGTTATTCCAGGATGTTGCTTTGACCTGGTGGAATAACATCACCCAGAATATGGGTATTGGGGAGGCGTATGCTATGCCTTGGGAAAACTTTGTTCAACTGTTGAAGCGAGAGTACTGTCCGAGGGAAAAGGTGCAGAAGTTAGAGCACGAAGTGTGGAACCTCAAGATGTCTGGGTCTGAAATTGAGAAGTATACTGTGAGGCGTAATGAGTTGGCAGTGCTGTGTCCCGATCTGCATGTGCCAGAATACAGGAGGATTGAGCATTATATCTCGGGGCTAGTACCAGAGATCGCAGGGTTAGTGGCTGCAGGAAATCATCCTACATACTCAGAGGTGGTCCGATCGGCTCATAGGATGACGAACTTAAAGGTGAATGAGGGTATTTTGCCTGCTAAGGGTTCGACTGTCAAGGCCCCAGAGAACAACAAGCGCAAGTGGGATAATGAAGGGAAAGGATCTGGGCCAGCACAGCAGGGTAAGAGGTTCGATAATGGGGGTTCTTCTTCTTCGGGTAACAAACAGGGTGGTTATGCGGGGAAACTGCCTAAATGTAACAAGTGTGGACGTCATCATCAAGGGAACTGTGACAGTAACCGTTGTCATCGCTGCCAGCGAATTGGGCATTTTGCTAAAGATTGTCGGGTTACACTTCCATCGACCCAGGCCCCGACTACTAACTCAGCTCCTACTACTCAAGGGACTACGGGAAGACAAGGATGTTACAACTGTGGTGAGACTGGGCATTACAAGAAGGATTGCCCAAAACTGAAGCAGGGTGGAAACAACGGAAATGGGAACAACGGGGGCGGTGGCAGGAATGCACGCGCCTTCGTCATTGGAGCCGCTGAGGCTAGACAGGACCCTGACACAGTTATCGGTACGTTCCTTCTCAATAATCGTTCTGTTAGTGTGTTATTTGATTCTGGTGCCGACAAGAGTTTTGTATCCATGGAAGTTAGTCGACTGCTAGATGTAGTACCCGTACCATTAGAGACTAAGTATATTATTGAGTTGGCTGACGGTAAAAAGATTGAAGCTACTAGTATCCTTCGGGAGTGTCAATTAGAGTTGTCGGGTTTGTCGTTCCCCATCGACCTTATGCCGGTACCTTTGGGTAGTTTTGACGTGGTGGTAGGCATGGATTGGTTGTCCCTGTATCGCGCGGAGATTGTTTGTTACGACAAGATTATTCGGATTCCTCTCCCTGATGGAGAATTCCTTTCTGTGTACGGTATCAAGGGTGGTGTTCCGCTGAATATCATCTCTAGCATGAAAGCCCTTAAGTGTCTTCGAAAGGGTTATCCAGCCGTTTTGGCACTTTTATCTGTTTCCTCTGGTGATGAGAAGAAGATCGACGATATTCCAGTTGTACGCGAGTTTCCTGATGTTTTTCCCGATGATTTATCTGGTCTTCCTCCCCATCGTCAAGTCGAGTTCGGTATTGATCTTGTACCTGCCCCCTACCGTCTTGCACCTCCCGAGATGCAGGAATTGTCTAGTCAGTTACAGGAACTCTTGGATAAGGGTTTCATTAGACCAAGTTCTTCCCCTTGGGGAGCCCCGATTCTATTTGTTAAGAAGAAGGATGGAAGTTTCCGATTGTGTGTGGACTACAGAGAACTGAACAAATTGACCGTCAAGAACCGTTATCCTCTTCCACGTATTGATGATCTATTCGACCAGCTCCAGGGTTCTAGTTACTATTCCAAGATTGACTTGAGGTCCGGTTATCACCAGTTGCGGGTAAGGGAAGCTGACGTTGCAAAGACTGCCTTTCGTACACGTTATGGCCATTATGAGTTCTTGGTCATGCCTTTCGGTCTTACAAACGCACCGGCGGTCGGTTTTCATGGATTTGATGAATCGCGTTTGCAAACCATATCTGGACAAGTTCGTCATTGTGTTTATTGATGACATTCTGATCTACTCCAAGAACAAGACTGAACACGAGGAACACCTGTGTTTGGTTCTGGAACTCTTGCGACGGGAACAACTTTACGCCAAGTTCTCAAAGTGTGACTTTTGGTTACGCGAAGTTCAGTTCCTAGGACATGTGGTTAATGAACTAGGAATTCATGTCGATCCAGCTAAGATCGAAGCGATCAAGGACTGGGGAGCACCAAAGACGCCAACTGAGGTGCGGCAATTCCTAGGCCTTGTGGGCTACTATCGTCGTTTCATTCAGGGGTTCTCGAAGATCGCTCAACCCCTCACCACTCTTACTCAGAAGGATAGAAAATTCGACTGGGGTGAACCACAAGAGTCAGCGTTTGAAGAACTAAAATCCAAACTGTGTTCTGCCCCTATTTTGTCCTTACCTGAAGGCCCTGATGATTTCGTTGTTTACTGTGATGCTTCTATTCATGGTCTCGGTTGCGTGTTGATGCAACGCGAGAAAGTGATTGCGTATGCTTCTCGTCAACTCAAGGTGCACGAGAAGAACTACACCACCCATGACTTGGAGTTGGGTGCCATGGTATTCGCGTTGAAAATTTGGAGACATTACTTGTACGGTACCAAATGCACCATCTACACCGATCACAAGAGTCTCCAACATATTTTCGACCAACAACATTTGAACATACGGCAGCGTCGGTGGATTGAACTCCTGAACGACTATGATTGTGCCATTAAGTACCATCCTGGCAAGGCGAATGTTGTAGCAGACGCCTTAAACAGGAAGGAATCAACTAAACCTCGTCGCGTTCGGGCGTTGCAGCTCACCATTCATTCATCTCTACCTGATCAACTCCGTTCTGCTCAGTTAGAAGCTTTGAAGGAGGAAAACCTTAAAGCTGAGACTATGCACGGTGCCGACAAGCACCTCGAGCGAAGGCCTGATGGCCTGCACTACTTCGCAGAACGTATATGGGTTCCTTTATTCGGGGGACTTCGGGAGCTTGTCTTAGATGAGGCTCATAAGTCCCGGTATTCTATTCATCCTGGTTCGGATAAAATGTACCAAGATCTGAAGGTGCTGTACTGGTGGCCAAACATGAGGTCGGATATAGCTTCATACGTGAGTAAGTGCTTGACTTGTGCTAAGGTCAAGGTGGAATACCAGAAACCGTCAGGTCTCTTGCAACAACCTGAAATTCCGGAGTGGAAATGGGAACGGATTACCATGGATTTTGTCACGCAACTTCCTAAATCACCAAGCGGGAATGATAAGATATGGGTGATTGTTGATCGCTTGACAAAATCAGCCCATTTTCTCGCTATTAAAGAGACTGACACCATGGATCGTTTGGCTCGTCTGTATCTGAAGGAAGTTGTTTCTAAGCACGGGGTGCCGGTTTCTATTATCTCGGATCGTGACTCCCATTTTACTTCTCACTTCTGGAAGTCGTTGCACAAGGCTTTGGGTACCCAACTAGACACGAGTACAGCTTACCATCCACAGACTGACGGCCAGAGTGAACGTACGATTCAAACTTTGGAAGACATGCTGCGGGCATGTGTGATCGATTTCGGCAAAGGTTGGGAAGCTCATCTATCGTTAGTAGAATTCTCATACAACAACAGTTATCACACGAGCATCAAGGCAGCTACGTTCGAGGCATTGTACGGCGGAAATGCCGTTCTCCTCTTTGTTGGGCTGAAGTGGGTGAGAGTCAACTCACTGGGCCTGAGCTAGTGTACGAAACTTCGGAAAAGATCGTACAGATTCGTAACCGGTTGGCAGCGTCACGGGATCGGCAAAAGAGTTATGCCGATCAGCGTCGCAAGCCATTGGAATTCCAAGTTGGTGACAAAGTACTTCTAAAAGTCTCACCGTGGAAGGGCGTCATACGCTTTGGGAAGCGTGGCAAACTCAACCCTCGATATGTCGGTCCATTTACGATCCTGGAACGGATTGGACCGGTGGCGTATCGTCTTGATTTACCGACGGAGCTCGGTAACGTACATAACGTCTTCCATGTGTCCAACTTGAAGAAGTGTCTGGCTGACGAGTCTCTCATTGTTCCACTGGAAGAGATCAAGGTTGATGATCGTCTTCGGATTGTGGAAGAACCTGTGGAGATTCTGGATTACAAGATTCGTAGCCTACGTCATAGCAAGATTCGCATCGTTAAGGTTCGGTGGAACTCGAACCGAGGACCAGAGTACACTTGGGAACGGGAGGATCAGATGAAGTCTAAATATCCTCATCTCTTTCCTAAGGAAGCGTTCGAGTCGAGATATGTCTCTTCTGCAGCTGAATGAATCTCGGGGCGAGGAATGGATTCCTTTTAACGTGGGGATGATGTGACAACTCGGGTAAATCTCTCTTTTGGTTTCTATCTTTTGTTTGTTCCCTTCGTTATTTCTTTTGTTCTTTTCTTACTTGCGCAATTTTCGGGACGAAAATTCTTTTAACGTGGGGATGATGTGACACCCGGCAAATTCTGGTTAACAACGTTGTCTAGATAAAAGTCTACCTTAGCGAGTCACGCGTATAGTATACTTAACTGGGTTAGTTAAGTCGTGTTATGGTTCGGGAACTATCGGTTTAGTCTAGAAGATCATTGGATGTTGGTCTAGAGGTTCATTAGATGTCAATCCTTAACCAAGTGTACAAACGGTGACGATTTGTAGGATCGTCAGGGCATACGGAACATACAAGTCTCGAGTCCCGGGAATTGGTGAACGAGTGTGAATATGTGTATTTACAAGTGTTATGTGTTTACAATCATTATGTGACTTGTCGTTATGTGAATATGTGTTAACATATGTTAAAACGGGGTTTAACGCGCAAAATACGTCGAACCAACTCCTATAGGCGATTAGGGGAGGCTAATCGCCTATAGGGCATGCAATTGGGGAACATTACATGCGATTAGGAGGCCAATCGCATGTAATGTCTGGCGATTGGGCCTAAATGCATGAGGTTACATGCGATTAGGATCCCTAATCGCGTGTAAGTCTGCACAATCGCGTGTTACGTGCTGGACGACTAAAAACGACTATAAATACAATGTTTAACCTCCTAAACTTCATAATACAAACCCTAGTCGTCCCATAACCCACCCCAACACACACACAACCTCTGGAACGCGATTTTTGATCAAAACACAAGGTTTCAAGCTTAATCCATCATTCTTTCACAAATCTAAGGTTTGGTTTCCATCCATGCAATCTTTATAAACGTTTTTACTCAATCCCTAATGGTCCAGACCTGTTCTAAAACGAAAAAGCTTTCTGAAAATCGTTAATAAGTGTTGTTCATCGGATTCTAACAATCATACATGTGTTATGTGTGTTTATGATTAATATCTAGGGTTTTTATGATTCAAGATGAGTGATTAACATGTTATTAGGTTAGTTTCTGAATAATATTGATGTCATGATAATAAAATCTGAGTAATTGATTATTAGGGTTATAGTTATGCATGTTAATGTGATGTTGCATGCTATGTGAATTGTGTTTGGATTACGTGGTTGCAATGCAGGGCTGATAATACGAGGCAAAACGAAGGATTTTAGTTTAAACATGTTTAGAATAGTTGTTGGGATGATATTGGATGGTTACACACGTTCTGGATCTGATTTGGAGCGTTAAACGCGCGAAAAACCGGAACAGCAAGGTTACAGGCGATTAGCAATCCTAATCGCCTATGTTAGAGGCGATTAGGAGGCCAATCGCCTATGTTTCATGCGAGTAGGGCCTAAATGCTAGTAGTTACATGTTGTATAGCCCTAAATGCGAGTAGTTACATATGGTATAGCCCTAAATGCTAGTAGTTACATGTGGTATAGCCCTAAATGCTAGTTATTACATGTGGTATAGCCCTAATCGCCTATAAAGTCAAGGTTTACATGTCTTATGACCCTAAATGCCTATATTACATGCGATTAGCCTTCCTAAATGCTAGTTGACCAACCTAAATGCTAGTTGACTTTTCCTAATCGCGTGTACTGCTGCTGTAAGTGTAAATTAGCATTCCGAGACCCGATTTGACCTGTAGGAACATGCTAGCAACCCCGTAACATATCTAATAACTTGGTAACATATGTTTGGATGTAATTATGTGATACGTGAGCTATGTGCTGTAACTTGTTGTGCGTTAACGTATGTTAAGTGTGATTGCATGATTGTATGTTTGAGAGCGTAAACATAACACGGGGAGTCTCGGGTCACCAATGGGATGTCGAGTCTTGTGCTTTGGGTCAGTTAAACAGTCACGGTGTTTTCAAACGAACTTGGTTATGGTCTGGACATCTAGGGACTAACTAACCTGCGGGTTATTAGTCTAAGTACTTGTAACTGTCATATGTTAGGTCGCCGCTTTACGGGACTAGCATAGCTGCTGAGTTATTCGTATTACGAAGTAACGCAACTTAAGGTGAGTTTACGGCCCCTCTTTTAAACTGGTTTCACATTTTCGGGGGAGAAAACATGTGTTAAAACAATTATTTGGTAACTACTGTCATACTATGGGTTTCTATTGTGTACTACACGATCTTTGGAAGTCCCAGGGGGAACCATGAATGTGCGGGTTTGCACAACGGGGAAATGTGAATAGCGCTATTGGGAGTGACCAACCCCACCCGTCGACTTGGAGGGTCGGCGGGTGCATATTGTCTCAAACAGGAACAACAGGTTTACTACATCGGGCACACATTTGGTTTACGAGTTAGTAATGGTTTTCCAATCGTAGTAGTAACAGAACATACGCCTAGCTAGCGTACACTGGTTTTCGATTTGTTATAGTATGGACAGGTTGACTTGGTACTTGGATTACAAAACCTGTAAACTCACCAGCATTTTTGTGCTGACGTAAACTTTTACATGTTTTCTCAGGTCGCTAAGGTAGCACGACTGGACTAGGGCGCACGCGTCTGCACGACGTCTAGTTAGGGTTGCATGGTCTGCACGGCGTGTTTGGGTCCCATTGTTCGGGGGATTGCGCGAGCTTGTTCTGGATGAAGCTCACAAATCCCGGTATTCTATTCACCCTGGCTCCGATAAGATGTATCAGGATTTGAAGATACTTTATTGGTGGCCGAACATGAAAGCTGACATAGCTTCTTACGTCAGCAAATGTTTGACTTGTGCTAAAGTCAAGGTGGAGTATCAGAGGCCGTCTGGTCTCCTGCAACAACCAGAGATTCCAGAATGGAAGTGGGAACGAATCACGATGGATTTTGTCACCAAACTGCCAAGGTCACCTAGTGGCTATGATATGATTTGGGTGATTGTTGACCGGCTGACAAAATCGGCACGTTTTATACCTATTAAGGAAACCGATGGACTCGAGCGGTTAGCTCGACTTTACCTTAAGGAGGTGGTTGCTCGGCACGGGGTGCCTGTTTCTATTATCTCTGATCGTGATTCTTGTTTCGCTTCACGTTTCTGGAAGGCTCTGCACAAGGCCTTGGGTACTCAGTTGGATATGAGTACGGCTTATCATCCGCAAACTGATGGACAGAGTGAGTGGAAGATTCAGACCTTGGAAGACATGCTTCGGGCATGTGTTATCGATTTTGGCAAAAGTTGGGAGATCCACCTGCCGTTAGTGGAATTCTCCTACAACAACAGCTATCACTCTAGCATCAAGGCAGCTCCGTTCGAGGCTCTTTACGGACGGAAATGTCGATCACCACTTTGTTGGGCCGAGGTAAACGAGAGCCAGCTCACTGGTCCGGAACTCGTATACGAAACTTATGAGAAAATCGTACAGATCCGTCAACGTTTGGCTGCTGCACGGGATCGTCAGAACAGCTATGCCGATCGCCGTCGAAAACCTTTAGAGTTCCAGGTTGGGGACAAGGTACTTCTGAAAGTTTCACCATGGAAGGGCGTCATACGCTTTGGAAAGCGTGGCAAGCTTAACCCTCGTTATGTCAGACCGTTCGCAATCTTGGATCGGATTGGACCGGTGGCATACAGACTTGACTTACCTGCGGAGCTCGGTAGTGTACACAACGTCTTCCATGTGTCTAACTTGAAAAAGTGTTTGGCTGATGAATCTCTCATTGTACCACTGGAAGAGATCAAGGTTGATGATCGTCTTCGCATTGTGGAGGAACCTGTCGAGATTCTCGACTACAAGATTCGTAGCCTTCGTCGGAGTAAAATCCGCATCGTTAAAGTCCGTTGGAACTCGAACCGTGGACCGGAGTTCACATGGGAACGGGAGGATCAGATGAAATCTAAGTATCCTCATCTCTTTCCGAAGCGCGCGTTTGAATCGAGGCATGTTACTGCTGAAGCGGAATGAATCTCGGGTCGAGATCCTTTCAACGTGGGGATGATGTGACATCCGGTAAGTTTCTTTTCGTTCTGTTCTTTTCGTTCTTTTTGGGCTTTGCGCAATTTTCGGGACGAAAATTCTTTCAACGTGGGGATGATGTGACACCCGGCATGTTCGGCTTAAACATATTAGTAACATCTAAGTCTACCTTAGCGAGAAACGTTTATAAACAAACTTAACTGGGTTAGTTGAGTCGGGTCAAGTTAGGATTGTCCAGGGTACAATGATCTGGAGGATCATTGGGAGTCGTTTTGGTAATACACTAGTACCGGGTTCCGTTGTTGGTGACATTACATGAACTAATTAAGTATATGTGTAGATTATGGGTCGTGTGGTGGATTATATACGTAGATGCGTTTAAATGATGTGTAAATGATTATCTGTGCTTAAATGTGTTAAATATAGACTAAGGATGCATGCTTATGTGTTAAGATGTGTTAGAATGCGTTAAACACGACAAACTGGAAAACTAGTTAAAAAGGGGTTCTGGTTCGACCACTTCGAATGGTCGAAGGAGAGGAAAAGTGCCTGGTTCGACCCATGTAAGTGGGCGAACCAGGGAAGTGGAATTTGAGGAATTCCCTTCGACCAGACAGGGCTCATTCGACCCTGTGAAAGGGGCGAAGGAGACCACCTTCGACCAGTGAATTGGGGCGAAGGAGGATTAGTATAAATACCAACCTTTGTCATTTTTCATCATTTCACAAACCCTAACCGTCCCAAAACGCTCTCAAATGATCTTAAACACTAAGGAAGGAGTTTTTGCTCTTCTTTTTCATAATCTAACCCATCTACAACATCTAAACAAGAATCCAGGTGTGTTCATAATCCTAAACCTTTTTAAAAGCATTTTAATTTGTTTTTATCTAACCCTAATTGTCCGGATCTGTTCTAAGGGTACTTTCATGATTAAAAACCTTTTAAACATCTTTCTAAATCAAAACATGATCATTTAACATAGGTTTTCATGATGAATAACATATGTAAATTGTGTATTATGTGGTGTTATGTATTGTTCAATGATTTGCTGCTATATCAATGATAGAAACATGATGTAGGATTGTTATTAATGTTGGAATATTATTGTCTAGGGTTAGGATTGGATATATTGATATTTGGGGTTTTATTGGATTAATACTTGATGTATGAATATTTATGATCAATAGAATGAATAAGAAAGATCGGATAATCGACAAACTGAGTATTTTAAACTAAGCATGAATCGATTTCAAAAGTTTCCAAATTGGGTAAATAATTCATGCATGAAAGTGATGTTTCCATAATCTTTACCATTTTGGGAAAGGGCTAAAACGGACGTATTATCGGGGGAAATCGGTGGGGTTTTGTAGGGATAAGTTATCCATACTTGACTGCTGTGTTTGATGATGTTTCGGGTCGTTTTGAATGTGTTTGAAGCGTTTTTAGGAAAAATTATACAACAGGGGCGAACCTGGCCTCCTTCGACCAGTCGATGGTGCGAAGGAGGGATCCAGGGTCGAACCTGGATTTATATTGGACGAATGTGATAAAACGGGCGAAGGAAGCATCAAACGGTCGAACGAGATGTAAAAGGGTGCGAAGGAGATAAAAAGGTGCGAAGGAGACTTAAAACTGACTGGCTCGACCGTTCTAATGCAGAAATGAGATTTTTGATACAAACTAAGTGTTTTATGCTTGAACCTTGTGTGTAATCTATGTGTACTTGACTAGTTAGGGTAATGGGTCACCAACGGGATGTCGGGTCGGTCTAGTGTGTCGGTTAAACATTTAAACACGTTTTAAAACATACTTGGTTACGATCTGGACAATCAGGGACTAGATAACCTTATGGTTATTAGTCGGAACACTTATGAGAACATTTTGATAGATCTCCGGTAGAGGGATTATCAAGGGCTAAACATCTTTACTTATATTTGAAGAACGCTACTTAAGGTGAGTTCACGGCCCCACTTTTACTGCTTTAACTTTTGGGGGAGAAAACATGCGCTAAACAGTTTTGGTAACATATGTCATACTATGGTTTTAACTTTATATTGCTATACGATCTTTTGGAAAGTCCCGGGGGAAACCATGAATGTGCGGGATTGCACAACGGGGGAAATGTGGATAGATCTATTGGGCGTGACCTGCCCCACTCGTCGGCTTGGAGGGCCGGGCGGGTGCATATTGTCTCGAACAGGTACATTGGTATCATGCTGAACATACGGGCTGCTTAAACATGCTGAACATTGCTAAACGTGTCTAGTAATGGTTTCCAATCGTAGTAGTAATGAAACATACGCCTAGCTAGCGTACTTGGTAACATTGATATAGTATGGACATGGTAACGTTTTGGTAACATTTTGAACAAACCTGTGAACTCACCAGCATTATATGTTGACATCTTTTTGCATGTTTTTCTCAGGTCGCTAAGGTAGCAATGAACGGGACTAGGCGCACGGGTCTGCATTGGCGTCTAGATTTAGTGCACGTTTTGTAATAAAAGCATTTTGAACAATTTTTGAGATGATAGCATAGTTGATTAAATGCTACTGAAACGCTTCCGCTGGTTAAATGAATGGTTACGTCTGTTTACGTTTTTCATATAGAGTTGTTTATTGTGATCGTTGACTTGGATCCTGGTTTGTCATGCGCCTCGCGGTAAAACCCCGCAAGTGGTATTTTGAGGGTGTGACAGATTGGTATCAGAGCCAATGGTTATAGTGAACTAGGACTGCATGTAGAGTCTGGTCTATAGCCGAGTCGCACACACTAGACGGTCACATACTTTGGGTCTATTAGTGGGATACGTACTAACGTTGTCGGGGTGTCCTTACATCATCATCATGTTTCTCCGTTACATCATCCGTTTTTATTTGGGTTCTTACCTACTCTTGTCTTCTTCTTCTGGATTGAAGGGGAGGGGTTGATTTGTTGGTTCTAGCACACACATGCCTTCTTACACTTGCACCTATTTCCACATAGGCGACAATGTTCGGTGACTGGGGTCTAGATTAGGGGTACATCTGGAGGACCATGCAGAGCAGTTTATCATTTCGGGTGCACACGAAATAATAAACTGGAATGCATGAAAATCCCGATGGACTTCGAGTTTGGATGTATAGTCCTGGATTGTCCCTAAGTTAACTCTTGTAAATTTCTAGTGGTTGACACTGGAAGTGAATCTGAATCCCTCGATTTCTTGATTTGATAGATCATGTCTGGTGCTCGCGGTGGTGGACGTCGTGGTGGCGGCGGTGGCCGTGCTGGCGGTGGTGGTCGCGCTGGAGGCGGTGGTCGTGGAAACACCAACATGACCCAAGTTGAACTGAACAACTTGCTACAGCAGCAAGTGAACATGGCGATGGCTAATTTCCAGGCTGGGATTAATGCCATGGGTGGTGAGTTGATTTTTGTCGACCTTGCCTCATTTTTGGGTTTCGTGTCCTTTCGTCTGTGTTTTATTCGTGTACCGTATTTCAGGTGTTGGTGCCAATCCACCCCCACCTCAGTGCTCTTATAAGAAGTTTCGGGACTGTCAGCCCCATAACTTCGCTGGAACTGAGGGAGCGGTGGGACTGCTCCGATGGCTGGAGAAGGTTGAATCTGTCTTTGTTATGTGTAACTGTCCTGCTGGGGACAGAGTGAAGTATGCTACTGCGACATTTGAGGGGCCTGCATTGTCGTGGTGGAATGCTACTACTCAGAACGTGGGATTGGGGGAGGCTATTGCTATGCCTTGGGCGGAGTTTGTGCAACTTTTGAGAGGTGAGTACTGTCCGAGAGAGGAGATACAGAAGTTGGAGCATGAGGTCTGGAGTTACAAGATGGTTGGGTCGGAGATTGAGGAGTACACTGTGAGGAGGAATGAGCTGGCGGTGCTGTGTCCTGACTTACACACACCCGAATACAGGAGGATCGAGCACTATGTGTCTGGACTAGTGCCTGAGATTGCTGGGTTGGTGGCTGCTGGGAATCTTCCCACTATTGCTGAAGTTGTCCGATCAGCTCATCGGATGACTAACCTGAAGGTGGCGGAAGGCGTTTTGCCACCCAAGGGTGCTACTGTGAAGGTTGCTGAGGGGAACAAGAGGAAGTGGGAGAGTGTGGGGAAGAGTGTGGTGCCAGCTCAGCCGGCGAAGAAGTTTGAGTCATCTGGGTCTTCTTCTGGGTCGAAGACGGGTGGGTATGCTGGGAAGCATCCCAAGTGTAACAGGTGTGGTTTTCATCATTCTGGGAACTGTGATAGGGCTCGTTGTCATCGGTGCCATCAGTTGGGGCACCATGCTAAGGATTGCAAGGTGGCACTCACCCCAACTCAAACTCCTGCGGCTACTCCTGCTCCTGCTGCTCAGGGGACCCAGGGGAGGCAGGGGTGTTATAACTGTGGTGACACGGGACATTTCAAGCGTGACTGTCCCAAACTGAAGCAGGGCGATAATGGAAGGGGCGGGAACGGTAACGGGAACAACAACGGCGGAGGCAGGACTGCACGTGCTTTCGTCATTGGATCTGTGGAGGCTAGGCAGGATCCAGACACAGTTACCGGTACGTTCGTTCTTAATGATCGCTATGTTTCTGTCTTGTTTGATTCTGGTGCCGATAGGAGTTTCGTATCTTTGGATATTAGTCAATTGCTAGATATAGTACCCACACCTTTAGAGGCTAAGTACTTAATAGAATTGGCTGATGGTAAGAAAATCGAAGCGACACACACCCTTAGGGAATGTCGCTTGGAACTGTCGGGTTTGTCTTTCCCCATCGACCTTATGCCGGTACCTCTGGGTAGTTTTGATGTCGTGGTTGGCATGGATTGGTTATCGTTGTATCGCGCGGAGATCGTTTGTTTTGACAAGGTCATTCGGATCCCTCTCCCTGATGGAGAGATTCTTTCTGTTCGTGGCGAGAAAAGCGGTGCTCCGCTGAGTATCATTTCTAGCATGAAAGCCCGTAAGTATCTTCGGAAGGGCTGTTCGGCCATTCTGGCGCTTGTTAACGTTTCTACTGACGATGAGAAGAAGATCGAGGATATTCTGGTGGTTCGTGACTTTTCCGATGTGTTTCCTGATGATTTACCTGGTCTTCCTCCCCATCGTCAGGTTGAGTTTGGTATTGATCTCACTTCGGGCGCAGCTCCTATTGCCCGAGCTCCGTATCGTCTTGCACCTCCCGAGATGCAAGAGTTGTCCAGCCAATTACAGGAACTCTTGGAAAAGGGTTTCATTCGACCGAGTTCTTCCCCATGGGGAGCTCCTATTTTGTTTGTGAAGAAGAAGGACGGGAGCCTTCGTATGTGTAGCGATTATCGCGAGCTGAACAAAGTGACCATCAAGAATCGTTATCCTCTTCCTCGCATTGATGATCTCTTTGACCAGCTTCAGGGCTCCAGTTACTATTCGAATATTGATTTGCGGTCCGGTTATCACCAGTTGCGCGTCAGGGAAGCTGACATTCAGAAGACTGCTTTTCGCACTCGTTATGGCCATTTTGAGTTCTTGGTCATGCCTTTTGGTCTCACTAACGCACCGGCGGTGTTCATGGATTTGATGAGCCGCGTTTGCAAGCCTTATCTTGATAAGTTTGTCATCGTGTTCATTGACGATATTCTGATTTACTCCAAGAACAAGGCGGATCATGAGGAACATCTGCGGTTGGTCTTGGAGCTTTTGAGACAGGAGCAGTTGTATGCTAAGTTCTCAAAGTGCGATTTCTGGTTACGTGAAGTTCAATTCCTAGGACATGTAGTGAATGAACTGGGAATTCATGTCGATCCAGCTAAGATCGAAGCTATTAAAGACTGGGAAGCACCAAAGACGCCATCTGAGGTGCGGCAATTCCTAGGTCTTGCGGGTTATTATCGTCGTTTCATTGAGGGATTTTCGAAGATCGCTCAACCCCTCACTGCTCTTACCCAGAAGGATCGAAAGTTCGACTGGGATGAACCACAAGAATCAACATTTCAGATGCTGAAGCTTAAACTTTGTTCTGCACCTATCTTATCCCTACCTGAGGGTACGGATGATTTCGTTGTGTATTGTGATGCTTCTATTCGTGGTCTCGGTTGCGTGTTGATGCAGCGCGGGAAGGTTATTGCTTATGCTTCTCGTCAACTCAAAGTTCATGAGAAGAACTACACTACTCATGACTTGGAACTGGGTGCGGTGGTCTTTGCGTTGAAAATCTGGAGACATTACTTGTACGGTACCAAGTGTGAAGTATATACCGATCACAAGAGTCTTCAGCATATTTTCGACCAGAAGGTGTTGAACATGCGGCAGCGTCGCTGGGTTGAACTCCTAAACGATTATGACTGTGCCATCAAATACCATCCTGGCAAGGCGAACGTTGTGGCGGACGCCTTGAGCAGGAAGGAGTCTGCGAACCCTCGCCGTGTTCGAGCCTTACAGCTCACCATTCACTCGTCGTTGCCTGACCGAATCCGTTCTGCACAGTTAGAAGCCTTGAAGGACGAAAACCTTAAGGCTGAAACGATGCACAGTGCTGACAAGCATCTTGAGCTCAGGACTGATGGCTTACACTATTTTGCGGGGCGTGTTTGGGTCCCATTGTTCGGGGGATTGCGCGAGCTTGTTCTGGATGAAGCTCACAAATCCCGGTATTCTATTCACCCTGGCTCCGATAAGATGTATCAGGATTTGAAGATACTTTATTGGTGGCCGAACATGAAAGCTTACATAGCTTCTTACGTCAGCAAATGTTTGACTTGTGCTAAAGTCAAGGTGGAGTATCAGAGGCCGTCTGGTCTCCTGCAACAACCAGAGATTCCAGAATGGAAGTGGGAACGAATCACGATGGATTTTGTCACCAAACTGCCAAGGTCACCTAGTGGCTATGATATGATTTGGGTGATTGTTGACCGGCTGACAAAATCGGCACGTTTTATACCTATTAAGGAAACCGATGGACTCGAGCGGTTAGCTCGACTTTACCTTAAGGAGGTGGTTGCTCGGCACGGGGTGCCTGTTTCTATTATCTCTGATCGTGATTCTCGTTTCGCTTCACGTTTCTGGAAGGCTCTGCACAAGGCCTTGGGTACTCAGTTGGATATGAGTACGGCTTATCATCCGCAAACTGATGGACAGAGTGAGTGGAAGATTCAGACCTTGGAAGACATGCTTCGGGCATGTGTTATCGATTTTGGCAAAAGTTGGGAGATCCACCTGCCGTTAGTGGAATTCTCCTACAACAACAGCTATCACTCTAGCATCAAGGCAGCTCCGTTCGAGGCTCTTTACGGACGGAAATGTCGATCACCACTTTGTTGGGCCGAGGTAAACGAGAGCCAGCTCACTGGTCCGGAACTCGTGTACGAAACTTATGAGAAAATCGTACAGATCCGTCAACGTTTGGCTGCTGCACGGGATCGTCAGAAGAGCTATGCCGATCGCCGTCGAAAACCTTTAGAGTTCCAGGTTGGGGACAAGGTACTTCTGAAAGTTTCACCATGGAAGGGCGTCATACGCTTTGGAAAGCGTGGCAAGCTTAACCCTCGTTATGTCGGACCGTTCGCAATCTTGGATCGGATTGGACCGGTGGCATACAGACTTGACTTACCGGCGGAGCTCGGTAGTGTACTCAACGTCTTCCATGTGTCTAACTTGAAAAAGTGTTTGGCTGATGAATCTCTCATTGTACCACTGGAAGAGATCAAGGTTGATGATCGTCTTCGCATTGTGGAGGAACCTGTCGAGATTCTCGACTACAAGATTCGTAGCCTTCGTCGGAGTAAAATCCGCATCGTTAAAGTCCGTTGGAACTCGAACCGTGGACCGGAGTTCACATGGGAACGGGAGGATCAGATGAAATCTAAGTATCCTCATCTCTTTCCGAAGCGCGCGTTTGAATCGAGGCATGTTACTGCTGAAGCGGAATGAATCTCGGGTCGAGATTCCTTTCAACGTGGGGATGATGTGACATCCGGTAAGTTTCTTTTCGTTCTGTTCTTTTCGTTCTTTTTGGGCTTTGCGCAATTTTCGGGACGAAAATTCTTTCAACGTAGGGATGATGTGACACCCGGCATGTTCGGCTTAAACATATTAGTAACATCTAAGTCTACCTTAGCGAGAAACGTTTATAAACAAACTTAACTGGGTTAGTTGAGTCGGGTCAAGTTAGGATTGTCCAGGGTACAATGATCTGGAGGATCATTGGGAGTCGTTTTGGTAATACACTAGTACCGGGTTCCGTTGTTGGTGACATTACATGAACTAATTAAGTATATGTGTAGATTATGGGTCGTGTGGTGGATTATATACGTAGATGCGTTTAAATGATGTGTAAATGATTATCTGTGCTTAAATGTGTTAAATATAGACTAAGGATGCATGCTTATGTGTTAAGATGTGTTAGAATGCGTTAAACACGACAAACTGGAAAACTAGTTAAAAAGGGGTTCTGGTTCGACCACTTCGAATGGTCGAAGGAGAGGAAAAGTGCCTGGTTCGACCCATGTAAGTGGGCGAACCAGGGAAGTGGAATTTGAGGAATTCCCTTCGACCAGACAGGGCTCATTCGACCCTGTGAAAGGGGCGAAGGAGACCACCTTCGACCAGTGAATTGGGGCGAAGGAGGATTAGTATAAATACCAACCTTTGTCATTTTTCATCATTTCACAAACCCTAACCGTCCCAAAACGCTCTCAAACGATCTTAAACACTAAGGAAGGAGTTTTTGCTCTTCTTTTTCATAATCTAACCCATCTACAACATCTAAACAAGAATCCAAGGTGTGTTCATAATCCTAAACCTTTTTAAAAGCATTTTAATTCGTTTTTATCTAACCCTAATTGTCCGGATCTGTTCTAAGGGTACTTTCATGATTAAAAACCTTTTAAACATCTTTCTAAATCAAAACATGATCATTTAACATAGGTTTTCATGATGAATAACATATGTAAATTGTGTATTATGTGGTGTTATGTATTGTTCAATGATTTGCTGCTATATCAATGATAGAAACATGATGTAGGATTGTTATTAATGTTGGAATATTATTGTCTAGGGTTAGGATTGGATATATTGATATTTGGGGTTTTATTGGATTAATACTTGATGTATGAATATTTATGATCAATAGAATGAATAAGAAAGATCGGATAATCGACAAACTGAGTATTTTAAACTAAGCATGAATCGATTTCAAAAGTTTCCAAATTGGGTAAATAATTCATGCATGAAAGTGATGTTTCCATAATCTTTACCATTTTGGGAAAGGGCTAAAACGGACGTATTATCGGGGGAAATCGGTGGGGTTTTGTAGGGATAAGTTATCCATACTTGACTGCTGTGTTTGATGATGTTTCGGGTCGTTTTGAATGTGTTTGAAGCGTTTTTAGGAAAAATTATACAACAGGGGCGAACCTGGCCTCCTTCGACCAGTCGATGGTGCGAAGGAGGGATCCAGGGTCGAACCTGGATTTATATTGGACGAATGTGATAAAACGGGCGAAGGAAGCATCAAACGGTCGAACGAGATGTAAAAGGGTGCGAAGGAGATAAAAAGGTGCGAAGGAGACTTAAAACTGACTGGCTCGACCGTTCTAATGCAGAAATGAGATTTTTGATACAAACTAAGTGTTTTATGCTTGAACCTTGTGTGTAATCTATGTGTACTTGACTAGTTAGGGTAATGGGTCACCAACGGGATGTCGGGTCGGTCTAGTGTGTCGGTTAAACATTTAAACACGTTTTAAAACATACTTGGTTACGATCTGGACAATCAGGGACTAGATAACCTTATGGTTATTAGTCGGAACACTTATGAGAACATTTTGATAGATCTCCGGTAGAGGGATTATCAAGGGCTAAACATCTTTACTTATATTTGAAGAACGCTACTTAAGGTGAGTTCACGGCCCCACTTTTACTGCTTTAACTTTTGGGGGAGAAAACATGCGCTAAACAGTTTTGGTAACATATGTCATACTATGGTTTTAACTTTATATTGCTATACGATCTTTTGGAAAGTCCCGGGGGAAACCATGAATGTGCGGGATTGCACAACGGGGGAAATGTGGATAGATCTATTGGGCGTGACCTGCCCCACTCGTCGGCTTGGAGGGCCGGGCGGGTGCATATTGTCTCGAACAGGTACATTGGTATCATGCTGAACATACGGGCTGCTTAAACATGCTGAACATTGCTAAACGTGTCTAGTAATGGTTTCCAATCGTAGTAGTAATGAAACATACGCCTAGCTAGCGTACTTGGTAACATTGATATAGTATGGACATGGTAACGTTTTGGTAACATTTTGAACAAACCTGTGAACTCACCAGCATTATATGTTGACATCTTTTTGCATGTTTTTCTCAGGTCGCTAAGGTAGCAATGAACGGGACTAGGCGCACGGGTCTGCATTGGCGTCTAGATTTAGTGCACGTTTTGTAATAAAAGCATTTTGAACAATTTTTGAGATGATAGCATAGTTGATTAAATGCTACTAAAACGCTTCCGCTGGTTAAATGAATGGTTACGTTTGTTTACGTTTTTCATATAGAGTTGTTTATTGTGATTATTGACTTGGATCCTGGTTTGTCATGCGCCTCGCGGTAAAACCCCGCAAGTGGTAATTTGAGGGTGTGACAATGGGGATCAACAGACACTGACCTTGCCAGATGGTTTTCCAAGAAGCTATAAAGGTTCTCCATGTGATCCCTTGGAGGTGATTTGGGTAGGACCAGCACTCGATTCTCTTGAGTTATCCCCCGAACTATTTCTACGTGGCGGTTGGATGAAGCAACATCTGTATGTGAAAGATCTGTCATTAATGTGTGAAGGGTTCATGTGGAAGATCTTTTGATTTTTGATGGTTGTGAAGAGAAACAGAGTATGAGTGTTTTGAGGAAGAAAGATGGGATTACTAATAAATGTACATTTATATTCCATTAAAAATAATGGTGCATTTATTTAATTGCCAATTTCAAGATGAATTCAGGGGAGCAAACAATTGGCGTGTTAGAAAAAGAAACAAGTGCGTTTAAAGATAAGAACAAGTGTGTTTTAAATTCTGAACGTGCGTTTTTTTTAATGACAACCAAACTATTAAAGACGCACGTTATGTAGACTACAAAGATGAATGTGCGTTTTTAATGCCAATTTAGGTAACTAACCTATTCCTCATTCTTCTCACATCTGTTTTAATCATCTTTCTTTCTTCTGCAACATTTGTTTGCCTAATTATTTTAGGCTTAAACGCTCTTCATCACATAAAATCAAAAGTAATTCACAATGATAATGAACGTTTATACATTTTTTCTTCATATTTTATAATTATTATACATGCTCTGTTTTATCTTTTTTTTTGAATGAATGTCTATAATCGGTTTTGTTTTTCGGTAACCAGATATAATCAACATATAAAACTAAATCACTCATATGATCAACACCCATTATCAAGCGTGAACAAAGGTTATAAAAATGAATGAAAAAGCAGAGCATCACATTATTATCAAGAACTATTGTTACTTATTGGAGTGTTGTTAATTTATTCAATCGAATATTGATATATTACGTCATAATTGAAATCAATATTGCTATATTTGATTCTGAATTTGAATTGTATTTGAATCAGAATTTTATTTGAATCGAAGGTTAAAGAAACAAAAAGTCTAAACTACCATTTTAATCGACCGCGGTTGAGTTTATTAACCCTAACTATGGTTTACAGGACTCATCATATTGTGGCTTCCTACACAACCTATGTTAAGGAACTTTCTACAGTATACTTTCTGTCACACACCGCCAAGGCGGAAACACGAGATGTAACTTCGAAAGGTTTTCAAGCACATAAGTCACGCAAGCATCAATTTCATAAAATAAGAGATATATTAAAAGACGACATTGTTTAAAAAAAACAACCAAAATATTGTCTTAAGAACCATATTTAAAATGATATTGTCTAAAATTATTCAACTAAAACATGGTTCAAAATATCCCCGAGATTCTCATGCGCGACTCCAAGTTCCATGATGCTTAACTAAATGCCTGAAAAACATGCAAATAAGATATGTCAACAATTAAGTCGGTGAGGTCACGGGTTTTGGATTCTATGTAAACTATGGGTGTCTGGATCATTGCCTAGCTAAGATAATAATCATTATGTGACTGTCGTGAGCCCGTAACCAAACCTTGACGAATGTTGTGCCTTGCCCATTGTTACCTAGGTTTCGTGAGCATTCAGTCACAGAGGCGGCGGAGCCGCCGTTAGAATTACCACCGGTACCTCCTTGGTCTACCTTCCCTTTCTCTCTCTTCGACACCCCTTTCCCAGATCTGCTCCTTCTCTCTCTCTCTCCTCTGAATCGTTCTCTTAAGCATACAATCAAAGAGTATGAACGAAGGTTACCTAATTAAGATCGATGCAGAGAGCTTTAGACAGAAGCAACTCTCATCGTACTTGGATTCCGATATAAGAACTTGCAGATTCATCCATGGACGCCATCGCTGAAGGGATACAATGTGTATTTAGAGAGAGAGGGTAAAGAGAGAGTCAGAGAGCTCTGTTTTAGAGAGAAGGGATTTATTTTATTTATATATAAGTGATATTACTAGACTACCCTCATGTGCAAGGCACATGACCAGATTTAACGTTAAAAACTAACAAGGTTAGGCTCTTAGGACAGTGGCTGTAAGATTTTAGATTGTTAAGGACGAAACACATCAACTGAAACGCGAAAGGACACCCACTGAAAAATGGCCCAAACCTAAAGGACGAAAAGTGTAATTTGTCCTAGTTTTTCCGACTAAATTTTTTGGACAACAATAATTGTATTTATGGTATGTTTGTGTTCTAGGTTGTGTGAGCATCATAACAAACCAAACTATGTCTAAAATATAGCTAAGATGAATAGAAGATCTATGATAAAAGTTGTATGGTTGTAAAAATCAAAGATGAGAGAATGGTGAATTAAACTTGTCCCGCATTTGTGGGATGACAAATCTTGAAGTGTTTATAAGGACCTTAAAGGGTGCGGCGCAGCGGCACCCGCTGACATCACCAACTTGCTCTCAACGGGCTATATTATTGGTTTGAACCAGTAATTTCGGATGGGCAACACTTTGGACCTAGTCAAACTAGCCGTTGAGACTCTTCAATGAAAAGACAATTTTAATTAACCACTGGGATAGGCAACACTATGGACCTAGTCATACTAGCCGTTGAGACTCTTCAATGGAAATACAATTTTAATTAACCACTTAACTTCGCTTAATTAGAGATTAAAATACAAGATTAAATGTGCTTATAATCTTTATGTGTATATATATGAACATGGTAGTTCATACATAGAAAGGCTAAGAAATATACACTTTATTTACTCTCTAAATTTTCAGAAACTTGAGGAGTATTCTCATATTATGTGAAACAACTTCATATTCTTTTTCATACATTTCCTAAACACCTAATAACCAACCCGATGGCATCTCGGGCGAGAGAGTCATCCCTGGCAGTACACATACGGTTCCGGTTGTTGCATCCTGAGACTTAGACTGTCTAAGAGGAGACGCATAATCTGTTTTAGGGGCCACCAAAGTTCATCAACTATATAGTGCATTTATTGTTGCAGTCACTAAGGACGGGGGAAGACTCAAGTGATGAAGACATGAATCAAGGATGTTACTCCAATCAAGATACATTTAAATCAAATTTGGCACATTTGTTTATATATTTTATATTCATTTTACGTTATTTTGTAACAAATAATGTACTATTATATTTCCTACAAATAGCGAGGGTATTGTTATTATATTTTTATTATTGTTTTTAATAAAAAAGTGAACCTATTCCTACAATCTTAAAACAAACTTTGGTGTAGATTGTCTATACAATCTAAAGAACCTCTTATAAGGACCTTTGGGTTCATGTAAGTTTCAAAAATATTAATTGGATTTCTTATAAAATCAAATAAATATTTTTTTCCAAGAAATATTTAAGCAGTACAAAATTATCGGATTAATTTATAATGAGTACAATCTTTAATCTGCATATTGTGTTATAAAATAAACGTTTTGATTCAAGCTTTTTGAGTTCATGGGTTTGATTGGATTTTGTTGTTCCAAATCATTTCCAAAATTATATGTATTTTAAAATGTTTTGAAATGCTAAATTTTCTAGTGAGCGTATTGGAAAATGATATTTTGTAAACCCATGCAAAAATGTTTGCGTACGCTTTTCTTTCAAACAAACATGTTAGAGAAAATATTGTTTGGACAAATAATATTGGTTTCAAATGTTTAAAAACATTTAGACCTTCTAATGAGCTTATTGGAAAATAGTTGTGAAAATAACATGTCTAATGAGGGTATTACATATGATTATTTACAAAACCATAAGTTTATTTTAAACACAAGCGGGTTACAAATTGATGACTTTATAAAAACAAACAAGTTAGATGTCTGGATTTTCTAACAAGCATATTAGAAATGATTATTTTGGAAATAATCAACTTTGAAACGGTTTGATCTGAACTTCTATATTTTCTAATGAGCGAGTTTGAAACGGGTTTATTTTAGGAAAAAAAACAAAACAAAGTTAACACTGTTTCATCTAGACGTATAATTTTTATAACAAGCATGTTATAAACAATTTATTAAATATATATAAAACTCAATAGTGGATGGTTATATAGAAAACCCCTTCAAATTGAGAAAACTTTGCAAACTCTATCATAGCCATTGATCAGGTTTGATCAATGGTCTAGATACATCCACTATTGTTATTAAAAAGTAATAAGGAAAAATATGAGAGATAGTGTAGGAAGGGTAGAAGGGTAAAAGACCACCCCCTCCTGTCTCCATCAATCACATCACATTTCTATTAACCAAAGATTATGCCTCAAAGTTAGCCTATGTAGTTATTGTATAATTGACCAAGATTAATTAGATTGACTAATGTCTATGCTTGGATTTAGTTAGTTTCCTGTTTTATCACTTGTATTTCCCCTATATAATGGGGACCCTCTATTGTGAATAATCAAGAAACATTTCATACCATTCTTGCTCTCCTTTATAGTGGTCAATTATGTAAGTTCACAGTTACTAGCCCATACTAGTGTTGCAAATACAAAGGTTTCCACTTTTTTCCAGGGAATTGTCATCCAGGCTTTGGCTCTGAGTGCTAACCGATATTAGCCTCTACTACTGCTACAAATATCAAGGTTTCCAATTTTTTTTAGTGAATTGCCATCCAGATGGACATATGGTTCATAATGCTAACCACTTTTTTTATTCAATAGTGTGCACTTTGATTCTATCCCTTAGGTGATTTGTTTCTTTTTTGGGCTTTTCTCAGAAGCGTTATTGTCATTGAAAAATACGTAAAAGGATGATCTATGTTGATACATATTTAAGTACATGAATTCTACCTTTTGTAACCAACCTTATCAACAATAAATAAAGTACCCCGCCGCACCGTGGCGGGTCATCCCCTAGTTTAGTATAATTATGGTAAGTATGGATATAGCCAAATTGTTTTAACAATCCCTTCATTATAACCAATTGATCACCCGTGTAGACAAGAGAAAATGTATTAAATTGGTTCTTTTTCTGAGTAACAGTTTTTTCATACTATGTTTAGTTTTTAACTAGCAACATAAGTTAGGAATTTACACATGAA
This sequence comes from Ambrosia x helenae, assembly GCA_030844895.1. Classification (NCBI taxonomy): domain Eukaryota; kingdom Viridiplantae; phylum Streptophyta; class Magnoliopsida; order Asterales; family Asteraceae; genus Ambrosia; species Ambrosia x helenae. Next base: position 22,812,297 of record CM061232.1, on the reverse strand, counting down.
ATAGAAAATGTGTTTCGTTATGAAGTTGTGACAATTTAAGTTGAACTAATTAATTAAAGACTAACTAGGAGAAATCATGATGATGAACTAATGAAGGACCCATATGGATGCAAAATACTTGTAACATATAACTTTTATTATGGTTTCACGGTTATTTACTTAAAATGAATTTTGTACTAAACATGCAACTTATTTTGTTATGAATATGAATATTGATCTTTTTTGGACATTAATCGTGTCAGGTTAACATGTTCCAAATTGGCGTGTTGAATTTTGTTGTACTCGAACATGATCCATGTTCACATTCATGTAAAAAATCTACTCATAAGTCATAACCTGTGCACATGTCTATATGATTAGTTAAACGGTTTAAACACCTAAACATGTCAAATCAGGGGCGGACCTAGAGGGGTTGAGGGGTAGTCCGCGCTATGCTTCAATTTCTTGGCGAAATACATTTTTAGTGAAAAAATTTTCTTCTTCTTCATTTTATGTATCTGCTACCCTTGAACAATTTTTTTAGAATGCGTTACCCCTCAACTTTCTTTCTAGATACGCCATTGCACATGTATATCGACGACACTGCAATTGATTAAAAGAAGCATTAGTTGTAAGATGATAAGAAACATATGCACATCAGTAATCTATCAGGATTTCACATGATAGTTATTCAAATGACCTTGAAGATCCTATCCAATGCTTTTATCTCAATCGTCCATTTCATTGTTGTTGGGTTAAAAAAACAAACTTATTTTTATTGTAGGGGTCTGCTATATTTCGCATTGTTGGGGAGCTAGGCAATTGTTTCATGGTATTATACGAGTTTAAGATCATCTTACATATTTACAGGTGCTTTGTATTTTGTAAAAGGAAATTGGGATTCAGAATGTGAAAGTTATAACACGTTTTAGTTTGTATGAACAGAACCAAAAATTTCGAACTCTAGACTGAAACTCATTTTCTTTTCTTGAAATGATTAATAAACAGTTGAATTGATGACCCTAAAAAAGAATTACTTCATTAACCAATGACTTTAAACTTTAAAGATCCACTATTTCTGTTAGTGCAAAGACAAATTTGTACGCATGAATCTTATTGATTTATGATATTATCATGTTATTAAGCAATGTGCAATTTGGAGAGTTTTTGAAACTGTTTACAACCAACTTATGTTGTCATTTTAAGTATGCTGGAAGTGACTAACTTCTATGAGAATAAACAAATCAAGTTATTGGAATGATTGTAGTTGTCTATTCTAGATAATTCGTTTAAAAAACCAAAATAAATCGGTTTTGTTGAAATGATATTTGGGTCTCAAATGTGTTTATTAACGTGTCAAATGATTCTTCCTAAATTGTTATTACAATAGCACAAATTATATTGAACACATTTATTAACAGGTTTATATAATAGATAAAAAGTGTTATGGGTCAACCCAAACCGACACAAACTAAAAATATCCATTTTGACCAAAATGCATTACCCAATATGGCACCTAAGAAAGATTTTGCAATTGGGTATTTTATGTATTGTTTTTCACTTCTAATAAGGTCTTGGTTTTTTGTTATAGTTGGCAAAATGATGTTGTAGTGGCGAAACCAGGAGAATTGGCTGACAAGTTTCTACACAATGTGATGCTGGCATGGTTAAAAGTGTGACACCCGGCAACTCCCGGTAACTAACTTTTGAAAACTTAGTAAGTCTACCTTAGCGAGTCGCGCATACGTTACACATGGTCGAGTCGAGTCGCACATCATTAGGGTTTTAACATACGCAAGTCTCGGGTCCCGGGAATTGGTGATCGGGCGGGAACGTGTCATTTATCATGTATTATATGTTTACAATCATTATGTGACTTGTCGGTATGTGAATATGTGCTAACATGTGTTAAAACGGGGTTTAACGCGCAAAACACACCAACACGGGGGTTACAGGCGATTAGGCCCCAATCACGCTACTGTTCATGCGATTAGGAGGCTAATCACACTACTGTTCACGCGATTAGGAGGCTACTCGCACTACTGTTCATGCGATTAGGCCCCAATCGCATGAATAGTCATGCGATTAGGCTCCCTAATCGCGTATAAGTCTGCATACTCGCGTGTAACGTGCTGGACGACCAAAAACGCCTATAAATACCACCCTTGACCTCCAAAACATTATTTGTGCAACCCTAGCCGTCCCATAACATAACCCAACACACAAATACCCTCTGGAACTCGTTTTTGCATCAAAACCACCATTTTCAAGCTTATTCCATCATCACCTCTTCATTTCAAGGTGTGTTCTTCAAACCCAAACCTTTAAATGATTATGTTTTACTCCCTAAACGTCCAGACCTGACTTATAAATGTTTTTATCTTTGAAAATCCATTTAAAACCATTTTTAAACAAACCCACACCTTTACATGTGTTATATGTATTATATATGTTTAAAGGTAGGATTTTTAGGATTGAATCATGGTTGTTCTTATGTTATTTTGATGTTTATTGCTGAGTTAAGTTAGTATGATGATGTCCTAGGAGTTTGGATGGTTTTGGTGATGTATTGTTGATATTTGATATTTTGACCCATTTGAAGGATTTTAGAGGATTAAGAATGTTATGAGGTGTGTTGTTGATTGAATGATGTTAGGGTTTGCTCTAGGATGATGCTAGAACAGTAGGATGCTATCGGACAACGTGATTATGTGGTTAAATCTGAATATTTGCTATTTAGGGTAAGTTCTTGCATGTTGATGTGATGTTTACATGCTAAGTTGCCATTTTGGGAAAACGCTCGCATTCGGGACTGTTAGAATGATGAAAACTTAGGGGTTTTGCTTGAAATATGTTTGTTAATGTGTTAGGATGATTATTGGATGTTTTTACATGTTTCGGATCTGATTTGGAGCGTTAAACGCGCGAAATTGCATTGTCCAGCTGCAACAGGCGAGTAGCACCCTAATCGCATGATGCTAAGGGCGATTAGGGGTGTACTCGCCAGTAGGTGAGGCCTACTCGTGTATATAACAGGCGATTAGACCCTGTAATCGCCTGTTGACCAGCCTAATCACGTGTTGACTTTTCCTAATTGCTAGTTTGATTCCTAATCGCGTGTAATGCTGCTGTACGTATATTTTAACATCCCGGAACATGATTTGACGCCTAGGAACATGATAGGAACCCCGGGATTCACCCAATGACTTAGTAACACGTATTCGGACCTGTTTATGCGTTAAACGGATATTATGCTAGACTAGGTGAACTGTTGCGCGTATTAAGTGTTTAATTGCATATGTGGCATGATGTTTTGTATTTATCCAACACGTGGAATGTCGGGTCACCAATGGGATGTCGAGTCTTGTCTTGCGTAGTCTGGTTGTCGGTCAAACATACTTTTTGGACACATAATGGTCATGGACTGGACTTAGGGACTAATGAACCCGATGGGTTATTAGTCTAACTTGACACATATCTTATGATAGGTCTCCAATAGTTGGGGTTATCATATCTTACAAACGGTTTACTCATATCACGCATACGGATTACACAACTTAAGGTGAGTTCACGGCCCCACATTTTACAGTTTTTACTTTCGGGGTGAGAAACATGCTTACAAACTCTTTTATGACTTATGACTTGTTAAACTCTTATGACTTATGACTTGTTATCACGTTATACTATGGCTTACTTATCTTACTATACGGTTCATCGAAAATCCCTAGAAACCACTAACATGGGTATATGGCGGGGAAATGTGGATAGCGCTATTGGGAACTGACAAGCCCCACTCGACGGCTGGAGGCCGTGCGGGTGCATATTGTCTCTAAACAACACAAGGTCTACCGGCGATGACGGTAGCCCATAGGAATAAGGGTAACACTCGGCTTAGTCAGCAATGGTTTCACCCGTATGAGTATCTTATTCTGCGCCTAGCTAGCGTTCTTATAAAGCATAGTAGTAATTGTGATGGTAACGGTTTTTGAAGGATCACTGTAAACATTTAATTAAAACCTGTGAACTCACCAGCATTATATGTTGACTCTTTTAGCATGTTTTCTCAGGTCGCTAAGGTAGCAGCATATGGATAGGCGCACGTGGTCGCACTGGAGTCGTCTCGTGTCTAGGGTTTCATCTGCACGTTTTGGGATTATGAACTTTTGAATTTATGTTTATTTATGCATGACTTTTGTAAACTTTAAAATGCTTCCGCACTGTCGAATGTTGGTTTTAAACTTATGCATGGTTTTGTTTACATATGTTTTTACATTTAGACGTCGTTTATTGTGACCGTTGACTTGGATCCTGGTATGTCACACGCCTCGCGGTAGAACTCCGCAGGTGGAAATTTGAGGGTGTGACAGATTGGTATCAGAGCCAATGGTTATAGTGAACTAGGACTGCATGTAGAGTCTAGACTATAGCCGAGTCACACACACTAGACGGTCACATACATTTGAGTCATGTCTTTTGGGTAAACATACTAACCTTGTCGGGGTGTCGGTCTCCTTACCACACAGTGTCACATTACCTACCTTATCCTTGGTTATTCCTAGCCTCACTTTATTTTCATCTCTGGGTCACAGCCGAGGGGACTTACTTATCGATCTTTTGAGTTAGTTATATCATTCTGGGATGTGGTTATCGGGTGACTTGAAGTTCTAGCTCGGAGCACGCCTTGGGGACCATGTAGAGCGATTTGTTATTTCGGGTGCACACGAAATCATAAATCGAAATGCATGGAAATCTTGGTGGACTTTGTGTTCGGACTAACGGTCATGCTGGAACCGCATTCTGAGTTCGTTTGGTCACTCGTAGCTTGGTTTGTTTGTGGTACTGAGTGTCTCGTCTCATGTTCTGGCAGAACATGTCTGGTCGCGCTGGTGGACGTACAGGTGGACGCCGTGGTGGCGGAGGTGGACGCCGTGGTGGGGGTAGAGGTGGTGGTAACATCACTATGACGTATGATGAGCTTAATGAGATGATGCAGCAACAGTTGGGCGTTGCACTAGCTGCTTTTCAGGCAGCCCAGCAGACTTTCATGGGTGCTGCTGCTCCTCCAGTTCAGGCAGGTGTCGCCTATAAGCGGTTTAAGGATTGTCAGCCTCTCAGCTTCCAGGGTACGGAGGGAGCTGTGGAGTTACTCAGGTGGTTGGAGAAGACGGAGTCGGTATTTGCTTTATGTGAGACTCCAGCGGTGGATTGGGTGAAGTTTGCTTCGGGGACTTTTGTAGGAGCCGCCTTGACGTGGTGGAACTGCGTCACACAGACACTTGGTCTTGGGGAGGCCAACGCCATGCTTTGGGCGGATTTTGTGCGTAGGTTGAAGGAGGAGTATTGCCCACGTGAGGAGATTAAGAGGTTGGAACAGGAATATGGGAATCTTAAGATGGTTGGTTCTGAGGTGGAGGAGTACACGATCAGGCACAACGAACTAGCAGTGATGTGTCCAGGTTTGTCTACACCAGAGTATAGGAGGATAGAGCAGTATCTTGCGGGTTTGGTGCCAGAGATTGCGGGACTGGTGTCTGCTAGGGATCCTACTACTATGTCAGAGGCGGTGCGGTCAGCTACTAAGATGACCAATTTGAAGATTGCTGAGGGTGTCTTGCCTCCTAGGGGCTCATCTGTGAAGGCGCCGGCTGAGAACAAGAGGAAGTGGGAGAGCGTGGATAGGGGTTCATCGGGGACTCAGCGACAACCGGCAGCGAAGAAGACTGAGGCTTCTGGGTCAGCCTCGGATCAGAGACAGGGGGGCTATGCTGGGAAAAGCCCTAAGTGTGGACGTTGTGGGTTTCATCATTTTGGTACTTGTGAGAGCTTTCGCTGTGAGCGTTGTCAGAAGACGGGGCATCTTGCCAAGAATTGTAGGGTCAACCTCTCCGGGACGACTCAGACTGCTGCTGTTACTACCCCTGCTCCACAGGGGAATCAGGGTTGCTATCATTGTGGGGAAGCGGGGCACTTCAAGCGAAGCTGTCCCAAGTTGACTCAAGGGGGCACAGAGACTGCGGGGAAGGACGGGGACAAGGACGGCGGTGGCCGGTGGACTCGTGCTCATGCTTATGTGATTGGTGCTAGGGAGAACCAGGCGGACCCAGACACTGTTACCCGTACGTATTCTCTCTTATCTCTTGTTACGCTTTGGTCATACTTTTATCCGCATTGTTGTGCGTTCGTGTTTCGGGTGTTTTCTTTGTGGTTTGGTCGCTGTTTCTCATTCTTTGGGTTGATGAGGGTCCTTTGGGGATGCTACTTGGACGGTACCAGTGGATTAGTTATACCGATCATAGTAGGCTCCAGTAGGCTTTCATCGGGGGTCTCTTGTCTCATACTCGTATTTGGGGAAAGTGGTTTCCCGGTTGTTACTGTCACGTTTGATTCATGACCTTCACTTGTCGTATTTTGGGGAACGTTACTTGGGCACCGAGGTCGACACACATTACTGTTGAAACCGAAAGAATCTCGGGACGAGATTCCTTTCAACAGGGGGATGATGTGACGACCCGGAAAATTTTTCTTCTTATTTGTTTTCTCTCCTCGCATTCGGGAAATTTTCGGGACGAAAATTCTTTCAACAGGGGGATGATGTGACACCCGGCAACTCCCGGTAACTAACTTTTGAAAACTTAGTAAGTCTACCTTAGCGAGTCGCGCATACGTTACACATGGTCGAGTCGAGTCGCACATCATTAGGGTTTTAACATACGCAAGTCTCGGGTCCCGGGAATTGGTGATCGGGCGGGAACGTGTCATTTATCATGTATTATATGTTTACAATCATTATGTGACTTGTCGGTATGTGAATATGTGCTAACATGTGTTAAAACGGGGTTTAACGCGCAAAACACACCAACACGGGGGTTACAGGCGATTAGGCCCCAATCACGCTACTGTTCATGCGATTAGGAGGCTAATCACACTACTGTTCACGCGATTAGGAGGCTACTCGCACTACTGTTCATGCGATTAGGCCCCAATCGCATGAATAGTCATGCGATTAGGCTCCCTAATCGCGTATAAGTCTGCATACTCGCGTGTAACGTGCTGGACGACCAAAAACGCCTATAAATACCACCCTTGACCTCCAAAACATTATTTGTGCAACCCTAGCCGTCCCATAACATAACCCAACACACAAATACCCTCTGGAACTCGTTTTTGCATCAAAACCACCATTTTCAAGCTTATTCCATCATCACCTCTTCATTTCAAGGTGTGTTCTTCAAACCCAAACCTTTAAATGATTATGTTTTACTCCCTAAACGTCCAGACCTGACTTATAAATGTTTTTATCTTTGAAAATCCATTTAAAACCATTTTTAAACAAACCCACACCTTTACATGTGTTATATGTATTATATATGTTTAAAGGTAGGATTTTTAGGATTGAATCATGGTTGTTCTTATGTTATTTTGATGTTTATTGCTGAGTTAAGTTAGTATGATGATGTCCTAGGAGTTTGGATGGTTTTGGTGATGTATTGTTGATATTTGATATTTTGACCCATTTGAAGGATTTTAGAGGATTAAGAATGTTATGAGGTGTGTTGTTGATTGAATGATGTTAGGGTTTGCTCTAGGATGATGCTAGAACAGTAGGATGCTATCGGACAACGTGATTATGTGGTTAAATCTGAATATTTGCTATTTAGGGTAAGTTCTTGCATGTTGATGTGATGTTTACATGCTAAGTTGCCATTTTGGGAAAACGCTCGCATTCGGGACTGTTAGAATGATGAAAACTTAGGGGTTTTGCTTGAAATATGTTTGTTAATGTGTTAGGATGATTATTGGATGTTTTTACATGTTTCGGATCTGATTTGGAGCGTTAAACGCGCGAAATTGCATTGTCCAGCTGCAACAGGCGAGTAGCACCCTAATCGCATGATGCTAAGGGCGATTAGGGGTGTACTCGCCAGTAGGTGAGGCCTACTCGTGTATATAACAGGCGATTAGACCCTGTAATCGCCTGTTGACCAGCCTAATCACGTGTTGACTTTTCCTAATTGCTAGTTTGATTCCTAATCGCGTGTAATGCTGCTGTACGTATATTTTAACATCCCGGAACATGATTTGACGCCTAGGAACATGATAGGAACCCCGGGATTCACCCAATGACTTAGTAACACGTATTCGGACCTGTTTATGCGTTAAACGGATATTATGCTAGACTAGGTGAACTGTTGCGCGTATTAAGTGTTTAATTGCATATGTGGCATGATGTTTTGTATTTATCCAACACGTGGAATGTCGGTCACCAATGGGATGTCGAGTCTTGTCTTGCGTAGTCTGGTTGTCGGTCAAACATACTTTTTGGACACATAATGGTCATGGACTGGACTTAGGGACTAATGAACCCGATGGGTTATTAGTCTAACTTGACACATATCTTATGATAGGTCTCCAATAGTTGGGGTTATCATATCTTACAAACGGTTTACTCATATCACGCATACGGATTACACAACTTAAGGTGAGTTCACGGCCCCACATTTTACAGTTTTTACTTTCGGGGTGAGAAACATGCTTACAAACTCTTTTATGACTTATGACTTGTTAAACTCTTATGACTTATGACTTGTTATCACGTTATACTATGGCTTACTTATCTTACTATACGGTTCATCGAAAATCCCTAGAAACCACTAACATGGGTATATGGCGGGGAAATGTGGATAGCGCTATTGGGAACTGACAAGCCCCACTCGACGGCTGGAGGCCGTGCGGGTGCATATTGTCTCTAAACAACACAAGGTCTACCGGCGATGACGGTAGCCCATAGGAATAAGGGTAACACTCGGCTTAGTCAGCAATGGTTTCACCCGTATGAGTATCTTATTCTGCGCCTAGCTAGCGTTCTTATAAAGCATAGTAGTAATTGTGATGGTAACGGTTTTTGAAGGATCACTGTAAACATTTAATTAAAACCTGTGAACTCACCAGCATTATATGTTGACTCTTTTAGCATGTTTTCTCAGGTCGCTAAGGTAGCAGCATATGGATAGGCGCACGTGGTCGCACTGGAGTCGTCTCGTGTCTAGGGTTTCATCTGCACGTTTTGGGATTATGAACTTTTGAATTTATGTTTATTTATGCATGACTTTTGTAAACTTTAAAATGCTTCCGCACTGTCGAATGTTGGTTTTAAACTTATGCATGGTTTTGTTTACATATGTTTTTACATTTAGACGTCGTTTATTGTGACCGTTGACTTGGATCCTGGTATGTCACACGCCTCGCGGTAGAACTCCGCAGGTGGAAATTTGAGGGTGTGACAAAAAGGCCGATGTAGAAAGTATGCTCATGTGGCTTTTGGTTGTTTATTTATTTCTTTGGATAACTTAATGAGAAAATGATCCAATAACTATTTTTTTGTTAATGATTTATGAAGGTGATGGAAGATGACCAAGAAATTGGGGGCCTACATGTTCCATGTGATAGTTCCTTAGATGCACTTAATTATGGAAGACGTGCGTTGGATGGCATGTTTTATATAATCATACTTGATTTTATATAGTTTAGGTCTAATTTGACTTAATTGACCAATATTTTATCATTTTATTTTTGGAATTTTTGAAGGTTGAGATAGAATAATAATACGCACATGTATATATGGTCCTTCACCGGTTTTTCAAAAAAAATTGTCGTATAAAAAAGTTAATACACTTTTAAAATCATGGGTGGAAGTACATGTGACATGCAGATTTTTTTTCTTTAAGGAAAATAATTTAATAGTTTTGGAGGGAAATTAAGAGGTGGGATGGTCTCACCAAATGTCATGTATATCAGCCCCTTTCTTTTATATATATAATGACTAGGTTAGTTACCCGTGTATTACACGGGTTGAAACATTTAATTTATATGAGTTATAAATCTGTAAATAAAATGAACAGAAAGAAAAAAACGATATAAGTTTAAAAAATTTATAAACTCTGACAAGTTGTGTTTCCATTATTTTTATAGCAATTATAATTAGAGTGGCGTAGTAGTCAACACAACCATTTTGACACAATTTTAAATACAAATTTAGAGAAAGGTTCTTGTATAAATGGTTTTTATCCTACAAATAAACCTTAATGTGATAAGTGAAGGGGGGTGTTTTTTTTTTTTTTTTGAATTTTTTTGTATCATTTAACATGTATGTTAGTACTGAAATATAAACTAGAGTAATTACTTAGGGTCAAGTTATTCTACATAGTGTAACATAAATGAGAAGGTAAGAAGGATACAAAAAAACACAATAGATCACGAAATATGACACAATGAGCAACAAAATATAGGACAATGCTGAAAAATATAACACAATGCTGAAGAAAAAAGACACAACGAATTGCAAAAACGACAAAATGTTGAAAAAAAAAAGACACAATGCTACATAAAAGACAATGATATAACGTATAATCTAAAAACTAGAAGCTAAAAACCAAAAAAAAGCGAAGACCTAAAAACTAAAATCGTAGGGTTCAATGAGACGGTTCCAATGCCATTTGAATGTGTTCAGTCGGAGTCTGTTTGATACCCTTCCTACGACTTCCTATTTTTCTTTCACTGTGTATTTGATCCTAACCCTAATTACTTAATCACTATTAGGGCTGGCAATGGGTAACCTGTTAAGACACGATAAGACCTGTTTGACTGAAAAGTACACTATTTGATTTTTTGACTTTTTTTAATACTTAGAATTAAGAGGTAAAAATCTTTCATTTCCCTTTTTTGGTACATAAAACATAAAACTGTGTTATAAACATGAGATATAAATGAGTTAAACGAGTCGTGTTCATGTTTAGAACTTGATTTGTCCGCACGCGTCAGAGACCTGTTAACCTGTTAGGGACACGATTTGCCAGCCCTAATCACTATTGTAGAGTAATTACGAAATTACACTAATGTAAACAATTTTTTTATATTATTCATTTAAAAACATTGTTCAAGCAAAGGAAAAAAAAATTCTCATTCACTTATCATGTTTAGTTAGTTAAGCTCATTTATATTTGAGCTGTATTTTTTAAATTTAATCTTAAATTGTTTGTTTAATTATTTATTGATTGAATTTGAATGTTTAGAAACTTTAATTATTGAGTACATAGTAAATTTGATTGTTCTTTTTTTTTTTTAAATTCGTTTACAGATTTCAACATAAAAATTTAAATAATAAAAAAACCTACAGTTATATTTTGGTCACTAAACCTTCAACACCGTTTATTATAAGAAATACTCACTGTTAATTACAAAACATCTACCCATATCGTCATGCATATCATATACTTAACCGGGTCAGTTGAGTCGTTTTGATGATTATGGGAATCATCGGGAGTCGTTACAATGATCCTCGGTCCATAACCATGTGTACAAGGATTGGTGATTGGTAGAATCGTCGGGTTTAATGCACACACGCAAGTCTCAAGTCCCGGAAATTGGTGAACGAACGTGAACATGTTAGTTATCATGCATTATGTCTTTACAATCATTATAAAACATGTCAGTATGTGAATACGTGCTTATATGTGTTAGAATAGTGTTTAACGCGCCAAAAAACCCAAAACCACCTGCAGGGGGCGAGTAGGATTTGTACTCGTCCCCAGCAGGGGCGAGTAGAAGCTTAAAGGGGCGGTAGAGGTGTATTTTCATGTATTATGGGCGAGACAACCTCGTACTCGTGTGTAATAATTTGTACTCGTGTGTAACAGCTGGAACGAATAGAAACGCCTGTAAATACCACCCTTGACTTGTTAAACACCATTTGTGAAACCCTAACTCACCCCAACCCTTTCCCACACCATAATCAACCTTTGGGACTCGTTTTTGCTCAAAAACCCATCATTTCCATGCTTTCACATTCTTCTTAGCAAAACTAAAGGTGTGTTATCCATCCTAAACCTTTACCATGTTGTTAGTTTGATCCCTAAAGGTCCAGACCTGGTTTTGTGGTGTTTGTGTCTTTGAAAACCTTTGAAATCAATTATAAAACAAGTCTAATCCTTCAATATGTGTTCTATGTGGTGTATTCATGCAAGTAATTATTTTTATGGTTAAAACATGGAGATTCTTATGTGCTTGATGTCTTTCTGATATAAATAAGTTGTTAGTATGTTTATCTAGGAGTTTGAGGGTTATTTGTGATGTTTTGATGATTATATGCGTTTTGACCTGTTTGAGTGATTTAGGGGGATTTAGGGTGTTATGATATGATTTGTTGATGGAATGATGTTAGGGTTTGTACCAAGATGATGTAGTAACAGTAGGATGATGATTTACAACATTGTTATGTGATGAAATCTGGATATTTGCCACTTAGGGTAAGTTATGCATGCTTGATGTGATGTTTTCATAATATTATTCCATTTTGGGAAATACTTGAAATTAGGGTGTTAGACTAAGTATAAATTGAGGGTTTATATTTAGGATATGTTGCTTGATGATTTTGGATTGATGTCGGGTGTTCTTACATGTTTCGGATCTGATTTGGAGGATTAAACGCGCGAAATGAGACCTTGGAGCTGCAGGGGGCGAGTAGGAATCATACTCGCCTGTCCAAGGGACGAGTAGGATTCTACTCGTGTCCTTTGGGGGTCAACCCAACCTGACCCAAACTAAAAATATCCATTTTTACCAAAATGCATTACCCAATATGGCACCTAAGAAAGATTTTGCAATTGCGTATTTTATGTATTGTTTTTCACTTCTAATAAAGTCTTGGTTTTTTGTTATAGTTGGCAAAATGATGCATTTGTAGTGGCGAAACCGGGAGAATTGGCTAACAAGTTTCTACACAATGTCATGTTGTCATTGTTAAAAGGCCGATGTAGAAAGTATGCTCATGTGGCTTATGGTTGTTTATTTATCTCTTTTGATAACTTAATGAAAAAATTATTCAATAACTATTTTGTTGTTTAATAATAATTTATGACGGTGATGGAAGATGAACAAGAAATCGAGGGCCTACATGCATGTTCCATAGGATAGTTCCTTAGATGCACTTAATTGTGGAAGACGTGCGTTGGATGGCATATTTTTTATAATCATGCCTGATTTTATATAGTTTAGGTCTAATTTGACTTAATTGACCAATATTTTATCATTTTATTTTTGGAATTTTTGAAGGTTAAGATAGAATAATAATATGCACATGTATATATATGGTCCTTCACTGGTTTTAATAAAGGGATTACTATAGCAGTCATATATGTCCAAGAAATGCATGCAGTTGACCACGTTTCATATGTCAACTAAATTCAATGAGTTGGAAAACGGAAATTTTTAAATCGGGGTAGATGTAGGAGGATGAGTATACATAACCCATCAGCCCGTTCGAGCCTATTTTTTCTGGTCTGCGCTTTTAGAGAATGGCATACATATTCAATCTTTATTACGGATACACAATTGATAACCTTGGGTGACTCCAAACAGAACAATCAATAGGTTAGCCATAAAGATCCATTTGAAGATAAATAAATATAATCTAACTGTTATCGACTTAAAAGATTGTATAATGGTAACTTTTCATGTCTCTCGACTATTTCTCCATTCTTACATAATTTAATTATTTGTTGCAAAAATAACCCACGAAAAAAGTTGTTTTTTTTTTGTTTTTTTGTATAGCACTAGTACTCGTTGGAAAGATAATAAAATACTCGTTAATTTGGTGTATTTTTTTTTTCAAAAAAAATTTCGTATAAAAAAGTTAATACACTTTTAAAATCGTGGGTGGAAGTACATGTGACATGCACATTTTTTTTTGCTTGAGGGAAAATAATTTAATAGTTTTAGAGGGAAATTAAGGGGTGAGATGGTCTCACCAAATGTCATGTGTATCAGCCCTTTTCTTTCATATATATAATTACTAGGTTAGTTACCCCTGTATTACACGGGTTGAAACATTTAATTTATATGAGTTATAAATCTGTAAATATAATGAATAGAAAGAAAAAAACGATATAAATTTAACAAATTCATAAACTCTATAGGTTGTGTTTTCATTTTTTATAGCAATTATAATTAGAGTGGCGTAGTAGACAACACTACCATTTTGACTCAATTTTAAATACAAATTTAGAGAAAGGTTCTTGTATAAATGGTTTTTATCCTACAAATAACCCTTAATGTGATTAGTGAAGGAGGGCATTTTTTTTTTTTGAATTTTTTTTTGTATCATTTAACATGTATGTTAGTACTGAAATATAAAAAAATAATTAGTAGAGTAATTACTTAATCACTCTTGTAGAGTAATTACGTGATTACACTAGTGTAAACAATTTTTTTTATATTATACATTTAAAAAGCATGTTTAAGCAAAAGAAAAAAAAAAATTCCTCATTCACTTATCATGTTTAGTTAGTTAAGCTCATTTATATTTCATATGTACTTTCTAAATTTAATCTTTAATTGTTTGTTTAATTATTTATTGATTGAATTTGAATGTTTAGAAATTATTGAGTACATGGTAAATTTAATTGTTCTTTTTTTTTTTAAATTCATTTAAAGATTTCAAAATAAAAAGTTAAATAACAAAAAAACCTACAGTAATATTTTGGTCACTAAACCTTCAACACCGTTTATTATAAGAAATACTCTCTGTTAATTACAAAACATCTACCCATATCGTTATGCAAACATACAAAAAACAAACCCATTCATCACAATGTTAAATTGGTTCTTTTTTTTTTTTGTGTTTCCAGTCGTCTGTCTTGCTTATGTTTTTAGTTTGGTTGTTACAAACAATAACAACGTTCTTTTTGGCCATGAAATGGTAATACCTTTCCTACTCTGAAACTCAATGTCTTGTTTATTCTGTGTCTTGGATAAAATTTGATGTTGTATCTTCTTTATGTTTTTATCATTTAATTACTAGTGACTATATTTGATAGGATTTGTTATATTAAATAAGTTTATTAATCTCATGTACATATTTCAGCATCATTAAGAACAACAAAATTACATATGCAAGTTTGCAGTGAAACTTTCATCTTTGTTAAAGTGTGAATCTGTTGTACTGTTTGCCTTGTGCCACTAAATCTTTCCTCGAAATCTTGCCAACAACAGACTTTGGAACTTCATCTATGAAAGCTACTTTCTTGATCTTTTTCTATGGAGCTACATGGACATAGACTCAAATAGCATCATGACATGTGTCACTGCTTTTGTAGGAAGAAGAAACAAAGGTGTGTAGACTATGGAGCTACCTGGCCAACATTATAACATTTGACATGAATAATAGCCACAATTCTAAATTTTAAAAGCAAACTTACATGTATTATGTATATCATTCAACTTGATACAAGTGGAAAACTAACTAATTATGTGGATATGTATTTCTTCTTTACATAGTATGTTGCCTTGATATTTGATAATAACCCACTTTCAATTCAAAGCATATATAGGAGATAAGATAAGCGGCTAACCTTTATAGATGAGTCAAACAGTCTAGGTTGACCCGCCTTTTCTAATCCATTATATACACACACACACACACACACACACACACATATATATATATAGTGTAAGTATATGAAGAAAGCCCATATTATATTGAAAACTATGAAAACCCATCATGTGGTTAGAACTAAGCCACATCATCCCAATTCAAATTGATTTTAATATTACTATGGGGTAGTAAAGTAATTTTACCCTTCCAATTAATTCAATTGTCAACTACCTCTCAATCTTCACACCTCCCCATGATAATATCAAGTACAATATTTCTCCCCCTTTCCCTTTCTTTCTCTGAATATATTTCATCTCTTTCAAAGTTTCAAACCCAAATTCCATTTTGAATTCATATTACTTCAATTTCATTTTCATTTTTTATCATTCTTCTCTCCATGATTTTTCACAACCCACTTTAAATGCTGATGGAGAATGAAAATACGAACCTTATCGTCAGTTTTTATTAGACGCGCCGTTCACCGGAATCGAAGTCCTCAAACACCCTTTTGTTATAACTACTCGAATGGATACAAAGAGAAGGTATTGATTCGTCTGAGCTTCCCCTTTCTGTTTGGAGATTTTATGGTTTATATGTTAAGAATCAAAGTTGATTTCTTTTGAAAAAGAAGTGGCCGAAATGATGATGGAAAAATTTATTTTGTTAAGCCTACGACTTTCCAAATTAATTTATTAAAAATTAATTTTAGTTATGTATAACTTAGTACATTAGATCTTTAAGGTACAATTATTTTTTTCTATTTGAAGGCTGATTGTTATCAAGCAATTTGGGCCAAAGTTAGTTAAACTATAGATTTTCCAAAGTTACTTGCAACAAATATTACTAAAATATTTTCATAATTTTTTTAAACTGTAGATTTTCAAGCAATTTATAAACCTAAGGTAGGCACTTTTGGGGATAGTTTTTGTTTACATACCAAATGTTTGATCAAATGCTTGAATGAAAAAAAAAACTTATGTTAACCTTTTTGATTTTTTTATTATTATTATTATTATTATTATTTTGTTTATGTTAGATTATTATTGGATTAGGGACATGAGGTTGACAGATCACATGTGATTTGATGAATAAATGTGTAGTCTTTTATTTTAGTATATGCTAACACATGTTAGTGATGTCTCATTATGTGTTTGAGGATCCCAACTAACATGTGTATCTGCTCTAGTGTTGATTTTCACGAGTAGGCTATAGGAAGAAGGCAGCGTTGAAGAATAAATGTGTAGTCTTTTATTTTAGTATATGCTAACACATGTTAGTGATGTCTCATTATGTATTTGGGGGATCCCAACTAACGTGTGTTTTGCAGTTGATAACGAAGACCCCCCCACCGGTTATGTTAACATACGAAGTCCAAGGAACCCGAGAAAAATATGTACAAAAACTTTTGAATAATTTTTTCTTCGTGGTACATAATGTATAGAATTACTATATTTATTTTTTAAAGTGGTCAATAGTTTGTAATGATACTTTGTAATAACATGTGTTAATAGTATGTATGCTTGATTTCCCAGTAAACTTTTGAAGTGAAAATTATAGTGGAAAGCAAGACAAAAAAGGCTAACAATAAAATAAAAGAGAGAATTACACAAATTGTCCTTTAGTTATTACTGAAATTGCATCTTCTGTCCTTTATGGAAAATTTTCACTCCTTATATCCTTTATTTTATCAATTTGTTACACCCTTTGTCCTTTAGCCTAACTTAGTTAAAAAAAATTGGTTAACTTTATTTTCTAAGTTTATACTTTTAGCCTCTATAGTTTTGATCGACCCATAACCCTTGATTGACCTCGAATTCGACCACGGTAATTAACGAAATCGTAGGGCTATTATAGAACATCAAATTTCGATAAAAAGCATGTATAATAATCGTACTGACCTGATCGTTTTTGAGGCTAAATCGAACGATTAAAATTGTGACTAGTTGATTTTGTTCTTCTAATTGCGAACGATTTGGTGAGTGTTTATGGTATATTTTTGCACATAAACCGTCAACTAAGGCATAAGATGTTTCGCATGTTCAATAAACGCTTAAAAATGTATTTTGAGAAAATAAAGGTCTTCAAACGTTTAAAAACCGACTTGCACACCGAGCCTCTATACGATAAATTGAAACTTGTTATAACATCTTATGCCTTAGTCAACCATTTTTGAGCAAAAAATATACTATAAACACCCACCAAATTGTTCGCAATTTAAAGAACAAGATCAACCGGTTGAAATTTTAATCGTTTGATTTAGCCTCGAAAACGATCACGTCAGTACGATTATTATACATGGGTTTGATCGAAATTTGATGTTCTATAATAGCCTTATGATTTCGTTAATTGTCGTGGTCGAATTCGAGGTCAATCGAGGGTTAGGGTTCGATCAAAACTATAGGGGCTAAAAGTGTAAACTTAGAAAATAAAGTTAACCAAGTTTTTTTTAACCAAGTTAGGCTAAAGGACAAAGGGTGTAACAAATTGATAAAATAAAGGATATAAGGAGTGAAAAATTTTCATAAAGGACAGAGGATGCAATTTCAGTAATAATTAAAGGACAATTTGTGTAATTCTCTCAAAATAAAAGTTTAACATATGTTATCAAATAACACATGTTGACCTCTCATGTAACATTAACACATGTTACCCTTCCATGATGTTCATTTGAATGTCCTGGGTAAGTTTATATTTTGTTCAATAGTTTGTAATGATGCTATGTAATAACGTGTGTTAATAGTTTGTATGCTTTATTTCTCAGTAGACTTATATAGTGAAAACTATAGTGGTAAGCAAGACAAAAAACGCCGCCAATAAATACAAGTTATTTTGTTAAAGTGGTCAATAGTTTGTAATGATACATTGTAATAACGCGTGTTAATAATTTGTATGTTTTATTTATAATTAGTAAACTTATGAAGTAAAAACTATAGTGGGAAGCAAGACAAAAAATTGGCTGATAATAAATACAAGTTTAACATATGTTACCAAATAACACATGTTAACCTCTCATGCAACATGTGACACCCAACAAACTCACGTTAGTAACAATTGTCGAACTAGTAAGTCTATCTTAGCGAGTCATGCATATCATATACTTAACCAGGTCAATTGAGTCATTTTGATGATTCTGGGAATCATCAGGAGTTGCTACAATGATCCAAGGGATCATTTGGAGTCGGTCCATAACCATGTGTACAAGGATTGGTGATTGGTAGAATCACCAGGTTTAATGCACACACGCAAGTCTCGAGTCCCGGAAATTGGTGAAAGAACGTGAACATGTTAGTTATCATCTATTATGTGTTTACAATCATTATAAAACTTGTTAGTATGTGAATACGTTCTTATATGTGTTAGAATAGTGTTTAACGCGCCAAAAACCCAAAACCACCTACAGAGGCCGAGTAGGAATTGTACTCGTCCCCAGCAGGGGCGAGTAGAGGTGTACTCGCCTGTATTAGGGGCGAGTACAACCTCGTACTCGTGTGTAATAATTTGTACTCGTTTGTAACAGTTGGAACGAATAGAAACACCTATAAATACCACCCTTGACTTGTTAAACACCATTTGTGAAACCCAAACTCACCTAAACCTCTCCCACACCATAATCAACCTCTTGAACTCGTTTTTGCTCAAAAACCCATCATTTCCAAGCTTTCACATTCTTCTTAGCAAAACTAAAGGTGGGTTATCCATCCTAAACCTTTACCATGTTGTTATTTTGACCCCTAAAGGTCCAGACCTGTTTTTGTGCTGTTCGTGTCTTTGAAAACCTTTGAAATCAATTATAAAACAAGTCTAATCCTTCAATATGTTTTCTTTGTGGTGTATTCATGCAAGTAATGATTTTTATGGTTAAAACATGGAGATTCTTATATGCCTGATGTCTTTTTGATATAAATGAGTTGTTAGTATGTTTATCTAGGATTTTGAGGGTTATTTATGATGTTTTGATGATAATATGTGTTTTGACCCGTTTGAGTGATTTAGGAGGATTTAGGGTGTTATGATATGATTTGTTGATGTGATGTTTTCATAATATTATTCCATTTTGGGAAATACTTGCAATTAGGGTGTTAGACTGAAGATAAATTAGGGCTTTTTTATTTAGGATACGTTACTTGATGATTTTGGATTGATGTTCTGTGTTTTTTACATGTTTCAGATCTGATTTGGAAGGTTAAACGTGCGAAATGAGACCATGGAGCTGCAGGGGGCGAGTAGGAATCGTACTCGCCTGTCCAAGGGGCGAGTAGGATTCTACTCGTGGTCCTTGGGGGTCAGCCCAACCCGACCCAAACTAAAAATGTCCATTTTGACCAAAATGCATTACCCAATATTGTACCTAAGAAAGATTTTCCAATTGCGTTTTTTATGTATTGTTTTATCACTTCTAAGGTCTTGGTTTTTTGCTATAGTTGGCAAAATGATGTATTTGTAGTGGCGAAACCAGGAGAATTGGCTGACAATTTTTGACACAATGTCATGTTGGCATTGTTAAAAGGCCGGCGTAGAAAGTATGCTCATGTGGCTTTTTATTTATCTCTTTGAATAACTTAATGAGAAAATGATTCAATAACTATTTTGTTGTTAATGATTTATGAAGGTGATGGAAGATGACCAAGAAATTGGGGGCCTACATGTTCCATAGGATAGTTCCTTAGATGCACTTAATTATGGAAGACGTGCGTTGGATGGCATGTTTTATATAATCATACTTGATTTTATATAGTTTAGGTCTAATTTGACTTAATTGACCAATATTTTATCATTTTATTTTTGGAATTTTTGAAGGTTGAGATAGAATAATAATATGCACATGTATATATGGTCCTTCACCTGTTTTAATAAAAGGATTACTATAGCCGTCATATATCCAAGAAATGCATGTAGTTGACCACGTTTCATATGTCAACTAAGTTCAACAACTTGGAAAACGGAAAGTTTTAAATCGGGGTTGATGTAGGAAGTTGAGTACACATAACCCATCATCCCGTTCGAGCCTATTTTGACTGGTCTGCGCATTTGAAGAATGACATACATATTCAATCTTTATTACAGATACACAATTGATAACCTTGGGAGACTCTAAACAGAACAATCAATAGGCTAGCCATAAAGATCCATTTTGAAGATAAATAAATATAGTCTAACTGTTATCGACTAAAAAGATTGTATAATGGTAATATTTCATGTCTCCCGACTATTTCTCCATTCATACATAAGTTAATTATTTGTTGCGAAAATAACCACACGAAAAAAGTTGTTTTTTTTGGTTTTTTTGTATAGCACTAGTACTCGTTGGAAAGATAATAAAACACTCGTTAATTTGGTGTATTTTTTTTTTCAAAAAAATTGTCGTAAAAAAAGTTAATACACTTTTAAAATCGTGGGTGGAAGTACATGTGACATGCACATTTTTTTTCTTGAGGGAAAATAATTTAATAGTTTTGGAGAGAAATTAATGGGTGGGATGACCTCACCAAATGTCATGTGTATGAGCCCTTTTCTTTTATATATATAATTACTAGGTTAGTTACCCGTGTATTACACGGGTTGAAACATATAATTTATATGAGTTATAAATCTGTAAATAAAATGAATAGAAAGAAAAAACGATATAAATTTAACAAATTCAAAAACTCTAATAGGTTTTGTTTCCATTTTTTATAGCAATTATAATTAGAGTGGCGTAGTAGTCAACACCACCATTTTGACTCAATTTTAAATAGAAATTTAGAGAAGGGTTATTGTATAATTGGTTTTTATCCTACAAATAACCCTTAATGTGATAAGTGAAGGGGAGTTTTTTAATTTTTTTTTAATTTTTTATCATTTAACATGTATGTTAGTACTGAAATATAAAAAAATAATTATTAGAGTAATTACTTAATCACTCTTGTAGAGTAATTACGTATTTACACCAGTGTAAACAATTTTTTTATATTATTCATTTAAAAAGCATGTTTATGCAAAGGAAAAAAAATTCCTTATTCACTTATCTTGTTTAGTTAGTTAAGCTCATTTATATTTGATCTCTACTTTCTAAATTTAATCTTTAAATGTTTGTTTAATTATTTATTGATTCAATTTGAATGTTTAGAAACTTTAATTATTGAGTACATAGTAAATTTGATTGTTTTTTTTTTAAATTAATTTACAGATTTCAACATAAAAAGCTAAATAATAAAAAAACCTACAGTAATATTTTGGTCACTAAACCTTCAACATCGTTTATTATATGAAATACCCACTGTTAATTACAAAACATCTACCCATATCGTTATGCAAACATACAAATAAACAATCCATTCATCACAATGTTAAATTGGTTCTTTTATTTATTGTGTTTCTAGTTGGCTATCTTGCTTATGTTTTATTTTGGTTGTTACAAAGAATAACAAATTTCTTTTTGGCCATGAAATGGTAATACCTTTCCTACTCTGAAACTCAATGTCTTGTTTAAATAATCTTGGATAAAATTTGATATTGTATCTTCTTTATGTTTTTATCATTGAATTACTAGTGGCTATATTTGGTAGAATTTGTTATATTAAATAAGTTTATTAATCTCATGTATAGATTTCAGCATCACTAAGAAGAACAGAATTATGTATGCAAGTTTGCAAAGAAACTTTCATCTTTGTTACAGTGTGAATATGTTGTTCTGTTTGCTTTGTGCCACTAATTCTTTCCTCGGAATCTTGCCAACAACAGACTTTGGAACTTCATTTATGAAAGCTACTTTCTTGATCTTCTTCTATGGAGCTACATGGACATAGACTCAAATAGCATCACGACATGTGTCACTGCTTTTGTAGGTAGAAGAAACAAAGGTGTTAGACTATGGAGCTACCTCGCCAACATTATATCATTTGCCAGGAATAATAGCCACAATTCTAAATTTTAAAAACAAAATTACATGTATTATGCATATCATTCAACTTGATACCAGTTGAAAACTAACTAGTTATGTGGATTTGTATTTCTTATTTACATAGTATGTTGCCTTGATATTTGATAATAACCCACTTTCAATTCAAACCATATATTGGAGATAAGATAAGCGGGTAACCTTTATAGATGAGTCAAATAGTCTCGGTTGACCCGCCTTTTTCTAATCCATTATATATATATATATATATATATATATAGTGTAAGTATATGAAGAAAACCCGTATTATAGTGAAAACTATGAAAACCCATCATGTGGTTAGACATAAGCCACAAATCCCAATTCAAATTGATTTTAATATTACTATGGGGATAGTAAAGTAATTGTACCGTATCAATTAATTCAATTGTCAACTACCTTTCAATCTTCACACCTCCCCATGATGATATCAAGTACAATATCTCTCTCCCTTTCCCGTTCTTTCTCTGATTATATTTCATCTCTTTCTAAGTTTCAAACCCAAATTCCATTTTGAATTCATAGTACTGTTGGTGGTGAAATCCTCAGGATGGATTTACCTCAAATATTCTTTGTGACATCCTCAGGATAGTGAAGAACTAAGAAGACTTCAGGATGTAACAACATTCTGACCTATGGGCATCCTGAGGATAGACTAACGAATTATTTTGTTCTTATATTATTGCAGGTACAATCAATCAATGATCAAGACTTGTAACTCTTCTTCAACGGCTATATATTCTTACTAAGTCAAAGAGGTTGAGGATGCAAGAGCTGTACGCGTATAACAAAGTCCAAGACTAAAGAATGAGTCAAAGTGTAGCCGTCAAATGATGAATACCAGACGACAAAGGAGGAAACTGTTATACCAGCGAATACTTCAGTTGAAACAGTCCCAACGGTCACCTGAAACAGTCCAGATGATCATTGAAGACGGTGGATTACATGGGATCTTTCATTTACTTTCGTGTAACTATATATAGGGGATGACTGACGAGTATAGGACAAATTATGCACACTTGATTCACACTTGACACTCATTTGCTCATTATAGAATACCTGATAATCTCACACAAAACACAATCATTGTAATCTTAGAACACTCGTCCATCATTCATCCAAAGTTGTAACATTTTTTTTTTACCAATTTTAATATTAACAAACAAGGCAGGGGCCGAGACTCCTCCCGAGGTTTTGTGCCGGTGATCATCAAGTGATCAAGGGCTTTCCTCATACATAGAGTGTTGTTCATTGTTTGCATGACATTTGCATTCATCTATCTTTGTTTATTTCATTATTCTGTCAGACAGTTACATCCTTAGGATATAACTGTCCATCCTGAAATATACCTTTGCCATCCTGAGCATAGTTGTCATATTATTGTTCCTTTATTCTTATAAACTACTATCTTGAAAATAACACTAAGTATTTAACGTTTTTCTCATATTTAGCACTCTACCTCACATTTACTAATTTGGAATACAAAATTGTATTTACTAAGTAATTTTTGACCAAAACAATTTGGCGCCCACCGTGGGGCCAGTGGTGCTATTTTTAACAAAAACTTTGTTAAAATTCTCTCAATCAACTTATTTTTATAATCTTGACAATTATGGTCTCAAACCCAAAATATGTGTCTTCTTCCACACCATCCACAACCTCAGCCAGAAACGTGACTCTATTGCCATCCCAGATCTAGCAATAGCGGGACACCAACCAGATGATGATGAGAGAAATACAATCTCTCAAAACATCCTCAAAAAGAACGGTCGAAGACATGGGGACACCATTACAGCCTAGAGTGTTGGATTTCAATTCGGGCATCTCTGGGGGCATTCATCAAGGAGATTTCATCCCCATGAGTACTGGATTCTCTGATCCTGATACTACCACAGCACCCAGGATGACAACAACCAGAGATCTAGGATATACTGCCGAGCCATCTTGAGGATATACTACTGAGCCATCTCGAGGATATGCAACTGAACCATCCCGAGGATACAACAATGGTAACAATTTAAGTTCAAGTACTTTTGCTACTAACGATATTGTTTCTTTGCAGGATACAGGTATAAGTTCATAATTGGAAAGGGAGCTTCAAAAGATCAAGGATATGGTGTCTAGTGTATTAGGGGTAATACAACCCATCCCTGAGGTATCCTCAGTATGTCACAGGGTGTCTCGTTTTGCACCTCCAATATGCGATGCTGAGATTCCAAAGAGATTCCAGACTCCAAGCATGAAGCTTTATGATGGATCTACTGATCCTGAAGAGCATGTAGCACAATACACGGAAAGGATGGAGATAAACCCCATTCCGGCAAACCTCAAGGAAGCATGCTTATGCAAAGGATTTGGTTCTACCCTCACTGGCCCAACCTTAAAATGGTTGCTAACTGTTCCTCCCTATTCAATTACTTCTTTTTCTCATTTAATTAATATGTTTAACAATCAATTTTCTTGTAGTCGAACGTTTGACAAGTGATTTATACAGGGTGACATAGCCACACGGAGAATCACTAAGGGAGTTTATCGCAAGGTTTGGGAAGGAAGCACTTGACATCCCAAATCTAGATGTCACAACAGTAGTGCAAGCTTCAAGATGGGACTACAAAAGGATTCACCTTTCTATCAAGATTTGGTGAGGAACCCTTGTAGGAATCTTGATGAAGTTCGAAATAGAGCTTTAAGATTCATCCGTCTTGAAGATGACAAGAAGATACAGGAGAGGATATAAGCATCCTCAAGATACAACAATCCTAATCGAAAATCCACTCCCACATGTCACACCCTCAAATTTCCATGTGCGGGATTTTACCGCGAGGCGCGTGACACACCAGGATCCAAGGCAACTATCACAATAAATGACACTATATGATACGTAGAAATGACATAAGCAAACCATTAAGTTTTCATAAATAATCCATCGCTGCGGAAGCGTAAAACTTTATTACAACCCAAAATGCAAAAGTACGTAAGTCTGAAAAGCTAAGTAAGATGCATATGAATCCTAGACGCCGTGAGACTCCGTGCGCCTATGATAAGCTGCTACCTCAACGACCTGAGACAAAGATGCTAAAAACGTCAGTAAATAATGCCAGTGAGCTCACAGGTTTTATGTTAAACATTTAAGTAATGAAAGCCATCATGTTATCACTATGTTAGAAATTATGGCGTTAGCTAGACGCATGAATAATACTACTACAACCGGAAACCATTACAGACAATGATATATGATTTTGTCCGAAACGATTATGCACTACCATTCCCCGGTAGCGTTATGACTGAGACAATATGCACCCGCCCGGCTCCCAGCCGACGGGTGGGGTCTGTCAGTCCCAATAGATCTATCCACATTTCCCCCGTTATGCTATCCAGCATATTCATGTTTTCCCCAGGACTTTACGTATCGTATAGCACAAATGAATTTAACACTAGTATAACATGATAATTTATGAAATATGTATAAGCATGTGTCTCCCCCGAAATGTAAAAACGTAAAGTGGGGCCGTGAAACTCACCTGATGCTGCTCCTCACACTAAGATAAGTAAACCTGCTCAATAGACGGCACCAAATACCGGTGACCTATCATGACGAGCGTATAAGGTGTTAGACTAACAACCCGTAGGTTGATTAGTCCCTAGCAGTCCAGACCATAACCGTGTACATATGAAATGATGTTTAAACGTTTAACCGACCACACTAGACAAGACCCGACATCCCATTGGTGACCCGACATCCCACGTGTTAGCCACATACAAGATATCCTGCAACTTATGCAATTGAACACTTAGCATGCGCAAACATTCACACTATGTATCATAACGCCCAATTAACGCATAAACAAGTCCGAACACGTGTTACTAAGTCATTAGACATGTTACGGGGTTCCTAACATGTTTCTAGGTGTCAATTCATGTTTCGGGATGTTAAAATATACATATGGCAGCACTACACGCGATTAGGAATCAAACATGTGATTAGGAAAAGTCAACTGGTGATTAGGAGAGTCAAACTAGTGAATAGAATTGTAATCACTAGTAAAATGGGGAATAGAATTGTAATTACTAGTAAAATGGGGAATAGAATTGTAATCACTAGTAAAATGGGGAATAGAATTGTAATCACTAGTAAAATGGGGAATAGAATTGTAATCACTAGTAAAGTGGGGAATAGAAAAGTAATCACTCGTAAACTGGGGAATGGAGCTGTAATCACTAGTAAAGTGGCGAGTAGAGCTCCTACTCGCCTACAGTTCAGGCGATTAGGAGATAATCGCCTATAATAATGGCGATTAGAACTCCTATTCGCTAGTTCTGATCTGTTCCATCCTTTTTGCACGTTTAACCCTCCAAATCAGATTTGAAACATGTGTAAACACCCAATACCCAACCCAAAACATTAACCCAACTATTTCAAGCAAAAACCCCTAATTTATCATCACCCTAGCCGTCCCGAATGCATGCGGTTTCCCAAAATAGCATAACTTGCATGTAAGCATCGCATCAACATGTAAAACTTACCCTAAATAGCAAATACTCAGATTTCATCACATAATGACGTTATCCGACATTATCCTACTGTTCTAGCATCATCCTAGGGTAAACCCTAACCTCAAACAATCAACAAATCACAACATATCATCATCAATCGACCATAATCACTCAAACAGGTCAAAACGCCTAATATCAATATTACACATCTATGAACCTTCAAACTCCTAGATTATCATCATATTAACTTATTTAGATCAGAAACATAATAATAACACAAGAACAATCATGTTTAAACGATAAAAATCCTATCTTGCATGAATAGATCACATATAACAAGTATAGATGTTTGGGTTTGTTTTGAAACCGATTTTAATGAGTTTTCAAAGACACAAACGTTTAGAAATCAGGTCTGGACCTTTAGGTATCAAAACAATATCATTATAAAGGTTTGGGATGAAGAACACACCTTGAAATGGTGAGATTATGAGGTGTAAGGCTTGGAAATGTGGTTTCTTGCTCAAAAACGTGTTGCAGAGGTTGGATAAGGTGTGGGGTGGCTTTGGGGTGTATTAGGGTTTCACAAATGATGTTTTGAAACATAAGGATGGTATTTATAGGCGTTTTTAGTCATCACATGCAGTATAGGCGAGTACAGGACTGTTACAGACGATTAGGGCTGCTAATCGCTAGTTGTTACTAGCGAATAGCCCCTATTCGCCTATAATACCCTTCTACTCGCTACATTATTGGCGATTAGGGCTATCCACATGTCCTAATCGCCCCTAGCCTATGTATCCTAGTTTTTGGCGCGTTAAACCCTATTTTAACATATATAAACACGTATTCACATACCGGCAAGTCATATAATGATTGTAAGCACATAATGCATGATAACTAACACGTTCCCATCCGTTCACCAATTCCCGGGACTCGAGATTTACGTGTGTGCGTTAAACCCGGTGATTCCACGAATCACCTATCCTTGTACACATGGTTATGGACCGACATCCAATGATCCCTCGGATCATTGTAACGACTCCCGACGATTCCCGAATCATCGATACGACTCAACCGACCCGGTCAAGTATGATATTAAGTAGTTGTTTTCAATGTTTTCGTTGAGGTAGACTCGTATGTATGCAAAGTATGAAACGTATGTATGTAGAGTATGAAACGTATGTATGTAAAGTATGAAAAGTATTACCCTGAATATGCCGGGTGTTACATCATCCCCCAGTTGAAAGAATTTTCATCCCGAAAATTTCCCGAAGTCAAAGAAAACGAAGCGATAAAAAGAAATTTTTTTTCCCGATCGTCACATCATCCCCCTGTTGAAAGGAATCTCGCCCCGAGATTCACTCTCCGACAGTAATGAGTGTCGACCCATCCCAAGTAACATTTCCAGAATGCAAACGAAAGGATAACATCGAACGAAGAATGATAGCAACGGATACTCTATGCCGGGGAACCGCCCTCCCCAAAGTGAATACTAAACAATGAATCCTCCTGATCGAAGGCCTACCAGAGACTACTGTGATCGGTATAAATGATACACCAGTACCATCCAAGTAGCATCTCTAAAGGACCCACATCAGACCGATGAATGCAAAACGATGATCAAATACCAAACTGAATGCACACAATGAATACGAATCGCCAAGCAATGTGAATGAGAATGAATACAAGTATAACGAGAATCAAGAAAAGAATACTCACCGGTAACAGTATCAGGATCCTCCTGGTTCTCCCTAGCACCGATGACATAAGCACGAGCTGGAGCAGTTCGACCGCCACCCTCGCCTTGCTTCACCTTGGGACAGTCCCGCCTGAAGTGCCCAGTGTCGCCACAGTGATAACATCCCTGATTTCCCTTGGGTGCAGCAGTGGTAGTAGTAGCAGTAGTAGGGGCAACCACCTGTTGCTGAGCCTGAAGATTCACCATGCAGTTCTGAGCCTGATGCCCGTTCCTCTTACAACGGGTACAATAACTACAATCCCCAAGATGATGGTACCCACAACGATCACACCTGGGCAGCCTCCCAGTATACCCACTCTGCCTTTGCTCAGAAGATGCACCCGTAGCTTCCAATTTCCTCGGCTGCTGCTGCTGAGGCTGAACTGTACCCTTACCCGCGCTCTCCCATTTCCTCTTGTTGCCATCAGAGGTCTTCACCACAGTACCCTTAGGAGGCAAAACACCCTCCTGAACCTTCTGCTTAGTCAGCCTATGAGCCAACCGAATGGTATCCCGAAGTGTAGTAGCATCATTCGCGGTCACCAACCCGCGAACCTCAGGCACCAACCCACTAATGTAGCACTCAATAGCCTTATACTCAGGAGTCACAGAATCCAGGCACAAAAGTGCCAACTCATGATAACGAGTGGTATACTCCTCGACCTCAGATCCCACCATCTGATGATTCCACAACTCATGCTCCAAACTCTTGATCTCATCCCTGGGGCAATACTCCTTCTTTAAACGAAACACAAACTCGGTCCATGGCAACGCATGGGCCTCCAGTAAACCAATAGTCTGCACCGTCGAATTCCACTAATCAAGGCACGTCCCTCGAATGTCCCTGAAGCATACTTCACACGATACTCCTCTGGGCAGTTACACATGGAGAAAGCAGACTCGACCTTCTCCAACCGACGAAGTAGTCCCACAGCTCCCTCAGTCCCACTGAAGTTATGGGGCTTACAGTCCTGAAACATCTTGTAAGTACAGTGGACTGGAGGAGGTGGAGGAGGTGGAGGATGAAAAGCATTCCCTGTTACAACAAGCAACACGGGTCAGAAAACGAACACCACGCAACAAAAGCTAAGGGATGAGGGTAGGGGTAATTAAACTACCACCATGGCCCTGCTGGGCGGCCTGCTGCGCAGCAATAGCAGCTGCCACGTGCTCCTGGATCAGATTATTCAGTTCCGCCTGGGTCATGCTGATGTTACCAAGACCCCCCAATACGTCCACCGCCATTCCGGCCACCAACACGACCACCAACGCGACTACCACGACGTCCTGCCATCTTTTGTCAAGGTCAAAGACAAGACATCAGATTCTAGAAAAGATAACAAGAAATCATAAGTACCACGGTCAACCAGAGAACTGGATTCCATTATGATCATCAGATCAAACACAGAGTCCACCAGGATTTCCATGCATTTCAACTTATTATTTCGTGTGCACCCGAAATGATAAGTCGCTCTACATGGTCCCCGAGGCGTGCTCCTAGCTCGACTTTCAAACCACAAGGCACCCACATCCTAGAATAGATAAGAACTCCTAGGTGATACAACACCCAAGATGTAGAACAACAAGTACAAGTGTGCGATGATGTGTGCGAGCAAGTGTGTCCATTGGAGTATAGAAAGGGGAGATGTCCGAATCTTGGACAAAACTCCGAAGGATGCCGAAGCCACTCCAATGTACGCCACTGCCGTGCAAGGATAGTAAGCCTCCTCGTCTTTAGCACGAGGATGAAGGATAGAATAAGAAATAAGATTAATAGATAGATGATGTAAGTATAAATGATAATAACAAATGTAATATGTAACACCCCGCCCCTCTCACCACCAATATTGTTCGCTTTGCCCATCCAGAGCTCACGGATTTGTTTTTGGGTGCCCAGTGGAAACTTCCCAAGAGGTTACCCATCCTGGTAGTGCTCCCACCTGAGCACGCTTAACTGTAGAGTTCTCCTCTCATCCACTAACATTAAGCCCCAAAACATGTTGGTGATTTAAGAGGCTTTGGATTACTTATGAACCAAGGATCTCTCCTGGCCACAGCCGATGTGGGATTTGCCTAGGGTGTCATACAAAGGTCCATGTTAATCTCCCAAAAATCAGTATTGTTACAATCACCCCCCCTTAGGGACTCATCGTCCTCGATGAGGTTTGCCTCACCATCTCGAACGGCACAGGAATGGCTCTGATACCATCTGTAACACCCCGCCCCTCTCACCACCAATATTGTCCGCTTTGCCCATCCAGAGCTCACAGATTTGTTTTTGGGTGCCCAGTGGAAACTTCCCAAGAGGTCACCCATCCTGGTAGTGCTCCCACCTGAGCACGCTTAACTGTAGAGTTCTCCTCTCATCCACTAACATTAAGCCCCAAAACACGTTGGTGATTTAGGTGGCTTTGGATTACTTATGAACCAAGGATCTCTCCTGGCCACGGCCGATGTGGGATTTGCCTAGGGTGTCATACAAAGGTCCATGTTAATCTCCCAAAAATCAGTACTGTTACATAATACTAACACCCTGGCAAATCCCCCATATGACATGACTTATATGAATGTGACCGTCTAGTGTGTGCGACTCGGCTATAGACTTGACTCATGCATTCCTAGTTCACTATAACCATTGGCTCTGATACTACCATCTGTAACACCCGGCCCCTCTCACCACCAATATTGTCCGCTTTGCCCCGATGGGTTGCCTATCCAGAGCTCACGGATTTGTTTTTGGTTGCCCTGGTGAAGACTTCACAGGAGGTCACCCATCCTGATACTGCTCCCACCTGAGCACGCTTAACTGTGGAGTTCTCCTCTCATCCACTAACATTAAGCCCCAAAACGCGTTGGTGATTTAAGAGGCAAGACATTACTTATGAACCAAGGATCTCTCCTGGCCACGGCCGATGTGGGATTTTCCTGGGGTGTCACATTCACCCCCTGTTAGAGTCTCATCGTCCCTGATTAGGTATGCACCCACCATCCCGAACGGCACAGGATTGGCTCTGATACCATCTGTAACACCCGACCCCTCTCACCACCAATATTGTCCGCTTTGCCCCGATGGGTTGCCTATCCAGAGCTCACAGATTTGTTTTTGGTTGCCCTGGTGGAGACTTCCCAGGAGGTCCCCCATCCTGATACTGCACCCACCTGAGCACGCTTAACTGTGGAGTTCTCCTCTCATCCACTAACATTAAGCCCCAAAACGCGTTGGTGATTTAAGAGGCAAGACATTACTTATGAACCAAGGATCTCTCCTGGCCACGGCCGATGTGGGATTTTCCTGGGGTGTCACATTAACCCCTGTTAGAGTCTCATCGTCCCTGATGAGGTATGCACCCACCATCCCGAACGACACAGGATTGGCTCTGATACCATCTGTAACACCCGGCCCCTCTCACCACCAATATTGTTCGCTTTGCCCCGATGGGTTGCCTATCCAGAGCTCACGGATTTGTTTTTGGTTGCCCTGATGGAGACTTCCCAGGAGGTCACCCATCCTGATACTGCTCCTACCTAAGCACGCTTAACTGTGGAGTTCTCCTCTCATCCACTAACATTAAGCCCCAAAACGCGTTGGTGATTTAAGAGGCAAGACATTACTTATGAACCAAGGATCTCTCCTGGCCACGGTCGATGTGGGATTTTCCTGGGTGTAATGTGGTTGAGGATGACGATGAAGAGGATTGTCCTAAACTATTAGATTATTGTTTTTCTGTGGATGTAACAGGAAAGATAACAAGTCAGGATGGAAAGACAAACCCAAATGGTGTGCTTTCCATGAAGATTTTGGCTACATTATTGAGGATTGCATTGCCTTGAGAAAGGAAATAGCATATCTCCTAAGTAAGGGCCATCTTAAGGATTTGCTAGGCAAAAAGTAGCCATAGATTCAGGATAGCACTGGCATCCCAGAAAGGGCGGCATCTCCACCCAAAGATGGTGGAATCATTAATTTTATCTCAGGTGGTTCACATATTTGTGGTACAAACTACTCAGCAGCCAAAAGACATGCAAGGAAAATGAAATCAGATAAACGTGTAGAAGCAAGATAGGGAGAACAAGTATATAAAGCATGATAAAAAGGAATGGTCAAAAAGGTACTTAACTATAGTCTAGGTCAAACATGGCAATTTTTCCTAATTCCCAATAGTTATGGCTCTGATACCAATCTGTCACACCCCAACCGATGGTTGAGTACATTGGGGCGAGACTTATGGTAGATTGTTCAAAGACTTCATGACACTAATTGTGACAATAAGATTTAAAGATAAAATATCGTTCATAGAATAATCATTGTCTAAAAGATACAGAATACAAATTGTTTAAAAAAAAAAAAAGAAATACAACATCAAAACATAGAACTTAAACTAGCGTGAGTTTCTAGTCCAATCCTAAGTAGTTTTTCTTGAAAATCCTACATTAAACATTTCCTGCAACATGTATAAAATATTTGTCAACACATAAAGCATTGGTTGGCTTACTAGTTTTGGTTTACATACGTAGTAATTAGAATGATTTACTCGAATCTCATACTATAGCATTGCACATACATACCATACAAAGAACATAACTCAAACCCGCGAGTCCACTGCATATACCTAACATATTCATGCTAGGTCCGTTTGATTCTTAACAATGACCCATAAAGGGGGTGGGGTGCTACTCCTATAGCGCTATACATGTTAAGTGGGCTAATGATAGTTAATGAATTATGTTTAAGTATCAAGAATCGTAAGCATGGCAAATAGCATATAAGTATGTTTAATAGATTGAGCATGATAGTTTAAGAGTATGAAATTGTTTAAGTTTTGATAGTGATACATGTTGAGCCCCAAAGAATAAAGAATAAAAGGGGGAAAAGTATGAACTCACCTTTGGGTGCGTCTTGATATAGTTCCAAAGATGAGTCTTGGAAGTTTAAGCGTTAGCTCCGATTAACTAGACTTAAGAATTAGAGTCTTAGGTTCGAGTTTTAGATTATAGGTTCAAGAGATTCATGCAAGCCTTTAGGCAAACCAAAACACAAATAGCCTTTTGGGCAATCCGGATGGTCATGAGAATGAGTTAGATCAAGCACAAAATCATCATAGATGATTCGGATGGTATAAAGTTAGGAATGTGAATCCGATTGATAAGTTCATGTCATAACCACTTCGCTTATGAGATAAACGTGGGTTTTGGACACGAGATTTCCCCTTTCTAGCGTGGATAAATCCGGAGCACAAGAAGGGTCAAGAGAGTTGGTAAGGTATGGTGTAACCACAAACCTTCCAAAGATTATTAATTAGATAGTAAGATAGAAGCTTGAAAGTATATGTTTATATTATTACATAGTATAACCAAGAAGTTCAAGTAAAGTTTGGGGACTGATTTGGATGAGTCTTCACTCTCCTTTGTCACCCAATACCATAGCATAAATCCCTCTAACATTAGATTGTTAGTAGACTTGGTTGGTTTCTTTACAACAAACATCTTAGGACATAAAAACAAATCAGAAAACAAACACCTTTGAGACCTCTTTTAGGTGCTCTACCCTTATCACACTTCTATGGATAAATATGGGGAAGATCCTAGAGGTTTCTTCAAGGAGTTTTGGTTAGGGAAAAAGGAGAAAAATAGAAAATAAAGTGGAGGTTTAGGCTCAAGAACTTACTGTTGTGAATCAAGAAGTTCTTTGAGAAAAACCTTGAATGCTTGAGGGTATTTGGGAGAGATGAGAGATGAACAAAGGATTAAGGAGTGGGGACGAGGTGTATTTATAGGTGGGGTAAGTTGGTTGGGTATTAAATAGAGTTAATGGGGTGGTTAGGAAGAGATTATGTGAGGTTAAGAGTTTAGTTATTATATTTGTTGCATTTTGTGGAGTTTCAAAAGAAAAAAAAAATGACACAAATTTTGAATTTGTAAGTTGTTGTCACCAAAGTCAACAAATCTAAAATGACGTTTTCACTTTTACTTTTTTATTTTATTTTTTTTAAACAAAGTATTAATATTAAATATATATACATATGTTTTATTTTAAAAAATAAAATAAATATATATTAAGATCTTAACTAAATGAATTTCTAAATTGATTAGGATAAATTATATTGGCGACTCGTCAAGAATTGGTAGGAGTAACATAAAAGAAGCGAGTAAAGGCGAACTTGGAATTTTTTTAATATAGCATACCTGAAAAACTAAGAACCACGCGATGTTACAGTCTCCCCTATTTTAGGAAATTTCGTCTCGAAATTTAATCCAGCGGTTTGATTGAAAAGATGTGGGTACTTTTTCTTTATTTGTTCTTCATGTTCCCAAGTGAATCTAGGTCCATTCTTCGATTTCCAACGAACTTTGACTAGAGGAATACGTTTTCGCTTGAGTTGTTTGACTTCACTATCCGTAATTTCCATTGGTTTCTCGACGAAATGCACGGTCTCGTCAATTTATACGTCGTCAAGAGGAATATGTATATTCCATTCGGCTAAGCATTTCTTTAAATTTGAAACATGAAAGGTGGGATGAACATTATTGAGTTCTTGGGGTAACTCGAGCTTGTAAGCTACTTTCCCGATTCGCTCAATGATCTTGAATGGTCCAACATACTGTGGAGCTAACTTTCCTTTCTTTCCAAATCTAACTACCCCTTTCCAAGGAGATACCTTGAGGAGTAATTGATCACTGATATTGAATTCAAGGGGCTTTCGTCAATTGTCAGCATAGCTTTTCTGACGGCTTCGAGCAGCTAAAAGATTGTCATGAATCTGCATGATTTTGTTGGTCGTTTCCTGGATGATTTCGGGACTAGTGATTTGTGCTTCACCACTAGTGATTTGTGCTTCACCAATCTCGTGCCAACATATAGGAGAACGACACTTTCGGCCATAGAGAGCTTCGAATGGAGACATTTGGATGCTGGTATGGTAACTGTTATTGTACGAGAACTCGACCAATGGTAGATGAGCATCCAGTTTCCACCAAAGTCGATTACACAAGATCGAAGCATGTCCTCAAGAGTCTGGATCGTACGTTCAGTTTGACCGTCAGATTGAGGATGAAAAGCTGTACTAAGATTAAGCTGAGTTCCCATGGCAGCCTGAAATGTTTCCCAAAGACGGGAGGTGAATCGACCATCACGGTCCGAGATGATGTCAAAAGGAATACCATGACGACAAACGATTTCCTTGGTGTAGATATGGGCTAGCTTTTCCACTTTGTAATCTTCACGAATGGGAAGGAAGTGAGCTGACTTGGTTAAACGATCAATGACTACCCAAATACTATCATGACCGGACGATGTTCGAGGGAGCTTGGTGATGAAATCCATAGCAATGCTTTCTTGTTTCCACATGGGGACTTCGGGCTGTTCAAGCAAACCCGACGGTCGTTGGTGCTCGGCTTTTACTTTGGAGCAAGTGAGACATTTGGACACAAAGAGAGCAATGTCCTTTTTCATACTGGGCCACCAATAATTGCGACGGAGATCTTGATACATTTTATCCGCACCGGGATGAATGGAGTATTGGGATTTATGTGCTTCATTCATTATAAGAGCACGGAGGTCGTTACGATTGGGAACCCAAATACGATCAAGATAATAAAGAATCCCATTTTCCTTGAATTCCAAGTGTAATTCGGCACCACAAGACATTTCTTCATATAGAGTATTTTCATTGACCGATGTATGTTGAGCGTCTCGAATACAATTAAAGAGATCATTTTGAAACTGAGAGCTACGAAGACGGTCGGTTTCTCGGATGTTGTATAGGACTGCATGACCTTTTCGACTAAGAGCATTGGCTACTACATTCGCTTTACCAGGATGGTAGCGAATTTCGCAGTCGTAGTCGTTTAACAATTTGAGCCATCGTCGTTGTCGCATGTTAAGATATTTTTTTTATTGAAAATGTGTTGGAAGCTTTTGTGGCCGGTAAAAACAACACATTTGGTACCATAAAGGTAGTGTCTCCAAATTTTTAAAGCAAAAACAACGACACCAAGTTCGAGATCGTGAGTGGTGTAGTTCTTCTCGTGGATTTTGAGTTGCCTTGATGCATAGGCGATGACTTTGCCTCGTTGCATAAGAACGCAACCAAGACCTTGATTTGATGCATCACAATAAACCACGAAATCATCATTCCCCTCGGGAAGAGCTAGAATAGGAGCATCACAAAGCATGTCCTTGAGGGTTTGAAAGGCTTCTTCTTATTTACAACCCCAAATAAAAGGTTTTGACTTTTGGGTCAAAGCGGTGAGAGGTGTAGCAATTTTGTTTATGCAAGGGATTTGGTTCAACTCTCACTGGTCCAGCCCTGAAATGGCTCCTAAGTGTTCCACCCTATTCTATTACTTCTTTTGCACATTTAATTAACATGTTTAATAATCAGTTTTCTTGAAGTCAAACGTTCGGATGTTTGACAAGAGATCTATACAGGGTGACTCAACCACAAGGAGAATCATTAAGGGAGTACATTACTAGGTTTGGAAAGGAAGCACTTGACATCCCGAACCTGGATGTCACTACAGCAGTACAGGCAATCAAGATGGGGCTGCAGAGAGATTCACCATTCTATCAGGAATTGGTGATGAATCCATGCAGGAACCTAGATGAAGTCAGGAACAAAGCCTTAAGATTCATCCGACTTGAGGATGATAAGAAGATACAAGAGAGGATAGAATCATCCTCAAAATATAACCATCCCAATTGAAAATCCACTCCCACATACGAACCATATAAGCATAAACCATATGCTAGGCCTGATAATAAGAAGGTCAATGTGGTAGAGGATGACGATGAGGATGACTGCCCTAAATTGTCAGACTATTGTTTTTCTGTGGATGTAATAGGTTTGATGTATGCCATGAAGGATCTAGGGGACAAAGCAAGATGGCCAAGGAAAGACAACAAGGCAGGATGGAAAGATAAATCCAAATGGTGTGCCTTTCACGAAGATTTTGGCCATATCACTGAAGATTGCATTGCACTAAGAAAGGAGATAGCATATCTCTTAAGCAAGGGTCACCTCAAAGATCTCCCGGGCAAAAAGAAATCAAGATCTCAGGATGGCACAAACATCCCGGAAAGAGCAGCATCCCCACCTAAGGATGCTGGCATTATCAACTTCATTTCAGGAGGGTCAGACATTTGTGGAACCTCATACTCAGATGCTAAAAGACATGCGAGGGAAACAAAGTCTGAAAAAGGAGAAAGACCAACGAAGACGACCATCCTGACAACCTCAAAAGTGATAAGTTTTGAGGAAGAAGACAGAGAAAACATCCTTGATCCTTGTTGAAACAACAAGAATAAGGTATGGAGATGGTATGGACGTCTCTTCGGGTTGGACCTAACACCTTCCGAGCATGTACCTGCACCACGAACAACTCGTTAGAAGGGTCCAGAGACCGGGGTCTCTGGACCACCCTCCGACGCTCAATATTAGTGATTTATCCCAAGAAATGTACATAAAAGTAAATATAAAGGAGTAAATGAGGGATACGAAGTATGAGAGGAGGTGGTGGTTGAAACCCGGCGGTTAGCTAGCATCCGAGGTGATTTCGGGTTGCTTAGCTCGATGGCTGAAAGTTGGCTATTAGAACCATGAATCCGTAGACTGATGATATGGCAGCTCCCGGGCTCCGTTAGGGGAGCTCGCGAGTTCAGCAGGGAGCTTGACAGCTTAATTGTGTGTAATTGCAGAGAGTTCATGAGCTGCTGATGTGATTCTTTAGTAGCTCGTAGGCTCCTCTATGGGAGCTTATGCAGATTAGTTAGTGAGAGAATGTTTCTAGAGAGAGAGAGAGAGAGAGAGAGAGAGAGAGAGAGAGAGAAAGTGAGTGAGATGTCTTGAGTGGAGATCAAGACAAAAATGGGATGGCCTTGAGTGAAGGTGTAACCCCTCTATTTATAGAGGGTGAATCTCCAAACCCTAATGGGCTTTGTAGTAATGGGCTGGGCTGGCCCATAAGTGTTGGACCCACCTTTATTATTGACCTCCTGTAAGGCAGGTCCTGTGCTAGGGAGTTGAGGAGCCGATGCAGGTAGCTTCTCTACACTAGCTTCTGGCTTTTTGGCTTCCTGGCCCGACCCTGATAGCTTCTTAAATTATTTTAGACGTGGGGGTTTGGGTACCCACGTCATCAGCCCCCAGTCATAAGTAGTCATGACGTAGTCATGGGTGCTTGTGACTTAGTAATCTTGTCTCCTTTTTTCCTACCTCTAGAAATTCATAAACTTTGGTGTAATTTCTTATTTCGGACTCCATAATTTCTGCCTTTTCTTGTAGCTTCTACGTTTCCGGTGTTTCTTGAGAAGCTTAGAAGATGCAAAGCTTATTGGACGTCTTGGAAGTCCTCAAAGCTTCTAGTATCAAAGCTTATTTTGTAGCTTATGAGCTTTGAAACATTGTTTTTTGAAGCTTCCAAGCTTCCGGTTTTCGCTTATCTTTCTTTTGCTTGAATTTGACTTGTCGTGATTGGACGACCGAGCAAGGGAGCTCCAAGAGACTAGGGACAGCTTGTTGGGTGGTTACAATCTCACCCTTAGAGGAGACGCCAAGCATTTCTTGCTCATTTATAGAAGAAGTTTCTATCTCATGGGGATCGTGCATGTTACATTGACATGTTGCAAAATTTCTTGGTGATAAGCTTGTAGGTGTGAAGAACTAGGAGATGTTCATCAAGGTGGTTGGGAGACTCTACCTTTCTTATTGGAGAGGGTCCAAAAGTCAATGAATGAATGGAATCATCTTCTCATAGACAAGCAGTGGTTGTGAACATATGTGGTTGCATGCTAGTACACGCCTTTTTACCTTGTAGAGTTCTTAGCCTTGAGGTTCATGGTAAGCTATATCACCGTAAACATCTTACTCACGTGTCCCAAATGGGTAAGAGCTCATAGATATTTGTTTGTCAAATGGCGTAGCTTACTTTCCCAAAGTCTTTAGGTTTTTGAAGCATTTGATAAACTTTTTCTATGATAGGATTGATGAATTCAAGCAAGTAGAAGCCAACGATGTAAAAGAATGGGCTTATCTTGTGTGTATGGCACACCGTGTTGGTGATCTTGCAATAGACAAGTAGTGGCTTTGATCTTCGTATTTATCGTGTCACTACGTGTCTCTTTTTCTTATACATGTATACTAGGCTTATAATCACCTTGCCAAGGTTTGCGGTAAGTTATACCAACGCGAGCGTCATATGTGCTCTCTTGGATATTCTTTGGTGCCTGATGGTAGCTAATAGCTTCATTCCATGAGCTCATCGCTTCCATCCATTAGATGTAGCAGCTTACCAGCTTGAGACTTTGAGCTTCTCTAAGTGTTGTGGTAAGCTCGTTTTATAATAGATGTGATGGAGCAAGGCAGATATGAGCAAATATGGCAAAAGAAGGAGCCTCTTGCGTACCTTATGTTGTATATTGATAAACTTTTTCCGTAACAAAGTGGGCTTATTTGATGCGGAAGTGAGTTTCTCATACTTGTAGGTTATCCTATTACGTGATTTTTGGTATATGACGCTGAACTTCTTTGGTATGAACATGAACACATATGTTGGTGAGTTTTTCATGCTAACAAGTGAGCTTCTTTCGTATAAAGGCGAGCTTATAGGTGTACGCTATTGAGCTTCCTTTGCATGGATGTGAGCTTGTAGCACAATTTAGTGAACTTCCTTTACACAAAGATGAGCTTCTTGCGAAAGCTATTTTCTTCCTATATCCATGTAAGAGGCTTTTCTTTATC
Source organism: Ambrosia x helenae (assembly GCA_030844895.1). NCBI lineage: Eukaryota > Viridiplantae > Streptophyta > Magnoliopsida > Asterales > Asteraceae > Ambrosia > Ambrosia x helenae. The sequence goes on along the minus strand of CM061232.1, from coordinate 22,772,008 downwards.
AAAATGTGAGACTAAGCCTCTTTTTATATTTCTTTTTCAACTGTATGGTACTTCTAAATTTGTAGACAGTCTTGTTGTCTTAGAAGCTTATTCCCAGTTGTAGTTGCGTATCATAAGAAGGTTGAACCTTGTTTGAGCAAGGTATTGCTCGTTGAACTTGTCCATGCCTTAATGACACCTTTGTTGGCAAGGATGCTTCCCTACTATTATAGTTGAGAGCACTCCTAAGCCGATATAGCAGGCTAATTTTGATGATGAATTTGTTGCTCTTCTAGTGAGCTAATGCATTATGATTTCTAAAGACCTTGTCATGTAAGCTTATGTAAGCTATGCATGAGTCTTGCTATGCAAATGTCTTTATAATCTTGTTATGGTTTGATGCTTTGCTTTCCGACTATATGACCTAGGAACTTCCCTTCCCTTCCTCAATAAGAATGCTCCCCCTCTAGGGGTGATGCTTTATTTAAGTTTAATGTTTGGTTGTCTTAGATCTGTTACTTGTCGTTTATAGTGTTTGCAATGCCTTTAACCTTTTGCCATGAGGTGGATGCTGCAGTCACCCATCCCAGGCTACTAAGCTAGAGAACCGATGCAATGCTTATACTATCAGCTTGTTGGTAACCTTTCTCAATGGTTACCTATATGAAATGTTCGTTTTGATCCCAGGCTACTAGGCTAGAGAACCAACGCAATGCTTATCATATCAGCTTGCTTGTAACCTGTTATGAACATGTATGAGCTGTCTTGGTGTGAGGAGCTCACCCTCTTTCATGGGTTTAGGTATTCCATCTAAAGGACTTGTCCCATGGAGTTGTGGATTGTATTAGGAACTCACACTGTATACAGGAAGGTCATTATCCTTGTTACCTGTTGAGCAGTTGTGGCCTAGGAGCTCATCCCCGTTTCATGGGTAGGTATAGCGCCGGATCCCATGGAGCCTTGTTAGGAGGGGCTCACCCTTTGATAAGATAAGTGACAAGTGGTTGTGGTTGCACGAAAGAGTTTCCTTTGTTCCGTTAGCTTGCAGCTTAGAAACTACATTGTCTAGACAACGCTTTTGGATTTATTGATAGAATATCAAGATGTTATAGTAACCGAGGTTGCCTTAGGGTAGGCTATATCATGGATTTCGTATGCATGTTGTAGTATTTGACCAACTTTCATGGATCAATGTCTTGTGGAGTACGTCTTTGAAGAGCATATCCTTGTTAGTTTTTTCCATGTGTTGGGGTAATGCAATAATACATGCGTATTAATACTATGCACTTAAAATAATGTGGATTTTTTATATGATAAGCTTCCCTCTAAAGTTCCTCTCTTTGTGTTCACCATATGTCAAAGAGACGAAATGTCATGAGGAAATGTTAGGGAGATTCCTTTGTAGTTCCATAATTCTTTTTATGTAAGAATAATAGCCTCTTGAGTAAGAAGGTTATCTTCTTGCGTAAGAAGGGCAGCTTCTTTACGTAAGAATGGCAGCTTCTTGTGTAAGAAGGGCAGCTTCTTAGGTAAGAATAGCAGCTTCTTATGTAAAAATGTTAACTTCCTATGTAAGAATGGAAGCTACTTAGTTAAGAATGGACAGCTCCTTGTATGAGAAGGTTAGCTTCCTTATGGAAGCTTTTTATGTAAGGATATTAGCTTGTCATGTAAGAATGTAGTCTTCTTTGTTGTCGATAGTAAGCTTCATATGTGCTAAGTGTAACATCGCAAAATTTTCCCCAAAATTTTAATACATAAAAAGCCCTTATATATATATATATATATTTATTACACCTTTATCATTAATATTATACAAATGTGCCTAAGTCTTTATTTATCCTAACTCACAACTTATATACATACATAAATGTATATAAATAATAATAATAATAATATGATTCTAATTTTTTTTTTCACATACAAGATTTTTTTTAAATAAAGCCTTGAGTCAAATAGTCAAAGTCCTAGTCAAAGTCTTAGTCAAACAGTCAAAGTCTTAGTCAAATAGTCAATTCATCATAAAACCTTACTTTATGGTGTTGACCAATTTTAATGGCTAATTGACTCTAAAACTAGTATAAAAAACCCACCTATGACCCATTATACTTTGCACCTCTAAATCGACTGTTTCAATCCGATTAAACTTTCCCTCATACCTTTCTTCTATAGTCTATTACTTCTACAATTGAAGCTTTGATTATAAGCTCTTGTAATTGGCGAATTGGAAGCTTGATATTCTTTCTTTTTCGTTTTCTTCAATTTGGACTAGCTACGTTGTTGAGTCTTTGGGATTCGCCTCGCATACATTCACAACACATTATTCTATTTTTTTCACGAGACATAACATTTTGCTAAGGTGAGTTTTACATAGCCCCTTTTCTATTTATCACCATTTGTGGGGTGAAACATGTTACAACATTATTCATGCAATTCAATCATAAATGTGTCTATGTGTATTTCTATGTTGCATTATGTCTTGAACATGACTAGGGTAAGCACAATTCTAGCATAAACATTCATCAGCCAAACGGTATACATTGATAGATCTATTGGACTGACAATCCCACCCGGATACGTGCCTCCTACAAAGGTAGCGTGGGTGTTTGTTACTGCAATATAAACGAGTGAACCATGAGCGTATGGGATGTACCACAATACAACAGTCACAATGGTTGATTATGCACTCGATTTACTTCTAGTATGTTTTCACATATGGACTAGATTGCCATGACACATGAATTGCACAACAATTTTATTCGATTATCAAAACCTATGTAATTCTCACCAACTTTTGTTGACCCAAAATATTTTCAACTTAACATGTTTCAGGTTCTACTTGCTTGAAGATTTGAATTAATGCTTGAAGATGTGTGCATAGTTTTATTCAATTTGATGTACGAATTCTTGTAGAACAATTGTATGTAATTTATTTAAATCATATAATGAAATTTATTATTTACCATGAGCTACTGAACAATCATCAATACGTGACATCCCGATGTTTCCGCCATCGGTTGGGGTGTTACAGATTGGTATCAGAGCCATGGTTATAGGGAATTAGGTTATTAGAAAAATAATCTAGTCTATAACCATAGGATTATAACCAGTATTTGCTCCTTTTACTTGTTATTCTTTATCTCCCTCCTACTTCTTATCCCCACTTTAGTCCCTACAAGAAGATTGTTCTCCATCACAAGATCTACTCTTAGACTAATAGGACAAATCCTCAGGTTTAGCCTGAACCACCTTGAGATCTCGTCGAAGTTCTAGAATTTTAATAACGAACACGTGCAATCTGGAAGGGTGAACGCCTGTATTCTGAGTCTTCTGTCTAGGCTGGCATTGCGCATATATCCCAATCAGACGAGGGACCCGGATGCCTACCTGGGAATTCTCGGGATGAGTGTTTACTTATAGGCTAAAACATGTCTTCACTATGTTATTAGAATCTTGAATCTTTGATAAGTCAACGTTTTCATTTATTCGTTTTAATTAATGAATAAATGATTACACTCACTTTCTTTAAACTAAGCTCTAAAATCTCAAAATTTTACAGCTTAAATCAATCTCATTTCATAACCATCTATGGATTTCACAATCACACTTCACCTTACCATCTTAGCCACTTTTTTAAATATTCAACACCCTACCCAAATCATATTATTTCATTTCTCCACATGTTACTTATTTTTAAAAAAAACTATAACCTCATACCTTAGCACAAACTAAATATTTCTAAATCCTGTTGTATTTTCATTACCTAGTAACTTTACAAAGTACATATTTTTTTTGTCAAAAGATGTCCTCGAACTTAAATTCAATTGTTTATTTATTGACGTAACAAACAATTTTCTATATAATGCTTTAAACTATTAAAAATCACTTAATAGAACCTTGATCTTCAAAACCTAATGTCATGTTTGAAATCTCCAACTAACGGGAATATTTTAATCAAAGCCCACTTAGCTTGTACTATTTAACAACTTTTGCTTTATGTATAAAACCAATTTTGAAAATAAGATTTTTTTTATCCATAGGAATAATATCTAGTCTCTAAATTCTCCATCGACACTCACTCACTTTCAACTTGTTCAAATTTTTACAATATTTGGCATATACCACAATCATGTTTTCTTATACACTTGATTATAACCTTTGATCTAAACCCCAAAATTTACACTGCTACATAATCTCCTTACTATAAAATAAACTCTTTATTAACTATCTTCACATTCACTATCTCTCACAACCTTGATTCTGCTTCAAGATTTTTCATCATCCTCTCAAGAACTAAATTCATATCCTTCACCTTCTCACACATGAGCTAGTTACCCATGATAACCAAACTATTGAAACTTGATTGTGTGTTGCATCCAACATAATCCTTAGTTATACATAAGGATTTGACTATCTACCATATTTGAACATTTGAAACTAGAATTCATGGAATATAAACTATTTGCTATAGACACACCTAGAGTCATTAACCTTGTCTAGGGCAACTCTATTACAACTCGTATGCTATACTTGATACTTGATTGCTTACATGTACATATTATCAATTTGTAATTCATGTGTGTAATAATTGGTACACTTAATCAAACAACTGGTAGAGGATGGAGTACTTGCTCAACAGTTAGTTGAGTACCAAATAACCTACTCAACGATTGGTAGAGGTCATCATGCCTGCTCAACAGTCGGTAGAGGCCCTACAACCTGCTCAACGACTGGTAGAGGCTATCGCACCTGCTCAACAATCGGTAGAGGTTCTTACTCACTGACTGGTAGAAGTCTTTTTCCTACTCAATTGTTGGACTCATTTTTGGATACATTGTAAACGATTCAAGCACAAGGTTATTTTGCATTACTTACATGTGTGTTTAGAGTCATAGAAGGACACAAAACCCTAATGTAAGGTAAATTGGTGATTGCGGTCCGGAACGTAATCATGAATTTACAGGTACGTTAAGGTAGTGTGAAATTCTAATAAGGTTTTAGTAGTTCATTTGGTTTCATATAGCCAATCAATTCATGCATTTCTTATACGATTCCTAAAACATAAGTTTAGTATTTTGCTAGATTCTTATGCTTCTTGTTACTTCAGACGAACCTAATCCAATCCTTAAAACTCACATCTCAAACCTCTTATCCAAATTATTCGAAACAAATTATTCTATTACCTATAAATTCATGTCATGCCTTAACTCGAAACTTCCCAAACCACCCTTGTCCTAATTTCTACCCAATCACCTTCAACCCTGTGTTTTCAATAAACTTCGGGACGAAGTTTCCAAAAGTAGGGGAGACTGTAACATCGCAAAATTTTCCCCAAAATTTTAATACATAAAAAGCCCTTATATATATATATATATTTTTATTACACCTTTATCATTAATATTATACAAATGTGCCTAAGTCTTTATTTATCCTAACTCACAACTTATATACATACATAAATGTATATAAATAATAATAATAATAATAATATGATTCTAATTTTTTTTTTCACATACAAGATTTTTTTTAAATAAAGCCTTGAGTCAAATAGTCAAAGTCCTAGTCAAAGTCTTAGTCAAACAGTCAAAGTCTTAGTCAAATAGTCAATTCATCATAAAACCTTACTTTATGGTGTTGACCAATTTTAATGGCTAATTGACTCTAAAACTAGTATAAAAACCCACCTATGACCCATTATACTTTGCACCTCTAAATCGACTGTTTCAATCCGATTAAACTTTCCCTCATACCTTTCTTCTATAGTCTATTACTTCTACAATTGAAGCTTTGATTATAAGCTCTTGTAATTGGCGAATTGGAAGCTTGATATTCTTTCTTTTTCGTTTTCTTCAATTTGGACTAGCTACGTTGTTGAGTCTTTGGGATTCGCCTCGCATACATTCACAACACATTATTCTATTTTTTTCACGAGACATAACATTTTGCTAAGGTGAGTTTTACATAGCCCCTTTTCTATTTATCACCATTTGTGGGGTGAAACATGTTACAACATTATTCATGCAATTCAATCATAAATGTGTCTATGTGTATTTCTATGTTGCATTATGTCTTGAACATGACTAGGGTAAGCACAATTCTAGCATAAACATTCATCAGCCAAACGGTATACATTGATAGATCTATTGGACTGACAATCCCACCCGGATACGTGCCTCCTACAAAGGTAGCGTGGGTGTTTGTTACTGCAATATAAACGAGTGAACCATGAGCGTATGGGATGTACCACAATACAACAGTCACAATGGTTGATTATGCACTCGATTTACTTCTAGTATGTTTTCACATATGGACTAGATTGCCATGACACATGAATTGCACAACAATTTTATTCGATTATCAAAACCTATGTAATTCTCACCAACTTTTGTTGACCCAAAATATTTTCAACTTAACATGTTTCAGGTTCTACTTGCTTGAAGATTTGAATTAATGCTTGAAGATGTGTGCATAGTTTTATTCAATTTGATGTACGAATTCTTGTAGAACAATTGTATGTAATTTATTTAAATCATATAATGAAATTTATTATTTACCATGAGCTACTGAACAATCATCAATACGTGACATCCCGATGTTTCCGCCATCGGTTGGGGTGTTACAGATTGGTATCAGAGCCATGGTTATAGGGAATTAGGTTATTAGAAAAATAATCTAGTCTATAACCATAGGATTATAACCAGTATTTGCTCCTTTTACTTGTTATTCTTTATCTCCCTCCTACTTCTTATCCCCACTTTAGTCCCTACAAGAAGATTGTTCTCCATCACAAGATCTACTCTTAGACTAATAGGACAAATCCTCAGGTTTAGCCTGAACCACCTTGAGATCTCGTCGAAGTTCTAGAATTTTAATAACGAACACGTGCAATCTGGAAGGGTGAACGCCTGTATTCTGAGTCTTCTGTCTAGGCTGGCATTGCGCATATATCCCAATCAGACGAGGGACCCGGATGCCTACCTGGGAATTCTCGGGATGAGTGTTTACTTATAGGCTAAAACATGTCTTCACTATGTTATTAGAATCTAGAATCTTTGATAAGTCAACGTTTTCATTTATTCGTTTTAATTAATGAATAAATGATTACACTCACTTTCTTTAAACTAAGCTCTAAAATCTCAAAATTTTACAGCTTAAATCAATCTCATTTCATAACCATCTATGGATTTCACAATCACACTTCACCTTACCATCTTAGCCACTTTTTTAAATATTCAACACCCTACCCAAATCATATTATTTCATTTCTCCACATGTTACTTATTTTTAAAAAAAACTATAACCTCATACCTTAGCACAAACTAAATATTTCTAAATCCTGTTGTATTTTCATTACCTAGTAACTTTACAAAGTACATATTTTTTTTGTCAAAAGATGTCCTCGAACTTAAATTCAATTGTTTATTTATTGACGTAACAAACAATTTTCTATATAATGCTTTAAACTATTAAAAATCACTTAATAGAACCTTGATCTTCAAAACCTAATGTCATGTTTGAAATCTCCAACTAACGGGAATATTTTAATCAAAGCCCACTTAGCTTGTACTATTTAACAACTTTTGCTTTATGTATAAAACCAATTTTGAAAATAAGATTTTTTTTATCCATAGGAATAATATCTAGTCTCTAAATTCTCCATCGACACTCACTCACTTTCAACTTGTTCAAATTTTTACAATATTTGGCATATACCACAATCATGTTTTCTTATACACTTGATTATAACCTTTGATCCAAACCCCAAAATTTACACTGCTACATAATCTCCTTACTATAAAATAAACTCTTTATTAACTATCTTCACATTCACTATCTCTCACAACCTTGATTCTGCTTCAAGATTTTTCATCATCCTCTCAAGAACTAAATTCATATCCTTCACCTTCTCACACATGAGCTAGTTACCCATGATAACCAAACTATTGAAACTTGATTGTGTGTTGCATCCAACATAATCCTTAGTTATACATAAGGATTTGACTATCTACCATATTTGAACATTTGAAACAAGAATTCATGGAATATAAACTATTTGCTATAGACACACCTAGAGTCATTAACCTTGTCTAGGGCAACTCTATTACAACTCGTATGCTATACTTGATACTTGATTGCTTACATGTACATATTATCAATTTGTAATTCATGTGTGTAATAATTGGTACACTTAATCAAACAACTGGTAGAGGATGGAGTACTTGCTCAACAGTTAGTTGAGTACCAAATAACCTACTCAACGATTGGTAGAGGTCATCATGCTTGCTCAACAGTCGGTAGAGGCCCTACAACCTGCTCAACGACTGGTAGAGGCTATCGCACCTGCTCAACAATCGGTAGAGGTTCTTACTCACTGACTGGTAGAAGTCTTTTTCCTACTCAATTGTTGGACTCATTTTTGGATACATTGTAAACGATTCAAGCACAAGGTTATTTTGCATTACTTACATGTGTGTTTAGAGTCATAGAAGGACACAAAACCCTAATGTAAGGTAAATTGGTGATTGCGGTCCGGAACGTAATCATGAATTTACAGGTACGTTAAGGTAGTGTGAAATTATAATAAGGTTTTAGTAGTTCATTTGGTTTCATATAGCCAATCAATTCATGCATTTCTTATACGATTCCTAAAACATAAGTTTAGTATTTTGCTAGATTCTTATGCTTCTTGTTACTTCAGACGAACCTAATCCAATCCTTAAAACTCACATCTCAAACCTCTTATCCAAATTATTCGAAACAAATTATTCTATTACCTATAAATTCATGTCATGCCTTAACTCGAAACTTCCCAAACCACCCTTGTCCTAATTTCTACCCAATCACCTTCAACCCTGTGTTTTCAATAAACTTCGGGACGAAGTTTCCAAAAGTAGGGGAGACTGTAACATCGCAAAATTTTCCCCAAAATTTTAATACATAAAAAGCCCTTATATATATATATATATATATATATATATATATATATATATATTTATTACACCTTTATCATTAATATTATACAAATGTGCCTAAGTCTTTATTTATCCTAACTCACAACTTATATACATACATAAATGTATATAAATAATAATAATAATAATATGATTCTAATTTTTTTTTTCACATACAAGATTTTTTTTAAATAAAGCCTTGAGTCAAATAGTCAAAGTCCTAGTCAAAGTCTTAGTCAAACAGTCAAAGTCTTAGTCAAATAGTCAATTCATCATAAAACCTTACTTTATGGTGTTGACCAATTTTAATGGCTAATTGACTCTAAAACTAGTATAAAAACCCACCTATGACCCATTATACTTTGCACCTCTAAATCGATTGTTTCAATCCGATTAAACTTTCCCTCATACCTTTCTTCTATAGTCTATTACTTCTACAATTGAAGCTTTGATTATAAGCTCTTGTAATTGGCGAATTGGAAGCTTGATATTCTTTCTTTTTCGTTTTCTTCAATTTGGACTAGCTACGTTGTTGAGTCTTTGGGATTCGCATCGCATACATTCACAACACATTATTCTATTTTTTTCACGAGACATAACATTTTGCTAAGGTGAGTTTTACATAGCCCCTTTTCTATTTATCACCATTTGTGGGGTGAAACATGTTACAACATTATTCATGCAATTCAATCATAAATGTGTCTTTGTGTATTTCTATGTTGCATTATGTCTTGAACATGACTAGGGTAAGCACAATTCTAGCATAAACATTCATCAGCCAAACGGTATACATTGATAGATCTATTGGACTGACAATCCCACCCGGATACGTGCCTCCTACAAAGGTAGCGTGGGTGTTTGTTACTGCAATATAAACGAGTGAACCATGAGCGTATGGGATGTACCACAATACAACAGTCACAATGGTTGATTATGCACTCGATTTACTTCTAGTATGTTTTCACATATGGACTAGATTGCCATGACACATGAATTGCACAACAATTTTATTCGATTATCAAAACCTATGTAATTCTCACCAACTTTTGTTGACCCAAAATATTTTCAACTTAACATGTTTCAGGTTCTACTTGCTTGAAGATTTGAATTAATGCTTGAAGATGTGTGCATAGTTTTATTCAATTTGATGTACGAATTCTTGTAGAACAATTGTATGTAATTTATTTAAATCATATAATGAAATTTATTATTTACCATGAGCTACTGAACAATCATCAATACGTGACATCCCGATGTTTCCGCCATCGGTTGGGGTGTTACACTAAGACAATTGCCTTCTAGGATATGATGGTTAGTTTTCTTGGTTTTAGATGATACTTGAAGAGCTTCATGCAAGGTCAGGGAACTTTATACTTGAACCCGTGATCAACTTTTGAAGGAGACAAAGATATCTCATAACATTTTGGACGATGTTTATGTGTAAGTTTGGTGACATTCGAGATACTCTTACGCCTTCAACCACATTGTTTAGAATAGAGTATATGGTGATCTTTGATTGACCTTTCGTATGAGTTGATTCCACAGAGAAGGTAGTAAAAATAAGCTTTTCCATAATTTAGTAAAATTCTCTTAATCATTGGACACTTTAAAGCGCATGAGGTAGAGGTTGAGCTTGTTCAATGGCCTGGTGCATCAGCGTGGTGTTTGGTTGAAGGAGAGTTAGTAAAAGTTCAAGGATAGATGTTCACCTACCTCATAGGTGGTGAAGTCTCATGGCTTCGAGTGTTGAGGTTTTGGGACTCCTTGAACAATTCTTTAGCAAGGTGCTACCATGTGGCAAAAATATCTCCTAACCAATGCTTTTTGATGCTATGGCAGGCTACCTCTTTCATGTTTCTTCCTTGCTATAGTGAACAATTTTTGGAAGGCTACCATTATGCTTCCTATTGGCAACTTCTATATTCTTATGAGCAGCTTCTATGCTCCTGACAGCTGGTTGCTGCCGTAGGGCAGGTGCTAATAAGGATTCACCCACCTCTATTATTTTGTGGTAATTTGTCGCGTACATGATTACTAGAAGTTGTTTGCCACGATCCTTGGTGTCACCAAGTTGCATCGTTGCATTGGCAATTTGCTTACGTGCTTCTTAGGTAGGCACGAGTAGCAATGCTCCCTTGTTTGGTCATTTGTTGTGTTGCCCTAACCATTGCTTGAAGCTTCTTTGCTTGTTTTAGTAAGCCATTTGTTGTTCCACAAGTAGCTTTAATATTTCTTGTGGGTTATTATGTTTCTAAGCCTCGTAGGCTTTGCGAGTATTAACCATCTATCGGAGATTGCACGCTTGATAGGATTAGTTTAGGCATATGGGCTCGTCTTTTATAGAACCTTCTTTTTATAAGGTTCCCTTAACGAGGTGTTTAAACTTTTCCATACATCGGCTAAGTGTTATTCTCTTGTAGTGTCGACAAAATGTATGGAGGGTTTGGCAGGTTGCTTCGATGATTGAGCAAGCTGCGTTAGTTAACCTTGATCTTGCCGATTTTGTTTATGCCTGGTTCTTTGTAGATAATCATGTGCAAGGTAAGTATTGTTATATCTTTTACATAAGCGGAGTCACCTGGACAGGAGCAATTGAAAGGACGATGTGTTGTTCTTTAGCTTGCTTGATAGGTTCTTTGTTGCTTAGCTGCAATAAACAACGTTCCTCCAACAGAGAAGCATGTGCCTTATTCAGACCATGATTTTGTTCAATGCTTCTTTATTCCTATCGATGATGTCACATGTGTAGCAATGTGCTTGTGACCATTTTAGCTTTTAGGGCAGGAGCCTTGACATGTGTAGCTAATCGGCATCTCTTACTTTTTAGTTCCTCGCCTTTTCGGTTTCTAAACTTCTTAATTTGTTCAAAATTAGGTACCCGTACCATCAGCCCCCAGTCATGAGTAGTCATGACGTAGTCATGGGTGCTTATGACTTGGTATCTAACCATTCGATTTTGAACTTCTCACTTATGAGCTTCCTAAGCCTCTAGACATGTCAAGCTTTCGGGATTCAAAGATCCGTATATATGAAGCTTTAAACTAGGTATTTGAGGAAGTTTATTCTTATTTCAAGTAAGCTATTGCTTTGGAACCGAATAAATGTTTCTTTGAACAAGTAACATTTGTCTATTGTTCGACATTGGATGCTTTTGCGAACATGTTTAGGCGGTTAACTTCTTTATGTGCCATGTCATTTGCGAACATCTTTGTTTTTTGTGTGCAAGCTAAAGTTTTTTATCCTATGAGAGAGATAGGACAAAGGGCCAAGCTCGTGTAATTGAGATAGCTCGTTTAGATTATGATGGCTTTGGGCCGATGGTCCTCCTTGTGAGATATAATCTTTGTACGGTTGCCTTACTTATGCCACATGTTATCATGGGCACGGTACTTGATAAGGTTAGATAAGTTTGGATTTTGTGAAGACCTCGGAACCGTGCTTCTTGGCTTTGCGAGTTGCCACATTTTCTAATTGGTGTGTTATGGAGGTCATAAAAACTTTTTAATGATGCATTTGTGAGCTTCTCTAGTCACCATAGGTGAGGTCATGCAAAGCTCATTTTGTTCCCATAGGGTGGCTTCCCTTTCTATCTAGGAGAGCAACTCATCTTTGCAAAGCATTGAATTGGTGTTAAGCGAAGCAAGTATACGAGGTTATGTTTTATGCTTTCCATAGTGAGTGGGTCAAGACTTCATAATATTTAGCGGCCTCTTTGATATGAGGAGGCGTCTTTCTTCTTTTCCAAGTTGTTAGTCTTTTTAAGGAAGGTGTTGAGCCTGCCCTAAGCGATGTGCTCGTTTCCTTAAATGACTTTGGTGTATGGAAAAGATGTTAATTTTCTAGGGATGATTTGACCTAGCATTCGTCAATACTTATAAAACCTCAGATTGATTCATATGGTGAAGTATAGCTGAGCTGCCAAGCTATTAGCTTCTTTACCTCAGCCGGAGGCTATGTAGCGTATGACATATGAGTTAATTTTCGTAGCTTTTGACATGTTTGTTTTTTGTGTCTTCCAATATGTCATATATAACTGTTTAAAGACAAGTGTGGCCTTAGGAAGCAAATATCTTAGAGGTACTCACGGCACCCTTATTTATATGTGTTCTCTTCCCAAGGGTTACTTGGGTGTATGTATTATGTTGTTTGCTTTAGGCTACATACTTATAGCTTGTGTATATCTGACTTTTGTCTTTTCGATGTAAAAGCTAAAGTATATTATATGACATAGGTGCGAGTTTGTAGTTGCGAGCTTCTAGCTTGTGGCCATGAGCTTGTAGCTTCTAGCCTTTGGCTTCGAGCTTCAAATTTCTAACTTCAAGCTTTAGGCTTCGATCTATGGGATCCAAGCTTTAGGTTTGTAGCATGCGAGCTGCAGCTTATAAGCTTGTAGCTCTCGGGCTGTAGCTCATGGGTTTACTTATAGAGTTGTCTGCAGCTGCCGTATGGCAGCTGGTATGAGTAGTGTACTTTTTCTGATAGCTATAAGGCTGAATAGGTGTCTATGGCTGTCATATAGCAGCTGACGCACTGACATGCGTAGTTTTCTACAACTGTCCTGTAGCAGCTGACATACTGACATGAATAGTTATCCACAACTGTCCTGTAGCAGCTGATGTACTCTCTGACATGAATAGTTGTTTAGGCTGATAAAGCTGAATGGTGGTCTGTAGCTGCCCTACGGGAGCCAGCCTGCTTTACCGGACCTGACTAGCTGATAAAGTGTGTGTTTATTGTTTTTATTTATTTATTATTATTTTATAAGTGAAGTTAATGGTTAGCTTACAAGTGCATGGGCTTTTTACACACCATGGTTACACTCATAAGTCCCTACACTTTTACTAAGAATTTTGGGCCAAATATAGGTTAGGTTAAAAGTTGAAACGAGATGTAATGTTAGTATTATTCAAGACTTTGTTTAACAATATTTAGAACTCTTGATTATTTCTTAAGAAGCTCGTTTCAGCGATATGAGAAGTAAAATATTTTTACACTTTACCTCGCTTAAGCTAGTAGGATTTTTTGGAGCTTGTGCCTAATGTTAGTGTCGAGAGAGCGACCATGTGTTTGTATCGCATGTGCACATGAAGTGAAGTGAAGAGCTATAAATGAATGTTGAGTACAGAAAGATGTAAAATGAGCTTACATAGAGGAAGATTTCTAGCCCAGAGAGCTTCCCTAGGGGAGCATGACCCCATTTTGGTGTGAACGTTTAGTATATTAAGATGTAACATGAGCTCACGCAGGGGAGGACTTCTAGCTCAGGGAGCTTCCATGGTGGAGCTTGCCTTCCATACCTGCTAAGCGTTGACCCTCTTTTTGTGCACGTTTAGCACATTAAGATGTAACAGAGGCTGCCATAAGGGAAGGCTTCCCGCTCATGGTGCTTCCTTATGGGAGCGAGTGCTGACCCCCTTTCTATATGTCAGCAAGTGTTTTTGCCATTTTGGTGAAAGATACCACTTTTTATGCTTTCGAGGTCTGATTTGCTTTTGACTGAGCACTTTTGTGGATTAGTGTGTAAGAAAGTATGACTTTTGACTTTTCTTACTTTTTTACTGTTCACCACTGTAGCAGGGGCTGCTATATGGCAGCCTGGAGCTTCCTGGCTGCCCTATTTATAGTTTAGATAGGCTACCCAGCTCTGATTTATGTGATCTCTTTTTTTTTTTCTTTCTTTTTTTATTATTCTTAACCATATTTGGACAAGATGTACACTTGTGTTCAAAAGGTTTTTATGGTTTTTCATCAAGAATATGCATAGATCTTCAGATTTAACATTTTATAGCAAAGAAGTTACATGTAGCAACCGAGTTACAAGTGTATGGAACCCGGTCACCGGCGTTTTGAACGTGGAGCAAAAACGCAAACATGTGTAGGAGGTGTAGGAGTGATTTTTCCGGTAAGAACATCCTCTCCATCCTTAAAAATAAAGAACTTAGGAACATTTGGGGCTAAACCGCAAAGAGTTTCATGTTCTAAGCGCGATAGCCCCACGGTGGGCGCCACTTGTTGAAACAACAAGAATAAGGCATGGAGATGGTATGGACGTCTCTTCGGGTTGGACCTAACACCTTCCGAGCATGTACCTGCACCACGAACAACTCGTTAGAAGGGATCCAGAGACCGGGGTCTTTGGACCACCCTCCGACACTCAACATTAGTGATTTATCCCAAGAAATGTACATAAAAGTAAATATAAAGGAGTAAATGAGGGATACGAAGTATGAGAGGAGGTGGTGGTTGAAACCCGGCGGTTAGCTAGCATCCGAGGTGATTTCGGGTTGCTTAGCTCGATGGCTGAAAGTTGGCTATTAGAACCATGAATCCGTAGACTGATGATATGGCAGCTCCCGGGCTCCGTTAGGGGAGCTCGCGAGTTCAGCAGGGGAGCTTGACAGCTTAATTGTGTGTAATTGTAGAGAGTTCATGAGCTGCTGATGTGATTCTTTAGCAGCTCGTAGGCTCCTCTATGGGAGCTTATGCAGATTAGTTAGTGAGAGAATGTTTCTAGAGAGAGAGAGAGAGAGAGAGAGAGAGAAAGTGAGTGAGATGTCTTGAGTGGAGATCAAGACAAAAATGGGATGGCCTTGAGTGAAGGTGTAACCCCTCTATTTATAGAGGGTGAATCCCCAAACCCTAATGGGCTTTGTAGTAATGGGCTGGGCTGGCCCATAAGTGTTGGACCCACCTTTATTATTGACCTCCTGTAAGGCAGGTCTTGTGCTAGGGAGCTGAGGAGCCGATGCAGGTAGCTTCTCTACACTAGCTTCTGGCTTTTTGGCTTCCTGGCCCGACCCTGATAGCTTCTTAAATTATTTTAGACGTGGGGGTTTGGGTACCCACGTCATCAATCCTCATCATGACGGTTTGGTTATTACTTTATATATTGCTAACCACTTCGTTCGTAGGATTCTTGTAGATGGAGGAAGTTCAGTAAACATCATCCAACTCGAGGCCCTCAAGAGGATGAACATCCTGGAATCGGAGGTAGTTTCCAGGTTATCAGTTTTGGTGGGCTTCAGTGGAGAAACCAAGAGCACAGTGGGTGACATCAAGCTACCAGTATATGTAGAAGGGGTGAACTCTATCCAGAGATTTTGTGTGATAGATTCCCTATCCTGCTACAATGTCATCTTGGGGAGACCCTGGATACATGATATGAAGGCAGTGCCTTCAACATATCATCAATGTGAGAAACTACCCACACCATGGGGAGTTGTGAAGGTCAACAGCGATCAACAAGAAGCTAAGGATTGCTACACGACATCAATGAAGGCCTCATCCCGTCAAGCATAACAATTACAGCAGGATGCACAGTGCCATCCTCAGAATGTTAAAGCACATCCTGATCAGGATGTAAAAGCCATCTTCCATGATGACAACAAAAAGGATATCACTATGCAAATCGGTAAGAATATCCCACATGATATTGAACAATCACTAATATCTTTTCTTAAATGTAGGATGTCAACTTTTGCTTGGAAACATGAAGATATGACCGGCATATCAAAGGATGTCATTACTCACAAACTTGGGATTGATAAGAGTTTCAAGCCTATTCAGCAAAAAAGAAGGAAGTTTGCTCTAGAAAGAAATGTCATCATCCAAGAAGAGGTAGACATGCTGCTTAAGTCTAAGATGATAAGGGAAGTAAAATTCCCAAGATGGCTGGCGAATGTTGTGGTAGTCCAAAAGAAAAATGGGAAATGGAGAGTGTGTGTGGACTACACAGACCTTAACAAGGCCTGTCCTAAAGATCCATTCCCACTACCACACATAGATTCAATGGTGGATGCTACAGCAGGCCACGAAATACTGACATTCATGGATGCATCCTCAGGATTCCAACAGATACAAATGGAACTGGATGATCAGGAGGAAAACATTCATGACACCGTCAGGTATATACTGTTATATAGCCATGCCATTTGGATTAAAAAATGCAGGTGCCACTTATCAGAGGCTAGTGAACATGGTGTTCAAAGAAAAGATTGGGGACACGATGGAGGTCTAATTTGATGACATGGTAGTAAAATCCAAGAAAACAGAAGATCATCTTCGGGATCTCAAAGAAGCTTTTGACATCCTGGATGCTTACAACATGAAGTTAAACCCAGCAAAGTGCCATTTTGGAGTTGGAGCTGGGAAGTTTCTTGGATATTTGGTAACTAAAAGAGGGATAGAAGCCAGCCCTGAATAAATAAAGGCCATCCTTGATCTCAAATCCCCAAGAAATATTAAGGATGTGCAATGGCTGACTGGCAGGATAGCAGCCCTGAATAGATTCATCTCGAAATCCTCAAAGAAATGTAAAGAGTTCTATGACATCCTGAGAAAGAATAACAAATTCGACTGGGGACAGAGGCATGAAGAAGCATTAAAGAAGCTCAAAGATTATCTTGCAGCAGCTCCATTATTGATGAAACCTGAGGATGGAGAACCTCTCAAGCTATATCTTGCAGTTTCTGGGAATGCAATAAGTGCTGTATTGGTAAAGGACTTCGAAGGGCAACAACATCCTGTCTATTATGTAAGTAAAACCGTCCTAGATGCTGAAACAAGGTATTCACCTCTCGAAAAACTTATTTTAGCTTTAATAATGGCTTTTACTAAGTTAAGGCATTATTTTGAAACACATAAAATATATGTTCAAACTAACTATCCCATTAAAAATGTATTAAGAAAACCTGAAATGTCTGGAAAAATGGCAAAATGGTCAGTTAAATTAAGTGCCTTTGACTTAGAGTATGAGCCTAGAAATGCAATCAAGTCACAGGCTCTAGCAGACTTTGTGGCTGATTTCAGTAGTGACATCCTGAGTGAAATAGAGTCTGAAGTTCAACAACTAAATGAAAATTTAGAAAAATGGACTCTATACAATGATGGTGCTTCGAATGCAAGAGGCATAGGTCTGGGAATACTACTAAAATCGCCACAAGGGGACAATATAACCCATGCCATTAGATGTGCATTTCAAACAACCAATAATGAAGCTGAATATGAAGCTCTCATTGCTGGTTTACAACTTGCTAGAGATTTACATATTGTTAAAATTGAAGTCTTTGTTGATTCTTTGTTGATTACTAACCATTTCAATGGATCATATACAGTAGAAGGACAAAAGTTAGCCATTTATCTTGAAATCGTTAAAAATTTAGCTACTTATTTTGTAGAATTTTCACTAACATAGGTACCTAGGGAAGAAAATGCTGAAGCTAACGCCCTAGCAAATCTGGGATCCTCCTTGAATTTAAATTTACAATTCTAGACAATATTTTGTATAGAAAGTCTCTTGTAGGTCCATATTTGAGATGTCTCAACAAGGATGAAGCAAACGAAGTACTCAAAGACATCCACGAAGGAGATTGTGGAAATCATACAGGAGGAAGATCTCTCTACTCGAAGACTCTGAGGACGGGATACTATTGGCCTACTATGAAGAAGGATGCCATGTTGTATTCCCAAAAGTGTGATGCATGCCAAAGACATAGCAACATACTTCACCAGCCTGCTGAACCACTACATCCTATTGTTTCACCATGGCCCTTCATGAAATGGGGAATGGACATAGTAGGAAAGCTACCCAAAGCTCCTGGAGGAAAGGTATTCATGCTAGTGATGACAGATCACTTCTCGAAATGGATTGAAGCTGAAGCATTTGTGCAAGTTAGAGATAAAGAGGTGGTCTCATTCATCAAAAGAAACATCCTGACACGATTTGGTGTACCATCTGAAATCATTTGTGACAATGGTTCTCAATTCATTAGCGAAAGAACAACTGACTTTTGTGAGAGTTGGGGGATCAAGATGGTAACTTCAACACCAGTCCATCCTCAAGCTAATGGACAAGCGGAATCCTCAAACAAAATCATCGTCAATAATTTGAAGAAGAAGCTTGGGGAAAAGAAAGGAAAATGGGCAGAAGAACTTCCATTTACACTTTGGGCTGATAGGACTACTTCGAAGAATGCTACTGGTCCGACACCTTTCTCTTTGGTCTTTGGAACAGAAGCAATGCTTCCTACAGAGATGGTCATGCCTACAGCAAGGAAGCATCTTCAAGATGCAACTACTAATTCTGAAGCATTACTACAAGATTTGGAAACTGTGGATGAACTCAGGGATGCTGCTAAATTAAGGATGGCATCATATCAACAAAGGAATGCTAAAGCTTACAACAAGAACATCAGGATAAGAAGATTTCGAGTGGGAGACTTGGTATTGAGAAAAGCCTTCCAAAATAAAACAAAACCAAGCGAAGGTAAGCTAGCTCCTAAGTGGAAAAGTCCATACTTAATCGATTCTGAAGCAGGAAAAAGAGCATATTGGCTGTCAACAATGGAAGGAGAGATTGTACCAAGAGCTTGGAATGCTATACACTTGAAATACTACCATGCTTAAGGATGCATATTCGAAACCATGATCCGAATGATAGGTGGGATGAAAGTGAAGGCTGATATAGATGAATCATCTCCATATGTAAGTAGTTATTCTTGATTTATTTCGATCGATTATATTTTCACTAAACATGGTCTAGAAATAGTCCATCCTGAGAATTTTGCAGTACCATCCTGAAGATGGAATGATTAGAAGACTAGGGGGCTGGCACCCCTTAAGGTTTAAAGGTTTTCACCTTTCACATTGGGTTAACAACCCTCGCCCGGAGTGCACGATGCCCATGTATATTCTCGGGATGGTGGGACCAGTCCATGTAAAAGTGGCTGACAATTTCATTATCTTTGAGATATACGATGGAGCTCTTAAGGTTTAGACATTTTTCAATGTCTCTAATGGTTAGACGTTTTTCAACGTCTCTTTGGGCCTTGTCGCCAGTTATTCCTAAGGGCCTTCTCGCCAGTTATTACTAAAGGCCTTGTCGCCAGTCATTCCTAAGATGTTACATATTGGTCTTGTCACCAAGATTATTTCAAAAGGGTTTTGATCCCAGTTAAACCAAAGGCCTTGCGCCAGGATACTAACAAAGTCTTCCTTTATAGGATATTATTAAGATTCAATTCTTCCTAAGGATTATAGACTTGAGGTCTATGCTGAAGATATTACACTGGGGACATCCTCAAAATGTAAAACCATCCCAAGGATGAAAAAGAGAATGGGGACATCCTCAGATTGCAAGATTATCCCAAGGATGAAAAAGAAGCTAGGGACATCCTTAGGATAATGAAGACCATCCTGATGATGAGAAGAACTTATGACAAGATCAGAAGAATTATTCAACAGAGAAGATACAAAAGGTATTATTTCAGATTAATTATTTACAACTTAAGTGTTTGTTAATCTTTGCAGAATATTAAAGGAAAAGAGCACAGAGACAATAACGTCAAAAGTTATATTATTCATCAAAAGCCGAAAATAATGCCAATCCCTGGCTTCATCCTAAACCAGGACCCATCCACCAAGGGTCAGCATTTCAAAGTCAGAATTGAGAAACATTTGGGGCTTTGTCTTGAAAACCAAGATCCCTCCACCCCGAAACTTTCATTGTTTACACAAATAAAAACCTAAAATTGTTCATAAACTACCATTCCAAAATTCTAAAAAAGTGGGCTCTGGCCTAATCATCACATCCTTCATTGCCCACCGGAACCTCAACCTGAAACTCCTTGGTCACCTCAGCCTCTGTCACCTCAGTCTCTTTGCCAACATCCTGAGGATCAGCAACAGGGACGGACTCAGATGCCACCTCCTTTCCACCCAGACTGAGAATCTTCTCCTGCCAAGCATCCACGTCCCAATCTTCCATCTTGAAGTTGGGATCCCTAGCCTGCAGTGCCATTCTCACCCTAGCTTGAAAGACGAAAATGGTGGCAGACTTCATTAAGACCTGTTTATATTCTTCCACCTCCTTTTCGTGATCCCTCGTGCTTTTGGCTTGAGTAGACTTCACAACCTTCAGTTCAGTCTCCACCTTGCCTAGTTTCTTCCCAAGCTGTTTGGTTTTGTCAAGAGCAGATTTCTTCACGCCTTCAAGCTTGGCCTTAGTATCAGCAAACTCTTTGTACATATCATCCAGGGACTTCATCACGTATTCATGCCCCCTGTAGAAAAGGAGTCAAGACATAGGAATTTCATCCCCATAAGGAATGGATTCCCTCCTTACAAAAAAGAATTTTGATTTCCATGGCCTATCAGATCTCACAACGTTATGTAGCAGAGGAGGTCAGTGTAACACCCCAACCGATGGCGGAAACATAGGGATGTCACGTATTGATGATTGTTCAGTAGCACATGGTAAATAATAAGTTTCAATAAATGATTTAAATGAACTACATACAATTGTTCTAAAAATTTGTACATCAAAATGAAAAATACTAGCTACGCATCTTCAAGCATTAACTCTAATCTTCGAATAAGCCATAACCTGAAACATGTTAAGTTTGAAAATATTTTGGGTCAACAAAAGTTGGTGAGAATTACATAGGTTTTGATAATTGAATAAAAACTTGTACAATTCGAGTGTCATGGCAAGTCTAGTCCATATGTGAAAACAAAACAATCGGGTAAATCGAGTGCATAATCAAACCTTGTGACTAGAATATTGTGGTCCATCCCATACGCTCATGGTTCACTCGATTATGTTATAAATTCGATAACAATCACCCACGCTACCTATGTAGGAGGTAAACATATCCGGGTGGGATTGTCAGTCCAATAGATCTATCATTGTATACTGTCGGCTGATCAATGTTAATGATTATGCTAGAATAATGTGCTTACCCTAGTAATGTTTAAGACATAATGCAACATAGAATAACACATAGACACTTGTGATTGAATTGTAAATTGAATGTTGTAACATGTTTCACTCCAAAAAAAAAAAAATAGTGAATGGAAAAGGGGCTATGTAAACTCACCTTAGGTGCACAATGAGTTCGTGCGTTTTATTGAGCGTGCAAACACTTAGTAATAATGCCTTGGAAAACTCGAAACTAGCTAGAGGAGATAATGATGGATGAAAACTTTAGTATATGGAAGATGGGATAATAATATATTTTTTTTATTGAATGGTATAAAGAGTTGAATGGTAGGCTATAGTATTTATAGTGTATAATTTGGAGTTGTAATTAGGGACTACTTTGACTAGGCTAGAATTTAGGAACAACTTTGACTTGACTAGAAGACCATATTTACTAACACTTTGACTTGACTATGAGACAATATTTACTAACACTTTGACTTGACTAGACTAGGAGACTACGTTTGACTTTTCAGGTTTGACTAAGGGACCTTGAAAGGGTTTAAGTTTAATTGGTTTTAATTAACATCACAAAACACCAAATGGTGTAGTGGTTTGTGTGGTGTGGTTAAGGTTTAGCCCGCCAGGGACTTGGGTTCGAATCCTGGCACAGGCAAACATTTTTTTAACGTTTTTAAATCATAATTTTAATACAATCCAATTTAATATTGATTATAAGTCATTATTTAAACAAAAAAAATTAACAAAATGGATGGTAAAGATACTGTAAATATGAATCGGATGAATAAACGATGGAGTTCTATATATATATATATATATATAAAGAAAATTTGTGTGATGTTACAGTCTCCCCTACTTTTAAGAACTTCGTCCCGAAGTTTATTTTAAGAAGAAACATTTGAATAGTGTTGAGGATAGTTAGTGTGACTATGGTTCAGAGTAGGGTAAGAGTTTAAGGAATGTATAAGATAACCATAAATGCTAGATGGACTACCAAATAACTAGGGTTTGTTATTGGTCTGACCCTACAGTATCCCTTTCCACGTATCATTAGTGTTTATATATAGGGTGTACCGCAGCTAACCCATCACACCTCTGATACTTCGAAAACATACGGGGTATCTCCCAAAACCTTAATAGAATTTCATACTACCTTAATGTACTTGTAAATTCATGATTACGTTCCGGACCGCAATCACCAATTTACCTTACATTAGGGTTTTGTGTCCTTCTATGACTCTAAGCACACATGTAGGTAATGCAAAATAGCCTTGTGATTGAATCGTATACAATGTATCCAAAAATAAGTCCAACTGTTGAGCAGGAAAAAGACCTCTACCAGTCAGTGAGTAAGAACCTCTACCGATTGTTGAGCAGGTGCGATAGCCTCTACCAGTCGTTTAGCAGGTTGTAGGGCCTCTACCGACTGTTGAGCAGGCATGATGACCTCTACCAATCGTTGAGTAGGTTATTTGATACTCTACTAACTGTTGAGCAAGTACTTCATCCTCTATTAGTTGTTTGATTAAGTGTACCAATTATTACACACATGAATTGCAAATTGATAATATGTACATGTAAGCAATCAAGTATCAAGTATAGCATACGAGTTGTAATAGAGTTGCCCTAGACAAGGTTAATGAATCTAGGTGTGTCTATAGCAAATAGTTTATATTCCATGAATTCTAGTTTCAAATGTTCAAATATGGTAGATAGTCGAATCCTCATGTATAACTAAGGATTATGTTTGATGCAACACACAATCAAGTTTCAATAGTTTGGTTATCATGGGTAACTAGCTCATGTGTGAGAAGGTGAAGGATATGAATTTAGTACTTGAGAGGATGATGAAAAATCTTGAAGCAGAATCAAGGTTGTGAGAGATAGTGAATGTGAAGATAGTTGATAAAGAGTTTATTTTATAGTAAGGAGATTATGTAGCAGTGTAAATTTTGGGGTTTGGATCAAAGGTTATAATCAAGTGTATAAGAAAACATGATTGTGGTATATGCCAAATCTTCTAAAAATTTGAACAAGTTGAAAATGAGTGAGTGTCAATGGAGAATTTAGAGACTAAATATTATTCCTATGGATAAAAAAAAAATCTTATTTTCAAAATTGGTTTTATACATAAAGCAAAAGTTGTTAAATAGTACAAGCTAAGTGGGCTTTGATTAAAATATTCCCGTTAGTTGGAGATTTCAAACATGACATTAGGTTTTGAAGATCAAGGTTCTATTAAGTGATTTTTAATAGTTTAAAGCATTATATAGAAAATTGTTTGTTACGTCAATAAATAAACAATTGAATTTAAGTTCGAGGACATCTTTTGACAAAAATATGTACTTTGTAAAGTTACTAGGTAATGAAAATACAACAAGATTTAGAAATCTTTAGTTTGTGCTAAGGTATGAGGATATAGTTTTTAAAAAAATAAGTAACATGTGGAGAAATGAAATAATATGATTTGGGTAGGGTGTTGAATATTTAAAAAGTGGCTAAGATGTTAAGGTGAAGTGTGATTGTGAAATCCATAAATGGTTATGAAATGAGATTGATTTAAGCTGTAAAATTTTGAGATTTTAGAGCTTAGTTTAAAGAAAGTGAGTGTAATCATTTATTCATTAATTAAAACGAATAAACGAAAACGTTGACTTATCAAAACTTCTAGATTCTAATAACATAGTGAAGACATGCTTTAGCCTATAAGTGAACACTCATCCCGAGAATTCCCAGGTAGGCATCCGGGTCCCTCGTCTGATTGGGATTTATGTGAACACTCATCCCGAGAATACATGCGTTCACCCTTCCAGATTGCACGTGTTCGTTATCAAAATTTAGAACTTCGACGAGATCTTCAAGGTGGTTCAGGCTAAACCTGAGGATTTGTCCTAATAGTCTAAGAGTAGATCTTGTGATGGAGAGCACTCTTCTTGTAGGGACTAAAGTAAGGATAAGAAGTAGGATAGAGAATAGAAACAAGTAAGGTTGCCAGTAAAAGGAGCAAGTACTGGTTAAAATCCTATGGTTATAGACTAGATTACTTTTTTTTCTAATAACCTAATTCCCTATAACCATGGCTCTGATACCAATCTGTAACACCCCAACCGATGGCGGAAACATCGGGATGTCACGTATTGATGACTGTTCAGTAGCACATGGTAAATAATAAGTTTCAATAAATGATTTAAATGAACTACATACAATTGTTCTAAAAATGTGTACATCAAAATGAAAAATACTAGCTACGCATCTTCAAGCATTAACTCTAATCTTCGAATAAGCCATAACCTGAAACATGTTAAGTTTGAAAATATTTTGGGTCAACAAAAGTTGGTGAGAATTACATAGGTTTTGATAATTGAATAAAAACTTGTACAATTCGAGTGTCATGGCAAGTCTAGTCCATATGTGAAAACAAAACAATAGGGTAAATCGAGTGCATAATCAAACCTTGTGACTAGAATATTGGGGTCCATCCCATACGCTCATGGTTCACATGATTATGTTATAAATTCGATAACAATCACCCACGCTACCTATGTAGGAGGTACACGTATCCGGGTGGGATTGTCAGTCCAATAGATCTATCATTGTATACCGTCGGCTGATCAATGCTAATGATTATGCTAGAATATTGTGCTTACCCTAGTAATGTTTAACACATAATGCAACATAGAATAACACATAGACACTTGTGATTGAATTGTAAATTGAATGTTGTAACATGTTTCACCCCAAAAAAAATAGTGAATGGAAAAGGGGCTATGTAAACTCACCTTAGGTGCACAATGAGTTCGTGCGTTTTATTGAGCTTGCAAACACTTAGTAATAATTCCTTGGAAAACTCGGAACTAGCTAGAGGAGATAATGATGGATGAAAACTTTAGTATATGGGAGATGGGATAATAATATATTTTTTTATTGAATGGTATAAAGAGTTGAATGGTAGGCTATAGTATTTATAATGTATAATTTGGAGTTGTAATTAGGGACTACTTTGACTAGACTAGAATTTAGGAACAACTTTGACTTGACTAGAAGACCATATTTACTAACACCACTACTAGAAAATAGGCTTAATGCAACTTTTTAAAAGCAACCTTTTCAAAATAGTTGCATTTAACTCTAATGCAACTTTACCGAATATAAAGGTTGCATTAGATGATCTAATGCAACATTTTTATTTAAAAGTTGCAAATTTTATTAAAAATGCAGCTTTTTTGTTGAAAGGTTGCATAGTATAAAACATAAATGCAACTCTTATTTATAAATGTTGCATTTTTAAAGCTTAAATGCAACTTTTTTTAAAAAAGGTTGCATTCTTAATAGTTGAATGCAACTATCAATTTAAAAGGTTGCATCCAATTCCAAACATACACGGAGCAATGTTGTAACATTTATACTTATAGGCCCGTTAACTTTTACATGAAAAAAATGTTAGCTTGAGAAATTCAATTAATACGAAAAAAGTATAGGAAGTTTTGATTTGTAAACGGTAAAAAAAATATTTAAATTTTGTTATAACAAAAAAATTGCAATTGAAAACAAAAGGTTAAGAGATATATAACTTTTGAAACTAAAAGAAAATTAATAATTTTATCACACATCGATATATTTTTTTAATTATTTTTAGATTACATTTATTTTGATTAGTTTTGAAGATTAAAAGTTCCCTCTAATGTTTTATATAATTAATATCTTTCCCGCTTCTTAATGAATGAAAATTAAAAGTTGCTCCTAATATTTATTTCCCCCCAATGGGGGCACTTTAATCCAAATAAAAAATTTAAAACCTGATTTGTCATATAAACTCCCCCAACATCTTCTCGATTAGCATATTTAGAACCCTAAACCGCCCTCTTCATCTACTCTGTATTTTCTCCAAATCAGTTTGTAAACCGTCAATTATTTTTTCCAGTATCGCCCATCGCCGTCCGTCAATAGTCTGGTATTCTCCTTCAGTTCTCCAAATCAATTGGTAAGTTTCTTGTATCCATCATATGTTTATTTGTGTGCATCAATAAAGATGGATTAAAACTCTCTTTGTTCACTCCCTTTTCTCGTTTCTTTTACCATCGTCTCGCATGGTTCTTCTTGCTTAGTATGTTTCTTTTCTAATATGCTTTGATGCTTTTGGGCTTGTCAATCATTCAGTTTGTGTGTGTAGCTTGACTTGCACATATGGTGTTCGATTAAATGCATCAGTTTAGTGTCTTTGTCTTCTAATACGCTTGGTTTGTTTTGAGTGTGTATCATTTAATTTGTGTCTCTAGCTGATTTTATTGAATTGCATTTAAGGTGTTCGATTTAATGCATAAGTCACTTGCTTTGTATCTACAGTTTGCACATAACTTGTTCCATTTAATGCATCAGTGACAAATTGTATCTTATTTTTGAGCCCGAGCCCGAGCCTAAAATAAGCTCGTTTAGCAAACGAGCTCGAGCCGAGGTTCGGTGCACCGTGCAAGGTTATATACTGTCAATTGTTGGCTGCGTATTTATTTGGTTGATGGTTCCACTCTTTTTTGATATATATATATATATATATATATTCGATTTAATTCATAAGTCACTTGCTTTGTATCTTCAGTTTGCATTTAACCTGTTCGATTAAATGCATCAGTGACAAAGCCTATCTTATTTTCAAGCCTGAGCCCGAGCCCGAGCCCGAGCCTAAAACAAGCGAGTTTAGCAAACGAGCTCGAGCCCGAGGTTCGGTGCAAACTATCAATTGTTGGCTGCGTATTTATTTGGTTGATGGTTCCACTCATTTGTGATATATATTCGAATGTATGGTTTGCAGATGTAACACACTTTTAAAACATGATAGTTGCAAAACAAAAGTAGATGTTTAATTGGAGTGACGGTCATAACTCAGACTAATGAAGATGAGATCATGTTGTAGTTGTGCCACCCAACTTAGAGCTTTAGGTTGCCTCTGGCCATACTAATTGAAACTATACATGTACTTGAATTAGTTGAAGCTCAATCTAAGTAGTCAATATCGGTGGGATATCGGTTGTTTCTTGATCCTTGTAGTAGTCATGAACATACTAAAAGTTACTAATTATTTAAAAACTATTTTTTTTAACGATCAACAAAATTTATTCACCAAGCTAGCAGGAAACTAGCATACGCCTTACACACCAAAGGAAAAACAATACACAAAACAAAAATTATCACCAACCAATACTAGATACACTAAACGAGCTCCACATATTCCAATTTAACAAGGATAGTTTTGCCCTCGCCTTGATCCAAAACAAGCTAAGAGCTTTGATATCACCAATCGCCTTTGTCAAGTTTGCTTCCTTGTGATTAAACATCACCTCATTCCTATGCTTCCAAAAACACCAAATTGTAGTTAGCGAAATCGCATAAAACGCCTTTTGCCTATCTTTCGAGCCACCGATATGTTGATGGAGATCAAGTAAGTCCCTAAAATGGAACGCATATATCGGACCGATTTTGCACCATTGGGCGATTAGCTGCCAAATAGATTGAGAGAAAGCGCAAGAAACGAACAAGTGCTCTGCAGACTCCGCATAATCGCCACAAAACGGACATAATTCAGAACCCACTTTAACATTCCTCTTGAGAAGTGCACTCCTAGTTGGTATCCTTTCCTGTTCTGCGCGCCAAGCGATTATGGTATCTTTTTTAGGAACCCATGAACACCTCCGAACGATAAAAGCAGCCTGCACAAATCTGGAATTCTGCAGCTGCATCCTCAAGTCCCCCACTGAAAAACTGATATTGCAGCCCAGCCCCCAAACCCAGCTGTCAGAATAGCCGGACAGAACCGGAACTGCTGCGCAGGCGCAGAGCTGACCCAGTTCAGCCTGCTCTTCGACAGTAAGATATACCAGCCTCCAGTCCCATTTCCACCCAGCCCCAGAGTGCAAAACCCGATCAGCAACTATTGAATGCCAATTTAACTTTTTTTATTATTTTGTTATTCTTTTTAGAAATAAGGACGTTTTAAGTGAATTGCAGTACATCAAATATTAGAATCGAAACATCTATGAAGTAACTAAAGTTAAAAAAACTAGTTAAATAAAATGTAACAATTAAATGAGAGTTAGAGAAATGGTGACACCTTGATGGGCAAGTAGGACAACCAGAAAAGGCTGCATTCTTTTAAATTTAGCTCCATGGCCGTAAACACCAACACAGATACCCCACTCATATAGATATTTCAGAATGGGAGTTCCATGTATCACATGTCATTATTACATGATACACGTAAAAGGACGGAAGGGTGTGTATATGTTGATACATATGATGACACGCAAAGGTAAATTGTAAGTTCTTTCTACTTTTATCTTTATGTAAATATCCATGTTCTATGTTCACCTTATGGAAATATTCATCTATCATGTTTGCTTATTACATATAGGATTAATTTAATTTTGATGAAATCTCCCGTGACACATGAAAATAGACATCCAATTTTTAATATTTATCCATAGCATGATTTTAATTATAAAATTGTTTCTAAAAATTTTCTTAATTTTTGTTGACAATATATAAGGAACAAATGAAGAACTACAAGCCAAAGGAGGATGACAACGCTACAGTTGGTCCTTATTTAGTTGTTATGAGCAAAGAAAACTATGGGCATCGTCGAATTTATGGTAGAGGTGTTACAAATACATTGATAAAAAAAAGTGGATGATGTTTGCACGTCATACATGGTTCCAGAGGGGATGATAGAATCTTTTAAAGCAAACGTTGAAGTTGAGAAAAACCAGTTGCTAGAATTGCGCAAAGAGATCGAAGAGGATCATCAAAGGAAAAAAGCCGAGCTTGACGTGGACCATGAAAGAAAAAAAGCCGAACTTGAAGTTATTCGAGAAGATATTATTGACAACCAACGAAAAAACTTTGAACCTATGATGCAGGAGGATATGAAACTACAATTTGAAGATCAAGATGACTAGAAGGTTTATATTTCTCTTGAGTATTGTAATTAACACTTTATTGTTATTTAAGTTTGGACAAGTAATTTTAAGTAAATCATTTGATTATGATGATATTTGTGTTCTTATTGTTTTTTTATAATCGTGATTTAATGCATAATTTAATTATTTGTAATTGGATTTATGTTACAAAGTTGCATTTTGGTGTAAAAGTGTTGCATTTGTTGTAATTAAAATTCATAAAAAAAGTTGCATCTATTAAAAAAAAAGGTTGCACTATTTCTATAATAAAATTAGTAAAGGTTGCAATAAGACTAGAAAAATGTTGCATATTTGTAATTAAAATATAATAAATGTTGCATTTGAGTATAATAAAGGTTGCATTTAAGTGTAGAAAAGGTTACACTTTTGTAACCAAAGTTGCATTTGAGTATTATAAAAGTTACATTTGAGTATTATAAAAGTTGCATTAGAATATAAAAAAGTTACATACTAAAAAAGTTGCATTAGATTAGCAAATGTAACACTATAAAAAATGGTTGCATTAAGCCTATAAAGGGTTGCATTAGGTCTAAGGTAACTGCTTCTGATGCAGCCCCCAATAAAAGGTTGCATTAGACATATTGTAACTTTTTCAAGGCCTAATGCAACATTTTAGTGGTGCTGCAATAGCTTCATTTTCTTGTAGTGCACTTTGACTTGACTATGAGACAATATTTACTAACACTTTGACTTGACTTGACTAGGAGACTACGTTTGACTTTTCAGGTTTGACTAAGGGACCTTGAAAGGGTTTAAGTTTAATTGGTTTTAATTAACATCACAAAACAGCAAATGGTGTAGTGGTTTGTGTGGTGTGGTTAAGGTTTAGCCCGTCAGGGACTCGGGTTTGAATCCTGGCACAGGCAAACATTTTTTTAACGTTTTTAAATCAGAATTTTAATACAATCCAATTTAATATTGATTATAAGTCATTATTTAAACAAAAAAATTAACAAAATGGATGGTAAAGATACTGTAAATATGAATCGGATGAATAAACGATGGAGTTCTATATATATATATATATATATAAAGAAAATTTGTGTGATGTTACAGTCACCAACTTGAAGATTAATGCCGTGAGTCTGAATGATCTTATCACAAACTATTACGATCCTCCAGATCTCTGGCATGGCCTGGGCAAAAGCCATCCATGTGGCATCAAAGAATTTTTTGATGAAATCTGGGAATGGATATTTGAGGCCAAGCTGGAATAGTAAAAAGAAAAAGCAAACCCAGACAGAAGAAGCAAAGTCAGACTTTGCATTTAGGTCAAAAGGCCTGAAAACGGCATAATCAGGAAAAGCCCCTGATTTCTTAAGGGCTTGAATATCTTTATCTTAAAAAGAATAAGAAAGAGAAGACGAGAAAGGAGCAAAAGTAGTTACCTTTTCAAATAATCTTAGTTGATTATAAAGGAGGAAGGGAAAACCTAGATATAGGCAGCAGGATATGATGAGGCATAACGGTTATCACGAAAACTTAGCCTAAAAAATAGTCGTTAGATCTCGAAACATGGAGAGATGGGCCCATCGATTGCGAAAAATATTTTTACCATTAAGATAACGGTAACATATTTTTGGGGACAATTGTTGAGGGTGAAAATCCTCAGGATGATTTTATCTAACATCCTAATGTACCATCCCCAGGATGTTGAAGGACTTGTCTGACTTCAGGATGTAATAGTGTTTCGGCATGTGCACATCCTGAGAATGAACTAACAAATTATCTTGTACTTATGATATTGCAGGTATAATGAATGAATGAGTAAGACTTGTAAGTCCCCTTTAACGGCTACAAAGTCTTACTAAATCAGAGATATCAAGGATACATGAGTTTTACGCGTATAAACTTGAAGAAGGAGTCAAAGTGTAACCTCCAAAGTGATAAATGCAAGGCGAGAAAGGTGCAGACTGTTATCCAACGTCCACTACAGCTGAAACACCCACAACGGTCACCTAAAACAGTCCACAAGCTTTCAAGGACCTTAACTACTTAGCATATTTCATGGGGTTGTTTTGTTAACTTCATGTACTATATAAATGGGGTATTGGACGAGTATAGGACACTTACATACACATTACTTACACTAGAGCAACACACATACACTTAGCTGCTCACAAAACACTTGCACAATCATTTTAATCAAAGTACACTCGTCCACATACTCATCCAAAGTTGTATCTTTTTACCATTTTAATATTAACAAACAAGGCAGGGGCCTAGACTCCTCCCGAGGATTTATGCCGGTGATCTTTAACTGATCAAGGGCTTTCCTCGTAGATCGTGTGTTGTTCTTCTTGTTATTCACTTTATTTGTTCATTCTTAGCAGTTCCATCCTAAGGATATAACTGTCCATCCCGAAACTAACCTAAGCCAATCCGATCATAGTTGTTATATTTTTGCTTATTGAACATCTTGATACACCATCTTAAGAATATTATCGATTTACAAAGATATTTCTACACATTTAGCACTCTACCTCACATAAACTAATTTGGAGTACAAAGTTATTTTTATTAGATAATTTTTGACCAAAACAGAGAGTATGTGTAGATTACACAGATTTCAAACATCCTTGTCCGAAGGATGCATTTCCACTTCCACACATTGACTCAATGGTGGATGCCACAGCTGGCCATGAAATGTTAACTTTCATGGACGCAACCTCAGGATTTCAACAAATCCAGATGGAACCGGACGACCAAGAAGATACTGCATTCATGACCCCATCAGGTATTTATTGTTATATTGCTATGCCTTTTGGACTAAAGAATGTAGGGGCAACATACCAAAAGTTGGTCAACATGATGTTCAAAGAAAATATTACGGACACAATGGAAGTCTGCATCGATGATATGGTAGTAAAATCCAAGAAAGCTGAAGACCATCTTCAGGATGTCAAAGAAGCCTTTGACATCCTGGATGCCTATAATATGAAGTTGAATCCTGCCAAGTGCAATTTTGGAGTTGGTGCTGGAAAGTTTCTTGAATACTTAGTTACTAAGACAGGAATAGAAGCCAGTCCTGAACAAATTAAAGCCATCCTTGATCTAAAATCTCCAACTAATGTCAAGGATGTACAAAGGTTAACAGGCAGGATAGCAGCTCTGAACAGATTCATCTCAAAGTCCTCAGAAAAATGCAAGGAGTTCTATGACATCCTGAAGAAGAACAATAAATTTGATTGGGAAAAAAAGCATGAGGATGCATTGAAGCAGCTGAAGGAATATCTGGCAGCAGCTCCACTCCTTATCAAACCTGAGGATGGTGAACCTCTCAAGTTATACCTTGCAGTTTCTGGAAATGCAATAAGTGCAGTCTTGGTGAAAGACTTTGAAGGACAACAACATCCTATTTATTATGTAAGTAAAACTTTGTTGGATGCTGAAACCAGGTATTCACACCTTGAAAAACTTATTTTAGCTTTAATTATGGCATCTTCCAAGTTAAGGCATTATTTTGAAACACATAGGATACACGTTCAAACTAATTACCCCATTAAAAATGTGCTTAGAAAGCCAGAAATGTCAGGAAGAATGGCAAAATGGTCAGTGAAATTAAGTGCATTTGACTTAGTATGTGAGCCTAGAAATGTAATCAAATAACAGGCTCTAGCTGATTTTGTAGTTGATTTCAGTAGTGACATCCTAAGTGAAGTTGAAAAAGAAGTACAACAATTAAATGAAAACTTGGGAAAATGGATTTTTTACACTGATGGTGCTTCAAATGTGAGGGGTACTGGATTAGGATTACTAAAATCACCACAAGGGGATATAATACCCCATGCGATTAGATGTGCATTTCAAACAACCAATAATGAAGCTGAATATGAAGCTCTCATTGTTGGCTTGCAACTTGCTAAATATTTGCATGTTTCAAATTTAGAAATGTTTGTTGATTCCTTGTTAATTACTTACCATTTTAACGGATATTATGCAGTCAAAGGTAAACAATTAGCTGAATATCTTGAATTAGTCAAGAAATTAGCATCTTGTTTTGCAGAATTTACATTAACACAAGTACCTAGGGAAGAAAATATTGAGGCTGATGTCGTGGCAAACTTAGGATCTTCCTTAAACCAGAAGGATCTAAAATTCCTATCATTCACATCGTGAAGCTAGCAATTGTGGAAGTGCATCCTAAGGATAACACTACGCATCCTGAAGATAGCACTATACATCCTAAGGATAACATTGTCCTTGCTACTCAGGATCAAGATGATGTATCCTGGATAACTCCTATCATAAAGTATCTTTAGGATGGTAACATCCCTGATGGAGAAAATGCTAGAGCTTTCGAGATAAAGGTATCTAAATTTGTTATTATAAACAATATTTTGTATAGAAAATCTCTTGCAGGTCCATACCTAAGATGTCTCAACAAGGAAGAAGCAAAGGAAGTTCTTAAAGATATCCACAAAGGAGATTGTGGAAATCACACAGGTGGAAGAGCTTTATATTCAAAAACTTTAAAGACAGGATACTACTGGCCAACCATGAAGAAAGATGCCATGCAACATTCTCAGAAATGTGATGCATGCCAATGACATAACAACATCCTACACCAGCCTGCTAAACCATTGAATCCCATTATCTCACCATGGCCTTTCATGAAATGGGGGATGGATATTGTGGGAAAACTACCTAAAGCTCCTGGTGGAAAGGTATTCATGTTGGTCATGATGGATTGAAGCCGAAGCATTTGTACAAGTCAGAGACAAAAGAAGTAGTATCCTTCATTAAGAGAAACATCATTACAAGATTTGGTATACCAGCTGAAATTATATGTGACAATGGATCTTAGTTCATCAGCAAAAGGACTACTAGTTTTTGTGAAAGCTGGGGATCTCACAGAATTAACATTTATCAAGCATTTTGATATTTTCAATTCTTTAGCATGCAATAGATTCTCACTGATGTACTAGAATTTCCTCTTTTTCTCCGGGAATAATCATTTTGGATTTTCTGATTTTTATGGATTTTGAAAATTTTCAATGTTTTTGGTTTTTCTAATAATACTCCCCATGAAATTAAAAACATATTTTTGGGTTTCTGAATTTTATGAAAGCAAAATAAAACGAAATAAAATTGATAAACCAAGGTGACGATAAGTCTTGTTTTTCTTTTATACCGTTAGCTTTTAATAAAAATTCAAATCTTGATCTGTTAAAAGCTTTGGTAAAAAGATAAGCCCTCTGATAGTCAGTGTGGATTTTGACCATATCAATTAGACCTTTAGCATAGAAATCATGGATAAAGTGATACTTAATCCGAATGTGCTTAGCTTTAGAGTGATTGACACTGTCTGTAGTGAGTGCGACAGCGGCTTCATTGTCACAATGAATTGGGGTTTTCATAAATTGCAAACCGTAGTCGGGCATTTGTTGTTGTATCCACAAAACCTGTGAGCAACAACTCGAGGCTGCCACATATTCTGCTTCACATGTAGATAACGCAACTGCTGTTTGTTTCTTGCACTGCCAAGTGACGAGCCTGCTCCCTAGAAATTGACATTCAGCCGATGTTGATTTTGGGTCTTTGTCGCATCCGCCAAAATCTGCATCACTAATAGCAATAAAGTCAAATTTATCATCATTAGGGTACCATAGTCCACGCGAGGGACAACCCTTCAGATATCTCAGGTTTCGTTTGATAGATGCCAGGTGACTCTGTATCGGCTTTGATTGATATCTAGCACAGAGACACATTGCGTGCATTATATCCGGTCGAGATGCAGTCAGGTACATTAAAGATCCGATGATGGCTCTATATGTGAAGGGATCAATGAGCTCCCCCTTAGCATCAACTCCAATCCTGTGATTGGTTGGAATGGGAGTATCTATAGGCGTTGAATCTTCCATCTGGAATCGGCTCAAGACTTCAGAAACATATTTTGTCTGGTGAATGAAAATGCCCATTGGCAATTGGTCCACCTGCAGCCCAAAAAGAATTACATTTCTTCCATAGCGCTCATCTCGTACTTTTTCTGCATGACTCGTTCAAACTCTCTGCGTAGAAGTTCGTTAGTAGAACCAAATATAATGTCATCAACGTAAATCTGAACAAGAAGCATATCACCCTCTGTTCGTTTTGTGAACAGGTACAGTCTACCAAACCTCGTTTGAATCCTTTGGAAAGAAGATATGTGCTAGGCTCCTCATACCATTGTCTTGGAGCTTGGTGCAAACCGTACAAAGCTTTGTTAAGCTTGTAGACCTTATCCCAGTGGATTGGGTCCTCAAAACCTGGTGGTTGACCAACATACACTTCTTCCTTAACCACACCAAACAGAAAGTCACTTTTGACATCCATCTGATACACCTTGAATTTCTTATATGATGCATACGCAAGAAACATTCGGATTGCTTGAATTTCTTATATGACCACACCATACAGAAAGACACTTTTGATTTCATTATAGTCCATTCCTTCTGTTTGACGAATACCTTGTACAACCAATCGAGCTTTATTTCTAACAATAACGCCTCGATCATCCTTCTTACACTTGAATACCCACTTCGTACCAATTTTCTTTCGGTCTGGTGGTAAATCTGTCAGCGTCCAGACTCCGAGTTTTTTAAACTGTAAAAGTTCCTATTGCATAGCTTCAACCCACAAATCATCTTGTAAAGCATCCGTGTATGTCTGCGGCTCCACCTGCGAAACATAACAAGCAAACGACCAATCATTTTGACAACCATATTTTTTTTTTATTTTAGCATACAGGGCTGTGGCTCCAATGTTGTCATGTGAAGTTGCTCTTCTCAATTGACCTTTCGACATCACACTGCTACTTGAATCACCAAGAACTTGCTCTAGCGGATGAATCTGATGTATCTGAGATTCCGGATGATCAGGAACAGGAATAACCGCTGGAATATTGAGATTCTCTGCCGTCTCCAGATCATTACCCGTATTAGACGAAGATGCACCATCTGGATTTGGGTTCACTGGTGGTGTTGCCGTAGCTTGATCTAGAATAGAATCACTGAAATCATCATCATTTTCTTTATTCTCAGATGAATCAAAAGTTCTAGACGCTTCTTGGAAAACTTCTTCTTCATTAACAGGAGCACTGGTATCACTAGAAGCTACTGCTGGAGGAGTTACAATGATCAGACGCACTAACGGTGAAGTTACGACATTCTCACACTCGTAATATAAATGTAAAACAACCTTTTCAACCAGACTTTCTAGATTAAAAGAATCTAATAGTTCCTGATAATCAAACATCCAATCGGGCCCACTTCCTTGAGAATTCTGAGTGTAGTGCTGGACTTCAACATTCGCCCACTCTTCAACCTGTTTGGTTCTTTTATTGAATACGCATTTTAGTGGTGTCGTGTACCTCACAAAGTAACCTTCTTCAGCTTTAGATCCGAACTTCTCAGTAGGATTCAACATAGCACATGGTGCCCCGAAAGGTTCTAGAAACTCCAAGTTCGGCTATCGTCTGTTAAGCAGTTCATAAGAAGTTTTACAAAACTTCTTCACTGTTAACACACGATTCAGTGTGTAACATGTTGCACGAATGGCTTCATTCCAAAACATTACTCGAAGGTTAGGATTTGCAAGAATGGTACGTGCCACTTCTATTAGAGTCATGTTCTTTCTTTCTATAACACCGTTCTGCTGTGGAGTATATGGTGCACTGTACTCGTGATGAATACCCTTTTTGTCACACAATGCATCCATTAGAGAATTCTTAAACTCCGTACCATTATCACTTCGAATTCTCTTGATCTTCAGTCCATATATATTCTCCAGTCGAGTAAATAAAACATTCAGATTGTTAAACATTTCACTCTTGTGTTGCATGCACATCACCCACAAAAATCTAGAGAAATCATCGGTAACCACAAGGCAATAAAGTTCGCCGTTGATACTCTTACGTTTAACTGGTCCGAACATGTCCATGTGTAAACGTTCAAGTGGAAGTTCGACAGAATTTATTTTCTTTGGTTTGTGGGACCGTTTGTGCTGTTTCCCCTTCTTGCAACTTACACATTTGTCATTAAGATGAAAGTGCTTCACATTCACGCCCTCAACAAGTCTGTTCTTCACCAAGTGATTCATCTTTCTAAGGTGAATATGCCCCATCCTCCTGTGCCACATGATTGATTATTTTTAAGTAGCCTTGGATAAAAAGCACGTGACTTGTCCCTGTGTCGTGGTTGGCTTGCTCATATCAGGAATGTAAAGATTATTTACTCTTGGAGCCTTCAACATGATCCATTCTTTTGGTATGACGAAACCGGGTTTGAGTATGTAAGAAGATTTGTCATCAAAGTGAACCGAAAACTTCTTATCACATATTTGACTCACACTCAACAAATTATAGTCAATTTGTTTCACATAAGATATCCGTTCAAAACTCACAATGCCGTTGCTAACACTCCCTTCCATAGTTATGTAACCTCCTTTGTTTCCCGCAAAGGCCACATATCCACCATTAATATTCTTTATATCAAATAGCAGCGTTAAATCTCTGGTCATGTGCCCAGAAGCTCCATTGTCGACAATCCAAAGACTGCTAACAGGGCCAGCTGAAACTCCTTGCACAAATCATAAACAAAATCAGTTTTTAACAGGGACCCAAGCCTGTATTGTCTTCGGTCTTTGAATGTTAGCCTTCAAAGATTCTTTCTCACAAACGTTCAAGTTTGAATCAACCTTTTTCTGCTTATTCACAACTTTTTCACTCTTCTCTTCAACTTTCACAGATGAGGTAGAAGCACATGGAGAACCCTTAGGTGTCCAAGTATGTTCCGAACGTTTCATAATCCTTATTTGAGGTTGTTTAACCTCAATAGGTTTCTTAGTATCGTTCGTGAATGAAACTTTCTTTGCAACCTTTTCCGAATTAACAGATGAAGGTCCAACCGATGACTTAACAGCAGGTTTTGGAAAAACCTTTTGTTTATCATTAGTCGTGTTCACCATAGGTTTCTTCAGCTTTTTCTCCATAGCAATCCGGTTTCGATTATCATAGACAATTGGAAAGTTTTCCCTTTGTTGATAAAAACAATTTTGGTTATAAGATTGTTTCCTCTGAGGGAAAAACTGTTGTTGTGGATAATATTGTCTAGATTATCAACTGGATTCCTCACGTTTTGTTTTCTCTCAACCTCATGCCTCTTGTGTCTTACATATGGACAGTGAGCAAGTAAATGCCCTCTCTCCCCACATTTAAACCATGCACGGTATTCTTCAAACACATTTTTAGTATTAGGTTTCGCGAAAGTTTTGACCGGGTGTTGATCATTAACACACTTACGCCTTAAACTCTCAGGAGTGGGCTCCTTTGAGTAAGTCGGGTCAAAAAATCCGTTAACTTTTCTTTAGGCTTAATGAATTCAGAAACATGAACCTTTGGTTGTGAAGAATTATCACCATACAGTCTACGAATCAGTTCTAGAGGAATATCATTGGTTCGTTCATGTTTCGGGAACCAAATGGTAGTCTCTTGCTAGATTTTCTCAATTTTAGAATAATTGACAAACTGTATAGGATAATCTGTTGGAGATGTTGCCTTCAACCCACCTATAGGCCCAGTCGTTTTGAAGCCCAGTATGATTAACTTGTTGAGCAAGATTAACACAGGGTTTAACCCTAATCTGTGCCTATAAATAATCTCTTGTACTTGTAACTTTTTGTATCACTCAATAATAACAATACCCCAGTTGCCCCCGTGGACGTATGTCAGTTTAGACCGAACCACGTAAATACTTGTATTTGTGTGCGTGTGTGTTCTCCGATCCTATCAACCGTGGACCTCAGTACCGTTGGGATTCAAGCTGCCTCAAGAAGAATGGAAGGGTAAAGCAGTTGAGTATGATCACCTGAGAATCTTCGGGTGTAGTGCTTATGATATCAACCCAGAAGGTGACAAGCTGGATGCTAAAGCAAAGAGGTATGTCTTCATTGGATATGGGGGTGATAAAATGGGCTACAGGCTTTGGGATTTTGAAAGCAGAAAGGTAGTCAGAAGCAGGCATGCTGAGTTCAATGAAGAAGAATTGTACAAAGATAGAAACTTGGATAAGCAAAGGTTCAGAAAGAAACAGTTGAGTTTAGTGATAAGAATCAGAAGAAAGAATCTGTCACAGGCCCCGTAACAGAATCTGAAGATGACACAGAACCTGAGACTGAAGATGGTGAGAATGAAGAGTCAGTGGGAATTTCTGACAGTGGGAGTTCAGAGTCTGAAGACGAACAGTCTCCACAGCAGCCTGATCAGTCTGATACTTCGGTCAGGAGATCCACCCGAGTTTCTAAAGCGCTGGACAGGT
Source organism: Ambrosia x helenae (assembly GCA_030844895.1). Taxonomy (NCBI): domain Eukaryota; kingdom Viridiplantae; phylum Streptophyta; class Magnoliopsida; order Asterales; family Asteraceae; genus Ambrosia; species Ambrosia x helenae. The sequence continues at coordinate 22,732,098 of CM061232.1, read as the reverse complement.
ACAGTCCCAGTCATACCGGCCCCTCAGTTAATTATATTCTCTTGACAGAAAATGGTGAACCAGAGAGCTACTCTGAAGCAGTCAAGATGAAGGACTCGTTCCAGTGGGAGCGAGCAATAAAAGAAGAAATGAGTTCACTAGACAAGAACAAGACTTGGGTTCTTGTAAAGCTTTCGCCAGACAAGAAAGCTCTTCAGAATAAATGGGTTTTCAGGGTCAAAGATGAACATGATGGTTCTAAACGGTATAAAGCCCGTTTAGTGGTCAAGGGATTTCAACAGAAGAAGGGAGTTGATTATGATGAGATCTTCTCTCCAGTGGTGAAGATGACCACCATCAGGTTAGTTCTGAGTATTGTAGCAGCAGAGAATTTTCATCTAGAGTAGCTAGATGTGAAAACGGCATTTCTACATGGTCATCTTGATGAAGATATTTATATGGCACAGCCTGAGGGATTCCAGGTTATTGGAAAGGAAAATTAGGTGTGCAAGTTGAAGAAGAGTTTGTATGGTCTGAAACAAGCGCCAAGGCAGTGGTACTTGAATTTTGATGATTTCATGGTGAGAACCGGTTACAAGAGATGTGAAGCCGATCACTGTTGTTATCTGAAGAAGTTCAAGAGTTCGTATATCATTCTACTTCTGTATGTAGATGATATGTTGATTTCAGGATCAGATATGAATGAGATAAGCAAGTTGAAGAAGCAAATGTCCAAAGAATTCGAGATGAAGGATTTGGGTGCAGCCAAACAAATACTTGGGATGAGTATCACCAGGAACAAGAAAGATGGATCTCTGACACTGTCCCAGGAAATGTACATCGGGAAAGTGTTAGAGAAATTCGGTATTAACAGTGAGAAGACCAACCCTAGAAACACGCCCTTGGGGAGTCACCTCAAGCTTACCAAAGATCAGTGTCCCAGAACTGAAGAAGAAAAGGCTGATATGGCTAGATTTCCATACTGCAGTAGGTAGTTTGATGTACGCTATGGTGTGTACAAGACCTGACATAGCACACGCAGTCGGAGTTGTCAGCCGGTTTATGTCAAATCCGGGAAGAGAACATTGGGAAGCAGTTAAGTGGGTGCTTTTTTATTTGAAGGGAACGTCAAAGATAGGGTTATGTTTCAAAGGGAAGGATTCAGTTCTCAGAGGTTATACAGATGCTGACCTGGGTGGTTGCAAAGAGACATTTAAAAGCACCACATGTTTCGTTTTCACAGTGGGAGGAACTGCAGTCAGTTGGATGTCCAGACTTCAGAAAAGCGTGGCTTTGTCCATAACAGAGGCAGAATACATGGCTATAGCTGAAGCCAGTAAGGAGCTAGTATGGTTGAAAGCTTTTCTGGAAGAGTTAGGGAAGAAGCAGTCTGAGTATTTGCTACATTGTGACAATGAAAGTGCAGTAAAACTTGCTAAGAATCCTGTGTATCACAAGAAGACGAAGCACATCGGGATAAGGTATCACTTCGTGAGAGGATTGGTTGCTGATGGCACAATCAACTTGAAGAATATCTCAGGTGCTAAGTATCCAGCAGACATGTTCACTAAATGTGTAACGTTGGATAAGCTGAAGCTGTGTGGAGCTTTAGCTTGTCTCCAGGAATAATGTTGAGGAGATCGGGGTAACTGGAGGTGCATTGAAGATCTACGGGAGATCTTATCTACAGAAGTACAGAAGAGATGGTGCAGTTCATGGTTCGAAGACACCAAGTGGGAGATTGTTGGAGATTTTTCCTTCAGCCCACCTATAGGCCCAGTCGTTTTGAAGCCCAGTATGATTAACTTGTTGAGCAAGATTAACATGGGGTTTAACCCTAATTTGTGCCTATAAATAATCTCTTGTATATGTAACTTTTTGTATCACTCAATAATAACAATACCCCAGTAGCCCCCGTGGACGTAGGTCAGTTTAGATCGAACCACGTAAATACTTGTGTTCGTGTACGTGTGTGTTCTCCGATCCTAACATAATCTTCATCTGCAATTATCTTATCGGATCCTTCCATCCGATAGAAAACTTTAACTGGTTTGTCAACCGATTCATTTTTCCCAACTTTCTTAACTGATTGATTCATTTTGTTTACAGTTTTCTGAGGTGGAGAAACCTGAGATGGTGAGATTATCTCATTTGTTCTAATATGATTTTCCAAAGGAATATCTTCAGATTTCTTAGGTTCCTCTTCTTCAGTATCTGAATCATCAGTTACTGCAATCACTCCTTCATCATTAAATCCAAGTATCGGTCTTACATCGGAGTTTGGATCGCCAATACTAGAAGTATTGGATTCATTGTCCGATGAAGAATCTGATTTCACTGAACTCTCAGGTGTTACTGAATTCAAATTGTGATTTTCAGATAACACTGGAGCACGAACAGCCTTATAATTGGCATCATTGGATTGAGATGGTTCTTCAACAATGTGGTCCAAAACATACACCACATGTTTATAACTCTTTAATTTCTTGTTCACTTTTTCAGCAAAACACTTGATTTTAGCCATTTCAAGTTTTGTTTCCTCAATTTCATTGATGTAATTGTTAATGGCGATTGGTTTCAAAGATAAAGTTTTTGTCAGTTCTGAAACATCCTTTTTGTATCCTTCAAGTGTTTTGTTGAAATCGTGTTCAGCCTTACGATAAGATTGAATGACTATTTTAGAAGTCTCAAGCTGATGTTTAAGTTTCTTAACTTTGTCATTTAATCTATCACAAGTTCCACAATATTCATTTTCACTATTAGCAGAGTTAGGACTTACCGGTCTCGGTGGATTTGTCATGGCCATCAGTGCAAAATGTGCTTCCTTCCTAGCAAAGAACTTTGATTAGTCAATCTTGGTGAAAGCATCATCAACTATGCACGATTTCTTCCTCATCAGAAAGTCAGCTTCATCTAGCAACTGGTCAATATCATCATCCAGTGAATTAATGCTAGCTTCAGAATCAGATTCACTTTCTGAATCCGAATATACATATTCCGGTTCATCAGAGACTTCAGCAACGAAATCGATTATCATCCCTGAAAACCGTATCAGTAACCGGTTCATCATCCTTTTCTGTAACATGATCAGGACCCTCCTCAGCAATCTCTTCAACAATCTTCTCAATCACCACTTCAGAAACCTTCTCAGTAACTTTCTCACAAAATTTCTCAGAAATCAACTCAACATCATCTATCACCGACTCCTCTAAAACCATTTCTTGCGCAAAGCAAGCTACATTTCCACCAGTAACCTCTTCAACACCCAATTGCTTGCAATTCCAATCAAAACCCTCATCCTTTTGAATCACCAAAGCCTGGTTATCATTTTGAGGTTGGGTATTTGGTGTAGATATAGGAACAATGGTTCTGGTTGGGTTAGAGTTAGGTGTGGTTTGGTTTTGGTTAGATGTAGATGTTTTTCTTTGTGTGGTATTTTGAGAGGTATTTTGTTGGTTTTGGTAATTGTTTTTTATGTGGATAGGTGTTGTTTTTTTGTCTTTGATAAGTGACATGGTTTTGTGATTGGTGATTCTGGTAGTTGGAATTGAAAGGATTTCGATTACCTTGCTGCATAGGCTGAGTACACTCTCTTTTAAAATGACCTCGAGTGCCACAGTTAAAACAAGTTACCTTGGCTTTGTTAAAACAATAGGTAGTATTAGGTGAAGTGGGGAGATCAGTTCTTCCTGTCTTTTCAATGAATTCGGTCGCTCTCCTCATTACCCTAGCAAACGCCCACTGAATATCGATAAACTTCATTTCTTCTTTTTCGATCTGGGCATAATCCTTATTGGTCGGATTATTGTTGTCACACCCTCAAATTTCCACTGTGGGGTTTATACCGCGAGGCGCATGACATAGCAGGATCCCATAGCCATAAGTCATATGAACGAACTCTAAATGCCCAAACCATTTAGTTCGTTTTAAAAAACCAAGTTTAGTTAAGCTGCGGAAGCGTAAACCAAATTTAAACCTTTTAAAACCATGCACAAAACAATGCGCCCAAATTAAAACCATATGAAAGAAAACGTAAAAGCATAATATGTAATTTAGGTGTATGCCCAAGACCCCAAATGCAGTGAAGTGTGCAGTGCTTTCTAATCGTGGCACCGGAAGCTAACTACCTGCAAAAGCATGTATATCATGGGTCAACAAACAATGTTGGTGAGTTCACAAAGTAAAGAAGATGAGTAAGTAAACGCGCAGTTTCCAAAACCACGTAACCATGTAAAAACGTAAGTAATCAAGTTGGTTCCAAAAACCGTGTAACCACTAGTTCATTGCATGCCAAGGGTATCTAACCCATTCATGATAACTAACACCGATATACCGAACTGCTAATGTACGTGTTGTCACAAATGTGAGCAATTTGCCTTGCACCATTGCCTATCATGATAATCTGTTAAGTTATAGTTCACTCCCGCACTCCCCCGAGCCGGTGTGAGGTTTGTCAGACCTAATAGCACTATCAACTAATAACCCACTTGCCATAACCCGTCAACTCATTCGGTATGTGAAGGACTTACAGTGATAGTATTGGTTTAGTTCATCAAGAACAAAGTTTGCGAACTAGCAAAAACCCCGACCCACACAAGGAGTCATAGCACCCCAAACCCGGGATGTGTAAGTAGTCCCAAACCGGACTAGAAAAAGTTATGTAAGTTGTCTCAAACCCGAGACGCATGCTTTTGAGAAAAGAGTAGTGAAACTCACCTTAGTATGCAAGCAAATAAATCCAAACTCTAAAGTAGAGTGTGCTACCAACTCCCTAGTATATGTGTCACTAAGTAAGTATATGTGTAATACCATTACACCATATAACCCGTTTTCCAAGACGTTTAAATGTTCAAAATCGTGTAAGTGACACCTAGTGATTCTACATGCATAAGTAAACCCTACAGACCCATTGGTGAATATGTTGGTTATCATTAGTTTTATACTTCCTATGCATCTCATATAAGTGCATATTCAAGTACATGTCATATACATACCACATAGGACTCAAATTAGTCACATAAAATCACAATACAAAATCTGCGTTTTCGGGACAGATTATGCGCCATGAAAACTAATTTATTAAAAATACTTATCCAATGAGTTAGACTCCCAAAATTTTACTAAATATTATAGAGGTTCTGCTGCAAAAATCCATATTTTAAGTTTGTGATAAAACCTTGTACAAAAATTATGAAACTTCACGGAACACAGCTACATTCAGAAAATACACACAACAGATCAGTTTAGTAGAAAAATTCCCAAAAATCGTGTGTTCATCCAAACGTGATGAATCTACTTGGAAAAGCCAAGTTATTCTAATATTAACCTACTGTCCAAATTTCATAACTTAATTCCTTGTAAAACTCGTGTTATGATTGTTTAAAGTTGACTCAGTTTGTTAATCCGAAAATCTTATATGACCTTTAATCAAAAAAAATTCCAAAAACATATTAAACGACATACAAATCAGATAATTTTACCCATTCTAAATAGCTAAGACAATGTACAATCCATTCATGCAAACAATCGATCAAAATCGACACTTTAATGTCACGTAACAGACCCTACAAGTCGACATAAACATTCTGTCCAGATTTTAATCATGCATAAACTCTTATCTAAACGACCCACGTGTGCGTATAATCGACCTAGCATGATCAGAACCTATCATAACACATGCAAAATCATAAACCCTAACGATCAAAACATCACAAACTTGCGCAACAAGCAACCTATCATATCACTAATCGCATAGGATCATGTTTAACCCATTAAATCTTTATAAACTTCAAGTTTTAATCTTTATAAAAAGGTTTCAAACCTGGACAAACTTAGTTATAGGGTTTTTATAACATATTAAGAAGATTAAAGCATAATAGATTAAAGATTATACCGCAAGCTCTTCGAAACAATCAACCGAATGCTCTTGAAGCTTCCCGATCGATGTTCTTGCGCCTTAGCATGTGTTTAGGGGTTAATATTTCGTAATAGGGCAGTAGGGGCGATTAGGGTTTGAGTTTAGGAGGTACAAGAGGATTAAGGTTTCTTAAATACAAGTTTAAGTCAGTTTGGTGGAGTCTGTCACCCGCGCGCGCGGTTGCTTGTAGGGAGTGAGTGGCCGCTCACTCCTCTTCGGCCCGCACCGGGTGGCCTGCTTCGTTGTATAGCGTGTTTTCTTTGATGTTTTCACTATTTTGGACCATAATAAGTGTATCCCCATGTGTTAAGACCCCAACCATCCTAATGGTCCACCTTTAACGATTTTTATTAACGTATTCGGTTTAAGTTCACGTAATCACATACAGTTTGCACATAGTTTCACAGAGTATCATAGAAGCACATAATTGCAATCAATCTCAATCAATTAATTCACAATGATTTAACTCCATTGTTCACCAACGTCCGAGGTTCACTAATCATTTATACAGTCTGGTAATTCCCCGAATTACCACTTCATGCAGTTATTAACTTATAATTGTGCAACGTGTGTCCTATCTAGCTAACCCTAGTTAAGTAGAATGCAGGGAATGTAACATAGAGTTTAGTTAAAGTGAGAACCTGAAATTGCGGGGTATCATAATTGTTTCCAATCTGACTCACCACAAGTCCATTATATAAAGCGACCATTGCTGAGACTAACGCAATGTGTTGCTGTGCCACTTCAACTGTCACATTATTCATGTTGGAAGTTTCCAACACGATTGGACTTTGGCTCGAAAATGCTTGAGGCATAGTCTAAGGAATATACTATTGTTGTTGAGGCATTGATGAGGTGTAACATGCTGCATACATATGTGGTTGTGTTGAGGTGTATGAAGCTGATGTATAGGATGGTCCTAATGCAAGATAGTTGATTGGAACTCTTTGTGGTTCAACAACATTTGAAATACAAGCGATATGTGGTGCAACAGTTCTACCCATGGATGATGTAGACATAGAAGCAGATGAGGTAGCATGATACATCTCCGGGTTTTGTGGAAACTGGGATCTTTTAGCTTTCCTCTTCTCTTCCATCTCCTTATTCTTCAACTTCTGGATAAACTCATTGATGGACCAATATTGATACGCATCTTTCTCCTTCAAGACCTCAACATGTTGACTCCAATACGGAGGCAACGAATCAGCAAACTTATCCACTAATTCATGCATAGGAATGTTAATCTCATAATTTGACAATTCAGTCAATAAGTGACAATATCTGGGAATGAGCTCCTTCAACGTTTCATTTCCCACATAGCTGAAATTCTCGAACTCTTTCTTCAATTCTTCAACATGAAGTCTTCTGGTCTTCTCATTGCCATCATGTCTATTCTTCAAACAATCCCAAAGTTTTTTGGAAGTAGTACATGATCCGAACTTATGCAACAAGTCTGTGGATAATGCCTGAGACAACTGAGACATAGCGTTCTTCTCAAGTGCAATCTTCTTCTTTTCAATGTCTTTTAAATCTTCAAGTGGAATTGGGATGTTCGTGTTCTCAACTATCGGAGCAACATATCCCTTCATGATCATTTGCCATGCTTCTCCGCCTTATAATCCCAATCCTTCAAGATGAATCTTGAAATTCTTCTTCCACTCATAATAATTCGACATATCCAACAACTTAGGAGGACGATTCCCACTTCCCGAAGATAAATCATTAATGAGTGTGGTAATCACATTAATAGTCTGAGATTACACTGCTGCTTCAGCAACTCCCCAAATATCATTTACTTGTGGTTGTGGAGGTTGAGTAACAGGTGGTGGTGTTGAACTAGTCATAGCAATGTAGTTGATCGACCGTGATGGTGTTGTGTTGTTGTTTTGAGAAGCAACCGCCCATGGATTCATCGGAACATGTTGTTGCTGTGTTGTTGCAGGTCTAGGTGTAGAAGAATATCCCCAAATGTTATCCATGATGTTCGAAATGTAAACACTTAGAAAAATCTCCAAATACAAACTCAGGTTCGGCCTCTAAAACTAAAACGTGGGTTCGAATGTAGACAATCCCTTGGTTCGACCCTTGTAACAGACTCGAATGAAGAAAGTAACATACTAGACTTGATTCAACCCTGACAAAAGACTCCTTCTACCTCCCGTATGGTCAAATGTACCCAAACTGGTCGAATGAACACATAACAGACTTCAAAACTTTTGATTCGACCAAAAACCCTCCTGGTTCGACCAAAACACACTGATTCGACCCCAAAACTCACACGTTCGACCCCATTCTCTCTGGTTCGACCCAAATCTTTTGAAAAATGGTTATGCTTCAAAAATCAGTTAATTAGAACCAAGTTTTTCAAAAGTTTATGGATTTTGATGATCTTAATCAGGTTTTGCTTCGGATTTGATGGAGATCAACTTTAATGAATGAAAATTTTGATTTTATCCGTGAAATCTAGTCAAAATCAATCAATCTCCATTGTCATTCAAAGTTTTTGCAAAACAGAAAAATTTTAGGTGTTTTTGAATAAAATTCTATTCGAAATCTATCAAATAGCAATTGCATGATCGAGACATGCTATGATACCAATTTGTAGAGGATCGGTTTTAAAGGAAAACACTAGATGATCATACAGGTTAAACAATCTAGGTGCTAAAACCCTAAATCGTATGCAATATGATATAGATCAAATCAGAAACGCAATCAAGTCCTTTTAATAAACATTTCATTCATAAACAAAGATGATTTAGCCTTTACAATTGAGTTTATAATGAAATAAAACAGTGTGGAACTTTTCAGAACTCAGAGAGAATAACTACAACACTCTAGACACAAATGACCAAAAACTTGCAAACAAAATAAAATTTGAGTTTATATAATGCTGCACATTCGACCCCACGATGTGGTCGAATGTGTTCTTCGACCTCTAACAAGGCTCGAATCAAACTTGTCTTCTTCAAAGGCTTCCTTCGACCATATAAACCTTCCTTCGACGTCACGCCAGGTCGAACAAGACTATTATCAAAACTAAATCTTCAAAATAATGCTTTATAGACAATCCAAATGCGATAGTCACACTTCGTGCACTTACATAGGATGATGACGGATTCTTAGGAGCTGCTAAAATTTTCAAAAATAAGAATAGGGTTGGGGTTTGTTGTGCAAGAACAAGGGAGGAGAAAGGAGGCTAGGGTTTTTGTTAATTTCTTAAGATTTTACACTAAGGCCCCCTCATGTTTGATCCACTTGAGTCTTGGTCCTAAAGCTATCTCAAAGGGTTTTAGAATATGTCAATGAGCCCCCTTAATGAAAACCAATTTAGTAATTGAAGACAATTGCACAATTCTACAACACGAATCACATGCCAGGAATTTACGGGTGTTACAAGTCTACCCCCCTTATAAAAGGATTCGTCCTCGAATCCTGTGGTGTAAAGTATTTTTTTTGGCTAATAGAGATTCCATAAAGTTACTAAATAGTAGGTTTAGATATCCCTAAAGTAAGGATCCATTATGTTGACACAAGTCCTATGCTTAATTAGGAATCTTCCCAAAGATGGAACATTCATATGATCATTTTAGCTTACAACTCAGAACACTAAAGTAGCAATAGACTGCCAACCACGTTGATCAAGTGCGGCAGATTGTCTATGCCACTAGTATGTTCTAAACATTTCCCAACATAATCACACTAGGGTTCTACCTTCCACGTAGTAAAATAGAATGCTCAGGAATAACATACTAACATACTTCGAAGAACGAAGACAATAATATTATATCTAGGCATCAAGCAATTTATCATGACAAAAGGGAATTCTACCCTACCTCAGAACATAAGGGCATTAACACCCCCCTTATCAATCATTGAAATTAAGCACTCAATAAGAACCGCCATAGCATACTTAAAAGCAAATATTGGTATTGGTTTCCATTCGACACTTCATGTATATAAGTGTTCAACGAGAAGCATTCCAACTTATCATAGTGTACCGCGAGGCGCATGACATACCCGGATCCCATAGCCATAAGTCATATGAACGAACTCTAAATGCCCAAACCATTTAGTTCATTTTCAAAAAACACGCTTAGTTAAGCTGCAGAAGCGTAAACCAAATTTAAACCTTTTAAAAACCATAAGCAAAACAATGCGCCCAAATTAAAACCATAAGAAGGAAAATGTAAAAGCGTAATATGTAATTTAGGTGTATGCCCAAGACTCAAATGCAGTGAAGTGTGTAGTGATTTCAAATCATTGAACCAGAAGCTAACTACGTACAAAAGCATGTATATCGTGGGTCAACAAACAATGTTGGTGAGTTCACAAAGTAAAGAGGATGAGTAAGTAAATGCGCTGGTTTCCAAAAACCTCGTAACCAAGTAAAAGCGTAGGTCCCTAAGACCCCAAAAGTTCAAGTATTATCAGTTTAATCATGTTCGGGGTAGCTAACCTACTCATTGCAACTAAACAGGAAATTATTGGGACACCTTCAGTGATGTGTTTAACACAGATTAAATTGCCTTAGGAACTAGTGTCTATCAACACTAGCATAACATATGTGGTCAGAAGTTCATGCCCGTGACCCAAGCACGTCAAGCATGAGGTTGCTGCACAACCTAATAGCGCTATTAACTAATATCTCATTCGCCTCCAACGATTAACCCAATAATATGTAAGGACTTTTTCAGTGTTAGAGTATTTAGTTCACAAAGGACCAATAAGTTTTAAACTGATCAAAGCGCAATCCACCCGAGGATTCGTAACGAAATTTCCCAAAGAGTCAATGTTCAAGTAGTCCCGAATCGGACTAGAAAACGTTTACCAAAATTTTCTCTACCTGAGACACGTGCTTTTGAGAAAAGTACTGAAACTCACCTTAGTATGCAAGCAAGTAAATCCAAACTCCAAAGTAGGGTGTGCTACCGACTCCCTAATACATGTGTCACTAAGTGAGTATACGTGTAATACCATTACACCATATAACCCGTTTGTCCAAGACGCTTAAATGTTCAAAATCGTGTAAGTGACACCTAGTGATTCTACATGCATAAGTAAACCCTACGGACCCGTTGGTGAATATGTTGGTTATCATATGTTTTACACTTCATATGCATCTCATATAAGTGTCCATTCAAGTTCATGTCGATTACATACCACATAAGACTCCAAATAGTCACATAAACACAAAATACACAATCTGCGTTTTTAGGACAGATTTATGTGCCATAAAGATTAATTTATTAAAAATACTTATCAAATGAGTTAGACTCCCAAAAGTTTACTAAATATTTTAGGGGGTCTACCGGAAAAATCCATCTACTGGACAAATCCATATTTTTAGTTTGTGATAAAACCTTGTATAAAAATTATGAAAATTCACAGAACACAGCTACGTTCAGAAAATATACCTAACAGATCATTTTAGTAGAAAAATTCCCAAAACTTGTGTATTCATCCAAATGGGATGAATCCACTTGGAACAGCCAAGTTATTCCAATGTTAACCTACTGTCCAAATTTCATAACTTAATTCCTTGTAAAACTTGAGTTATTATTGTTTAAAGTTAACTCAGTTTGTTAATCCGAAAATCTGATATGACCTTTAATCAAAGGAAATTCCAAAAACATATTAAACGACATCCAAATCAGATGATTTTGACCATTCTAAAAAGCTAAGACCATGTACAATCCATTCATGCAAAGAATCAATCAAAACAATTATTTGCAACCCACGTAACAGACCCTACAAGTCGACATTCAGATTCTGTCCAGATTCTAATCATTCAATGTTATCAATTTTATCAAACCCTAGTTGCATATTATCAATCAATAACACCTAATAATCGTCATACAACATTAATAAGAGCCACATCTGATCAAAACCCTAATGATACATTATAAATATCATCATTCATAAACCCCAGGAGTCTAAAAATCAAGAACATGCATAATCATGCAACCTATCAATTTCTAATCGCATAAGACTAAGTTTAACCCATTCAATCTTTATAAACCTCAAGTTTTAATCTTTATGAAAACGTTTCAGACCTGGACAAACTTAGTTATAAGGTTTTATAACATATTAAGGAAGATTAAAACACAAGAGATTGAATGTTATACCGCAAGCTCTTCAAAACAATCAACCGAATGCTCTTGAAGCTTCCCGATCGATGTTCTTGCGCCTTAGCAGGTATTTAGGGGTTAACATTTCATAATGGGGCAGTAGGGGCGATTAGGGTTTGAGTTTAGGAGATACAAGAGGCTTAAGTATGCTTAAATACTTTTTTAAGTCGGTTTTGTGGATGCTGGTACCTGCACATGGCCGCTCGAAGCCTGTGAGCGGCCGCTCACAGCTCTTCGGCCCACGTGGGTGGCCTGCTTCATCATACGGCGTGTTTTTATCGATGTTTTCGCTATTTTGGACCATAATACGTGTAATCCCATGTGTTAAGACCCCAACCATCCACCCGGTCCACCTATTACGATTTTCATTAACGTATTCGGTTTAAGTTCACGTAATCACATTCAGTTTGCACATAGTTTCACAAAGTATCATAGAAGCACATAATTGCAATCAATCTTAATCAATTAACTCATAATTATATAATTTCATTGTTCACCATCGTCCGAGGTTCACTAATCATGTATACAGTCATGCAGTTCTTAACCTATAACTGTGCAACGTGTGTCCTATCTAGCTAACCCTAGTTAATTAGAATGCAAGGAATGTAACTAGAGTTTAGTTAAAATGAGAACCTGAAATTGCGGGGTATCACACATTGAGCCTGGTTCAATGATCTTGTGGCTCTCTTGAGAGTCATTGGTTTCATGACTAAAATGGTTATTTAAAAAAAAAATTACATAATGCATTGTAAATTTGTACATTGATTCTCCCTATGCACAAATTTAGAAGGGAATTATTTATTTTATCTTGTGAATTGTTGTATCATACAGGAAGTGATAAGAATATTCACTTGTGAGTAAGGCTGGCTCATGTAAGGCCAGAACTGAAATGGCTGGGCTCTAAAAGTGATGTGTCAGTAGGCTTAGTTCTTTGTGACCGTAAAAATAAGTTTACCTGTGATGCACTTGAAGATAATGTATGACCTCAGTAAGGAATATCACTTAGAGTTAGTACTTACCTTTTTGACTGCTAGTGTGTTGTCCTGATACACACTGTGTTCTAGGCCTGAGATATGTTCTGAACAACTCTAGTATTTATATTGTTTTGTCTAAGCAATGATCACTACATACTATATAGATCAAAAGAGAGCATGATATACGTTAAAATATACATATATAAATCCCCGATTAAACTCCCAAATTACGCGTTTTCAACCATAATTGCACGAATTCGGTACTTAACCACTTCATATGTTTATTGCAGGTCTTAAACGACGTCCCATAGATAAAGTCGAAGAAACCGGGCGAAATCCGGACCAAACGGACAGTTGCTGCACAATAAGTTAAATCTGGAAGATGTGCACGGCCGTGCACCTCAGGCGCACGGCCATGCGGGCTCATTTGGCTTGGACACAGAAGGTTGCACTGCCAGTGTAGCTTCTAGTGCACATCACATTCTCGGGCAACATGATCAGCACTCCCGTGCACATGCCCGTGCGACCTAGTTCCTTGGCTGCACTGTTAGTGCACCAGCCAGTGCACACCTTGTACCCGGACACCACCAGACCCGCACGGCCGTGCACCCAGGTGCACGGCCGTGCGCAACCCAAGATATTTTAAGGAACCAATTTCCCACTTGCTTGTCACATCAAAAGTTAAAGTGCCCGGCCGTGCACTTTATGTGCACAGCCGTGCACAAAATCAAAACTTGTATAAAAACAGAGCAAAACTTACTGATCAGATATTGGGTTTTCTGTGGTCGATCTGAGGCGATTTTCTGGGCTAACGAAGTGCTGCACAGGCGTGGAACGAGCTCGGGAAGCTATCCGATCCATCCATCATCATCCAATCCATCACATTTGCATTTCAATGGTTTGATCTTATAATCTATTTAGGCTTCAAATCTGATTTTGTATGTTTATTGTGATGTTTATTTAGTTAATCGTACGCCTACGGGCAAGAACATTAGTATGTAGTATGTTAAACAATCGTTTGTATAGTTAATCATGTCTTGTATGAATTTGGCGTTTCTCATGTTTGAATCTTGATGATCATAGCGCAACCTTGTTTCATTGTTAATGGATTTGTAGTTATGTTTGAATGACTTTGATGATTATCGAATGTCTTAGACAGATACATGTTGAAAACCCGTCCGTTTAATCGTCCGATAGTAGACTAGTTAACTTGTTAATAAGTTTACACCATGAAACTGTAACTCGGTATTGGTTTGGTTAAAGTCAGTCGAATAATGGTTAGGAATACTTACCGGCACGTAATAGGGCTTTAAAAGCTTAATGGTGCCGTTATTGATCTTTGACACGGTTAATGATCTTTGCTAGTTATTTTGGTAAAAATAGCGATCTTAGTAGATCTGTATTCAAAGTTGGTAAAATGGAATAGGTTGTGAAATGCTCTACTTTATGCTAGTCTCGGTGGTTGTATTGTTGTTCAGTATTGCTTTCTTTGATTAGTGAGGTTAGTAAACTCTTAACGGATGACTAACTTATCTTTAGAAGATTCACATGAGATCATATCAGCTGCTCGCTAATAAACGACTTGAGGTGGTTAACATGTTGTTCGTGTTAACTTTCCATATAGTTGTCATGTTAGGATGCCCGAAAGGGACACTAACTGTCGGAAAATGGGAATGTTGATCACACGCATTTATTTCATATGATACGTAGATGACATGCTAGGATTGATATATTATAGTCTATATAGTTATTTTTTGTATTTAGAGTCTTATATATCAATTAGATAATTTAGAATTAATGTAGTTTAAAACAAACTTTCACTATCTTTTCCTATTGGTAAATTGAGGACAGAGTTTAAGTACAATCGCTCCGCGCGCGTCCATGGATCGATATCTGGTTTTTATCTGTACATTACTACATATATGACAGGGTACACTTGCCCTATTGTGTGTGTTTTAATATTAAGGTCTAAACCATTTTTATAAATATTAAAGCAGAAACGAGTGTTATTTCATCGCTAAATTATGCGTACTAGCGCGCACGTCAAGTTTTTGGAGCCGTTGCCGGGGACACGACGAGCTTTAGGAACGAACCGAGTCAACTTTTTACCAGTGTACATACTTGTGAATATTTGTTTATACTTCGTTGGTTCTTTATTTCATTTATTTATTTGCATATATGATTATTTGATTATTTATTAGATTTATCTGTCTGTTGATATTTTGGATTGATTTTAGATTAGTTCATAGGTTTGCATATATATATATATATATATATATATATATATATATATTTGTTCATTTTTATGCTTATAGGATTGATTTGATTGATTATTCGTTCATTAGGATGTTGATAGATTTAATTTATTGAATATTGGATTAGTTGGTTTGTCTATGAATTTGATTTATTTGATTTATTTGTCTGGATTTGGACTAATTGTCAGTTTTTAGATTTGAAAAGTTAAATTCTTTATTTGTTGACCATGTGTTCATATGTTTATCTGTTTATATAATTTTAATTTTTATGTATTTATAGTTTTTATGTAAATATATAATGGAAGTCTAGATATGTTACGTTTAAATTTGATGGTTCAGATACTTTTATAAAAGGTTTGGGTTAAAAAATTGGGAAATTTATTTAATATAGAAGTGGGTTTAATAAAAATAATTTTCTGTGAAAAATGCTTCCTTGCGATTCGCAAAGAATCTGGGCTTATGGTCCCGCCTTAAGCGAGTTCCTAATTACCCCGGGTTTTATCTTTTATTGTTCGCGATACGTGAATAGGATCACCAGAGTCCTTCGCGTAACGTGAATAGCCGCTATCTTCCGTTTTTAACTCATTTCATTGGCATCCATCATGGTTTCTATCCATCAACTTCCGTTATATTATTTTTCGGTGAAAAGGGGTTGCTTTCGCGCAAGCAAATAGACGGTCTTTATCTTGTTGCAACGCGCGAGCGACTCAGATTTCGCTGAAAGTATTGTATATTTTCATATTTTATATATATTATCATAATTTAAGTTTAGTGTATAGTTTTTGGTATATTGATTTGTGTATATCTCTTCCATTTTTCTTAAATCGAGTCTGTAATTATTTCTTCTGTAATTATTTCGTACATTGCGTCAGTTTAAGTGTGGGGATGGCCGATGTCTGTTCATTGCTCGATCGATCTTCTCGCCCGTACTCGATCTCCATTCGGGCGAAAGCGATCTTAAAGAAAGTCTTTTATGAAAACGGCCATTCCAAGAAGTTTAATGTCCATATGGACAAGTCCAAAAATCAAAATGGACTACGTTTGAAAGTCAACGGTCATCGCTTAAAAGCATACATTGATGGACCGGTTGACACGACTGTGGAGGTAATCAAACTCCACGCCCCGCGCGCCTAATAAGTGTGGGGAAGTGAGTCTAGCTAGCGACTCGATAATAAAATTAGCGTGGCGTGTATGGGCGCGCCAAAGGGTAAATATGTAATTAATGTGAATATTTCTGTTTATTTTAATTTTCGTAGTTTAACGTTGTTTCAAGTTGTGTGCAGGTTCGTACCGGTTTTGAGCGGAGCGGGAATGAGCAATGGAACAAAAAGGGTCTACAAACAGGTTATATTTACTTAAAATGATGTTTTTGGACAAAACAGGGCCGCTGCGCTGAAAAGTGCAGTTGCAGGCTACATTTCTGCCAGTCTGCATGTTATGCACGGCCATGCGACCTTTGTGCACGGCCGTGCGGACCGAGCTGATCAGCATGCCTGGTCCGCACTGGGGTGCAAGGGGTAGTTCAGAGCTTGTGCACGGCCGTGCGACCTGTAACACCCCAACCGATGGCGGAAACATCGGGATGTCACGTATTGATGATTGTTCAGTAGCTCATGGTAATACATATGTTTAAATAATCCTTAATTACATTGCAATATTGAATTACATTAAAGTCTACATCAAATAATCAAACAAAGCTTAAAACTTCAAATATCTCCTCATGCTAGCTCTAGACTTCAAGCATCAGTATTTCCTGTTGGGTTTGGAAAAATGGGGGGTCAACTAGAAGTTGGTGAGAATACATAAGCCATGTCAAGCAAATAGTTTAAGTATAAAATTTTAGCAATTCATATGTCTATCGTAAGTTTAAGTCTACATGAATAAACATAATATGTTGAATCGACATAATCAAACCTCCGACTAGTTTAGGTCCATCCCGTCATCCACGGTTCACCTTAATAATATGTTGGAACGATAACAATCACCCACGCTACCTATGTAGGAGGTACACGTATCCGGGTGGGATTGTCAATCCAATAGATCTATTATTGAGTATCGCCGGCTTGGCCATAGCTAATGATTATGTAATGTTGAAACTCGTTGAAACTCGTTGAAATTGTTGTTGTTGTCTAATTCATGAGGCATTAAAGTTTACAACTAGACATGCATGTAGAATTGCTTAAATGTTGCAAGTATAAAGAATCGCATAAACATGGTTACGTAAACTCACCTGAAATTCACTGTGTAAGTGCTAGCAAGTAGCAACAAGTCTGAACTTGGATTAATTGAACTCTTGTATCCTAATACAAATAAATGATGTCTTAAATTCTAATGCAAATAAGCTTGTTTCATTAATCGATTGTATAGATAGTTTATTCAACTACCTAGACTCGCATTGAACGAATGCGCGTCTTAAAGTGTGTATGACTTAACGAACCGATTGTACTTGGTTTAGTTGTTCGAATGTATACGTGTGTATATAGTTATTGAAAATAAATACCTTAATATGGTATACGAAGTCGCATCTTGAAATTATTGTTAAAGCATCATTTTTGGCTAATGAAAATATTACTAGTGTAACTCGACTCACGTTTCAATTTGTTTTCAAAGAGCGGTTAATATTTGTACCGTTATGTTTATATATATATACATATTAATAACTATATTTTTATGTACGCGTATCTCTATCATGACACGTAAAATTGGGATAGTGTCCATTTGTAAAACGTAGCGTTTTTGTACAAAAGTATAGATTCGAATGCTTGATATGTTTCTTATATTTTATAAAAATTTGGGCAGAATTTCCTCTGTTTTTGTATAAAACCGACAACTAATGTTGTCTATATTTTTCCCACAATCAATCGTCCAAAATTTACAATACACTTCATGATCTAACTAATCTTTTACTCGTGACAAGTGATTAACTTTCTAAAGCTAAAAATGAAACGCTTCGACAATTAATACAAATATTTATATAGTTCGCTATTTAGATAATTCTTGTAAAAATATATATATTGATGTAGGGTAGTCATTACTCGACTCGTCCAAGCTTAACAACAAAATTAATTATTTTCGTTATAAGTCGACTCAGTTCGTTTAACAATAAAAATAGTTTTTTTTTGTTACAACTCGGTTCAGTTCGCTTACACTTTTTAAAATAAATATTTATATTTGTCTATAATCAATAAAACACAAGGTAATAAACCGAAAACACGGGTGCGCGTTATACCTTCCTATGGATAAGCTCACGAACGAAACAACACGTATCCTGGTCTCGGCTTTGTGTTGACCAGCTTTGATTGTGGACCAAAGTTGACCATAACCTTGATCAGGTTTGACTTTAGTTGACCAGCCTTGTTTGCATTTAACCACTCGGCATCACCATGACTAAGCGGAATCTGCCAACGAAACGAGACCATCATCACCGGACCAATCACCCAAACAGACACCATTCTTGCTGTACCATAACCCGAACCAGAAAGATAACCAAGACGAACAGACCTGACCCGAAACACTAACCAATCTGTCACCAAAATCCATATGAAACAGACCCGACCAGAAGTAATACCGTGACTGAACTTGAACCGAACACCCGCTGACCCTGAACAACAACCCCAAACGTGCTTCAACCATCCGATCGATATTACAGTAGCCGAATCTGAACCAGAAACTACTCGTGGTCGGTCGTCATCCATACCCCTTTACGGGTTTAAATCTTTTACGCCGCCACTGCTATGTTGTTGATTTGTGACGGAGACGAGAAGGAGGAGGAGTTGCAGGGACGTCGGTTAGAGTGGAAGAAGGAAAGTTTGGTGGAGGATTATCGTGGCTCATGGTGGTTGATAGTGGTGTTTATCGGATCTGCAAGAGGAGGGGTTACCGGTGACGAAAAAAAATGGGATCTCGTGGTGGCCCGGTGATGGTTGTAAGCGACTGCAGGCTAGAGAGGGGAGGGTGGTGGTTGGCGGCGGCTGTAGTGGTTGAGCTGGTGGCTGCGGCCGCTGCTTTAAAGGGAGGAGGAGGACCTCGCGTGGTGGTGTGTGTGTGTGTGTGGAAGGTTTCTGGAGTGGTGGTGGTTGTCAGCGGCGGCGCCGCTATGGTGAGAGAGAGGATGCGGGAGAAGGGAGCAGAGAAAGGGAGGAAGGGTATGTTATGAGGTGATGGTGTCTAGGGTTTTTGAGGATGAAGAAGATATGTAGGAGAAGGTGTTGTTTATATAGGTAGGGTTTTAATGTAGGTTGGGTTGAAACCGCGTATACGAACCTGTTACCGACCCGGTCTCGTTTATGAATTTAATTTGCTTAAATGCTTAGACAATTATTCCACTTAACATATAAATGTGAAACTAATCTAAAACGAGTATTTGAACTACGTAATTATTAAATATAGATTTTTGTCGCGTTTAGTAATTTACAAGGATAAGTGTCGGTTTAATAGTGTGTTATTACCTACAACGCTTTATTTGGCGAAATTAGATAAATAAATTTTATTACTGAATTAAGAATGTATTTCTTGTTAACGAGATATTATTGTTACGAATTAAAATCGTTCTAAGAATAAAACATTAATATTATTATATCAGGGAAAAGCTGGACGTCACGGCCGTGCGGGCCGAGCTGATCAGCATGCCTGATCAGCACTGGGGTGCAAGGGGTAGTGCAGAGCTTGTGCACGGTCGTGCAGCCCAGAAATGGGCCTATATAAGCATCTTTAACTTCTAAAACATAACCCTAACCCTTGCACACCTGGCTGGACCTTCATTCCACCTCTTTTTGGCCGAGAACATCATCTTTTGGTCTAGATTCTTCACTCCTCATTTGCTAATTCTTCAAGGTATGTTCCCTTTCATAATTTTGCACATCTTTTACATATTTTTAGTGTAGATCCGTGTGTTTTGTGTTCTCTAGGTTAAAGATTTAGGGGTTTCTTTAAAAACCTTTAATAAACCCACGAATCTTGTTAGTTTTTATTTAAAGTATGTTAGATTTTTGTAAATATTGTTGAACTCGTGCACCTAACCCGCACGATCGTGTAGGGTGAGGTGCACTGGCAGTGCAGCTCGGAATCACCGAGCTGAACTGACCTGCACGATCGTGCGACCTTGGTGCACGACCGTGCGTGCCGAGAAAACTAGGCAGCACTGCCGGTGTACAAGGTGGTGCAGCCTCTGACCTACAAACCAAACAGACCCGCACGACCGTGCACCTCAAGTGCGCGGCCGTGCAGGTTAACCAGAATCAGGTCAGAACTTACGCAGGTCCGTTTTGCTCAACCAAGACCTCATTTTTGATATTATTAACAGCTGGAACTTTATTTTTTGTATGCAGATGGCCCACGACTTTGTTTTTGTACCTTTTTGCCGGCTTAGAGTCGGTTCATCCGGGTTCCTTCAGGAACCCGCCTTCGTTCCCATATGGAGCACCACGTGGCGACCAGCCAGGCAGCTCCGGTCACCACCACAGGGACGGGGATGACCAGTAGCCGATTCCATTTCATTTCCAGCTTTTGTTAGTATTTTATTTTTATCCGCTTTCAGTACTTTTATTTTGAACATTTTTCTTTGTATTGTACTTCGAATTTAGTATTTACATTTTTAATTTAGTTTGCTTATGTTTATGATGATGATGAGTGGGTTTGATGTGTGTGTTGTGTAAAGAATGTTGACTTTGCAGGTAACTGGCGAGCACCGTTGTCGATGCTCTCGCCGTTCATTTACTCGACGGTTTCTTCGACACTAGGGGAGTATTATTCTCCCTTTTCACACTATAGATGGCTAATTCATAAACGCTTTCTACTGTCACATTGGGGACAATGTGAGTTTCAAGTGTGGGGAGGGATTATATCTTGTTTGTCCTCTTGTATATATATATATATATATATATAAAGCCTTTTTAAGTACATATATGTATATATAATCATATTAACATCAAGCCTAACTAATTTTTGATAAAGATAGCTTGAGGCGCGACAAACAGATGAGATACGAGGGTGTTAGATTCGTACACTTCCACCCATTTCCTTTCGGTTACGTGAGCATTTGAGCCTTAGAATAGATTTTCATTTCTTTGACATGCTTTCGAGTGAGCCGGGTGTTTTGTGTAAATTAGAACTTTTCATTAGCATACTTGTTTAGATCAGAAACGTGTGAGATTGTACGAACATGATTGAGGCATTTAGGATACCCTTTTAATTTAGCCTTTTCTTTTCGTTCTATCTGTTTCCCCGCACCCAAACATTATCCCCTAGTTAACCATATTGAACCTAATACCGTGTTTTTTCTTAGTTACCACACCATTTCACCAGTAAACCCAATTTAGCCTTTTTCTTTTTAAACCTTTTGTGTTAGAACTCGGTTTAGGTTAATGTTTAACTAGTTTTCTGTATTGTAAATAGTTCGTGTTCGGGTTTATATATTTAGAACCCGTTTGTTGATTATATCAACCTTAGTTTCAGTTATATCATAGATATATATGTTTGAAAAAAAAAAGTTGCAGAAAATTCCAGAAAAATAGAACACCCTAAAATAGGGTGAATTAGCAGTGTTCGAGCAATTTTCAGGGCTTTAAAGTTAGAATTTTTATGTTTAGCTCGATTTGAATAAAATTCGCTAATTTTCGCGTGTGTTCTGTATAGTAGTGTTTGTTTTAGTTTAGTTAGACTTAACCGCCGAGTTTTAGCCGTTTCGTCACTGTAAATATCCTTTCCGCACCCTTACCTTTGCCTAACATTACAACCCTGATAAGACCTCTTGATTTGTGCTTTTTCACACGTTAGTTGGTGAAGATTAGATCTTTTGACAAGCTTATGATATTGTACGATTCGTTGTCTTGGCAATGGAGCGATTTACACATACACATTACACGTATGTATCATAAATAAAACCGAGTGTGTGTGAATATTGTGAGTCGTGTACGGGTTTGCGTACTTGTAGATCGGAAGTGAGTCGTGGCTTTTTAGTTATCTTGTCACCTGTTTTTATATATCTTTGTTGGCTTGACTATTATCGTCTGTACAGGTTATATTTTGTCTTTGTTGCCACTTGGCGAGTTTTTCGTTTATTTCTGTTTAGTTGTTTGCTTGAGGACAAGCAAAGTTCAAGTGTGGGGAGGTTTGATATACGTTAAATATACATATAAATCCTCGATTAAACTCCCAAATTACGCGTTTTCGACCATAATTGCACGAATTCGAAGAAACCGGTTTATTGCAGGTCTTAAATGACGTCCCACATACAAAGTCGAAGAAACTGGGCGAAATCTGGACCAAACGGACAGATGCTGCACAATCAGTCAAATCTGGGCTCATTTGGCTCGGGCACAGAAGGATGCACTGCCAGTGCAGCTGCTAGTGCACATCACATTCTCGGGCACCTTGATCAGCACTCCCGTGCACATGCTCGTGCGAACCAGTTCCTTGGCTGCATTGCCAGTGCACCAGCCAGTGCACACCTTGTACCCGAACACCACCAGACCCGCACGGCCGTGCACCCTAGGTGCACGGCTGTGCGCAACCCAAGATATTTTCAGGAACCAATTGCCCACTTGCCTGTCACATCAAAAGTTAAAGTGCACGGCCGTGTACAAAATCAAAACTTGTATAAAAACAGAGCAAAACTTACTAATCAGATATTGGGTTTTCTCTGGTCGATCTGAGGCGATTTTCTGGGCTAACGAAGTGCTCCACAGGCGTGGAACGAGCTCGGGAAGCTATCTGATCCATCCATCATCATTCAATCCATCACATTTGCATTTCAATGGTTTGATCTTATAATCTATTTAGGCTTCAAATCTGATTTTGTATGTTTATTGTGATGTTTATTTAGTTAATCGTACGCCTACGGGCAAGAACATTAGTATGTAGTATGTTAAACAATCGTTTGTATAGTTAATCATGTCTTGTATGAATTTGGCATTTCTCATGTTTGAATCTTGATGATCATAGCGCAACCTTGTTTCCTTGTTAATGGATTTGTAGTTATGTTTGAATGACTTTGATGATTATCGAATGTGTTAGACAGATACATGTTGAAAACCCGCCCGTTTAATCGTCCGGTAGTAGACTAGTTAACTTGTTAATAAGTTTACACCATGAAACTGTAACTCAGTATTGGTTTGGTTAAAGTTAGTCGAATAATGGTTAGGAATACTTACCGGCACGTAATAGGGCTTTAAAAGCTTAATGGTGCCGTTACTAATCTTTGACACGGTTAATGATCTTTGCTAGTTATTTTGGTAGAAATAGCGATCTTAGTAGATCTGTGTTCAAAGTTGGTAAAATGGAATAGGTTGTGAAATGCTCTACTTTATGCAAGTCTCGGTGGTTGTATTGTTTTTCTGAGAATTCGTTTTAGGATCGTAATCATGAACCGTGATCTCACGAATACCAACCGTAGGGTGCGGAATCCCCTCCGATCGTGCAAAATGATTCAGAAATAAACGTAAACGATCGTGATGAAAACAGATAACGAATCACCGAGCAATTTCCATAACTTTGCTCGTGTATTAGATCAAAATATCAACAATTACAATTCAAACCTAGACCTAATACAGAGAATATCACACACACACAAACTAGGGAAAAGCTCCAAAATGATAACTCTCTCTCAAAATAACTAACTTTTCCCTATTTATAAGGTTTCCACCTTCGCCCCTTTCAAGAGATCGAAGGTGTTCATTCGTCCCTTTATGGGTTCGAATGAAACCTTCTATAACATTCAATCACATTCGACCTGTGTTGAGCTACATTCGACCCCCCGTGGGTTCGAATGTGTCTACTAATACTCAACATCTTCATAGTCTTGGTCGTTTTCTGATTATATGAATCTTTGACATTAAGTACCGGATCACTAGCTGGGGACATAAATGAATAATGCACTTACAATCTCCCCTTTGGACCTAGCTAGGGATGTACCAAATCAGAAAGTTATCAATTCTTCAAGTCTTGATCTCATCATCTTGAATGACTTGAAAACTTTCCATCTTGATGCACGTTTGTGTCGAGGTTCTTGTCTACTTTGCAGTAAGCTTTGAAATCTCAGACAGACTTAAGAAATCTTGGCTTTGTCTTTTGTTGGTCCAGAGATGAAGACAAACAACAATTCTTGAAATTCTTCGATTTTCAGTCATGTCTTTCTCTGACTAAATTCTGTTGTTCTAGTGATCTTGTTACTCAGGTGCGGGTCTTGTTCAGTTTCACGCTTTGTCGATGAGTCTTGAGTAGTGCACCTGTTGTGTTTGATTCTGCATAAAAAATTACTAAAAACTGCACAAACTACAACCAGTGTTAGACACGACAAAAATCTTGGAAGTACTCTTTACATTCCTTTTGACCCTCAATAGTTCTCCCCCTGAACTATTAAACATTTTTAATATGCACCAGAAACTTGAAAATCTGTAGTCTTTTTCAACTTTTAAGTATCTGAGCATTCACATTAAGTATCCCATCATCGGTTATCGAAAATAAAGTAGAAACAAAACATTTTGATTTTTCAAAGTTTATACTTAAACACACCAAAAATCTTTTTGAATTTTCAAATGGATTTGCATAAAAGTAAACTGAACATGTTTTTGTGAATCTTCCGGTAAGAGGATCATATCAGTATTGAAACAGTTAGTCAAAACTCTTTTTGATCAATTTTCTGCTTTTTAGCATTGAGCATCCTACAACCATTACCAGTATGTTTGTCCACTTAAACTCAAAATCATTATTCATTGTTCAGCACTTCAGATACATTATGGTAATATTAGATATTGAAAAATCTATGATCCCCGCACACGTGACACATTCCCATATCAAGAATTGCACAAAGCTTCATTGTAACACGTGATTATATTGTAGTTATCCGTTAGTTACAAGGTATGAGGCACAGCGGTGACAGGTCAGCAAATTAATGCTTCAAAGCGACTTATGCACTCAACCAGGGTGAGGACTAATATCATACATGATTTTCGTCATATTATTGATACATTGCATTAGATAATCTTTGATTATCATCACACATGTTAAGTTCCTCATTCGGTAACTTAAGGATTTGTCATTAAAGATCTTTTGTTAAGATACCCTGACTGATCTAGGTCCGTACATCAATACGACAAAAGATCAGTTAGGCTATCCCCAGATAACTAACAATATAACGACCCGAAACCTCCGATTTTGGCAATCTATCAAACGAAATTTCGGTACCAAGACCATATGCCAACGAAACGTTGATCCACATGATTATCAGTTAATGTTTTTAGGTTTATATCACCATGCTGAACTTTAAACTTTGATTTCAAGCCTACCAATATATAGATGTAGTGGCTACTCAATGTTGTAACATCATTTTGTTTTTTAGAGTAGTCTGACAGTCCACTGATGTACTATCATCTCCTCTTTTTCTCCAGGAAAACTCATTTTGGATTTTCTAATTTTTTTGTTTTGATTTTTCTGAAATTTTTTATTATCTCCCCCTTGGACCTAGCTAGTGATGTACCAAATCAGAAAGTTATCAATTCTTCAAGTCTTGATCTCATCATCTTGAATGACTTGAAAACTTTCCATCTTCATGCATGTTTGTGTCGAGGTTCTTGTCTATTTTGCAGTAAGCTTTGAAATCTCAGACAGACTTAAGAAATCTTGGCTTTGTCTTTTGTTGGTCCAAAGATGAAGACAAACAACTATTCTTGAAATTCTTCCATTTTCAGTCATTTCTTTCTCTGACTAAATTTTGTTGTTCTGGTGATCTTGTTACTCAGGTGCGTGTCTTGTTCAGTTTCACGCTTTGTCGATGAGTCTTGAGTAGTGCACCTGTTGTGTTTGATTCTGTAGAAAAATTTACTAAAAACTGCACAAACTACAACCAGCGTTAGACACGACAAAAATCTTGGAAATACTCTTCACATTTCTTTTGACCCTCAATAGTTCTCCCCCTGAACTATTAAACATTTTTAATATGCACCAGAAACTTGAAAATCTGTAGTCTTTTTTCAACTTTTAAGTATCTGAGCATTCACATTAAGTATCCCATCATCGGTTATCGAAAATAAAGTAGAAACAAAACATTTTGATTTTTCAAAGTTTATACTAAAACACACCAAAAATCTTTTTGAATTTTCAAATGGATTTGCATAATTTGCATAAAAGTAAACTGAACATGTTTTTGTGAGTCTTCCGGTAAGAGGATCATATCAGTATTGAAACAGTCAGTCAAAACTCTTTTTGATCAATTTTCTGCTTTTAACATTGAGCATCCTACAACCATTACCAGTATGTTTGTCCACTTAAACTCAAAATCATTATTCATTGTTCAGCACTTCAGATACATTATGGTAATATTAGATACTGAAAAATCTATGATCCCCGCACACGTGACATATTCCCATATCAAGAATTGCACAAAGCTTCATTGTAACACGTGATTATATTGTAGTTATCCGTTAGTTACAAGGTATGAGGCACAGCGGTGACAGGTCAGCAAATTAATGCTTCAAAGCGACTTATGCACTCAACCAGGGTGAGGACTAATATCATACATGATTTTCGTCATATTATTGATACAATGCATTAGATAATCTTTGATTATCATCACACATGTTTTTAGGTTTATATCACCATGCTGAACTTTAAACTTTGATTTCAAGCCTACCAATATATAATTGTAGTGGCTACTCAATGTTGTAACATCATTTTGTTTTCAGATTAGTCTGACAGTCAACTAATGTACTATCATCTCCTCTTTTTCTCCAGGAAAACTCATTTTGGATTTTCTAATTTTTTTATTTTGATTTTTCTGAAATTTTCTCCCCCTAAAAATCTAAAAATAAGCATATTTTTGGATTTTAAACTTTTGAAGAAAAACAAAATAAAATGATATCCAATGAGGTTTACTTATTGAGTTTTAAAAAACCATTTTCCCACTCAGATTTCTTGACTCACTTTGTTCTTTCAACTAGTAAAGCCAATAACAAAGATAAGAGAGTTTAGAATAAACCGTTTTGTCGCATCTATTGTAAAAATCTAAAACCTGAGAGCAATTGCATGAAATTGCAACGTTTTCCGACTTCACAGGTAGGAAATAGACGACAAACACTCTCCTTTCTTTTGAAATCATGTTTTCCTTTTTCAAATCCCTTCCTTGACCTTCTCCTCTCCAATAAATAGCTTGTATACAGATGCTCCACTATCAACTATCAAAAGATAACTAATAGGTGTGTCTGGAACAATCTGCACACTTGTTAAACAATTAGCACGAGAGAGGCACCGATCCCTTCACAATGATGGGTCGTCCAAGGTCATCAATCCTCGGAACATCAATCCATTCTCCTTTTGAAAAATCAATTGGTTTTTCAATGGATTGATTTGAAGTAGAATTTGCTATTGATTTAGAAAGTGATTTGGGTTTCCAAAAACGTTCAGAGTTTATTTTAGACTTTGTTGAAATCGTTTTGATTGTTGATTTTTCAGATTTCTTATTTGAAACATGCTTCTAAACTTTGTTTGGAATCTTCTCAGACTTAACTGATGAAGATCCAGGTTTAGAGTTATTCTTAGGCTTAGCTTTAGAACTCCCCCTTACCTTAGTAACCCTTTCACTATATAGATTTTTGTTCAAGGAAATCTTGTTTCGACTGTCATACACAATCCGTTTCCCTGTTTGTTTCTTGAGATGCTTTGGGGAAACAGGCTTTTTGACATTGCCTAATTTTTTAGCAAATTTCACTTCGGTCTTTTTCTGTTTAACATACGGACAAGCAGCAACTAAATGCCCACACTCTCCGCAGTTAAAACAAGACCTATATTCTACAAAATCATATGCATACCCTTCATCCCTATACCAGTAGGGACAATGAGCAGCAATATGTCCAACTTCACCACATTCAAACAGCTTCTTCATTCAACATAACCATGAGAATAATGTGGTGAGTTGTTTCCCCAATAACCATCAAATCGAGAGGTATATGAATAATCATAAGAGTCATATGATCTAGATGAAAAATTTCTTGAATTCTTTTGATGAGAATTTTTCATCTGATCATTACCTTTCGATTTGTTTGGTTTTGGTCCTTTTGCCTTAGGATTTTTCTTTTTGTTCCCAGGCTGATCCTTTTTATTCTCATGTTGGTTAGGACTGAATTCAAAATGAAGATGACCAAATTGATTTATCAAATCATTGTTATCGACAAAGATACATTTAAGTAAAGATTGTTCGATATTATAAATTCGAAAATCTTTGTTGAAAATCAATTTGTCCTGTCCTACCAACATATAGGATCCTTCAACTCCTTCAGGAAACTTGAATATGGGTTTCTATTCAGATTCAGGTTCTGAAGTTGCTACCACATTTTCAGTTTTCTCTTCAAACACAGATTTCACCTCAGAATCAGGATCAACAACACAAGGTGTTGTGATTTCCAACTCTGATGTGGGATTATTCTTTGAAATAGTGTTATGAAGTTCTGAAATCTCTTTCTTCAAAGATTAAATTTGATTCATAAAATGTCTTTCATTATTTGCCAAAATTTTATTTTCAATTTGAAATCTTTCAAGTTTATTTGTTAAGTTCTGTTTGTCCTCGAGAAGTTTCAGCACTTCATTTTTCAATTTGACAAACTCAGAACAGTTAGCACATTCAGATTTTGAATTTACCTCATCATCTGCATTATTACCATTTTCAGAATTTTCATCAACATTTGATGTATCACTTCCTCTTGATTCACTCTGTTCTGAACTCGTATCAGAACTCAAATCACTCTTTGACAATTCACTTGAATCATCATTCCCCATTTGTTTGACAAGGCACACAACATTACTTTTTACACTTTCTCTATTAACAAACTCATTCACATTAGCCATTTTATCAGTTGGTTGCACAGCTGGTCGTGTAACAGATTGTTGAATCATAGATGCAACAACTTGTTCCCATGTTAGCTTCTGTTGCATTGCAGCTTTTATTTGATCATCAGTTCTTGATATAGCCAAGTAATTTATCATTTTTCAACAAAAATTATTTCAAAAATTTTCTGAAATCAGGCTTAACCAAATTTCCGATAGAAAACTTTCAAAATTTTTTACACCTTAAAATTTGAAAAATATTATCCGGATATTCGTGGGTTCGAACCTAAAAAATATAGTCTTATTTGACCTTTTTAAAAGGGTCGAATGTACCTCTGTCTTGGTTCGACCTCAAGAATGAAAATCTTTGAAAATCAGATACTTGGTTCGACCTAATGAAAAGTAATCGAGGGTTCGAATGTGGAAAATTTCCAAGTTCGACCCTTTCCTCTGACTCGAATGTGAAAACTGTAAAACACTAACTCACTTTCGACCACTAAAATTCCACTTTCGACGTCCCGTAAGGTCGAATGTACCAAACCTTGGTCGAATGTACAAAACAACACACACAACCTCTTGGTTCGACCTAAAATGATTCACGTTCGACCAGAAAAAGCTAGGTTCGACCCCTCAAATCTCACATTCGACCTTTTCAGGTCTGTTCATCATCTTCAACCTCAAGAACACGAATCTGATCGGTTTTTGATGAAATTTTCACCAAATGTAATGAAATTTGATAGGTTTTGTGCGGATTTTAATTTAGACAAACATTTGTGAAAGGATTTTTGAAAACGACATCAAATTCAACTCCAATTCAATCAAAAACCATGTTCTTATGAAAGCTTCAAAATTTTCTAGGGTTTTGAACTTTTAAACCAGAATTCTAATCTATTTTCATCAATTCAGATCAATTTGCAATCGTGAAATCGAACCTATGCTCTGATACCACTTGAGAATTCGTTTTAGGATCGTAATCACGAACCGTGATCTCACGAATACCAACCGTGGGGTGCGGAATCCCCTCCAATCGTGTAAAATGATTCAGAAATAAACGTAAACGATCGTGATGAAAAAAGATAACAAATCACCAAGCAATTTCCATAACTTTACTCGTGTATTAGACCAAAATATCAATAATTATAGATCAAACCTAGACCTAATACAGAGAATATCACACACACACCAACTAGGGAAAAGCTCAAATGATAAAACTCTCTCAAAATAACTAACTTTTCCCTATTTATAAGGTTTCCACCTTCGCCCCTTTCAAGAGGTCGAAGGTGTTCATTCGGCCCTTTAAGGGTTCGAATGAAACCTTCTATAACATTCAATCACATTCGACCTGTGTTGAGCTACATTCGACCCCCCGTGGGTTCGAATGTGTCTACTAATACTCAACATCTTCATAATCTTGGTCGTTTTCTGATTATCTGAACCTTTGACATTAAGTACCGGATCACTAGCTTGGGACATACATGTAACATCACGAAAATTTTTCCCCAAATTTTTCTATAAAACCCTCACCATATATATATATATTTTAACCTTAATTTTATACATTTATGCCTAAAGCACAACCAATATATATATATATATATATATATATAATAATAATAATAATAATAATAATAATAATAATAATAATTCAGTAAAAAAAATGATATAACTAAACTGAATTCAGCAATATCTCTAGCCCACTCCCCATTTCCCTTTTGTCACTTGAAGCCCAGTGTCCGGCCCACTAAACCCAGCCCACCCAGCCAAGCCCAACCATTTCAACCTATTTAACAAAAAAAAGAGCCGCTCCACCCGGGGATCGAACCGGACCACACTCATTCACACACACAAGCTTACACCATCTGCTCCACACACATACATTGATTTAAACCTAACTCACTTTATATTAATATACAAATTTTTATCTCCTCCTTCCTTTCCCTATCTGTTCGCAAATCGCTGCTGCAACATTTATTTTTATTATTTTTTTTTAATCATCAAACGGCTATTATAATCCATGATAATTATAGTTGACCTTTGATACGCAATCTTCGGCCTTTCTATGACTCAAAAACACGTTGATTAATCATCAATTATTACCAATTTAATTCTAACGCGTCAAACATTAGACAAAGTCAACGAATTGCCAAATTTATGATTCAGACTCGATCACTATAAATTGATGGGTTCTGGATCATCTCACCATGCCGAACATTCTATTCCAACTCTCAATTTCACTCAAAAACCTTCTGTTCTTATAACCCAATCACGTTTTTGACTTTACAAGTTGACTGGCCGTTTGTGCTCGTAACAATGTTGTAAGTATAATTATCTTTGTGGGTTTTGATCTTCGGCATTCACACATCAATAGCCCTAAGGTTAATTGGGCTATTGATGTGTGAATCAAACAATTGCAGAAATTAGGGTTCGAATGTCTTAGATTGGGGATAAACTCGTTTTGCATATGATATTTATATTATATAAAGCAGAGATAAATCACAACCACAGGCCTAGGCCAAGTGGTTGTGACTGGTGCTGGTGACCTTAGCCGCCCAGGTTCGAGTCCTGGCTTGGGCGCTTATTTTCCCTTATTTGCATCATTTTTGTTTTACAAACCATATATATATATATATATACATTACATTTAATCTTGTAAATTCATTTTTAATTATTAAAACCTTTTTATAAATTCTAAAAAAATTATATTTATCAAATATGAGGTAAAAGATTTATTTACAATTTTTTAGTTTTCAAAAATTTATTTATTTAATATATATAATAAATAAATCAAGTTTATTCCATTTTATTTATAAAAATCTATAAAAATATCAAAACGATCTTATTAATTTCCACAAAAATTATTTTAAGTTTTTATAACATTAAGCTTCTCAGAAATGATTTTTAATTCTGAAAAATCATTTATTTAGTATTTTTAATCAATTTTTGTTAGTTTTAATCATAATTAAATCATAATAAATCCAATTTTCATCATTTTTGCACCAAAATTTTATACAAATTATTTTTTATCATTTAGAACAGAAATATGATTTTTAAAACAATAATTCTTTAATTTTAGTATTTTTGAATATTAAAGTTAAAATTTGACAAATTGTAATAAATAGATTTAATAATCTATTTTAAAGAAAATAATTTTATAAAAATTATTTTTATACTTTAAACACATTCTTGTGACCATCCTAGATTTAACATTTATAAAAAGATTTTTAGTTATTTATTTACTAAATTTCTCTCAATTGACGAATATTTTTAATAATAATCAAACAAGCATTTATCCCCAATTCGAAGCCCTAGAACTTATACATTTGTAGGCTTGTTAGACTTAGACACATTTATTACCTCATTATAGGGTGATACTTGATACATTTGGGCAACACACTATTTTCAACAGATATAACATTTTACCAAGGTGAGTTTTACATAGCCCCTTTTATTTATCACCATTTTTGGGGTGAAACATGTTATAACATTAACATTTTATTCAATCATCAATGTGTCTATGTGTTTTCTATGTTGCATTATGTCTTGAGCATGATTAGAGTAAGCACCATTCTAGCATAATCATTAACATTGATCAGCCGACGGTATACATTGATAGATCTATTGGACTGACAATCCCACCCGGATACGTGCCTCCTACAAAGGTTACGTGGGTGTTTGTTATCGCATAACATATTCATTGGGACCATAAGTGTATGGTATGTATCATTTTATAACAGTCAACAGGGTTGATTATGCACTCGATTTATTTCTAATATGTTCTCACATATGGGCTAGATTAACATGACACATGAATTGCACAACACTTTATTCATTTTATTATCAAAAACCTATGTAATTCTCACCAACTTATGTTGACCCAAAATACTTTCAAAATTAACATGTTTCAGGTAACAATGAAGCTGAGGCTTGAGTTAGCATTGAGGATTTTACTTGAAGTTTATTTGAAGTTATTGAAGTTGCTATTTGATATTATGTACTTGAATTCTTAGACATTGTTTCACATTTTGGTTATTATGTTTGAATAAATTATTTAAAATTTATGTCATACCATGTGCTACTGAAAACAATCATCAATACGTGGCACCCCGATGTTTCCGCCATCGGTTGGGGTGTTACAGATTGGTATCAGAGCCATGGTTATAGGGAATTAGGTTATTAGAAAAATAATCTAGTCTATAACCATAGGATTTAACAAGTACCTGCTTCTTTTACTTGCTATTCTCTATCTCCCTCCTACTTCTTATCCCTACTTTCATCCCTACAAGAAGGTTACTCTCTGTCAGTGGATCTACTCTTAGACTAATAGGACAAATTCCTCAGGTTTAACCTGAACCCCCTTTGAGATCTCGTCGAAGTTCTAGATCTTAATAACGAACACGTGCAATCTGGAAGGGTGAACGCCTGTATTCTGAGTCTTCTGTCTAGGCTGGCATTGCGCATATATCCCAATCAGACGAGGGACCCGGATGCCTACCTGGGAATTCTCGGGATGAGTGTTCACTTATAGGCTAAAGCATGTCTTCATATGTTATTAGAATCTGGAATCTTTGATAAGTCAACGTTTTCGTTTATTCGTTTTAATTAATGAATAAATGATTACATTCCTTATATATAACCTCGTTCACTTCATTGTGTCCCTTACAGATCATGTCTCCACGTCGCAGCACTCTCCTTAACAATGGCGACAATCAAGATGAAGTGAATGGCAACAACCACAACACCAACCACAACAACAACAAAAACAACAAAGGTGTTGATGCCCGACTGGCTGCGATTATCCACAACTCTGCTCAGGTTACTACTCCTAATCGTCCTGGTAAATACAACTATGGTCAATGCTATGAATGTGGAAACCCAAATCACTACCGTAACCGATGCCCTAAACTAAACCGAGATCAAGACCCTCCAGCTACACAACAACAAGTCCCACCATTTAAATGTTGTTTGCTTTTAATTCTATGACGCTTTTTGATTCAAGTAATAAATTCTAGTATTATCATAACATTTGTGTGCATGCTTGTTTTAATGTGAATTAATTGCTATATCTATAAACATACGTGCTTACTTGTACAACAAATAGTTGACTACCAAAACAACCTACTTAACGATTGGTAGAGGTCATCATGTCTTTCCAACAGTCGGGAGAGGCCCTACCACCTGCTCAACGACTGGAGGAGACTATCAGACCTGCTCAACAATCGGAAGAGTCATAGAAGGACGCAAAACCCTAATGTGAGGTAAATTGGGGATTACGGTCCGGAACGTAATCGTGAATTTACAGGTACGTTAAGGTGGTGTAGAATTCTATCAAGATTTCCGGTAGTTAACCAAATATCTAGTAGTTCATTTAGTAAATCAACTCACACGTAACGCGCCTCCTATCCACGCTATTCGAGACAGGTTACTCTATTCATTGTCATGCCTTAACATAAAATTCTTCAAGTCACACTCGTCCTAATTTTTATCCAATCCCCTTCAACCTTGTGTTTTCAATAAACTTCGGGACGAAGTTCCTAAAAGTAGGGGAGACTGTAACATCACGAAAATTTTTCCCCAAATTTTTCTATAAAACCCTCACCATATATATATATATATATTTTAACCTTAATTTTATACATTTATGCCTAAAGCACAACCTATATATATATATATATATATATATAATAATAATAATAATAATAATAATAATAATTCAGTAAAAAAAAATGATATAACTAAACTGAATTCAGCAATATCTCTAGCCCACTCCCCATTTCCCTTTTGTCACTTGAAGCCCAGTGTCCGGCCCACTAAACCCAGCCCACCCAGCCAAGCCCAACCATTTCAACCTATTTAACAAAAAAAAGAGCCGCTCCACCCGGGGATCGAACCGGACCACACTCATTCACACACACAAGCTTACACCATCTGCTCCACACACATACATTGATTTAAACCTAACTCACTTTATATTAATATACAAATTTTTATCTCCTCCTTCCTTTCCCTATCTGTTCGCAAATCGCTGCTGCAACATTTATTTTTATTTTATTTTTTAATCATCAAACGGCTATTATAATCCATGATAATTATAGTTGACCTTTGATACGCAATCTTCGGCCTTTCTATGACTCAAAAACACGTTGATTAATCATCAATTATTACCAATTTAATTCTAACGCGTCAAACATTAGACAAAGTCAACGAATTGCCAAATTTATGATTCAGACTCGATCACTATAAATTGATGGGTTCTGGATCATCTCACCATGCCGAACATTCTATTCCAACTCTCAATTTCACTCAAAAACCTTCTGTTCTTATAACCCAATCACGTTTTTGACTTTACAAGTTGACTGGCCGTTTGTGCTCGTAACAATGTTGTAAGTATAATTATCTTTGTGGGTTTTGATCTTCGGCATTCACACATCAATAGCCCTAAGGTTAATTGGGCTATTGATGTGTGAATCAAACAATTGCAGAAATTAGGGTTCGAATGTCTTAGATTGGGGATAAACTCGTTTTGCATATGATATTTATATTATATAAAGCAGAGATAAATCACAACCACAGGCCTAGGCCAAGTGGTTGTGACTGGTGCTGGTGACCTTAGCCGCCCAGGTTCGAGTCCTGGCTTGGGCGCTTATTTTCCCTTATTTGCATCATTTTTGTTTTACAAACCATATATATATATACATTACATTTAATCTTGTAAATTCATTTTTAATTATTAAAACCTTTTTATAAATTCTAAAAAAATTATATTTATCAAATATGAGGTAAAAGATTTATTTACAATTTTTTAGTTTTCAAAAATTTATTTATTTAATATATATAATAAATAAATCAAGTTTATTCCATTTTATTTATAAAAATCTATAAAAATATCAAAACGATCTTATTAATTTCCACAAAAATTATTTTAAGTTTTTATAACATTAAGCTTCTCAGAAATGATTTTTAATTCTGAAAAATCATTTATTTAGTATTTTTAATCAATTTTTGTTAGTTTTAATCATAATTAAATCATAATAAATCCAATTTTCATCATTTTTGCACCAAAATTTTATACAAATTATTTTTTATCATTTAGAACAGAAATATGATTTTTAAAACAATAATTCTTTAATTTTAGTATTTTTGAATATTAAAGTTAAAATTTGACAAATTGTAATAAATAGATTTAATAATCTATTTTAAAGAAAATAATTTTATAAAAATTATTTTTATACTTTAAACACATTCTTGTGACCATCCTAGATTTAACATTTATAAAAAGATTTTTAGTTATTTATTTACTAAATTTCTCTCAATTGACGAATATTTTTAATAATAATCAAACAAGCATTTATCCCCAATTCGAAGCCCTAGAACTTATACATTTGTAGGCTTGTTAGACTTAGACACATTTATTACCTCATTATAGGGTGATACTTGATACATTTGGGCAACACACTATTTTCAACAGATATAACATTTTACCAAGGTGAGTTTTACATAGCCCCTTTTATTTATCACCATTTTTGGGGTGAAACATGTTATAACATTATCATTGCAATTCAATCATCAATGTGTCTATGTGTTTTCTATGTTGCATTATGTCTTGAGCATGATTAGAGTAAGCACCATTCTAGCATAATCATTAACATTGATCAGCCGACGGTATACATTGATAGATCTATTGGACTGACAATCCCACCCGGATACGTGCCTCCTACAAAGGTTACGTGGGTGTTTGTTATCGCATAACATATTCATTGGGACCATAAGTGTATGGTATGTATCATTTTATAACAGTCAACAGGGTTGATTATGCACTCGATTTATTTCTAATATGTTCTCACATATGGGCTAGATTAACATGACACATGAATTGCACAACACTTTATTCATTTTATTATCAAAAACCTATGTAATTCTCACCAACTTATGTTGACCCAAAATACTTTCAAAATTAACATGTTTCAGGTAACAATGAAGCTGAGGCTTGAGTTAGCATTGAGGATTTTACTTGAAGTTTATTTGAAGTTATTGAAGTTGCTATTTGATATTATGTACTTGAATTCTTAGACATTGTTTCACATTTTGGTTATTATGTTTGAATAAATTATTTAAAATTTATGTCATACCATGTGCTACTGAAAACAATCATCAATACGTGGCACCCCGATGTTTCCGCCATCGGTTGGGGTGTTACAATACATGAATAATGCACTTACATGTTCGGTATTGCTTTCCTTGATTAGTGAGGTTAGAAAACTCTTAACGGATGACTAACTTATCTTAAGAAGATTCACATGAGATCATATCAGCTGCTCGCTAATAAACGACTTGAGGTGGTTAACATGTTGTTCGTGTTAACTTTCCATATAGTTGTCATGTTAGGATGCCCGAAAGGGACACTAACTGTCGGACAATGGGAATGTTGATCACACACATTTATTTCATATGATACGTAGATGACATGCTAGGATTGATATATTATATTCTATATAGTTATATTTTGTATTTAGAGTCTTATATATTAATTAGATAATTTAGAATTAATTTAGTTTAAAACAAACTTTCACTGTCTTTTCCTACTGGTAAATTGAGGACAGAGTTTAAGTACAATCGCTCTGCGCGCGTCCATGGATCGATATTTGGTTTTATCTGTACATTACTACATATATGACAGGGTACACATGCCCTATTGTGTGTTTTAATATTAAGGTCTAAACCATTTTTATAAATATTAAAGAAGAAATGTGTGTTATTTCATTGCTAAATTATGCGTACTAGCACGCATGTCAGAGCACATGTGTCCATGCAAAAGGCCAAAGGCTTTTAATGAAATAAAACCCAAAAGAGATCATATGCATCCAAAAAGAGGCCTATGTGGATAGTAAAATAGACCCTTCAGTGTCCAAAACCTTAAAAACCTATATCTTTTGAAATCTTCAAGAAATCATTAGATTTGTATATTATATCCACCTCTTATAAAAGGATCTATTATTTTCGTTTATCAATCCAATCCCAGTTCAGATCTCAAATATTAGGGCAGATACTGTGAAATATGTGGTAAGGAAACTGCCTGCTTGAAGCTGGTACTGCATATAACATTATGATTTGATTGTGACTTGTTGAGCGTTCATAAATAATGCACTAAAACATGATAACTTAAATATCATGGGTGGTTATACAATAAGGTCGGGGACATAAGGGTTTAAATGGATCAAAATATTGGCAATCGCTCGGACCAGCTAAATTAACTATGTGCTAATAAGTATAGTTGGCCTGAGTTTCAGTGATTAGATCCCGTAAGAAACTCCTATTCAAGATGTGAATATCGTTGAGTTAAATTCTTATTATTATTATTTTAATCATTCGTTTTTGCTAAATTTATTTTTGTTATATTTATAAAAAAATTATAACCATTTTATGAGAAATTATTTAAAAATTTCAAGATTAAAATTCTTAAAAATTGGGCTTTCGGATTCCTATGGAAGTGAATTCTCGAGTAGGCCCATTGTAAACTTGGTGGGCCCACATACACAAAATGAGATTTAGGTTTTCCTTTTTCGGGTTCATACCCATTTAGCTGAAAACCTCATCCCTGTTTCTCATCTACTCCCAAAATTCAAAAAATCCTCTTTCACTTTGTCTTCAATAACTTCAAAACCTATGTCGATCGATTGAAGGTAAAAATCCCATCTTGTGTTTATAATACTTGATTAGTTTCAGGTTTGTTCATTCATTAAGTATTATAAATAGTAATCGGTGTTTTGGATGGCGGCACATGGTGGTTTTTGATGACCGGTGGATGGTGGGTGTTGATAGGTGATAATGGTGATTGGAGGAAGATGATTGTTGAATAATGGTGGTGCATGGTGATCAACGGCAGGGTGTACTTTCAGATGATGATGATTAGGGTGCACGACTTCCAAGGGAGAGAAGATAATATATTGTTTTCGGATTTTTGATATAAATTGATTATCTGGAAATCTGTTCGAAATTCAAAATAAAATCCAAAACTGAGTTCTCGGATATTGAAATCGAAAATAGGTTATCGGTTTTGAACAAGTCAAAGCCAAAAATTGTGTAGGATCGACTTTCAGGTCACCCGACAATCACGAGCTTGACTATTCAGAGTGCGGAATCCTCTAAAAAGGTTCGGATAACAGAAATGACAATGAAGCAAACACAAATGAGGTATCAACACACACAAAATATAAAGGTTGTATTGATTAATAAAAAATAGAGCTCGGGTGTTTACAATGATTATCCCAGACCTTCAGACCTTGGGAAGGGTGTTTGGAGGCTGTGTGATGTGACAACTAATGATTAGGGCAATGATTGGATGCTTTTATACCCATTCTACTCGTGCAGACAATTACAGGCGATTAGGATCCTATGCCATATGCAATTACATGCGAGTAGGGCCTAATCACATGCATAACAGGCGATTTGGTAGCCTAATCGCCTATAATAACTTGTAATCGCCTGCAGCATCAATCAAGTCCCAAAACGCTTACTAACACACCCAAACACCCAAAATACTATCCAACATCATGTATACTAGCCTAGGGACATCATGTACTAACAAAATGAGATATAAACTGAAAAGTCATTAGAATTTCCGAAAACTCAAATTGAGTTTAAAATTTCGGAATACAATTGAGGTTTTTAGATTTGGATATCAAGAACCTATTGAATCGATAGCCAAGTTCTTCGAAACATCCAAATGTTCAAAAACAAACATACAAACATAAATTTCCGTAAACTAATATTATCTACGAAAAATCATTTGGTCTTGAATGAATAATATAATTTGGATTCGTTGTTTGACCAAGTTTACGGTTAAACTTCTGGTTTTTATTTAGAACTTGAATCAAATTTTTATTTGCTTGGTTTTGTGCATTAATGGCTGATTAGAAGGTGCCGACGATGTAGCAGTTGAGGCGGGAAAAGCAAAAAGAGGACCAAAAACTGGATTCGTCACTGAACACAATGTTAATTATTTGCTGGATCCGCCGGAGAAGAGGAAGACGTTATTCTATTCAATGATCGTTGGGTTAAATCTTTGTCGAATTACTCATGCTGTTCGAGAGAATCCTCCTGTGTGCAAATCGTGGATTGAAGATTTTTGGGGAATGAAAGAGTCATCAAGAGGGGGGAAGTTCAAGTCATTGCCTCAACAATTCAAAACAAGGAGGTGATTGTGTCTGAGCAAGTTATTCGGGAAGTACTGTTATTTGGAGATCTAGCAGAACATCCCGTTCTTTATCCCGATGAAGATATGAAAGGTGTATTAAGAAGAATGAGCTTGAAGGTGGTTACCCAACAGTGCAGAAGAAACTCATGCACCCATACTGGAGATTTTTGGTGCATGTGTATATTATGTGTATTTTAGGAAAAAAGGTGGACCTGACTCCATCAACAAGAACCAAGCTTCCGGAGTTGTGGCTTTGGTTATGAATTGGGACTACAACTATTCTAAGTATATGTTCGGAGAGATGTTGGGGAACGTAAAGGATGTAAAGAAGAATCTATTCATGATGTATCCGATGTTTATTTAGATGATTTTGGATGCAAAATACAAGAGCTTGGAAAGAACTATTGGGAGTTTTGATGCGAAGATGATGGGACGAAATGTTTTCGGTCTTATTAGTCAAGGAAGAAAAGGTGCAAAGGAGGTATACAAAAAAGAGATTCCTCTTGAGAAGTTCAGGCATTTCTCAGAAGTTGCTTTGCCATAACCAGAACCAGAACAAAGTGTGAATGTGTCGATTGCTAAAGATCACGATGTGCAGATAATAAATCCACCTATAGGTTCCGGGGAAGAAACTGTTATTGAAAATATTGATTTGTCTGATGATAAACTGTATGATGTGTGTGGATGATAAAGTGAATGAAGAGAAAGAGCAAGAACAACATGAGTTGGAACAGCAAAC
The DNA here is from genome assembly GCA_030844895.1 of Ambrosia x helenae. Classification (NCBI taxonomy): domain Eukaryota; kingdom Viridiplantae; phylum Streptophyta; class Magnoliopsida; order Asterales; family Asteraceae; genus Ambrosia; species Ambrosia x helenae. The sequence continues at coordinate 22,691,103 of CM061232.1, read as the reverse complement.
AGAGACAAAAAAAAAAAAAAACAACTCAATTCTAATCGTATTTTTTGAATAATTTATTCTTTTTACTTAATTCGTATTCGATTCGAATTCGATTAAAAGTTGGCCAATTCGTATTTAAATAAAAAAAAACTCAATTCTAATTTGATTCGAATTCGTATTAGAAACTCGAATTCGATGCGAATTCGAATAAATTCGTTTAAGGTTAAGACTTAAGTTATGGGCTTTAGCTAGGCTTGGGGTTAGTAATTGGCTAATTTATGACTTAGGTCAAATTCATAGATTAGCCCATGTTCTAAAGTTATAGTGTGTATATAATTATATATAATATATATGTATTATTTTTATTTGAATTCCGAATCGAATCGAATTTAAAATCATAAATTCGTATTTGATTTACTGAACTCGAATTGAATCAAATTCAAATTCGAAGTCTTGATCATCAAATAGAATTCTTGATAATTGGATTAAATCGAATTTTGAATTTTTCGAATTTGAATCAAATTCTGAACACCCATACTGAGGAAGTTGTGGAGATGGAGCCTCGGAAAACGAATATCATAGTATTACCTAAAAATCCATTTGCTTCTTTTGTTCATACAGAACCAGGAAGTTCAAATGGAGCACGTGGAAGTTCTTCAGGTGATGAGATAAAAGGAAAGTCAACGATGCTTGAAGATTCGGTAGATGAGTTTGAAGATGCTGATGTTGTTGATTTGAAAAGAAGAGTGATTGTGTTGGAACAGAAACATATTCTTAAAGATGTACGAATTATTAATCTTAAAGAAACTGTTAAAGAAAAGGACAAACATATTAAAGAGCTTCAAGGTAACCTGGGAAACGTTTTGGCCATTGAACTGACTTAGCTCAAAAGCTTGAGAACAGATTTGGATCAGAATTCAAGGAGAAAAACCTTCCACGGATGAGTCAAGAAACTAGTGATGTTGAGGCAGAATCTACTGAGAATGAAGGAGTGGCATTGGAAGATGAAATCGGAAGTGATTTTGAAGATTCTGATGTTATTGCTGCTGAAGGTTTGAGAAAGTATTTTGCAAATGAAATCAGACCTAACATAAGCAAGAAAGATGTTCATCCACGAAAGAAGATTGTGCTGCCTAATCTATAATCTATAATACATTATAAAGGAGGAGTGATGTACAACATAGTCATTTTTATTTCTGTACAACTTAATAAGCAACATGTACAACATATTTAAGCAAGAAATTTAAGGGTATAATGGGGATAATGGTGACAGTTAAGACACTTAGAAGGGCATTATAGTCATTTCATCAAGCTTTTATAGTTAAGAACTAAAAACTTCTTCCATACCTACCCTTGAGTCACCTATTGAGAACTGAGAAGCCCGTGTCAGTTAACCTCTAACCATAGTATCCAATTAAACCCTGCAAATGAATCGTCCTACTTTCTATTCATCCTTCTAAATTCACCTTGCGTTTCCACTCTTGAATGAATTTCTCACAGAAGATCAATTTCATCCTTCTTATACACTCCATATCCGATTTCATCCTTCACACAGAAGATCAATTACGATGAGCACCAATTCAGATGATCAATTAAACATGACCGATCTCAGTTCCACTCCCCCTCATTCAACCACCGGTAATTATTACTCGTATATTCTCCATCGATGTTTTACGTATACCGATTTTGGTAAAGTTTTTGTTTTTCAATTTGTAAGTGTCGAGGATCGTGTTAGTGTTAAGATCTACAGGTATTGAATTTTTTTTTGTTTATTTTGTTGTGTTTATTGGATTGCTTTCATAATTTGTCATGTGTTTTGAGTTTATTTGCATAACTTGAGCATTAATATTGTGTATTGGGGCATTATGTTGAGAGACAGTAATTGGTACACATAGTATCGTAATTGAATTTCAGAAATTATCACTCACAGACCAATTATTTTGCTACTTTTGATTTAATATTGATGAGCTTTGAACCCTAATGTCTATTGCCTTATTGAAAGAAGAATTGTGGGTAAGGATTTGATAATCTTGTCTGATTGATGTTTTCTAAAAACAGAGTTTTGGTTGTGATCAGGTGAGAAGGAGTATTATGAGAAACAGTTTGCTATGTTGAAGTCTTTTGAAGAAGTTGATGCTATTGAATTAGCTGATGGGGTTGATTAGGGGTTGGATGAACAGGTTATGCAAGAAAGAGCTATGAACATATCTAATTATGCAAGCATTCTGTTACTTGCATTTGAATTGGAGAACTACAAGGTAAAATCTGGCATATCCTGCTGAAACCGCTTGATTCATATTGGTTTGATTCTAACTCGGCAATTCTAAAAGTTAGAAAGGAAAATAGAATTTAACACTGTTGAATTTGAATGCAAACCCGGGCAAGAACGGGCTTTGTTAATGATGATACTGGCATGAATAAGTTTTTGGATATATTCAGTCAATAGTTTCACAAATGGTTTCATCGGGCTATAATACGTACCATATCAAAACTCGTGATCTTGTATTGAATTATGATGTACTTTTGCAGAATTTGACAAGTAGAACATTAGTGGATGATGTGGGATGAGGAGAATGATTGCTGCCTCTGTTCATTTTTGTCATATGTAGTGAATTTGATGGACTATTCACAGCAGTGCACCAATGTTGGAGCTAAACGAAATCAGGCCATGAGCAAGTCAAACAGGAGGATGATATCACAGAAGGTTTTTTTTTTTTTTTTTTTTTTTTTGAATTCCAGGAAAACGAAAATCTGGATATATCTTTGTTAGTGTGTCACATATAAGAATGAAAGTTGTCTCTCTCATATGCTTTTCAAAATTATATCTTTTTTTTTTCATGTCCAAATTCTTGAAATTATTACTTTCAGACGTTAATCAAAGTGAAACAAATCATTTTATAAAAGCGAACTCAAAGCTTGTCATCCTAAAATGTTTGAATAGAATTAGCTTCTTTTGTCCGCAATAAGAAATAAAGCTTTTTATGAATAACTATTTTACGAGTAATAAACTCAATCATAAAAAAATGCTTTCTTGAAAGTAAAACTCTGGTCATATCAAAACGGTTCGATTTGTTAACGCTGTTTCCAAACAGGATCTTGTTGCTAAGTTCAAATCCCGGTTACGCACCAAAGAGCTTGGAATGGCGATAAAGATCACGGTGGCGTTCGTGTTGGCACCAAAATTTATCTCTTAAAGTGGACAAAGGGTGATAACCAGATGACCGCGCTTTTCTGTAAGTTTCTTAACTCAAACCTGTTGCATATAATATTCCAAAGTATAAGTGTCACACCCCGACTTTTCCCTCGTCGGTTGTGACGTTTGATAGCTTCGCCACGCAGCGGAAAGTTGCATCTAAGACTCTTATTTCCTGAACGCCATTTCTAACCCTCTAGGATCCCCGATCCCAAGACGTCACCTACTCCAACCGTGCCGTTACCAAAGTTTAAACCTGAAAGACATACTTAAAAAGTCAACATATAATGCTGGTGAGTTCATAAGTTTGTATAAAATGTTACCGAAATGTTACAAAGTTCAATCCTGTCAATACTATGTCAATGTTACCAAAGTACGCTAGCTAGGCGTATGTTTTATTACTACTACGATTGGAAAACCATTACTAGACACGTTTAGCAATGTTTAGCAATGTTCAGCCCGAATGTTCACCATGCTACCAATGTTACCAGTTCGAGACAATATGCACCCGCCCGGCCCTCCAAGCCGACGAGTGGGGCAGGTCACGCCCAATAGATCTATCCACATTTCCCGTTGTGCTTCCCCGCACATTCATGGTTTTCCAAAATAGTTTAGCGCATGTTTTCTCCCCCAAAAGTTAAAGCTGTAAAAGTGGGGCCATGAACTCACGCAACCCGTTTCATTTTCCAAAACTTTGTTTTGCTTTAAATTCCTCAATTTTCATAAAAGAAGCATGTCTTCTCCCGAAAACATTTACAAAAACAGTAAAAAGTGGGGTCATGAACTCACCTTAATTTCCGTGCTAAGCTAGCAAACAAAGCCTGAAACCTCGACCGACTTCCTCGTTCCCTAATTACCAACAAAAGACACCTTAACAGTCTATCACACATAAGCCTAGCTTATTAACCGCCTAAAAGATAGTCTATTCGACTGTCTAGACTCGTGTGTACCAACACGAGTCTTAAAACGTTTCAACTCGATGAACCGACCATAACTTATCTTAATTCACGAGTTACATGGAACATAGTACACAAGTTGCACACTTGTTACTATTTGTGTATAAACCATGTTGGAGTAGTACCCCGAAACGTATAATTATCCTGAATCGTAGCTTGCCTCATAAATCATATAAATGTATTTGTTTTGTGTAATTATGTTTTTGAAAATACTTCTTGAGGAACTACAAATTTAGTTATTAAAACCGATTAATAACATTTGTTACTTTTTCTCAAATATTGTTTGGAAATCATCTTTATTGTTCCGAATAAATAGTCCTTAAAGGCATTTCGATTTGTATATAATAATGCATTAGTCCAAAGCACTTATGGGAATTTATTTATAAAAGTGGCAGTTCGTTGCGCTTTAATTTTATAAAAATTTGGGCAGAGTTTCCCCTGTTTTTGTACAAACCAGACAACACCCGTTGTCTTCAATTTTCCCCAAAAATCAACTTTCAAACACAATTTCTCAAATCCTTTTATCCACAACTTCGATTCATGAGACTGTATACGTTTCGTCACCCATGTACGCTTTTATATATATATATATATATATATATATATATATATATATATATATATATATATATATATATATATAATATAGTCCAACGATATAGTCCAATGTTATTTAGTCCGATGTTCGATATCATAAGTCATGTTAAGTTAACGGTTTACCAAATCGTTCGTAAGATAATATAGTTACGGTCTATTATTATCATTCGGTCCATTCGCGAGTTAAAACTAATTCGTCCATATCAATATATTTATAAATTTATAATATTCATAAATACAATAATATTTACAAATATATAAATTTATAAATACATGAAATCTATAAAAATATAATAATAAACACGAAATCAAGTATAACAAATCGCACACGCATAACAGGGAACCGCCTCGAACTACGTGTAGACCGGAACGTTTGACCCGATGACCAACTTGACCGCTCGCTAACCGAACTAAACCACGTGACCAAGGTTGACTGGTTGACCGCACTGAACCTGACCCGAGTCCCGAGTTTCGAGTGGAACCCTAACCCAAATCTAACTAGATCTGACCGGCAGTTGACCAGACCCAGTCTCGAGCCCCGACCCATACATAACCGGACCTGACCAACTATCCAAATCCATATCTGACCCGTGACTTGAACATAACAGAACCTAAACATGAACGAGACCCAAATGAGCCGAATCCAACCATAACCACGAGCCAAGGCCACTACCATCTGTAGAAACTGAGAGCCACCCAACATCATCTGAACAAAACCACAATCCAACTCAGCTACCATCGATCGGACCTGACAAGCCACCGGAGCACAACCAACCCATCAGACCACCTTAATCACCATTAGGCCAACCATAACCGGACCAACCGGTCTTGTACACCATCGGTAGAACCATCCTGGTCCGACACCAACCAGCCAAAACAACCAAACAGATAACCAAGACCCTAACCCGTAACCACCCTTACCATTGCCGAGCTACAACCTACCCCCAACCGGTCTGCAACAAAAACCCACCACAAACACAACCACATCGGACCACCATCACAGCTTAACCACCCTTGCCGAGACCACCACCGCCACCGTCAGTCACCACCATCAATTAAAGCCCTCACCTTCGGACCTCCATTGCATCGCTTCCATAACGAACCGGCCCTCAACCACCTGCCGAAAACCACCACCCCAGACGCTCGGGTTTCGAAACCACCACACCGCCTCCACCAAGTCCGGTGGAGGTCGGCCGCTGTTGCTGTTATGAGGGGCGGGAGAGGGAGCGACCAAGAGGAGATGAGGGTGAGGTTAGAGAGAGAGAGAGAGTAGGGTTTAATTAAGGGTGGTGGCTGCAAAGAATGAAAGGTAAGGGAAGAAGTGGGGTTTTTATAGTTAGGGTTTGTTGGTAGGTGAGGTATACCGCGTATCTGAACCCGTTCTAAACGTTTCGTGCCTCGGTTCGTGTTTTGGTTCAATAATAAATTGCAAAAGTTAGTCGTTTGCATTCATAATTAAATATAAAAATAAACCGACCAAAAATATAAATATTTTCGTTATCCGACACGTGCTTTCAGAACACGCGTTTAAATTGCGTTAAAAGATTCGATCACAGTTTCCTTTGTTAAAACGACCCGTTAACCTCCGAAACTTAATAATTTAAATTTTCCAAAATAAATAGTTACTTATAATCACATCGGTATTTATCAAAAGTTGCCGGTTGTCACATTCTCCCCGTGTTACAGAAATTTTGTCCTCAAAATTTTGGGTAGGATATCATCCAAGAACCAATGGTAGTACAACAAAAATAGTCAACGGACTTGCCGGTACAAATGGCACAAGATAAAGTTCCAAAATCGACTGAATGCAAAGTGTAGACAATAACTTTGTCCATAATACTATTGGAGCACCCAAACGAAGCAACTAGTGCACCAGCTTTTTCATTATACACCGCATGGTGTGTCTGGATTTAAGGCAATAACATACAAGTTGACGAAAGTGAGGCATGCCAATAAAGATCACTCATCATTCCAATTCGATTGAATATTCACCGTAAGGTGCTGTATGAGTTCCCAATCATTTGTTTCAACCGAATTGTTGACTTTAAAGAAATTCATCGACGAAGTATCAAAAGATTCATTGCCCACAATAGCCTACATATCAAGACTAGAAGAGAAACATCACGAGCAACGTAATGATAAAACAAATCATTAATGAAACAATTATTTAATGTGAAGTCCTACGATGGACCTTCACAAATTTAAAGAATTCAAACATGCAACAGTTGACACGTGTACAAAAATACGTGTCTAATTCTGTGGAAGAAAATAAGGAATCAACAAAAATTAGATTCCTTTACGATAGAATGTTGAAGACCACAAACACAAAGGAAGAGAGATGTAAATCGTGTCCAAAGATATAACTAGGTTCTAAAACAGGAACCTTAGAAGCTCAAGAAACAAGATCATCAAGATCTTAAACTGGTTTAAAAAAAAATAGCAAAGTCACAAATGATACGAATAGGGGAGAATTGGCAATCACGTCTGCAACAACAAAAGAATGAATACTCCTTATCAATTATTTATATATATACACAATACATAACATTGTATATACCCTCATGATAGATATTCTTAGAATTATCAAGTGCCTGTAAATTCGCAATAACGTGACGTCTACGTTATCAAAAGTTTACCTCACCAGATCATCCTATTAACCTCCATCATGAGTATATCACAAGCACTCATTACATCCACACAGTAACACGTACATATATTACATAATATAATGTTTGTTGAATGCGCCACCTTTCCCAGTGCTCTTCCCGTCCGCATTCCAGTTTCTCAGCATCATCGGCAAAACGAGGTGCCTCATCAAGACATTTCTGACCCAAGTTGACCCTGACGACATAGCATGCTCCGAACCAGGGATGCGAGACCGCAGATGCTGCAACAATCCCTTTGCCAACTCGTCCAACTAACGCGACACGTGTGAGCGTTCTAGATACGTCCAAGCTTGAGTCGACAACCATTGGCGATACGTATTATTAACAAAACGTACTTATATATACTTTATGAAAATGCGCACGATATATAAGCAAGTAAATTGTTCCTCATACCAAGAAACAATGACTCAGTTAACTCTATGTGAATAACCACTCTGATATCTAAAGTGATGAGTCACCAGTGAGGTATGCCTAACCACCACGTGTTATTATCCTTTCTATATACCCTTATAGAAAAATACTGACTATTCACACAAGAAAAGTATATGTTTCTTACGACGAAGAAACGTACGTTGAGCTAGTGTAACACACCACTAGTAATGTAACTTGTTTGGCAACGGTTGGAATTCTAGTTCCTAGGCATTCATACTAAATATTGTGTCTTAGAAATTTTGGTCCCAATCTCAAAACAACCTCAGGTTAAAGCCTAGATATCTACACAGACACCTAATTCGCTAAAACCTATGGCTCTGATACCAAACTGTCACACCCCGACTTTTCCCTCGTCGGTAGTGACGTTTGATAGCTTCGCCGCGCAGCGGAAAGTTACATCTTAGACTCTTATTTCCTGAACGCCATTTCTAACCCTCTAGGATCCCCGATCCCAAGACGTCACCTACTCCAACCGTGCCGTTACCAAAGTTTAAACCTGAAAGACATACTTAAAAAGTCAACATATAATGCTGGTGAGTTCATAAGTTTGTATAAAATGTTATCGAAATGTTACCAAGTTCAATCCTGTCAATACTATGTCAATGTTACCAAAGTACGCTAGCTAGGCGTATGTTTTATTACTACTACGATTGGAAAACCATTACTAGACACGTTTAGCAATGTTCAGCCCAAATGTTCAGCATGCTACCAATGTTACCAGTTCGAGACAATATGCACCCGCCCGGCCCTCCAAGCCGACGAGTGGGGTAGGTCACGCCCAATAGATCTATCCACATTTCCCCGTTGTGCTTCCCCGCACATTCATGGTTTTCCCCGGGACTTTGAAAGATCGTATAGCAATGCAAAGTTAAAACCATAGCATGACATATGTTACCAAAATAGTTTAGCGCATGTTTTCTCCCCCAAAAGTTAAAGCTGTAAAAGTGGGGCCGTGAACTCACGCAACCCGTTTCATTTTCCAAAACTTTGTTTTGCTTTAAATTCCTCAATTTTCATAAAAGAAGCATGTCTTCCCCCGAAAACATTTACAATAACAGTAAAAAGTGGGGTCATGAACTCACCTTAATTTCCGTGCTAAGCTAGCAAACAAAGCCTGAAACCTCGACCGACTTCCTCATGCCCTAATTACCAACAAAGGACACCTTAACAGTCTATCACACATAAGCCTAGCTTATTAACCGCCTAAAAGATAGTCTATTCGACTGTCTAGACTCGTGTGTACCAACACGAGTCTTAAAACGTTTCAACTCGACGAACCGACCATAACTTATCTTAATTCACGAGTTACATACAACATAGTACCCAAGTTGCACACTTGTTACTATTTGTGTATAAACCATGTTGGACTAGTACCCCGAAACGTATAATTATCCTGAATCATAGCTTGTCTCATAAATCATATAAATGTATTTGTTTTGTGTAATTAAGTTTTAGAAAATACTTCTTGAGGAAATACAAATTTAGTTATTAAACCGATTAATAACATTTGTTACTTTTTCTCAAATATTGTTTGGAAATCATCTTTATTGCTACGAATAAATAGTCCTTAAAGGCATTTCGATTTGTATATAATAATGCATTAGTCCAAAGCACTTATGGGAATTTATTTATAAAAGTGGCAGTTCGTTACGCTTTAATTTTATAAAAATTTGGGCAGAGTTTCCCCTGTTTTTGTACAAACCAGACAACACCCGTTGTCTACAATTTTCCCCAAAAATCAACTTTCAAACACAATTTCTCAAATCCTTTTATCCACAACTTCGATTCATGAGACTGTATACGTTTCGCCACCCATGTACATTTATATATATATATATATATATAATATAGTCCGACGATATAGTCCAATGTTATTTAGTCCGATGTTCGATATCATAAGTCATGTTAAGTTAACCGTTTACCAAATCGTTCGTAAGATAATATAGTTACCGTCTATTATTATCATTCGGTCCATTCGCGAGTTAAAACTAATTCGTCCATATCAATATATTTATAAATTTATAATATTCATAAATACAATAATATTTACAAATATATAAATTTATAAATACATGATATCTATAAAAATATAATAATAAACACGAAATCAAGTATACCGAATCGCACGAGCATAACAGGGAACCGCCTCGAACTACGTGTAGACCGGAACGTATGACCCGATGACCAGCTTGACCGCTCGCTAACCGAACTAAACCACGTGACCAAGGTTGACTGGTTGACCGCACTGAACCTGACCAGAGTCTCGAGTTTCGAGTGGAACCCGAACCCAAATCTAACTAGATCTGACCGGCAGTTGACCACACCCCGGTCTCGAGCCCCGACCCATACATAACCGGACCTGACCAACTATCCAAATCCATATCTGACCCGTGACTTGAACATAACAGAACCTAAACATGAACCAGACCCAAATGAGCCGAACCCAACCATAACCACGAGCCAAGGCCACTACCATCTGTAGAAACTGAGAGCCACCCAACATCATCTGAACAAAACCACAATCCAACTCAGCTACCATCGATCGGACCTGACAAGCCACCGGAGCACAACCAACCCATCAGACCACCTTAATCACCATCAGGCCAACCATAACCGGACCAACCAGTCTTGTACACCATCGGTCGAACCATCCTGGTCCGACACCAACCAGCTAAAACAACCAAACAGATAACCAGGACCCTAACCCGTAACCACCCTTACCATTGCCGAGCTACAACCTACCCCCAACCGGTCTGCAACCAAAACCCACCACAAACACAACCGCATCGGACCACCATCACAGCTTAACCACCCTTGCCGAGACCATCACCGCCACCGTCAGTCACCACCATCAATTAAAGCCCTCACCTTCGGACCTCCACTGCACCGCTTCCATAACGAACCGGCCCTCAACCACCTGCCAAAAACCACCACCCCAGACGCTCGGGTTTCGAAACCACCACACCGCCTCCACCAAGTCCGGTGGAGGTCGGCCGCTGCTGCTGTTATGAGGGGCGGGAGAGGGAGCGACCAAGAGGAGATGAGGATGAGGTTAGAGAGAGGTTAGAGAGAGAGAGAGAGTAGGGTTTAATTAATGGCGGTGGCTGCAAAGAATGAAAGGTAAGGGAAGAAGTGGGGTTTTTATAGTTAGGGTTTGTTGGTAGGTGAGGTATACCGCGTATCTGAACCCGTTCTAAACGTTTCGTGCCTCGGTTCGTGTTTTGGTTCAATAATAAATTGCAAAAGTTAGTCGTTTGCGTTCGTAATTAAATATAAAAATAAACCGACCAAAAATATAAATATTTTCGTTATCCGACACGTGCTTTCAGAACACGCGTTTAAATTGCGTTAAAAGATTCGATCACAGTTTCCTTTGTTAAAACGATCCGTTAACGTCCGAAACTTAATAATTTATATTTTCCAAAATAAATAGTTACTTATAATCACATCGGTATTTATCAAAAGTTGCCGGTTGTCACAATAAGCCTTTTGAAAGTGGATCAACCTGACCGATCGATTTTGATTAATATGAAACGTTACATGTTATGACAGACATGTATAGTGGTTAATTTAAATTATTTGAATCAGTTTTTTTTTTTTTTTTTTTTTTTTTTTTTTTTTTTTTTTGTAATGATATCTTGTGTGCAGTAGGTTTTTCCATGACTAGAAGTTACTATGTGAGCTTTCGTGTGTGTGGACTTTGTTAATGGCATGATGATGCTAATATGTATGCTTGAATAATGATATATGTATGTGTTTCGAGTAGAAGTGATTCCATAATCCATTCCTTTCTTCCTGTAAATTGTGTTTTTAATATGTATTAACTCTATTTTTCTTATATTTTAAGGCTATGTTGGGACTCTTGAGTATTCACATTAAAGAAAGTAGTTTTTGTCATAGTTCAAACAAACAATACAGATGATATCATAACCGTAATTGCGTTAGGAAAACTCTAGGAAATCATAAAATACATGTGCATAATTTTTTATGTAAGTTACTTAAGAGAACCATGATGGATTCAGTTAGTTTAAGATAATCTTCTTGTTATCAACTAAACAAAATCTTATGATGAGGTGTGGTTAATACAATTTTAAGATTCATTTTTTAAAGCAACCTAGGTGCCACTCAGATTTCGTCGCTGTACATCATTTACAAGTTTTTTTTGCCCTTACCCATTCAAAGAATCAAAGTTTACACTGCACACATACCCCCTCCTTTAACAGTCATAGCAGCTTCAAGCTGCGACTTGAGATATAGGGTTTTAGGAGTAGCATCGGGTAGGACCAAGTAGACCTGATGGTGCAAGAGAACGATGGTGGCGGCGTTGGCTAAAACTAAGGTTCCGGCTTGATGGTGAAGGTGCTTTTGGGTTTTGAATCAGTGGCTTCATGACGGTTGTCCGTTAGAATTTTGCTTGGCGATAACAGTATAAAGAGTTCAGAAGAGGTTTCCCATCTTCTTTGTAAATGCTACAATCAAGGAAATATGTTTATGGCTTCTGACTCCTCTCATTAGCCTGTAATTCATATGTGTATATACATATAGGAACATAAACATGACATGACATGAGATTGAATTTAATGGTAAACTTTGAAAACAAAACCAAAATTTGTAGGCTAAGTTTTTGATAATTACATTGAAGTTTATATGAATTACTACAGTTCATAATAATTGAAAAAAGACTATGAAGAGCTAAAAGCTTTTATAAGTGACATCTCAAGGTCCTCTGTGCAGGTACTATATACATAATTATATGCAAATATGTATATGCATTCGCAAGTATCTATTGTGACTAGATGCGAAAAGAATGGTCGCGTTGCCCTTAGTGTGTTTTCCTATGTCTGCTTGGCCTTTTTCTTGGCCGTTGTTTCTTTACTTAAATTTCTGGTACTTTTTTTGGATTCCATAACTAACACCTTGATACCGAACTAAAACCACAAATTTGGATCATGTTCTAAATTTGACATTAGAAAAAAAAAACAATATGACCCTACAATAAAAAAAAAAACCAAAACAAAATTTCAGTCATGATCCTATGAGGCGGCATAACAGGCACACCCGCAGCAACGCGCGGGCATTTCTACTAGTAAATCTAAAGAAGACTCACTGGATCAAGATCAACCTGATAGGTAATTGGTGGAAACCGGTAAAGATCGTTTTGACCTGTATGGAGATCGATCAGGAATAAAGAGTTGGATGCTTAGTGAAGAAAGGACAAGTGGATCATGAAGAGAAATAGTGGGAAGATTAAGTATTACAGTAAAATATTTGACTTTGAAACGTGGACTAAGGTTGATCTAAGAGAGTTGCTAAAAGCTTCTTATCGTGAAGAGCTGCGGACCAATACAAGGAAAGGAATTTTGATGTACAAGAGGCTGGAGGATAATGCAAGAAATAACTTTAGAGATACGAAAACTACTGATTCTTGGGTCAGAACGTATGGTCAAGTATATCATCAAGCTGGACAAAGAATGAAGGCAATTATGTGGCCGGCAACTAGAAAAGAGAAAACGGTTCCTATCGATCGAGATCTTCCGGATGATTCATTGGCAAGTTTTAAGTTCTGGGTATAAGATCCGATTACAGGTGATGTTGTGATTACTTATGATGATGCAGAGTATCGAGTTTGCGATCCTACAGATCTGATGAGATTTGATGAACGAGATATTCAGTTGTTATCGAAGAATCAGATAAATGTTGCAGAAGACTATAAGAAGTGTGTTAAGTCATTTACTAGTGTAGTAGGAATTGTTATTGGAATGAAAATGTGGGCAGGAAAAAGGAGTATAGTCGAAACAAGATTGTTTTGGCAAAAGGAGGAAGCTTTGATTGAAAATAAAGTGTAGATACACGTTTTGCGACTACTGCTATTGGATTGCACATACAATTCTATTTTGCCAAAAGCGTGAGGTTGAATGTTGAATAGAAACAGGTCGAAGGTGATTAAATATGGTCGAAGGTAGAAGGAACAGGTCGAAAGGAGAGGTTTGTAGAAGTGTGTGCTGATTCGCCCAAACTTTGGGGCGAACCTGCACATTCGACCCTACGAAGGGGCGAATGTGCAGGTCTATATATATGTTGATTTTCATTTTCATGTAAAGTTTTGGTCATTAGTTTCCCTCCTTCGATCTGGTTTTCTCCCTAGGGTTTTTGTTAAGTCTGATTTGTGTCGTTATCATTATAAACAACATTTTGTAACGATTATCAAAGATGTTTATGAATGAAAAAGGAATGTTTAAAGTGATTTGTGCGTTTTGCTGATTATGTTATCATTTCGTAACTGATTCAGGGATTCCGCACCTGAAATGGTATACTTGTTTGATCAATATCTTTGTTTTTGACAATCCGATCCACATACAAAGTGGTATCAGAGCCATAAGGATCAAACAAGTACGAATTGATAATATTTGAGTTGATTTGGACCTATTTTTGATCAAATTTTTTTTGTTTTCATAGAACAATGGTTTTTGATGAACATTGATTGATTTGGACTAGTTTTCATGGATAAAATCTAGAATTCTCTTCATTAAACTTGTTCCAAATCAATTCCGAAGCAAAACCTGCAAAACATCATCAAAATTAATCAAAGTTTGAAAAATTGAGGTCAAATTAACTGATTTTTAAAGAATAACCGTTTTTCAAAATGAAAGGGTCGAACCTAGGGGAGAACGGTCGAAAGTGTGAGTTTTAGGTTGAATCTGAGAACTCTAGGTCGAACGTGGTCGTTTTTAAGGTCGAACCTAGAAGTTTTAAGTGTGTTGTTGTACATTCGACCAGATTGTTTACATTCGACCTTACATGAGGTCGAAAGTGAGTTTACTTTGGTCGAAAGTGAGATAGTTTGTTATATTCTACCTTCGAGTCATCAGAAAGGGTCGAACCTGAAATTTTTCCACCTTCGAACCCACGATTATTGAGAAAACATCGAACGTACAATCTGATCAAAAAATTTTCTAAGTGTTTCGTGTTTCAGGTTTCGTAGACGATATGTGGAACTTTCCAACAACACCGAGGCCTAATACTACACAACAACAACAAGTGACGATGGATCCTTGGACTGTAGCAGCACAGAAGACGACTAGTCAACCATCTCAGCCAATCAACTACTTAGCAATGACAAGTTCGATGCCACAAACAATTGCTCAACCACTACAGCAACCCATGACTGATTATTGGGGAGTTGCAGCAGCTGCGGTACACTCTCAAACTACCAATGCTATTTCTACGCTAATTCATGATTTATCTTCAGGTAGTGGGAGTCGTCCACCAAAGCTAATGGAGATGGTGGATTACAATCAATGGAAGACCAAGTTCAAGATTCATTTGGAGGGAATGGGAATGGAAGGCACTGAGGCATGGCAAATGATAGCTAAGGGTTATGTAGCACCTGTTTTGGAGAACACAGGTGAACCAATACCATTGGAAAGCTTAGCTGAGGATGAGAAGAAAAAGTTTGCAGTGGAGAAGAAGGCATTCTCTCAACTATCTCAGGCTATCAACACTGATCTTCTACATCAGTTTGGGTCTTGCACAACTTCGAAGCAGCTGTGGGATATTTTGAGGAATCGTCATGATGGGAATGAGAAAACTAGGAAGTTAAGGATGGAAGAGTTAAGAAAAGAGTTTGAGAATTTTAGTTACATGGGAAATGAGACGTTGAAGGAATTGATTCTTAGGTATTGCCATTTGTTGACTAAATTGTCAAGCTATGAGATTAACATACCTATGTTTGAATTGGTGGATAAGTTCGCTGATGCATTCCCACCATACTGGAATCAACACATTGAGGTCCTAAAGGAAAAAGATGCCTATAAATATTGGACCATCAATGAATTTATTCAGAAGTTGGAGAACAAAGGTATGGAAGAGAAGAGGAAAGCAAAAAGAGCACAAGTTCCTCAAAATCCAGAGTTATATCATGGTGGTACATCTTCTACCCTGACTAGTTCAATTACTAGTAGTTTTGTTGCTCCACACATTGCTTGTGTTTCAAGCATTATTGAACCAACCAAAACCCCAATAAACTATCTAGCTCAAACCTCATCTTATACACCACCATCATACCCTACCACTTACATTCCACCTTTCTCACCAATGCAACAAGCTGCATGCTATTCAACTAACATGAACCAACCTCAACAACAACAATACATTCCCCAAATGAACCAAAGTCAACCAAATCAAAGCCCAATTGTGTTGGAGACATCTAACTTGAATAATGTCACTGTGGAAGTTGCTTAGCAACATGTAGCTTTGATATCTGCTATGGTTGCTTCGTATAATAGTTTGGTAGCTAGTCAAATTGGTAACAACAATTTAACCAGTGAAGACTACGCTCAAATTGATAAGGAGGAGATGGAGCTCATTGAAATTCAGTGGGCAATTGCTAGTGTCATGAGACGAGCGACTGAGTTTATAGAGAAGACCGGTAGAACTGATCTTTCTACATCTCCCAACACCACATATGGCTTCAACAAAGCCAAAGTCACATGTTTTAACTGTGGTGGGAAAGGTCATTTCAAGAGAGAGTGCACATAGCCAGCTCAACAAGGAAACAGGAATCCATTCAACACCAATTACCAGAACCGTCAATCTCAAAATCAGGTATCTTATCAAAGCCAAAACAACACCAACTACCAACCACAAAATAATTACCAAAACCGACAAAACACCTCACCAAACAATTCTGTTAGACAAACCACTACATCAAACCAGAACCAAAATCAAACATCACATAATCTAACCAGAACCATCATTCCAATTTCCACACCAAATAGCCAAACACAAACAAATAACCAAAACCAGGCTTTGGTAATTCAGAAGGATGAAGGATTTGACTGGACTAGAATGTAACTAGGTGTTGAAGAGATTACAGCCGGTAATGTGGCGTGTGTTGCACAGAAGATAGATTTGGAGGAGCCGGTGGTAGTTGAAGAAGTTTTAGAGGTTGA
Organism: Ambrosia x helenae; assembly: GCA_030844895.1. Classification (NCBI taxonomy): domain Eukaryota; kingdom Viridiplantae; phylum Streptophyta; class Magnoliopsida; order Asterales; family Asteraceae; genus Ambrosia; species Ambrosia x helenae. Next base: position 22,674,329 of record CM061232.1, on the reverse strand, counting down.
GATGATATCTAAAGTGAAGATTGAAGAAATGGTGGAAGAAGCTGATATTCCTGTTGAGAAGACTCCAGGATTGATACTTGATTCAGTCACTGATATTTCTGAAGAGCGTGACTCAGTTTATTCTGATTCGGAAAGCGAGCCTGACTCTGAAGCTAGTGTTAACTCACTAGATGATGACATTGATCAACTTCTAGCCGAAGCTGATTTTCTTATGACTCGCAAGTCTTGCATAGTGGATGATGCTTTTACCAGAGTTGATTATTCCAAATTCTTTGTTGGAAAGGAAGCACACTTTGCTTTGATGGCAATGACAGAGCCTCCGAAACAGGTAAGTTCTGATTCCACCATAGACATGAATAGTGACAAATATTGTGGAACATGTGATAGATTGACAGAAGAGAACAAGCAACTCAAGGTACAACTTGAGAGTGCTAGACTTAACTGTCAATCTTATCGCAAAGAAGCACATGATTTCAATAAAGTGCTTGATGGTTACAAAAAGGATATTTCTGATTTGAAGAAAACACTTTCTTTAAAGCAATTGGTCATTAACAGTTATATAAATGAATTAGAAGAAACTAAACTTGAAATGGCAATCATCAAGTGCTTTGCTGAAAAAGTCAACAAGAAGCTTGAGAGTTACAAACATATTGCTTATGTTGTTGACCATATTATTGAAGAACCCTCACAACCGAGTAGTGCAAACTACAAGGCTGTACCATCTCCCGTGTTATTTGAAAATCACACTTTACATTCAATAACACCGGAGAGTTCAATCAAATCTAACTCTACATTGGATGGTGAATCCAATACTTCTAGTGTTGGAGATCCAAATTCTGATGTAAGACCAATTTTGGGATTGAACAATGAGGGGGTAACTGCTGTAACTGATGATTCTGACTCGGATGATGAGTTAACTGAGAAAGTGAGTGATATTCCCATTGAAAATCACATTATCACCAATGAACCGGTATCACCTTCACAGATTCTCCATCCAATGGCTAACGCTCATCGAGTGAATTAGTCAGTTAAGCAAGTTGAAAAGAATGAACCGAGTGACAAACCCATCAAAGTGTTTTATCGGATGGAAGGATCCGATAAGATTATTTCTGACGAGGAATATCCAATTATGTTTGCCAATTACTCCAAGATTGAGAAAATTTGGCAGGAGAGTACTATTTGGTTCCCAAAACACGAGAGAACCAATGATGTACCTCCAGAGATCTTAAAGAAAATTTATTTAGATGTTCCTAAAGAACCCAAGGTTCATGTCACCAAGTTTATCAAGCCAAAGGAAAAGGCGAAGAGTTTTCTTGAGCTAAGTTACTCAAAGGACCCAGCTCCTGAGAGTTTAAGACGAAGGTGTGTGGATGACCAATATGCTATCACTACTTATGCAAAGTCGAACGCCAAGAATGTGTTTGAAGAATACCATGCATGCTTTAAGTGCGGGGAGAGAGGGCATTTACTTGCTCACTGCCCGTACGTAAGGCATAAGAGGCACGAGGTTGAAGTGAAGCAGAAATATCAAAGTCCAGTCGATAATCATTATTATCCACAACGATGTTTTGTCCCTCAACCAGCACCGTTTTATAACCAAAGCTGATATTTTCAAAAGAGGGATAATCGTCAGATGGCATATGATCGTCGTAACCGGATAGCCATGGAAAAACCTTTGAAGAAACCAGTGGTGAACTAAACTGTAGATAAACAGAAGGTTCCACTAAAACCTGCTGTTAAATCAACGGTTGGACCTGTCTCTGTTAAATCAGAGAAGGTAACTAAGAAAGTTTCCTTTAATAATGAATTAAAGAAACAGACTGAGACCCCAAAATCTCATATTCAAATCTTGAAATGTTCAGAACAATTCTAGTCACCAGTGGGTTCTCAAGGTGCTTCAACTTCAAAAGCACATGAAAAATCTGAGAGTGAAAAGAATTTGAAACAAAATGTTCAAAGACCCAAGACCAAGCAGGCTTGGGTCCCCCGAACGATCTAATATTTTTACTTGATATGTGTAGGGAGCTTCAGCTGGCCCTGTCACACCCTCAAATTTCCACGTGCGGGGTTTTACCACGAGGCGCGTGACACACCAGGATCCAAGTCAACGGTCACAATAAACAACACTATATGATACGTAAAAATGACATAATCAAACCATTAAGTTTTCATAAATGATCCAACGCTGCGGAAGCGTAAAACTTTATTACAACATGAAATCAAAAGTACGAAAGTCTGAAAATACTAAATGAGATGCACATGAATCCTAGACGCCGTGAGACTCCGTGCGCCTATCGACAGCTGCTACCTTAGCGACCTGACACAAACATGCTAAATACGTCAGCAAATAATGCCGGTGAGTTCACAGGTTTTTAATGAATACCGACTCCAAATGTATACCAATTCCAAGTGAAAATCGACTCCAACTGAATACTAACTCCCAAATGAATACCCATGATCAATCCAGACCACATGCATGCAAATCATATGAATACCTGTTACTACTACGATTGGAAAACCATTACTGGACTCGAATACTGTGAATACTGAATACGTGCCTGAATGAATACTGAATACTGCATACTGAATACTGAATACTGAATACCTAAGAGACAATATGCACCTGTCCGACCTCCAGTCGACGAGTGGGGCGGGTCAAGCCCAAATAGCGCTATCCACATTTCCCCCGTTGTGCATCCCCGCACATTCATGGTTCTCCCCGGGACTTCCAAAGATCGCATAGTAATATAATGAATACTCTAAAACATAATGAATACGTGAAAACATAATGAATACTCCAAAACCCAATGAATTCATGAATACCAAAACGTAGTTGACACACCTTTCATGAAAACTTAGTTGAAACGCCTTTTATGAAAACATAGTTGAAACACGTTTAAAGAACACAACATGTTTTCTCCCCCGAAAATGTAAAACCAGTAAAAGAGTGGGGCCGTGAAACTCACCTTAGAGTGCGTCTTCTGATAACTAGAATTCCAACACGTGTATGATAATCCCAACTAATGACAACCTATCAATGAGTTTACATAAGTTTGATGACTATTAACCCGGAGGCTAACTAGTCCCCGATTGTCCAGATCTTGACCGAGCATGTTTTAAAACGTGTTTAAATGTTTAACCGACACACTAGACCGACCCGACATCCCGTTGGTGACCCATTACCCCAACTAATCAAGTACACATAGATTACACACAAGGTTCAAGCATAAAACACTTAGTTTGTATCAAAAATCCCATTTCTGCATCAGAACGGTCGAACCAACCAGTTTTAAGTCTCCTTCGCACCTTTTCAGTCTCCTTCGCCTGTTTGAGCCACGTTCGCCCGTTTTTCCCACGTTCGCCCGTTTTTCCCACGTTCGCCCGTATTTCCTACGTTCGCCCGTTTTTCCACGTTCGCCCATATTTTATTCCATGTTCGCCCATTCGAACCAATTTTATTCCACGTTCGCCCGTTTTCATCAGCATTTTATAAAACGCACCAAAACGCATCTAAACGGTCCGAAAACATCACGAAACATTACCAATCACAGCAGTCAACTATCATTAACATATTCCTACATAACCCTACCAATTTTGTCCCGAAATCCGTCCGTTTTACGAGTTACCTGAAATAGCAAATTATGGAGATGTCACATCAAACGCATGCAATCTTTACCCAATTAGGAAACTTTATGAAATCAATCAATAATCAACTTAATATACTCAGATTATCATGAACAATAAACCCCCAATCATATCCTTATCACTATCATCATGAACAAGCCCTAGATCTAACCCAAAATCCCCAAAATGAACATAACATCATCAATAATCAATTGTAACCTATCTCAATCATAAATCATCATCAATAACAGTCCTAGATCATTGTCATAACATCTATACAGCAATCAATCATCAAACAATGCATAACATCACATAAAACACCATTAACACATGTTATTTTGTATGAAACTCATTGTTTATGAATAGGTTTTGTTTAGAAAGATATTAGGAAGGTTTTTATTCATGAAAACATGTTTGTATCAGATCTGGACTCTTGGGGTTTAATAAAAACGAATTGAAATGCTTTAAAAATGATTTAGAATGAAGAACACACCTTTGATCTTTGTGTAGAAGATGTTTGTAGGTTAGATTATAGAAAACAAGGGCAAAAACTCCTTCCCCAATGTTTAGAGTTGCTAGAGAGTGTTTTGAGACGGTTAGGGTTTGTGAAATGGTGAAAAATGACAAAGTGTGGTATTTATACTAATCCTCCTTCACACCATTTCAATAGTCGAAGGTGGTCTCCTTCGACCCTTTCACAGGGTCGAATGAGCCCTGTTCTAGTCGAAGGGAATTCCTTTAATTCCACTTCCCTGGTTCGCCCATTTACAATGGGAAGAACCAAACAAAATCCCTCCTTCGACCACTCGAAGTGGTCGAACCAGAACCCTTTCATCTAGTTTTCCAGTTCGTCGTGTTTAACGCATTCTAACACATTTTAACACATGAGCATGCAACCTTAGTCTATGTTTATCATATTTAAGCATGGATGATTATCTACACATCATTTAACACATCTAAGCATATAATCCACCATACGACAATTAGTCTACACATACACTTAATTAGTTTATGTAATTCACCAACAACGGGACTCGTATCGTGTGTGTGTGTGTGACTAATCCCAATGATCTCCCGAATCATTGGACCCTGGACTGGACAATACGGACTGTGTTCTGACTCTACTGACCCCGTCAAGTATGTTTAATAAACGTTTTTCGCTAAGGTAGACTTATGTGTTTATAAAATGTTGACCCAAACATGCCGGGTGTCACATCATCCCCCTGTTGAAAGAATTTTCGTCCCGAAAATTTCCCGAAGTCAAAGAGAACGAAGCGATAGAAAGAAAAATTTTCCCGGTCGTCACATCATCCCCCTGTTGAAAGGAATCTCGCCCCGAGATTCACTCTTCGACAGTAATGAGTGTCGACCTAACCCAAGTAACGTTTCCCAGAACACAAACGAAATGATAACCACGAACGAAAGATGATATCAACGAATACTCTATGCCCGGGAATCGCCCTCCCCAAAGTGAATACAAAACAATGAATCCTCCTGATCGAAGGCCTACTAGAGACTACTGTGATCGGTATAAATGACACACCGGTACCGTCCAAGTAGCATCTCCAGAGGACCCACATCAGACCCATGAATGCAAAACGATGACCAAATACCAAACTGAATGCACACAATGAATAGGAATCGCCAAACAATGTGAATGAGAATGAATACAAGTATAACGAGAATCAAGAAAAGAATACTCACCAGTAACAGTGTCAGGATCCTCCTGGTTCTCCCTAGCGCCAATGACGTAGACATGACCACGAGTAGTTCGACCGCCACCTTCATTCCCAGCACCACATGCAGTCCCTTGCTTCAGCTTAGGACAATCCCTCTTGAAGTGTCCAGTTTCTCCACAGTGATAACATCCCTGCCTCCCCTGAGGAGCAGTGGCAGTAGTAGTAGCAGTAGTGACCTGTGCCGGTTGTAGCTGAAGAGTGGTCCTACAGTCCTTAGCATGATGACCAAAACGCTGGCACCGACGACAGCGAAACTTCTCACAATCACCCGTATGATGAAATCCACACTCACCACACTTCGGGAGTTTCCCAGTATAACCCCCAGTCCTCTGCTCAGATGACGCTCCCACAACGTCCTGCCTTTTAACCTGCTGTTGAGACGACCCAATGTTCTTTCCAGCACTCTCCCATTTCCTCTTGTTGTCCGTAGGGGCTTTCACAGCAGCACCCCTCGGAGGTAGAACGCCCTCAGCAACCTTCATGTTGGTCAGCTTGTGAGCTGCCCGAACAGTGGCCAACATGGTAGTGTGATCAGCAGCGGCAACAAGTCCAACAATCTCCGGCACTAACCCAGCAACGTAGTGCTCAATCCTCCGGTACTCCGGTGTAGCCAAGCCGGGGCACATTACAGCCAACTCGTTGTGCCTAGCAGTAAACTCCTCGATCTCCGACCCAACCATCTTCAGATTCCAAAACTCATGCTCCAACTTCATGATCTCGTCCCTCGGGCAATACTCCGCTCGCAACATCTGAACGAACTCGGACCACGGCATAGCATTGGCCTCACCCAGGCCAAGATTCGCAGTGGTGGAGTTCCACCAGGTCAAAGCGTGTCCCTCTAGAGTATCAGAAGCATACTTGACACGATCAGCGTCAGGACATTTACACATAGCAAACACCGACTCGATCTTCTCTAACCACCGGAGCAAACCCACTGCCCCTTCAGTCCCATTGAAGAAATGGGGCTTACAGTCCATAAACTTCTTGTAGGTGCACCCAGACTGCACCTGATTAGTGTTTCCCAGGGTCTGCTGAGCAGCCTGGAAAGCAGCCAACGCAACGTTCAACTGCTGCTGCAACATGTTCTCCAACTCCGCCTGAGTCATGGTGATGTTCCCACCACCTCGTCCACCGCCATTGCGACCCCCGCCGCCACCACGGCGTCCACCAGCACGTCCACCAGCGCGACCAGACATGTTCTGCCAAACATGAGATAAGATACTCAAAACCACCAACAGTTCAAGCTACAAGTGACCAAACGAATTCAGAACGTGGTTCCAGCATGACCATTAGTCCGAACACGAAGTCCACCAAGATTTTCATGCATTTCGATTTATGATTTCGTGTGAACCCGAAATAACAAATCGCTCTACATGGTCCTCTAGGCGTGCTCCTAGCTAGAACTTCGAATCACCCGATACCCACATTCCTAAAAGAAACTGTTATGGCACGAAGATCCCAAAGTGAACAGTCACTCAGGAGTGTACTATGACAAGTACTAGTGCATGATAGTGTGTGTGCAGGCAAGTATGTACAGTAGAACATAGAGGGGAGATATCCGAAACCCGGAAAGATCTCAAGAATGCGCCGAAGCCACCCCAATGTACACCACTGCCAAGTATAAGTGATAAGCCCCTTCATCTTCAAACCCGAAGAAGAAGATAGAACCAAGGTAGGAATAACAAAAGATGGATAATGTGATACCGTGTGATGAGCACACTGACACCCGACAAGATTAGTATGTTTACCAAATGACACGACTCGTAACTATGTGTGACCGTCTAACGTGTGTGATACTCGGCTATAGACTAGACTCTACATGCAGTCCTAGTTCACTATAACCATTGGCTCTGATACCAATCTGTCACACCCTCAAATTTCCACGTGCGGGGTTTTACCACGAAGCGCGTGACACACCAGGATCCAAGTCAACGGTCACAATAAACAACACTATATGATACGTAAAAATGACATAATCAAACCATTAAGTTTTCATAAATGATCCAACGCTGCGGAAGCGTAAAACTTTATTACAACATGAAATCAAAAGTACGAAAGTCTGAAAATACTAAATGAGATGCACATGAATCCTAGACGCCGTGAGACTCCGTGCGCCTATCGACAGCTGCTACCTTAGCGACCTGAGACAAACATGCTAAATACGTCAGCAAATAATGCCGGTGAGTTCACAGGTTTTTAATGAATACCGACTCCAAATGTATACCAATTCCAAGTGAAAATTGACTCCAACTGAATACTAACTCCCAAATGAATACCCATGATCAATCCAGACCACATGCATGCAAATCATATGAATACCTGTTACTACTGCGATTGGAAAACCATTACTGGACTCGAATACTGTGAATACTGAATACGTGCCCGAATGAATACTGAATACTGAATACTGCATACTGAATACTGAATACTGAATACCTAAGAGACAATATGCACCCGTCCGACCTCCAGTCGACGAGTGGGGCGGGTCAAGCCCAAATAGCGCTATCCACATTTCCCCCGTTGTGCATCCCCGCACATTCATGGTTCTCCCCGGGACTTCCAAAGATCGCATAGTAATATAATGAATACTCTAAAACATAATGAATACGTGAAAACATAATGAATACTCCAAAACCCAATGAATTCATGAATACCAAAACGTAGTTGACACACCTTTCATGAAAACTTAGTTGAAACGCCTTTTATGAAAACATAGTTGAAACACGTTTAAAGAACACAGCATGTTTTCTCCCTCGAAAATGTAAAACCAGTAAAAGAGTGGGGCCGTGAAACTCACCTTAGAGTGCGTCTTCTGATAACTAGAATTCCAACACGTGTATGATAATTTCAACTAATGACAACCTATCAATGAGTTTACATAAGTTTGATGACTATTAACCCGGAGGCTAACTAGTCCCCGATTGTCCAGATCTTGACCGAGCATGTTTTAAAACGTGTTTAAATGTTTAACCGACACACTAGACTGACCCGACATCCCGTTGGTGACCCATTACCCCAACTAATCAAGTACACATAGATTACACACAAGGTTCAAGCATAAAACACTTAGTTTGTATCAAAAATCCCATTTTTGCATCAGAACGGTCGAACCAGTCAGTTTTAAGTCTCCTTCGCACCTTTTCAGTCTCCTTCGCCCGTTTGAGCCACGTTCGCCCGTTTTTCCCACGTTCGCCCGTTTTTCCCACGTTCGCCCGTTTTTCCTACGTTCGCCCGTTTTTCCACGTTCGCCCATATTTTATTCCACGTTCGCCCATTCGAACCAATTTTATTCCAAGTTCGCCCGTTTTCATCAGCATTTTATAAAACGCACCAAAACGCATCTAAACGGTCCGAAAACATCACGAAACATTACCAATCACAGCAGTCAACTATCATTAACATATTCCTACATAACCCTACCAATTTTGTCCCGAAATCCGTCCGTTTTACGAGTTACCCGAAATAGCAAATTATGGAGATGTCACATCAAACGCATGCAATCTTTACCCAATTAGGAAACTTTATGAAATCAATCAATAATCAACTTAATATACTCAGATTATCATGAACAATAAACCCCCAATCATATCCTTATCACTGTCATCATGAACAAGCCCTAGATCTAACCCAAAATCCCCAAAATGAACATAACATCATCAATAATCAATTGTAACCTATCTCAATCATAAATCATCATCAATAACAGTCCTAGATCATTGTCATAACATCTATACAGCAATCAATCATCAAACAATGCATAACATCACATAAAACACCATTAACACATGTTATTTTGTATGAAACTCATTGTTTATGAATAGGTTTTGTTTAGAAAGATATTAGGAAGGTTTTTATTCATGAAAACATGTTTGTATCAGATCTGGACTCTTGGGGTTTAATAAAAACGAATTGAAATGCTTTAAAAATGATTTAGAATGAAGAACACACCTTTGATCTTTGTGTAGAAGATGTTTGTAGGTTAGATTATAGAAAACAAGGGCAAAAACTCCTTCCCCAATGTTTAGAGTTGCTAGAGAGTGTTTTGAGACGGTTAGGGTTTGTGAAATGGTGAAAAATGACAAAGTGTGGTATTTATACTAATCCTCCTTCGCACCATTTCAATAGTCGAACGTGGTCTCCTTCGACCCTTTCACAGGGTCGAATGAGCCCTGTTCTAGTCGAAGGGAATTCCTTTAATTCCACTTCCCTGGTTCGCCCATTTACAAAGGGTCGAACCAAACAAAATCCCTCCTTCGACCACTCGAAGTGGTCGAACCAGAACCCTTTCATCTAGTTTTCCAGTTCGTCGTGTTTAACGCATTCTAACACATTTTAACACATGAGCATGCAACCTTAGTCTATGTTTATCATATTTAAGCATGGATGATTATCTACACATCATTTAAACACATCTAAGCATATAATCCACCATACGACAATTAGTCTACACATACACTTAATTAGTTTATGTAATTCACCAACAACGGGACTCGTATCGTGTGTGTGTGTGTGACTAATCCCAATGATCTCCCGAATCATTGGACCCTGGACTGGACAATACGGACTGTGTTCTGACTCTACTGACCCCGTCAAGTATGTTTAATAAACGTTTTTCGCTAAGGTAGACTTTTGTGTTTATTAAATGTTGACCCAAACATGCCGGGTGTCACAGGCCCTGTTAGCAGTCTCTAGATTGTTGACAGTGGAGCTTCTATTCACATGACAGGGGATTTGTCGCTGCTGTTCGACATTAGAAACATCAATGGCGGATATGTAGCATTTGCTGGGAACAAAAGAGGTTGCATTACTATGGAGGGTAGTGTAAGTAATGGTATAGTGAGTTTTGAGAAGATCTCGTATGTGGAACAGATCGATTATAATCTTCTTAGTGTCAGTCAAATCTGCGATAAACAGTTTTCTGTTTTCTTTGATGACAAATCTTGCTACACACTCAAACCTGGCTTTGTACTTCCAAAAGAGTGGATAATGCTGAAAGCACCGAGAGTGAATAATCTGTACATTCTCGACATGACAAAGGCAATGACAACCCAAGGCCAAGTAACGTGTTTCCTCTCCAAGGATACTGAAAAAGAATCCATTATGTGGCACAGGAGGATGGGACACATTCACCTCAGAAAAATGAACCATCTGGTGAAGAATGGACTTGTTGAAGGCGTTAATGTCAAACATTTTCATCTAAATGACAAGTGTGTGAGTTGCAAGATGGGAAAGCAGCACAAACAATCCCACAAACCAAAGAAAGTAAACTCTGTGGAATTGCCAGTTGAGCGTTTGCACATGGACCTATTCAGACCTGCCAAGCGTAAAAGTCATGCTGGAGAGTTATATTATCTTGTGGTTACTGACGACTATTCCAGATTCTCGTAGGTTATGTGCTTGCATCATAAGAGCGACACTTTTAACAATCTGAAGGTTCTATTCACTCGATTAGTGAATGTTTATGGTCTGAAGATCAAAAGAATTCGGAGTGATAATGGGACGGAGTTCAAAAATGCACAGATGGATGCTCTTTGTGAAGATAAAGGAATTCATCATGAATATAGTGCTCCGTATACCCTTCAACAGAACGGTGTCGTATAAAGGAAAAACAGGACTCTTATTGAAGCAGCGAGAACAATGCTTGGGGATTGTAATCATCCAGTAATGTTCTGGAACGAAGCCATATACACAGCATGTTATACACTGAATCGTGTGTTAACTGTGAAGAAGTTTGGCAAAACTTCTTATGAACTGTTGAACAGACGAAAGCCGAACTTAGAGTATCTAGAACCATTTGGAGCACCGTGTACTATGCTTAATCCGTTTGAGAAGTTTGCTCCTAAAGCTAAAGAAGGATTCTTTGTTGGATATGCAACCCCGCTCAAACGCGTATTCAACAAACGAACTCGTCAGGTAGAGGAGTGGGCTAACGTTGAAGTTCAACGATATACTCAGAACGTACAGGGTAGCGGTCCAGATTGGATGTTTGATTACAAAGATTTCTTTGAATCATTCAATCTAGATGACTTGGTTGAAGAGGCTGTATTAAGATTATATTACGAGTGTGAAAACGCAGTGACATCACCGTTGGTGCGTCCGATCACCGTAATCCTACAACAGCTTCTAATGATGCCAACGTTCCTGCAACAGAAGAAGAAGTGTTCCAAGAAGCTTCCACAACTCTTAATTCATCAGAATCGGAAGATGATGATGATGTCACAAGTGAAGCTATTCTAGATTTTGCTACACAGACACCTCCAGTGAACCCAAATCCAAATGGTGCTTCATCATCTAACTTGGGTAATGATCTGGTTTTGATAGAGAATTTGACTACTCAAACGGGAGTGCAAGTACCTAATTATCCGGAATCTCAGATTCATTGTATTCACCCATTCGAGCAAGTTATTGGTGATCTTGGTAGTAGTGTAATGACTAGAGGACAACTTCGGAATGCCAACTCACAAGAAAATCTTGGCGCTCTAGCCTTATATGCTAAAATTCATAAATCAGGTTGTCAGAATGACTGGTCTTTTGCTTGTTATGTTTCGAAGGTTGAGCCGTGGACATACAAGGATGCTCTTTTGGATGACGCTTGGGTAGAGGCAACGCAAGATGAGTTATTGCAATTTCAGAAACTGGGAGTGTGGACACTAACAGATTTACCTCCGGGAAGGAAAAATATTGGAACCAAATGGGTGTTTAAATGCAAAAAGGATGACAGAGGTGTAATAGTGAGAAACAAAGCTCGACTGGTTGTACAAGGATTTCATTAAGTGGAAGGAATCGACTACAACGAGATTTATGCACATGTGGCACGTTTAGAAGCAATTCTCATGTTTCTGGCGTTTGCCTCATATAATAAATTCAAGGTGTATCAAATGGACGTTAAGAGTGCGTTTCTTTATGGTGTGGTCAAGGAGGAAGTTTACGTAGGTCAACCACCAGGCTTTGAAGATCCTATCCACGGGATAAGGTCTATGTTCTGAACAAAGCATTATACGAGTTGCACCAAGCTCCACGCCAATGGTATGAGGAGCTGAGCACGTACCTTCTATCCAAAGGATTCAAGCGCGGTTTGGTAGACTGCACTCTGTTCACCAAACGAACAGAGGATGACTTGCTTCTAGTCCAGATTTATGATGATGACATTATTTTTGGATATACTAACGAACTTTTGTGCAGAGAATTCGAAAAAGCGATGCAGGAAAAGTTCTAAATGAGTGCGATGGGAGAGATGCAGTTTTTCCTCGGCCTGCAGGTGGAACAAAGACCAACGGGGATCTTTATTCACTAGACGAAATACGTTTCTGAAGTCTTGAGCCGATTCCAGATGGAAGATTCGAAGTCGATGGATACCCCTATCCAACCTAATCACGAGATTGGAGTGGACGCTAAGGGGGAGCTGACTGATCCTTTTACATACAGAGCAATCGTCGGATCTCTGATGTATCTCACCGCATCCAGACCGGATATAATGTTTGCCACATGTCTCTGCGCACGATATCAGTCGAAGCCGAAACAGAGACATCTCGCAGCTGTCAAACAGATCCTACGATATTTGAAGGGTTGTCCGTCGAGAGGACTATGGTACCCTAATGATGATAATTTTGACCTAATTGCTTTTAGTGATGTAGATTGGGGCGGTTGTGACATGGACAGCAAATCCACAACGGCTGGATGTCCATTCTTGGGGAGCAGGCTCGTGACCTGGCAATGCAAGAAGCAGACGGCGGTCGCACTATCTACATGTGAAGCAGAATATGTGTCAGCTTCCAGTTGCTGCTCACAGGTTCTGTGGATTCAACAGTAGATGGTCGATTACGGTTTGCAATTTCTTAAAACCCCTATACACTGTGAGAACGAAGCCGTAATTGCATTAACTAAAGACACGGTCAATCGCTCAAAAGCTAAACATATCTGGATTAAGTATCACTTTATCCGAGATTGTTATGCCAAAGAGTTGATTGACATGGTCAAAATCCACACTGATTACCAACGTGTAGATCTTTTTACCAAATCTTTTGATAGATCTCGATTCAAGTTTTTGTTAAAAGCTAACGGTATAAAAGAAAAACAAGACTAATCATCACCTCTGTTTATCATTTTTAGTTTTTAGTTTTACATTTTACGGGGAGTTTTAGATTTTCAGAAAAAACCCAAAAACATTGAAAAATCCAAAAAGCCATAAAAATTAGAAAAACCCAAAATAATTTTCAGGAGAAAAAGAGGAGATGATAGTACATCAGTGGGGATCTGACACATGCTAAAGATTTGAAATGATATATAAGCAGTGTGTTAAGTCTATGTGATGTGCTGGTAGGCTTCATATACCTATTACTGCGTGTTAGATACATACATATTAAACGAATTGTAATGTGGATGAACTCCTCATTGGCATATGGTCTTAATACCGTAATTTCGTTTGATAGGGTATTTGTACAAAACTCGGAGGTTTCGGGTCGTTATGTTACTAGTTATCTGGCGATAGCCTATCTGATCTTCTGTCGTAAGGTTTTACGGACCTAGATCAGACAGGGTATCTTGCTAAAAGAGCTTTATTGCCAAAACCTAAAGTTACCGAATTAAGGAACTTTCCATGTATGACGATAATCAAAGATTATCTAATGCATCGTATCCAATCATTGATGTAAGTCATGATTGATATTAGCCCTCAACCTGGTAGAGTGCATATGTTACTCTGCAACATTGATTTGCTGACCTGTACACCTCTGTGCCTCAATACCTTGTAAAATTACGGATAACGAAAGCATAATCACGTGTTACAATGAGTCTTTGTGCAAATTATTCCTTGATACGGAAGTATGTCGTGTGCGTAGGAACCACAGACAATTTTGTTTATACTATAGATAATCGTATCAAACACTGCATAAAAGTCTATATGAGAGCTTATGTGGATAACAATGTCAGCAATTGTTGGATCACGCATTGACTTTAATGATAATAAACACTAAAGATCAACGGTGTGATCAGATTTCTCAAAAACTGATATGATCCTCTTACCGGAAATCACAAAACATTTCCTGCTTTATGTTTAAATTCATACATTTTTCATTTGATCAAATATACAAAAACTCAAAAAGATTTTAGGTGTGTTTTAGCAAAAATTTCAGAAAAACCAAAAAGATTTTACATTTCTGTATTATTTTTTATAACGGATGGTGATTGATGGTCGTTTTCTGAAACTTGATGAACCATTTGAGTTTTGTGACTTTAAAATGATAATTGATGAATGATGGATGCTTAAAATATGAGAAAAAGTTTGAACGGGATTCGATTTTGAGATTTGGTAAAAACTTCAAAAATTCCAATCTCCATTCGCCCCTTCGATCGGTCGAATGTGGAATTTACCTTTATATTCGAGCTTTTTAAACGGTCGAATGTGAGTGTTCATATGTATTTTACACATTCGAACCATGTTTCTACCTTCGAGCCTTTAATTAGGGTCGAATGTGGAAATAGTTTCACATTCGCCCAAGTAAAACGGTCGAATGTGGAGCCTATATAACCTTATCTGCACATTTGAACCTTCATTTCAAAATTGTTTTCAAATTTCTCAGATAACCACACCTTGTTGCTCGATTTTTCTAGACCATAGATTATTAATCCTTACATCTTTCTGATCATTTCCATATCAATTATACAGGTATTGAACACGGATCGAAGTCAGATTGATTCACTTTTTGTTCGAACCCTAGACCTAATCAGTTTGATGTTTTAGCGTGTGTTATAGATAAAATTCTTCATTAGGATTCAGTCATTGTTTGTTTTAGGGGAGAGTATACCAAAATCAGGGTCTAAAACATATTACATTGATAAATTGATTGTTTAAAAATGTAAAACCCTAGATTTTGGGGAAAAACAAACTATAACTGAATAATTATAACAATTTATGGTTGATAATGGTTAATCGGACTTGTTAGAAGGCAAACAAATCAGAATGACATGTTTAAATGGTCAAAAATCAGATTCTGAAATTTGGGCATATGGACAGTCTTATTCGACCGTTCAAAAAGGGTCGAAAGTGACTTTTTGAAAGAAGGAGACTTGTTCATAGGGTCGAAGGAGGAATAAAGGTCGAATGAACATTTTAATAAAATTTTTCCACATTCGAACCTTAATCTCCACATTCGAACCCTGGATTTTCCACATTCGAACCTACGTTTGGTCGAAGGTGGACTTCCAAAAACCAAAACTTCAATTTTGCGTATTTTGTCCGTTTTTAATGAATGTTCATGTTTTGTTTTTGTAGATTCTCAAATTACAGAACCTCAAAGCACTGAATTCCAGCGAGATCATCTGGCAAGGCTGCCGGAAAGAAACCCAAGGAAGAATTACCGTTTGAAGAAGCTCACAACTGCTGTGCGTTTCTTGGTGATGTCAAGAAGCATACAGGATTCACTGGAATCATAGACTTCTTGAAGCGTAGCAGAGTTGTTGACGCGATTGCCACACCTGCCATCATTTACAAAGATCATCAGAAAGAATTCTGGAAGAATGCGAGAATGGATTATTCGGATAATCAAACTGCAATTGTTAGCAACATTCAGGGGGAGCTGGCAATTGTGACAGAGAGTGATATTCGCAAAGCTTTAAGACTGAAAGACAAGCCGACTGATCCAGGATGTTTATCATGATTGAACAAAGGAAGTGTTTTCTGCGAATGAAATACAACGGACCAATCACAGATGGAGCCTTACACAAGGGTAAACTGTGTCTGCAATTTAAATACTTGGCTCATGTGATGTTGCATGTATTCGGTTCCGTTAGTGGTGGATATGATGTAATGAGGAAGAGTATTAGTTCCTTGATGGCAGCACTTATTCTGAACAAGCCGTTCAATGTTTCCGGGATGATATTGGACCACATGCTTGAACCACTAAGAGGTCTGAAGAACAAGAAGTTTTTACTTTACCCCAGATTTCTTCAGATGATTTTTGATCAGAAATACAAGAAGTTGAAGAAAGATCCAACACAGATTGTCGTTCAAGTCATATGAGTTTGAGTACTTTGGTGAGAATGAAGGGTTATAAAGGGGTCCCCGAAAATGAAAGACCACCTTTGAAGAATTTGTTTGGACACTTGATTAATCCTGATTATCAAGATCCAGGTGTTGATAAGGCTAGGAATGCGAATAGTGAATCTGACAATGATGATCCTTTATATCCTGTGGATCCTTAAGCAAAAAGAAAGCGACAAGTGGTGAATGTGGGTGCTATGTCTGGGAAGGGAAAAGCTAAAGTTGTTGAAGAAACAGCACCATCTGCACCTAAGAGACATAAAACCATGGCTAGGAAGAAAAAGTCCGGTAAAACCAAGATAGTGTTGATTGATGAAGAGTCGATTGATTCAGAAGAGACTCAAGAAGACGAAAGGTGGGATTCTACTGATGAGACTGTGAAGAAAACCAAGCCCAAGGCCACTATGGCTTGTGAATCTGAAAGTCTCAACAAGACATTAGAAGAGTAGAGTTTAAAGAGTCTGATTGTGATGGACGATATAGATTTGAGTCTTGGCATAGATGCTGCAGATTTTAGTGGATCACCGATGACTGGTGAAAAGCAAAAGAAGCCTATGTACAAGAAGCAATCAAAGGCTGATGAGATTGAAAAGTCAATGAAGAGGAGAGCAAAAGAAATTGAAACTCTTATTGCACGAAAGAAGGTTCCTGAGATGTCTAGCTCTAAATCTGCTACTCCCATAACATCCCCAGCAGAAAGAAACAGATCTGCTGCTGAGAAAACTGCTATTCCAACTGATGATTTCAATGATGCTTTGGATAGAGTTTTAAACAAGTTTAAGAAAAAGACTTCAGTTGCTGAGGCTTCTACTCCACAGGTTACTGTATCGAGTGATGTGATGAATGCAGTCAACCAGAAGCTGACAGAGATGATGAAAATTATTAACCAGCAACAAGAAGAGATTGATCAGTTGAGAAAGAATGATAGAAAAATGTTGGATGTTGTTGTATCTTCACATGAGAGTCAAGAAGGGTTGGAAGGAAAGATTAAACTACTCCAGAATGAGAATCAGAAGTTGTTGAAGCATGAACAGAAAAATACTAGAAGATTCATTGCTTTGAAACTTGAAAACAAGCAAGTGAAGAAAGATAATAAAGGGCTTAGAAAGCTGATTGATGATTTGTATCAAAGAGCCCCTCAATTGAAAGAAGGAGAGGAAGATAAAGAACGTGATGAAGAGCTAGTTGATTTTGAACCATCTGAGTCAGAGAAAGATGAAGAAGATGATGAGGATCTAGAACAGGATGCCGGTGATGCTCCTGAGAAGAAGAAGAAGAAAGATGGTGATGATAAAGATGGTTCGGGTGATGATTCTGGAGATAATAGTTCTGCTAGTGATGATGATGATGATGACGATAATGATGACGATGATGATGACACTGTTAAGTACAAGTGTGAGAAGAGAGATACGGGTAAAGATGCAGGAGAATCTAGTTCGAAGGCTCCTGGTGGTAACACTGATGATGATGATATTTTCTGGAACAAAAAGATCAGATCTTTATCTGATGAGGACAAAAATTTATATCGCCAAATGTTGACAAAGAAAGTCTGGATGATTGAGCTGACAGGAAAGTTTCCTGAAATATTTGAATCAGATGATATGAGATTCGTACTTGATTATAACGATCCTGATCTTGAAGACGGTGAAGTTTCCTGTAGCAGTTTCTAAAGAAATACTTGAAGGATTGGCTAAACAAGTTGGGAAATCTCTTGAAGAGTTAATGAGTGAGAATCAGATTCCAAATATTCCTAAGAAAGGAGCAGGAAATCACTCTGATGATAGAGATACTCCAGTGTTTGAAGATGTTGAGATAGAGGATATTACCGGTGAAGAATATCCAGAGTACTTTAAAGACAATCAGGATTCTTCTTTTCCTGAATTTTCTGAAGAATTGTTAAGCCAAGCTGAGAAACTTTCACGTGAGAAGAGTAAGAAGTTCGTTGATGAAGTTTTCAAGAATTCAGAAAGTCAGAAATCGAATGTTGACAATCTGACGATCTGAAGAGCTTGTTGAGGAAGCTGAAAGAGAAAGAAGCCAACCGACCGAAGATTAAGATTCAAGGTGGTTTCTATAAGTTCCATAACGAACTGTTTAAAGGAAGAGCTCTCGGATGGAAGTATCTAAGACAGCTAAGGTGTGTTGCAGTTAAGTGGGAAAAGGGAATTATGTATTTCGACAGATTCCATGATATTAAAACACTACCTTATTGGGTTGTACGTGATGTCTGCCGACATACATTGTCAGGTGCAACTGTTACCAACGATGTAGTTGGCTACTTTGCATATCGCATGGCGAGAGAGAGCAGAACGAAATGGGATGTGTTCACCCCACAGTATCCGAAGAGGATTGTTCACAAGAAGAAAGATTAGATAACGGGGATGAATAAGGTTACTTTGAAATACAAACCACCGACTGTTTTAAAACATATACCTTTGATGCCTATTCCACAACATTTTGCAAAAGATTTTATGTGGTGGTACTATGACTGGAAGACAGCAGAAGCTATTATCTTGTTGAAAGATGGAAAAAAATGATTTCAAGAAGATACACATTTTTTATCTGATGTGGTTGAATAACTGCTCTTATGAAGACATTATAATGTTGTTTTACAACCCAATCTATGGTGAAGAAAAGGATAGCGAACAGGCTTATAAGTACCAACGTGTGGTATATTTGTGTTTCGCTTGGGATGTTAATTCGGGATGCGATTATAACAAGAAACTGGGGAAGTTTGTGAAAGTTTAGAAAGAAAAGAAGAAACCAAACAAACTTTTGAACCGGTGATGACTAAAGAGCAGAAGAAGATTTTGCGCATCAAGTTGATGAATAAACGGATGGACGAAGAGCGAAGGCTAAAGCAATCCAAGAAATAGTCGAGGGGGAGTTTGTAGATACACGTTTTGCGACTAGTGCTATTGGATTGCACATACAATTCTGTATTGCCAAAAGCGTGAGGTCGAATGTGGAATAGAAACAGGTCGAAGGTGATTTAATATGGTCGAAGGTAGAAGGAACAGGTCGAAGGGAGAGGTTTGTAGAAGTGTGTGCTGATTCACCCAAACTTTGGGGCGAACCTGCACATTCAACCCTACGAAGGGGCGAATGTGCAGGTCTATATATATGTTGATTTTCATTTTCATGTAAAGTTTTGGTCATTAGTTTCCCTCCTTCGATCTGGTTTTCTCCCTAGGGTTTTTGTTAAGTCTGATTTGTGTCTTTATCATTATAAACAACATTTTGTAACGATTATCAAAGATGTTTTTTTGAATGAAAAAGGAATGTTTAAAGTGATTTGTGCGTTTTGCTGATTATATTATCACTTCGTAACTGATTCAGGGATTCCGCACCTGAATTGGTATACTTGTTTGATCAATATATTTGTTTTTGACAATCCGATCCTCATACATAAAGCATAAACCTAGAGGGAGATTGTTGGACCAGATAATAGGTTTATGTTTAGTAGTCTAGTTCTCGAATAAAGATATAGTTCTCGGGCAATTAGATTGGGTGTTCAGATGTATTGGGTTGGACTTGGGAGTTCTCGAAGGCTATAAGGCCATGTAGGCCCATTCGAGATCCCTAGTAGTATATAAAGTATTTTCTGGTTCATTTGTAACGATTGGGTGATTAAAGGTTCATGGTCTTGATTATGGGTTATGATTGTCAGGAACCGATTATTATTCATGAGCGAGTTCTTTATATGTGTGGTTTGAAGTTTCGTAGCTATATTAGCATTAGACCAAACTTCTTGCCTAGCTTTGATTTCGGCTAGTTTAAGGTGTGGCTTAGGTGTGGTTATTATCCCCTTAGATGGGTTAGCCGTGGATGGTTAGAGTTTCATGGTTCGTATTAACTTGGTTAGCTACCAAGATGAAATTGGTTGATCATATTTTTCTTCAAATTTTATGATCTTCATATGAATTATCTTCAATAAGATGAGTTTTATCTATGTTTTGGTTGAAGAGTTTTCGGATATTGTTTCTGGTGATGGTTAGAGTTTCATGGTTATAAGGCCATGTAGGCCATTTGTGATCCCTAGTAGTAAATAAAGTATTTTGTGGTTCATTTGTAAGGTTTGCGGTTATTATTGATAATATTATTCTCTTTAGTATCAGGCGACAAGGTAAGTCGTATGCTAGTTGAGCTTTCTATTGAAATTGTTCATGGTTTGTTCCTTGATAACTAATAATCTTTGATTCCGTCATCGATTGTTAGTATACTTGATATTATTTATAAGTTTGGGATTTACACATAACAAAAAAAAAATATGAAAAACGGCCTATTCCTTTTATGGTACACACATTTTTTCTCTTCATATTAGGTTTGTCTATCCGGATAAGCTCCCGAAGGATAAACTAGTTATTTATATAACATTACATTTACGTAAACAATATTCTAACCTAATCTTTAAATACACAAATATACATAATCTCATCTATATCTATATATATAATAAAAGAAAACACTATTTGCTAACATGACATTCATTTAGGCCATATCCCCTCTTGGGTGTGCAACATGCCATTAGGTAGGGGTTAATAAGAATAATAAAAAATAAGAAAATTTACCCTTGAGTGGCACATGGCATTAGGTGAGGCTTCCTCCCCCTTATTTTCCTCCCAAAGTTTTGTCTCTTTCATGTTTCCCCCACAATTTTTAAACTGTGTTTGTGTTCAAGTAATTCATTAATCATGTCTAGGCAAGTCACTAATCATTTTAAGATAGTATATATGTTTTCGAACCTACTATTACATATAAGAACCGGCTAACTACATATATATTCACAGATGTAGTCAGTTATATAAGAATCTAATTTTTTTTTTTGTATTTTGATTAATGTTGCTAGGAACATTGATTACAAAGGTTGTCAAACCAATTAGATGTAGCCTATGATTCTTAGACATAGGTAAATATCTAGCTGATAAGTGATAATTAATCACCCTACCATGCATGCCTCTTTGATCATTTTTAATGTATGTATTGTGAATTCAACTGACATACGGTGATTATTGAAATAGATACTTAAATTATGTATGAGTAAAGAAAATAGTTAGGAGACATGAAAAGTTACTAGCCTACAATCTTTTTAGTCGATGGCAGTTAGATCATTTTTATTTATCTTTTTAGTCAGGCGACAAGGTAAGTCGTATGCTAGTTGAGCTTTCTATTCAAATTGTTCATGGTTTGTTCCTTGATAACTAATAATCTTTGATTCCGTCATCGATTGTTAGTATACTTGATATAATTTATAAGTTTGGGATTTACACTAAACAAAAAAAATATGAAAAACGGCCTATTCCTTTTATGGTACACACATTTTTTCTCTTCATATTAGGTTTTGTCTATCCCGATAACCTCCCGAAGGATAAACTAGTTATTTATATAACATTACATTTACGTAAACAATATTCTAACCTAATCTTTAAATATACAAATATACATAATCTCATCTATATCTATATATATAATAAAAGAAAACACTATTTGCTAACATGGCAATCATTTAGGCCATATCCCCTTTTGGGTGTGCAACATGCCATTAGGTAGGGTTTAATAAAAATAATAAAAAAATAAGAAAATTTACCCTTGAGTGGCACATGGCACTAGGTGAGGCTTCCTCCCCCTTATTTTCCTCCAAAAGTTTTGTCTCTTTCATGTTTCCTCCACAATTTTTAAACTGTGTTTGTGTTCAAGTAATTCATTAATCATGTCTAGGCAAGTCACTAATTATTTTAAGATAGTATATATGTTTTTGAACCTACTATTACATATAAGAACCAGCTAACTACATATATATTCACAGATGTAGTCAGTTTTATAAGAATCTAATTTTTTTGTATTTTGATTAATGTTGCTAGGAACATTGATTACAAAGGTTGTTATGCCAATTAGATGTAGCCAATGATTCTTAGACATAGGTAAATATCTAGCTGATAAGTGATAATTAATCACCCTACCATGCATGCCTCTTTGATCATTTTTAATGTATGTTTTGTGAATTCAACTGACATATGGTGTTTATTGAAATAGATACTTAAATTATGTATGAGTAAAGAAAATAGTTAGGAGACATGAAAAGTTACTAGCCTACAATCTTTTTAGTCGATGGCAGTTAGATCATTTTTATTTATCTTTTTAGTCAGGCGACAAGGTAAGTCGTATGCTAGTTGAGCTTTCTATTCAAATTGTTCATGGTTTGTTCCTTGATAACTAATAATCTTTGATTCCGTCATCGATTGTTAGTATACTTGATATTATTTATAAGTTTGGGATTTACACTTAACAAAAAAAATATGAAAAACGGCCTATTCCTTTTATGGTACACATATTTTTTCTCTTCATATTAGGTTTGTCTATCCCGATAAGCTCCCGAAGGATAAACTAGTTATTTATATAACATTACATTTACGTAAACAATATTCTAACCTAATCTTTAAATATACAAATATACATAATCTCATCTATATCTATATATAATAAAAGAAAACACTATTTGCTAACATGGCATTTATTTAGGCCATATCCCCTCTTGGGTGTGCAACATGCCATTAGGTAGGGGTTAATAAAAATAATAAAAAATAAGAAAATTTACCCTTGAGTGGCACATGGCTCTAGGTGAGGCTTCCTCCCCCTTATTTTCCTCCAAAAGTTTTGTCTCTTTCATGTTTCCCCCACAATTTTTAAACTGTGTTTGTGTTCAAGTAATTCATTAATCATGTCTAGGCAAGTCACTAATCATTTTAAAATAGTATATATGTTTTTGAACCTACTTTTACATATAAGAACTAGCTAACTACATATATATTCACAGATGTAGTCAGTTTTATAAGAATCTAATTTTTTTGTATTTTGATTAATGTTGCTAGGAACATTGATTACAAAGGTTGTTAAGCCAATTAGATGTAGCCTATGATTCTTAGACATAGGTAAATATCTAGATGATAAGTGATAATTAATCACCCCACCATGCATGCCTCTTTGATCATTTTTAATGTATGTATTGTGAATTCAACTAACATATGGTGATTATTGAAATAGATACTTAAATTATTTATGAGTAAAGAAAATAGTTAGGAGACATGAAAAGTTACTAGCCTACAATCTTTTTAGTCGATGGCAATCGTTTTAGTCGATAGCAGTTAGATCATTTTTATTTATCTTCAAAATGGATCTTCACTGCTTATCTATTGATTGTTGTATTTAGTGTCACCCAAGGTGATCGATTGTATATCCATAACAAAGATTGAATAGGTATGTCATTCTTTCACATTGCTAACTTGATATATCATAATCGCCTATTATTATCATCATCGTGACATATCATTTGATACCAATTTATTTGTTTTTTTCTGGTTTACATCGCATCTTTAGAGTGTCTTGAAGAAGTGAAAAGGTTGTAGAGAGACTTCACTCGAGCAAGAGGTGCATACGTAGAATTAGAAGTAGGCTTTATGTGTTATTGAGTATTGATCCTTTACAAAAATAAAAAAGGGCCTATTTCTTTTATGGTATATACATTTTTTTCTCTTCAAATAAGATTTATCTATCTCGATAAGCTCCCGGGAGATAAACTTGTTATTTATATAACATTACATTTACATGCACAAGATTCTAACCTAATCTTTAAATATACAAATATACATAATATCATCTATATATATACAAAAGAAAACACTATTTGCTAACATGGCATTCATTTAGGCCATATCCCCTCTTGGGTGTGTCACATCTATGGCTTAATAAAAAAAATATATCCTTGAGTGGCACATGGCACTAGGTGAGGCTTCTTCCCCCTTATTTTCCTCCAAAAGTTTTTTTCTCTCTCATGTTTCTCCCACAATTTTTAAACGTTAATGACTTTTATATACAAAATTTTTTTGAAAAAAATTACACCAAATTAATGAGCGTTTTATTATCTTTCCAACAAGTACCATAGTGCTATACAAAAAAAAAAGACATTCATAGTGGGTTATTGTTCATGCAATAAAAAATACAATGTGTTCAGATAATTCATTAATCATGTCTAGGCAAGTCACTAATCATGCTAAAACCAGTAAATAGGAATTTTATTTTCATCCAGAACAGAATACGTTAAAATCACTCATTTCCAACAAAAGCCACACCTTCAAGACCACCGCCTCAATCACGTCCTGCAATGGTTGCTTCTGGCTCTGCTTCTCATCCAAACGTATATTTTTAATATACATTTTCATTGTTATTCACATGATTAATATTGTTGTTTTCTCATGTTGTAGTACATTAATTTTATGTTCTATCATAACATATATGTTATCATTTCATGTTAGATTTGTCTATCCCGGAAAACTTACGAGATATAATCTATTTTGTTAATAATATAAATCTCATATATACCTCTGACATGTTATGAAATATCATATGTATCCAACTCGAGCTAAATATCATACATATCATAGAAATTTCATAGTTACTCGTATCATTTAAAAACAATTTAAAATATGTCCGTTTTACATACCCTTTTATTGTTTAAAAAAAGTTGCATCTAGATTATCACGAATATTATGTTAATTAAGTTTGCAGCCACAAGGGATTGAAAACCATGGAATGATCAAATCAATAGAAAGTCGTAGGTTTAATATTTAATAGGAACGTGAGATGATGGTCAATAAACAATGAAACTTGAAGCTTACCTATGCTTATGTATATTCAAACATGCACAACCATTTAAGACTATAAATACAATCTACAACTACAAAATCATCGACAAACAACACAAAATCCCTTATATCTCATCCCAAAACTACAATGGATATCACAACTTTTCTCAAAGAGTACAACATTTCATCACCTCTTTTCATTCTATCAACAATTGTTTTTATTTTACTAATAGTAAAAAAAACAAAATTGTTTGATCCTAAGAGTGATAAAAACCTCCCACCAGGTCCACCAAAGTTGCCGATCATCGGTAACTTACATCAAGCGGGAGACCAACCACATGTTATGCTTGCTAATTTAGCCAAAAGATATGGTCCACTCATATCTCTTAGTTTAGGCAAGCAACTTCTTGTGGTTGCCTCTTCACCAGAGGCAGCCAGAGAAATCCTCAAGACTCATGATCGCCTTCTTTCAACCCGTAGTGCGCCTATTGCATTTAAGCATGAATTTTTGCTACCCCACTCTTTTATGTGGTCAGAATGCAACGAAACATGGAAAACCCTAAGAACCCTTTGTCGAACTGAAATGTTTTCGGCTAAAGCTTTAGAGACCTATTCTAGACTACGAGAGGAAAATTATGCTAAGTTGATAGATTTCTTGCGTAAAAAGCAAGGACACGTGATTAACATGGAGGACATGCTTTTCACTACATTGTTCAATACACACAGTTCCATTATGTTTGGCAACAAATTTCTTGATTTTGCAGGTGAAAATGGAACTAATGATTGGTTGAAAGAGTTAATGTATAGAGTAATTGAGTATTCAGGTCGCATAATAGATTTTGGTATATTTTTTCCAATTCTTGAAAGATTCGATCTTCATGGGACAAGGAAGGGTTCCTTGAAAGAATGGAAAAAGGTATTTGCATTTTGTGAGGATATAATCGAGGAAAGACGAGCTCAAGTCAATTCTTCAACATGGTCATCCGAACAAGCTCAATGTTTCGTGGACCGGTTGCTTGAAAAGGGATTCTCAAACAATCAAATATTTTCACCAGTTATTGTATGCATTTCTTTCTTTTTGTTATTATTAATTAGTATAACTCTAACAATATGATATATATATAGGTTTGGAGTTTTATTGATCAGTAAAGAACTTTTAATTTTGCTACTATAATATTCTTATATTTATTTTATTTGGCCCGTTTAACTGGCTGGACATTTCATTTATTAATAGAAATGACATCATAATAATTTAACCATCCAAATTATTATTCACAATTGTTTGTCTCATTAATTTGTAATGAGTTGACTTAATTTTATACAAACCTTCTTGTTGTTGTGTTTCTAGGAACTACTGGGAGCTGGAGCAAATACTACAACCACGACAGTGATATGGGCTATGTCAGAGCTTATACGACACAAAGAATGTATGTCCAAACTACAAGAAGAAATACAAAATGAAATAACCTCAGATCAAATCACAGACTCTCAACTATCAAAGTTAACTTATCTACAAGCATGCATCAAAGAAACTTTTAGATTACACCCACCCGTGGCTCTTCTTCTTCCTCGTATGGCGGTTGACACGTGTGAGGTTATGAACTACACGGTTCCTAAAAATGCGAAAATACATGTTAACCTTTGGGCAATGGGTCGAGACCCTAAAGTTTGGGACAACCCCTTATCTTTCAATCCTGAACGATTTATCAACTCAAAAGTGGATTTTAAAGGCCAAGACTTCGAGTTATTACCGTTTGGTTCAGGGAGGAGGGCATGTCCCGGAATGCCATCCGGAATCAAGAGTGTTGAAACTTTGTTGGCGTATTTGATTCGTGAATTCAATTGGGACCTCCCAAACGGTGAGGATCCATCAAAACTCGACATGAACGAAACATTTGGCATTGCGATAAAGAGAGAAAAGCCTTTGATGCTAATCTTCAAACAAAGAAAAGGGAATCAATTATATGCCTAGTTATGTAATTTCCTATTTATTTCGTAAGTCAAAGTCAAACAATACGTACGATATGTATAATAATTAGTATGTTGTTAAGTTCTTGTAATTTTATGTATTTTGAAGTTGAATAATTTGGAGTGGTGTATAATTAATAACTAGTATGATTCCCGCGCGCTTCACGGCGTGTTTTGTACCAGTGCGATGTGATGTGATATCGGCACTTAGCATAACAACTAACATACGTGTCCGACCCATTAAAAGCTCTTTACGACCACAACATCCTGCACATACTGAAAAAGAAAATATTTTTTCTACATAACTCATATGAAAACATAACAAAAGTAAAGAACATGTAATATTTTGCTTAATAACTGTCATGCATATAGCTTATAGCCAACCACATAGTCAAAAAGAACATATTTTTTAAGCATATAGACATGCTTGAAATAAAGATAGTTGGCTTGACGTGAAAACCATGGCACCTAAAACCTTTACAGAGAATCCCAGGTACTCCTGCAAGGATACAAACACATAGTAAAAGATTACAATTAAGTAAAAACAAAAGGAAATTTCCGTTTATTCATTCATTCATTCAATTAACATTAATTTAGTTGACTCCACGTAAAGAATTTCTTTGTGATATGGCCAAACATCAATTACTTTTGGAACCAAGAGAAATGAGAAGAAACTGCCTAGTATTAAAATCAATATCAACACACAGATTCAAAAGTATAACAAAACTCCTATAACACCAATAACACACGAAGAATTAAACATTATCATTCACCACATGTTCAATGGGTCTAAATAGCGATAATAACAATACCAATCTATCACAGCAATCGTTCGTCATTGTTGCTCTGTCTTGCTTTAGTAACATGCAAAATCCTGATATAAGTAAAAAATCCAATACAATAATCACTTAAAATGAATTTGATTGAACATAGTGAAAAGGCATTACCTGGGATAGCAACCTATTAGAAAAGGTGATATCTGTTTCCAAAACCTAGTTTTCAAAAACACCATCTAAAGCTAAAGTAATTACAACCTTATATAAAACACAAAAAGTGTACAATTTCATAGCTTAAAGCATAGCAAATTTGATATTGCAATGGAATAACTTACAATTTCATACAAACCTAAAGCGAATGTATCGCTAAAACCAAATTGGAAGGCATTTACTGAACCTAACTGCCTCATATGGATACTCAAAGTGTAACATGGCTCAGATTTCATCATCACAGCCCGTAATAATCAAACAGACCCAAAACATATTACAAACAGATGTAGGTTTGTTGTGTTGCGTCTAACAATCTTTGAAAAATATAACGGAAGAAACCAAAACTGCACCCGATAGACCACATTTTTTACTCTTTTTGACCTTGCAATCTACATATAATATGTCAGCAAACAATGCTTTACTATCCCCACAAAGACCAATTTCAAAATATATGAGTGGCTCAAAGTTTTTGAAATACTTAGGAGCAAGGCGGGTTGTAGGTGGAAACCTACCATCCGCAATCCTTTCCACCCCTTCCCCACCAATAATCGGAAAATGTTTTTAACTCATCATAGCCAAAAAAAAATTCGATCATCTATTTGAATGAGGCGTCAAAGTAGCATATGCCACCAGCATCTTGCTCGACCATAACATCCCCAATCCCCAACAAAATTTAACCTCCATCGCACACTTAGCCGCGACCAACGTCAACGTCAACACCATCACCATTTGTAACATCCTGTTTTTTATAACGTAAATATTCGAAATTGTATATTGAATATTATAAAACGAGTAAGTAACGAATAGAATGACTGTTTGATCAAGACGAGCATGTACTATTAAAGAAACCATATAGTAATAATAATATAATCTGTCATATTTTGCCATGATCCGTTTTTATTGAAACTTAGGTCAAAACTTAGAGAAAAATAAACACATTCCAACCGTGTGTTTGTAAATTTATAAAACGTTATATTTTAAGAAGAATATATATATATATATATATATATAACAAAATTTGAGCTAAATTAATGTGACACCCGGCAAACTCAGGTTAGTAACATTGACTAAACTAGTAAGTCTACCTTAGCGAGTCATGCATATTACGTACTTAACTGGGTCAGTCGAGTCATTACGATGATTCTGGGAATCATCGGGAGTCATTACGATGATCCGCGGGATCATCGGGAGTCGATCTATAACCATGTGTACAAGGATTGGTGATTCGTGGAATCGCCGGGTTTAACGCACACACGCAAGTCTCGAGTCCCGGGAATTGGTGAACGGATGTAAACATGTTAGTTATCGTGCATTATGTGTTTGTAATCATTATGTGACTTGTCGGTATGTGAATACGTGTTTATATGTGTTAAAATAGTGTTTAACGCGCTAAAAACCCATTCCAGAACCATATAGGCGATTAGGAGACTGGAGAGCTCCTAATCGCCACATGTTGGGGCGAATAGGGGGATGCTGAAGGCGATTAGGGCTCTAATCACCAGTATATAGGCGATTAGAAGCCCTACTTGCCTGAACTGCTCTCCTACTCGCCTGATCTGATGTGCACGAGTCAAAACACCTATAAATACAACCCTTGACTCCCCAAACACCATTTGTGCAACCCTAACTAATCCTAAGCCTCCCACACACCTTGAAACACCTCTAGAACTTGTTTTGCTTCAAAACTCACCATTTCCAAGCTTATACACCTTTCTTTGATAAAATCCAAGGTGTGTTCTTCATCCCAAACCTTTGTAATGTTATTGTTTTGGTTCCCCAAAAGTCTAGACCTTGTTTTGATAAGAATGTGTCTTTAAAACCATGGAAATGAGTCCTAAAACAAGTCTACACCATAATACTTGCTATATGTGAAGTATTGATGCATATGATGATTTTTGGTGATTATAACATGAATGTTTCCATGAATTTGATGTACTTCTGATGTGTAGGAGTTGTTAGGATGATTATCTATGAGTTTAAGCTATTGTTATAGTGTTTAGATGAAAGTATGCATTTTGACCCATTTGGGTGATTCTTGAAGAATTAGGATGTTATGATATGATTCATTGCTTGTTTATGGTTAGGAATCATGCTAGAATGATGTTATAACATAGGGATGATGAATTGCAAGTTGTAGGAGGTGTAATCTGATCTTTACTACTTAAGGAAAGATTTCATAGTTAATGAAACCTAGTACTTTGCCATTTTAGGAAATAATCGCACCGAGGCCGTTAGAGTAGAGATAAATTAGGGGGTTTTTGCTTGGAATGGGTTGGCTAATAGTTTAGTTTTGATATTGGGTGTTTTTACATGTTTCGGATCTGATTTGGAGGGTTTAACGCGCGACAGCATTGCTTGGGGCGAATAGGGATCTACTCACCTGATGTATCAGGCGATTACAGCCTATTCGCCTGATACAACAGGCGAATAGCACCCTACTCGCCAGTTTGACCTCCCTATTCACTAGTTGACTTTTCCTAATCGCATGTAAGTTTCCTATTCGCGTGTACTGCTGTCGTAAACGTATTTTGACATCCCGGAACATGATTTGACACCTAGGAACATGATAGGAACCCCGGGATACACCCAATGGCTTAGTAACACGTGTTCGGACCTGGTTATGCGTTAATTGAACATTATGCTAGACTAGGTGAACTCTTGCGCGTATTAAGTGTTTAATTGCATATGTTGCATGATGTCTTGTATTTGTCTAACACGTGAGATGTCGGGTCACCAATGGGATGTCGAGTCTTGTCTGGTACGGTTGGTTTAACAGTCAAAGGTGTTTTCGAACGCTTATGGTCATGGTCTGGACATTCGGGAACTAGTTAACCTGCGGGTTATTAGTCCGGATACTTATACACATCTTATGATAGGTCGCCGCTATTTGGGGCTATCATAGCATAATTACTTAACTATTTTCAAGTAACGCAACCCGAGGTGAGTTTCACAGCCCCACTTTTACTGTTTTGCTTTCGGGGGAGAAACATGCTACGTACGAACTTATTAAAGTTCATGTTATACTATGGGCACTTTATGTTACTATACGGCTTTTATGGAAAGTCCCCGGGGGAAACCATGAATGTGCGGGGATGCACAACGAGGGAAATGTGGATAGATCTATTGGGCCTCACAAACCCCCACTCGACGGCGGGAATGCCGGGCGGGTGCATATTGTCTCTAACTCTCGGGTTATCGAGGCATTGGTAACCCAGTCAATGTGGGCTGGATATATCTTTTGGTACATGTTTAGTAATGGGTTCCCAACTGTAGTAGTAAAAACACTTAACGTCTAGCTAACGTTCTTATGACATAGTATTAACAGGAATGATCTTTGTGAACTTGTAACAACACTTTTATAAAAGAAAACCTGTGAACTCACCAGCATTATATGTTGACATTTTTGGCATGTTTTCTCAGGTCGCTAAGGTAGCATTCAATGGGCTAGGCACACGAAGTCATACACAGCGTCTAATATTTTGAAGCATATTAAACAATGTTTTGTAAACAATGATATGTCTTTTGGTTGTAAACAAGAAATGTTTCCGCTGCTGGTTTATGGCTCAAAGCATGATATTTTGGTTTTAAAAATATATATATGAATGCATGTTTGTTGTATGTTTATTGTGATCGTTGACTGAGATCCTGGTGTGTCACGTGCCTCGCGGTAAAACCCCGCATGTGGAATTTGAGGGTGTGACAGATTGGTATCAGAGCCAACGGTTATAGTGAACTAGGACTGCATGTAGAGTTTAGTCTATAACTGAGTCGCACACACTAGACGGTCACAGATAGTCGAGTCTTAACATGTGGGTAACAATATGACTTGTCGGGGGTGTCGGTGTCATCATCTTCTACGTTACATCATCTGTTTACTCTTTATCATCCTATCTCTTGACCCATCCTTACCATGATTCGACGGCGAACAATATACTATTGAACTTTCTCGACGGCGGTGTACATTGGGGCAGCTTCGGCATACTCCCGAGATCTGTCTGGGGATTCGGACATCTCCCTTTTATGCCCTAATGGACACGCTCGTTCTTATGCATACTATCTTATACTTATACTTATGATAATACCATGATTGGGCGCTAGTGTTCGGTGACTTGAACTCCAAACTTAAAGTACGCCTGGAGGACCATGTAGAACAGTTTATCATGTCGGGTGCACACGAGATTATAAACTGTGATGCATGGGAGCCCTAGTGGACTTTGTGTTTGAATGGATGGACCCGAACTAGGTCGGTCTAGTTCCTTAAAATTCCTAATGGGTGGTACCACGGGCAAGCCTAAATATTTTGTTTCATGTTGTGACAGAAGATGTCGGGAGCTCGTGGAGGTCGCAGAGGCGGCCGTGCTGGCGGTCGTGCTGGCGGCCGTGGTGGCGGCGGTGGCCGTGGAAACATTAATATGACCCAAGCGGAGTTGGAAAACCTGATGCAGCAGCACGTGAACATTGCCTTGGCTGCATTCCAAGCCGCTCATAATGCTATAGGTGGTACGTCAATTCCCACCCATCCTATCTTGTTCTAGGGTACTATACCTTTTTCTTGATTTTCACATGTGTGTCTGTTCCAGGTGGTGCTATCAATCCCCCTCCACCCAGTGCTCTTACAAGAAGTTTATGGATTGCAAGCCCACAATTTTAGTGGAACTGAAGGGGCAGTGGGACTGCTCCGCTGGCTGGAGAAGATTGAGTCGGTTTTCTCGATGTGCAGTTGCCCGGAAGGCGACCGGGTGAAATATGCTTCTGCGACCCTGGAGGGTCAAGCTCTGACTTGGTGGAACTCCACCACCCAAACCATGGGAATCGGGGAAGCTCATGCTATGCCCTGGACAGAGTTCGTTCAGCTTCTGAAAAACGAGTACTGCCCGAGGGATGAGATCCAGAAGCTTGAGCACGAGGTCTGGAATCATAAGATGGTGGGGTCTGTGATTGAAGCTTACACTGCTAGGCACAATGAGTTGGCGGTGTTGTGCCCTGATTTGCACACACCAGAATACCGGAGGATTGAACACTATGTTGCTGGGTTGGTGCCGGAGGTTGCGGGGTTGGTAGCTGTGGGGAATCTTACTGTTTATTATGAGGTGGTTCGGTCGGCTCACAAGCTGACCAATATGAAGGTGACTGAAGGAGTCTTGCCTCCTCGAGGCGCTGCTGTGAAGGCTCCTGAGAGCAACAAACGAAAGTGGGAAGGAGTGGGTAAAGGCTCAAGTTCAGCTCAGCCTCAGCAGGTGAAGAGGTCTGATGTTGGGGGACCGTCGACTGAGCAGAATCCGGGGTTATATTGGGAAATTGCCGAAATGTGACCGGTGTGGGTTTCACCACAACGGTCGTTGTGAGGACAGGAACCGCTGCCACCGGTGCCATAAGCTTGGGCACCAGGCAAAGGATTGCAGGGTTAATCTTCAGGGTAACTGGAACCCACCTGCTACACCTACTCCGGCTCCTCGGGTTGCTGCTCCCCAGGGAAACCAGGGTAAACAGGGGTGCTATAATTATGGTGAGCTTGGTCACTACAAGCGTGAATGCCCCAAGTTGAAGCAGGGCGAGGCTGGGAAGAACGGGTCGGGTAATGGAAACAGCGGGGGCGGAGGCAGGAATGTTCGCGCCTTTGTGATTGGGTCGAGCGGGGCTCGACAGGATCCTGACACTGTTACCGGTACGTTTCTTCTTGATAATGGCTATGCTACGGTTTTATTCAATTCCGGTGCCGATAAGAGTTTTATATCTCTTGGGTTTTGTTAATTGCTTGATAGGGTACCTACACCTTTATAGGCTAAGTACTTGATAGAACTGGCTGATGGTAAGAAAGTCGAAGCGACGCACGTCCTTAGGGAGTGTCGCCTTGAATTATCGGGTTATTCTTTTCCTATTGACCTTATGCCGGTGACCTTGGGTAGTTTTGATGTTGTCGTGGGTATGGATTGGTTGTCTTTGTATCATGCTGAGATCGTTTGTTTTGATAAAGTCATTCGACTTCCTCTCCGTGATGGAGAAATTCTGTTGGTGCATGGTGAGAAGAGCGGGGTCCCTTTGAGTATCATCTCATGTATGAAAGCCTATAAGTATCTTCGGAAGGGGTATTCTACCATTCTGGCACTGGTTTCGGTTTCGTTAGAGGAAGAGAAGAATATTGAAGATATTCTTATCGTCTGTGATTTTCCCGATGTATTTCCTGAAGATTTACCTGGTCTTCCGCCTTATCGTCAGGTCGAATTCAGTATTGAACTTGCTCCAGGTGCGGCCCCTATTGCCCGAGCCCCATATCGTCTTGCACCTCCCGAGATGCAGGAATTGTCTAACCAGTTGCAGGAGCTATTGGAGAAGGGTTTCATCCTGCCTAGTTCGTCCCCGTGGGGAGCCCCCATTCTGTTTGTCAAGAAGAGAGACGGAAGCTTGCGTATGTGTATCGACTACCGTGAATTGAACAAGGTTACCATCAAGAATCGTTATCCTCTCCCTCGCATCGATGATTTATTCGATCAACTTCAGGGTTCTAGTTTCTATTCGAAGATTGATTTGAGGTCGGGGTACCATCAGTTGAGGGTCTAAGAAGCTGATATTCCGAAGACTGCCTTTCGAACTCGTTATGGCCATTTCGAATTCCTGGTCATGCCTTTTGGTCTCACCAACGCACCCGCCATATTCATGGATCTGATGAACCGTGTTTGTAAGCCCTATCTTGATAAATTCGTGATTGTCTTCATTGATGATATTCTAGTCTATTCCAAGAACGAAGTGGAACACCAGGAACACTTGCGTCTTGTTTTGGAACTCCTAAGGCGGGAACAGTTGTACGCCAAGTTTTCTATAAGTGTAGCTTCTGGTTGCGTGAAGTCCAGTTCCTTGGTCATGTAGTTAATGAAAAAGGAATTCATGTTGACCCAGCTAAGATAGAAGCCATCAAGGACTAGGAAGCACCAAAGACGCCATCTGAGGTGCGGAAATTCCTGGGTCTTGCAGGTTATTATCGTCGTTTTATTGAGGGATTTTCGAAGATCGCTCAACCCCTCACCTCGCTTACCCAGAAGGACAAGAAGTTCGACTGGGGTGATTCGCAAGAGTCAGCCTTTCAGATGCTAAAGGCTAAACTCTGTTCTGCTCCTATCTTGTCCTTGCCTGAAGGCACGGACGATTTTGTGGTTTACTGTGACGCTTCTATCTGGGGGCTCAGTTGTGTGTTAATGCAGCGCGAGAAGGTCATTGCCTATGCTTCTCGTCAGCTCAAGGTTCATGAGAAAAACTACCCCACCCATGATCTGGAATTGGGTGCAGTAGTCTTTGCTTTAAAGATATGGAGGCATTACTTGTACTGTACCAAGTGCACTATTTACACCGATCACAAGAACCTCCAGCATATCTTTGATCAGAAGGTGTTGAATATAAGACAGCATCGATGGGTCGAGCTTCTTAACGATTACGAGTGCGCTATTAAATACCATCCTGGCAAGGCGAATGTGGTCGCAGACGCCTTGAGCAGGAAGGAAACCGCTAAACCTCGTCGTGTTCGAGCTCTTCAGCTCACTATCCATTCCGGCTTACCTGACCGAATCCGTTCGGCGCAGCAAGAAGCTTTGAAGGAGGAAAACCTTAAAGCTGAAACCATGCATGGTACTGATAGTCACCTTGAGCTCAGGTCCGATGGCTTACATTATTTCGCTGAACGTATTTGGGTCCCTTTATTTGGGGGCTTGCGGGAGCTCGTCCTTGATGAAGCTTACAAGTCCCGGTACTCTATTCACCCTGGCTCCGATAAGATGTATCAAGACTTAAAGATACTTTATTGGTGGCCGAACATGAAGGCGGATGTGGCTTCGTACGTGAGCAAGTGCTTGACCTGTGCCAAGGTCAAGGTTGAATATCAAAAGCCATCCGGCCTTCTGCAATAGCCTGAAATTCCCAAGTGGAAGTGGGAGCGGATTACGATGGACTTCGTGACCAAACTCCTGAAATCGCCCAGTGGTTGTGACATGATCCGGGTGATTGTCGACAGGTTGACAAAGTCTGCGCACTTCCTCGCTATCAAGGAAACCGATGGCCTTGAGCGTTTGGCACGTTTTTAAACTGTGTTTGTATTCAAGTAATTCATTAATCATGTCTAGGCAAGTCACTAATCAGTTTAAGATAGTATATATGTTTTTGAACCTACTATTACATATAAGAACCAGCTAACTACATATATATTCACAGATGTAGTCAGTTTTATAAGAATCTAATTTTTTTGTATTTTGATTAATGTTGCTAGGAACATTGATTACAAAGGTTGTTAAGCCAATTAGATGTAGCCTATGATTCTTAGACATAGGTAAATATCTAGATCATAAGTGATAATTAATCACCCCACCATGCATGCCTCTTTGATCATTTTTAATGTATGTATTGTGAATTCAACTGACATATGGTGATTATTGAAATAGATACTTAAATTATTTATGAGTAAAGAAAATAGTTAGGAGACATGAAAAGTTACTAGCCTACAATCTTTTTAGTCGATGACAGTTAGATCATTTTTATTTATCTTTTTAGTCAGGCGACAAGGTAAGTTGTATGCTAGTTGAGCTTTCTATTCAAATTGTTCATGGTTTGTTCCTTGATAACTAATAATCTTTGATTCCGTCATCGATTGTTAGTATACTTGATATTATTTATAAGTTTGGGATATACACTTAACAAAAAAAAAAATATGAAAAACGGCCTATTCCTTTTATGGTACACATATTTTTTCTCTTCATATTAGGTTTGTCTATCCCGATAAGCTCCCGAAGGATAAACTAGTTATTTATATAACATTACATTTACGTAAACAATATTCTAACCTAATCTTTAAATATACAAATATACATAATCTCATCTATATCTATATATATAATAAAAGAAAACAGTATTTGCTAACATGGCATTCATTTAGGCCATATCCCCTCTTGGGTGTGCAAGATGCCATTAGGTAGGGGTTAATAAAAATAATAAAAAAATAAGAAAATTTACCCTTGAGTGGCACATGGCACTAGGTGAGGCTTCCTCCCCTTATTTTCCTTCAAAAGTTTTGTCTCTTTCATGTGTCCCCCATAATTTTTAAACTGTGTTTGTGTTCAAGTAATTCATTAATCATGTCTAGACAAGTCACTAATCATTTTAAGATAGTATATATGTTTTTGAACCTACTATTACATATAAGAACCAGCTAACTACATATATATTCACAGATGTAGTCAGTTTTATAAGAATCTAATTTTTTTGTATTTTGATTAATGTTGCTAGGAACATTGATTACAAAGGTTGTTAAGCGAATTAGATGTAGCCTATGATTCTTAGACATAGGTAAATATCTAGATGATAAGTGATAATTAATCACCCCACCATGCATGCCTCTTTGATCATTTTTAATCTATGTATTGTGAATTCAACTGACATATGGTGATTATTGAAATAGATACTTAAATTATGTATGAGTAAAGAAAATAGTTAGGAGACATGAAAAGTTACTAGCCTACAATCTTTTTAGTCGATGGCAATCTTTTTAGTCGATGGCAGTTAGATCATTTTTATTTATCTTCAAAATGGATCTTCACTACTTACCTATTGATTGTTGTATTTAGTGTCACCCAAGGTGATCGATCGTATATCCATAACAAAGATTGAATAGGTATGTCATTCTTTCACATTGCTAACTTGATATATCATAATCGCCTATTATTATCATCATCATCGTGACATATCATTTGATACCAATTTATTTGTTTTTTTTCTGGTTCACATCGCATCTTTAGAGTGTCTTGAAGAAGTGAAAAGGTTGTATAGAGACTTCAATCGAGCAAGAGGTGCATACGTAGAATTAGAAGTAGGCTTTACGTGTTATCGAGTATTGATCCTTTACAAAAATAAAAAAGGAATTATTTCTTTTATGGTATATACATTTTTTTCTCTTCAAATAAGATTTATCTATCCCGATATGCTCCCAGGAGATAAACTTGTTATTTATATAACATTACATTTACATGCACAAGATTCTAACCTAATCTTTAAATATACAAATATACATAATATCATCTATATATATACAAAAGAAAACACTATTTGCTAACATGGCATTCATTTAGGCCATATCCCCTCTTGGGTGTGTCACATCTATGGCTTAATAAAAAAAATATATCCTTGAGTGGCACATGGCACTAGGTGAGGCTTCTTCCCCCTTATTTTCCTCCAAAAGTTTTTTTCTCTCTCATGTTTCTCCCACAATTTTTAAACGTTAATGACTTTTATATACAAAATTTTTTTGAAAAAAATTACACCAAATTAATGAGCGTTTTATTATCTTTCCAACAAGTACCATAGTGCTATACAAAAAAAAAAGACATTCATAGTGGGTTATTGTTCATGCAATAAAAAATACAATGTGTTCAGATAATTCATTAATCATGTCTAGGCAAGTCACTAATCATGCTAAAACCAGTAAATAGGAATTTTATTTTCATCCAGAACAGAATACGTTAAAATCACTCATTTCCAACAAAAGCCACACCTTCAAGACCACCGCCTCAATCACGTCCTGCAATGGTTGCTTCTGGCTCTGCTTCTCATCCAAACGTATATTTTTAATATACATTTTCATTGTTATTCACATGATTAATATTGTTGTTTTCTCATGTTGTAGTACATTAATTTTATGTTCTATCATAACATATATGTTATCATTTCATGTTAGATTTGTCTATCCCGGAAAACTTACGAGATATAATCTATTTTGTTAATAATATAAATCTCATATATACCTCTGACATGTTATGAAATATCATATGTATCCAACTCGAGCTAAATATCATACATATCATAGAAATTTCATAGTTACTCGTATCATTTAAAAACAATTTAAAATATGTCCGTTTTACATACCCTTTTATTGTTTAAAAAAAGTTGCATCTAGATTATCACGAATATTATGTTAATTAAGTTTGCAGCCACAAGGGATTGAAAACCATGGAATGATCAAATCAATAGAAAGTCGTAGGTTTAATATTTAATAGGAACGTGAGATGATGGTCAATAAACAATGAAACTTGAAGCTTACCTATGCTTATGTATATTCAAACATGCACAACCATTTAAGACTATAAATACAATCTACAACTACAAAATCATCGACAAACAACACAAAATCCCTTATATCTCATCCCAAAACTACAATGGATATCACAACTTTTCTCAAAGAGTACAACATTTCATCACCTCTTTTCATTCTATCAACAATTGTTTTTATTTTACTAATAGTAAAAAAAACAAAATTGTTTGATCCTAAGAGTGATAAAAACCTCCCACCAGGTCCACCAAAGTTGCCGATCATCGGTAACTTACATCAAGCGGGAGACCAACCACATGTTATGCTTGCTAATTTAGCCAAAAGATATGGTCCACTCATATCTCTTAGTTTAGGCAAGCAACTTCTTGTGGTTGCCTCTTCACCAGAGGCAGCCAGAGAAATCCTCAAGACTCATGATCGCCTTCTTTCAACCCGTAGTGCGCCTATTGCATTTAAGCATGAATTTTTGCTACCCCACTCTTTTATGTGGTCAGAATGCAACGAAACATGGAAAACCCTAAGAACCCTTTGTCGAACTGAAATGTTTTCGGCTAAAGCTTTAGAGACCTATTCTAGACTACGAGAGGAAAATTATGCTAAGTTGATAGATTTCTTGCGTAAAAAGCAAGGACACGTGATTAACATGGAGGACATGCTTTTCACTACATTGTTCAATACACACAGTTCCATTATGTTTGGCAACAAATTTCTTGATTTTGCAGGTGAAAATGGAACTAATGATTGGTTGAAAGAGTTAATGTATAGAGTAATTGAGTATTCAGGTCGCATAATAGATTTTGGTATATTTTTTCCAATTCTTGAAAGATTCGATCTTCATGGGACAAGGAAGGGTTCCTTGAAAGAATGGAAAAAGGTATTTGCATTTTGTGAGGATATAATCGAGGAAAGACGAGCAAAAGTCAATTCTTCAACATGGTTATCGGAACAAGCTCAATGTTTCGTGGACCGGTTGCTTGAAAAGGGATTCTCAAACAATCAAATATTTTCACCAATTATTGTATGCATTTCTTTCTTTTTGTTATTATTAATTAGTATAACTCTAACAATATGATATATATATATAGGTTTGGAGTTTTATTGATCAGTAAAGAACTTTTAATTTTGCTACTATAATATTCTTATATTTATTTTATTTGGCCCGTTTAACTGGCTGGACATTTCATTTATTAATAGAAATGACATCATAATAATTTAACCATCCAAATTATTATTCACAATTGTTTGTCTCATTAATTTGTAATGAGTTGACTTAATTTTATACAAACCTTCTTGTTGTTGTGTTTCTAGGAACTACTGGGAGCTGGAGCAAATACTACAACCACGACAGTGATATGGGCTATGTCAGAGCTTATACGACACAAAGAATGTATGTCCAAACTACAAGAAG
This sequence comes from Ambrosia x helenae, assembly GCA_030844895.1. NCBI lineage: Eukaryota > Viridiplantae > Streptophyta > Magnoliopsida > Asterales > Asteraceae > Ambrosia > Ambrosia x helenae. Next base: position 22,633,847 of record CM061232.1, on the reverse strand, counting down.
AAATACAAAATGAAATAACCTCAGATCAAATCACAGACTCTCAACTATCAAAGTTAACTTATCTACAAGCATGCATCAAAGAAACTTTTAGATTACACCCACCCGTGGCTCTTCTTCTTCCTCGTATGGCGGTTGACACGTGTGAGGTTATGAACTACACGGTTCCTAAAAATGCGAAAATACATGTTAACCTTTGGGCAATGGGTCGAGACCCTAAAGTTTGGGACAACCCCTTATCTTTCAATCCTGAACGATTTATCAACTCAAAAGTGGATTTTAAAGGCCAAGACTTCGAGTTATTACCGTTTGGTTCAGGGAGGAGGGCATGTCCCGGAATGCCATCCGGAATCAAGAGTGTTGAAACTTTGTTGGCGTATTTGATTCGTGAATTCAATTGGGACCTCCCAAACGGTGAGGATCCATCAAAACTCGACATGAACGAAACATTTGGCATTGCGATAAAGAGAGAAAAGCCTTTGATGCTAATCTTCAAACAAAGAAAAGGGAATCAATTATATGCCTAGTTATGTAATTTCCTATTTATTTCGTAAGTCAAAGTCAAACAATACGTACGATATGTATAATAATTAGTATGTTGTTAAGTTCTTGTAATTTTATGTATTTTGAAGTTGAATAATTTGGAGTGGTGTATAATTAATAACTAGTATGATTCCCGCGCGCTTCACGTCACGCTTTTGTACCAGTGCGAGGTGATGTGATATCGGCACTTAGCATAACAACTGACACATGTGTCCGACCCATTAAAAGCTCTTTACGACCACAACATCCTGCACATACTGAAAAAGAAAATATTTTTTTGTACATAACTCATATGAAAACATAACAAAAGTAAAGAACATGTAATATTTTGCTTAATAACTGTCATGCATATAGCTTATAGCCAACCACATAGTCAAAAAGAACATATTTTTTAAGCATATAGACATGCTTGAAATAAAGATAGTTGGCTTGACGTGAAAACCATGGCACCTAAAACCTTTACAGAGAATCCCAGGTACTCCTGCAAGGATACAAACACATAGTAAAAGATTACAATTAAGTAAAACCAAAAGGAAATTTCCGTTTATTCATTCATTCATTCAATTAACATTAATTTAGTTGACTCCACGTAAAGAATTTCTTTGTGATATGGCCAAACATCAATTACTTTTGGAACCAAGAGAAATGAGAAGAAAGTGCCTAGTATTAAAATCAATATCAACACACAGATTCAAAAGTATAACAAAACTCCTATAACACCAATAACACACGAAGAATTAAACATTATCATTCACCACATGTTCAATGGGTCTAAATAGCGATAATAACAATACCAATCTATCACAGCAATCGTTCGTCATTGTTGCTCTGTCTTGCTTTAGTAACATGCAAAATCCTAATATAAGTAAAAAATCCAATACAATAATCACTTAAAATGAATTTGATTGAACATAGTGAAAAGGCATTACCTGGGATAGCAACCTATTAGAAAAGGTGAAATCTGTTTCCATAACCTAGTTTTCAAAAACACTATCTAAAGCTAAAGTAATTACAACCTTATATAAAACACAAAAAGTGTACAATTTCATAGCTTAAATCATAGCAAATTTGATATTGCAATGGAATAACTTACAATTTCATACAAACCTAAAGCGAATGTATCGCTAAAACCAAATTGGAAGGCATTTACTGAACCTAACTGCCTCATATGGATACTCAAAGTGTAACATGGCTCAGATTTCATCATCACAGCCCGTAATAATCAAACAGACCCAAAACATATTACAAACAGATGTAGGTTTGTTGTGTTGCGTCTAACAATCTTTGAAAAATATAACAGAAGAAACCAAAACTGCACCCGATAGACCACATTTTTTACTCTTTTTGACCCTTCAATCTACATATAGTATGTCAGCAAACAATGCTTTACTATCCCCACAAAGACCAATTTCAAAATATATGAGTGGCTCAAAGTTTTTGAAATACTTAGGAGCAAGGCGGGTTGTAGGTGGAAACCTACCATCCGCAATCCTTGCCACCCCTTCCCCACCAATAATCGGAAAATGTTTTTAACTCATCGTAGCCAAAAAAAAAAAAATTCGATCATCTATTTGAATGAGGGGTCAAAGTAGCATATGCCACCAGCATCTTGCTCGACCATAACATCCCCCATCCCCAACAAAATTTAACCTCCATCGCACACTTAGCCGCGACCAACGTCAACGTCAACACCATCACCATTTGTAACATCATGTTTTTTATAACGTAAATATTCGAAATTGTATATTGAATATTATAAAACGAGTAAGTAACGAATAGAATGACTGTTTGATCAAGACGAGCATGTACTATTAAAGAAACCATATAGTAATAATAATAGAACATGTCATATTTTGCCATGATCCGTTTTTATTGAAACTTAGGTCAAAACTTAGAGAAAAATAAACACATTCCAACCGTGTGTTTGTAAATTTATAAAACGTTATATTTTAAGAGATATATATATATATATATAACACAAAATTTGAGCTAAATTAATGTCACACCCGGCAAACTCAGGTTAGTAACATTGACTAAACTAGTAAGTCTACCTTAGCGAGTCATGCATATTACGTACTTAACTGGGTCAGTCGAGTCGTTACGATGATTCTGGGAATCATCGGGAGTCGTTACGATGATCCGCGGGATCATCGGGAGTCGGTCCATAACCATGTGTACAAGGATTGGTGATTCGTGGAATCGCCGGGTTTAACGCACACACGCAAGTCTCGAGTCCTGGGAATTGGTGAACGGATTTAACGTGTTAGTTATCGTGCATTATGTGTTTGTAATCATTATGTGACTTGTCGGTATGTGAATACGTGTTTATATGTGTTAAAATAGTGTTTAACGTGCCAAAAACCCATTCCAGAACCATACAGGCGATTAGGAGACTAGAGAGCTCCTAATCGCCACATGTTGGGGCGAATAGGGGGATGCTGAAGGCGATTAGGGCTCTAATCGCCAGTATATAGGCGATTAGAAGCCCTACTCGCCTGAACTGCTCTCCTACTCGCCTGATCTGATGTGCACGAGTTAAAACACCTATAAATACAACCCTTGACTCCCCAAACACCATTTGTGCAACCCTAACTGATCCTAAGCCTCCCAAACACCTTGAAACACCTCTGGAACTTGTTTTGCTTCAAAACTCACCATTTCCAAGCTTATACACCTTTCTTTGATAAAATCCAAGGTGTGTTCTTCATCCCAAACCTTTGTAATGTTATTGTTTTGGTTCCCCAAAAGTCCAGACCTTGTTTTGATAAGAATGTGTCTTTAAAAACCTTGGAAATGAGTTCTAACACAAGTCTACACCATAATACTTGCTATATGTGAAGTATTGATGCATATGATGATTTTTGGTGATTATAACATGAATGTTTCCATGAATTTGATGTACATCTGATGTGTAGGAGTTGTTAGGATGATTATCTACGAGTTTAAGCTATTGTTATAGTGTTTAGATGAAAGTATGCATTTTGACCCATTTGGGTGATTCTTGAAGAATTAGGATGTTATGATATGATTCATTGCTTGTTTATGGTTAGGAATCATGCTAGAATGATGTTATAACATAGGGATGATGAATTGCAAGTTGTAGGAGGTGTAATCTGATCTTTGCTACTTAAGGAAAGATTTCATAGTTAATGAAACCTAGTACTTTGCCATTTTAGGAAATAATCGCACCGAGGCCGTTAGAGCAGAGATAAATTGGGGGTTTTTGCTTGGAATGGGTTGGCTAATAGTTTAGTTTTGATATTGGGTGTTTTTACATGTTTCGGATCTGATTTGGAGGGTTTAACGCGCGAAAACGCGCGACAGCAGTGCTTAGGGCGAATACGGATCTATTCGCCTGATGCCTGATACATCAGGCGACTAGCACCCTACTCGCCAGTTTGACCTCCCTATTCACTAGTTGACTTTTCCTTATCGCATGTAAGTTTCCTAATCGCGTGTACTGCTGTCGTAAACGTATTTTGACATCCCGGAACATGATTTGACACCTAGGAACATGATAGGAAGCCCGGGATACACCCAATGGCTTAGTAACATGTGTTCGGACCTGGTTATGCGTTAATTGAACATTATGCTAGACTAGGTGAACTCTTGCGCGTATTAAGTGTTTAATTGCATATGTTGCATGATGTCTTGTATTTGTCTAACACGTGAGATGTCGGGTCACCAATGGGATGTCGAGTCTTGTCTGGTACGGTCGGTTTAACAGTCAAAGGTGTTTTCAAACGCTTATGGTCATGGTCTGGACATTCGGGAACTAGTTAACCTGCGGGTTATTAGTCGGGATACTTATACACATCTTATGATAGGTCGCCGCTATTTGGGGCTATCATAGCATAATTACTTAACTATTTTCAAGTAACGCAACCCGAGGTGAGTTTCACAGCCCCACTTTTACTGTTTTGCTTTCGGGGGAGAAACATGCTACGTACGAACTTATTAAAGGTCATATTATACTATGGGCACTTTATGTTACTATACGGCTTTTATGGAAAGTCCCCGGGGGAAACCATGAATGTGCGGGGATGCACAATGAGGGAAATGTGGATAGATCTATTGGGCCTCACAAACCCCACTCGACGGCAGAAATGTCGGGCGGGTGCATATTGTCTCTAACTATCGGGTTATCGAGGCATCGGTAACCCAGTCAATCTGGGCTGGATTCATCTTTTGGTACATGTTTAGTAATGGGTTCCCAACCGTAGTAGTAAAAACACTTAATGTCTAGCTAACGTTCTTATGACATAGTATTAACGGGAATGATCTTTGTGAACTTGTAACAACACTTTTATAAAAGAAAACCTGTGAACTCACCAGCATTATATGTTGACATTTTTGGCATGTTTTCTCAGGTCGCTAAGGTAGCAGTCAATGGGCTAGGCGCACAAAGTCATACACAGTGTCTAATATTTTGAAGCATATTAAACAATGTTTTGTAAACAATGATATGTCTTTTGGTTGTAAACAAGAAATGCTTCCACTGCTGGTTTACGGCTCAAAGCATGATATTTTGGTTTTAAATATATATATATATATATATATATATATATATGAATGCATGTTTTTTGTATGTTTACTGTGATCGTTGACTGAGATCCTGGTGTGTCACGCGCCTCACGGTAAAACCCCGCATGTGGAATTTGAGGGTGTGACAATTAACTAGATAATCTATACTACTATATAATGGATTCTGGATGGGTAAGATTGTCAATTCATATTCATTTAAATGGGTAAAAATGTAATTTCATTTAGTTCTCAATAAAAATTTAATACAACTATTAAGTCAACTTGTTTAACCTATTAAAAGTAATTAATAATGGTATTAAAACCATTGAAGCATTTGAAAACTTTAACATCATTTCATAAAAGATCTTAGAAAATTCATAATATAAAATGACATCAAGAAGCATTGTTATGAAATTTACACAAATATTACTTACAACTATAAGTCAATTTTGTACTTTCTGTAAAATTTATGCTAGCACTTTGCTAAAAAAATCTATAATAATAATAAGAAGAAAAAGAATAAGAATCCATATCTATGTGTATAAATATCTCTATATAAATATACTTCATATGGTTATCTCTATGATTTGCCAATAAAACAAGTCTTAAAGTTAAATGTAGAACATGTGCTTCACGCATCCACTCTCCCAATAGAGACGCGTCTGTTTAAATTCTTTAAGATGCCATCGTACGGTTATAGATCCGAATTGATGATTCCAAGCATTAATGGTAGTGTTCTTAATTTCAATCATGGGATTATTTAATCCATACATTATAAACCAACAGTTCTTGGAATACATGTGTATGGTTTTTTATCTCATGTTGGCCCATAAAAAAACTTCCAATCAAAACCTAATATGTTCTAATTTAAGTTTTTGGATCATCCTTCATTTTACGATCGTCATTTCACCGGTGATTGTGGATAACTATTTCTAATTAGATTTTAATTCGTGGGTTTACACAAGAGTCTTTGATTTAATGAATCAAGAGTGTTTGATTGATGTTGGTTTGTCATTGTAGTGCTGCAGTCCAATTTCATCGAAAATCGCCATAATATCTTCCAAGTCCTTTTATTGTTTACGTTGTTATGCATTTCAGCTCTGAAACTTACCATAAACTGTTAATTTTCCTTGACATTCCAAAGTTTAGGTCTACATGGGCACGATTCCAAGTCATTTTATTAAGGTCAACTGCTGGAGCACAATCATATGCGTATGTATTGGAATCTATCCCTATTCAATTTTCATGGTTTAGTCATCACTTTATGAAATGTCGTAAGTCGAACACATCCTGTAGTCAATGATTCATCTGACGGCATTAGTAAAAAAAAACTTACCACAATATTATTTTAGACATTATTGTTTTGTTTTTGCATTTGATCTATGAAGCATACATAAAGTAATGTATGTAGTATGCACAGCAGGAAGCCAATTCTATATGCCTTTGTTGCCTGAACATTGTTAAATGCCCCTCACACCCCCTCATCATATGAATGCTTCTAAAACTTGCATCACCACAGCCATTCCCATCCCACCACTATGTGTTTGTGTTTGTAATTTTACAATTAATTGATGGGAAGATGACCTCCGTGTTGTAATAAATCACATGTCAAGAAAGGCCCGTGAATGGTTGAAGAAGATGTAATTAAACATATTGATTACATAAATGCCAATTATGTATAGCCAAACATCGTGCAGCCCCGCCGCAACGTGCGGGTTCCTGCTAGTATTAGTAGTAATTCTATCTATACCTGCGTAACCTATTTTAACAAAAATAATGGGAAGGCAAAATTATAAATTATATATGAACTAGGTTATACCCCGGGAACGTCCCGGAGTTGAGAAATCTAATATGACATATTAATTTTACATATGAACTAGAATGATGCAATTTACAGTTATATGCAGGAAAGTTTCGGGTAGTACCTAACCTAAAACAATTAAAAATGTATCTCCAATGTTAACGCCTAACCTTAAACAATGTATAACTCTAATATTATTATCTAACCTAAAACAACGTATAACTCTAATGCTAACGCGTGTTGAAAATAGAATTCATATTTACTAATTTGAACATAATTAGTGACTTGCCTATACATGATTAATGATTTACCTGAACACTTTATGTTTTTTTCCTGTATGAACAACACCCCACAAAAAATAGCATGACATATTAATTTTACATATAAAATAGAATGATGCGCATTAGAATTACATGCAAGAATGTTTTGGGTAGCACCAAACCTAAAACAATTAAAAATGTATCTCCAGTGTTAACGCCTAACCTTAAACAATGTATAACTCTAATATTAATATCTAACCTAAAACAATGTATAACTCCAATGCTAACGCATGTTGAAAATAGAATTCATATTTACTGATTTAAACATAATTAGTGACTTGTCTATATATGATTAATGATTTACCTAAACACTTTGTGATTTTTTTCCTGTATGAACAAAACCCCAAATTCCTAGTGTAGGAGTTCTTTTCGGATATCTGAAAATTCTTTTGACAGCAGTTAGGTGTGATTCCCTTGGTGCAGATTGATATCTAGCACAAACACAAGTTGAGAACATAATATCCGGTCTAGAAGCAGTTAAGTACAAAAGGGAACCTATCATACATCTATACATGGTTTGATCAACCTGTTTTCCTTGATCATCTAGTTCAACTTGTGTGGTAGGTGTCATGGGAGTGGAACATGATTTACTGTCTTGTAAAGAAAAATTATTCAATAATTCTTTAACATATTTAGATTGATATATAAAAGTTCTATTTGTTTGTTGCTTGATCTGCAGTCCCAAAAAGTACTGCAGTTCTCTAATTGTACTCATTTCAAATTTTGATTGCATGAGTTTCTTAAATTCATCACACAATTTTGTGTTTGTTGAACCAAAAATGATGTCATCAACATAAATTTGAACAAGTAAGACATGATTTCCAACATGTTTTATCAATGGGGCCTCTTGTGAGGTGATTTATGAGTAAAAAGGTAGAAAGTGTTTCATACCAAGCTCCGGGAGCCTGATTTAGCCCATAAAGAGCTTTGTCAAGTTTGTACACCCAATCAGGATGAGCTGGATCCTCAAACCCAGGTGGCTGACAAACATACACTTCCTCTTTTATTTTTCCATATAAAAATGCACTATTGACATCCATTTGAAAAACTTTAATTTTGTTGGAAATTGCATAAGCCAAAAATAACCTGATGGCTTCAAGCCTTGCAACTGGAGCAAAGATTTCATCATAATCAATTCATTCTTCTTGTGAATAACCTTGTACTACCAGTCTTGCCTTGTTCTTGATAATCATTCCAGCTTCATCTTGTTTGTTTCTAAAAACCCATCTTGTGCCAATTGGTAGCTTGTTTGGAGGTAAGGGACAGATTTCCCAGACCTATTGCTTCTTGAATTGGAGCAATTCTTCTTGCATAGGTTGAACCCAATTGTTATCTTTGAGGGCTTCTTGATATTTATTTGGTTCTAACTGAGAAATGAATGCTGAGAAAAAGCAGAAGTTGGAAAGCTAGTTTCTTGTAAGTACTCGTGATGCAATATCACCCATGATTTGATCCAATGGATGAGATTTGTGTTCAATCAGTTGCTGTAGCCCTGTGTTTGGAGATGGCTCTTGAACTTCTTCAAACAAACCACTAAGGTTGATGATATGTGGTTCAGCAGTATCTTGTGGTTCAGGAGTCTGTGGAGCTGAATCAGTAGTTTGATTTTGTTCATTAGCAGTTGTTGAAGTAGAAGTTTGTAAAACTTCTGATGGTTTGAAAGTTGATTTAATGACTGTGTTTGGAGTCCATCATGGAGGACTATTATCATAAAACACTTGATCACCATAATAAGTGGGTTTAGATGATGTAACAGTCTTTTCAGGTCAGAAATGAAAACTGTCAAGGTCAAAAAGTTCAGCAGGATGTGCTGGAATGAGAGTGTGTTTGAACTCATTAAACTTGACATTTAGTGTTTCTTCAACTATCTTGGTTCTGGAATTATATACCTTATAGGCTTTTCTAGTGGAAGAGTAACCAAGAAAATAACTTGAATCAACTTTGGAGCAAACTTTGAAATAGAGTCTTTGATGTTTAGAATGAAACATTGACATCCAAAAGCCCTGAAAAAGGAGATAAGGGGCTTGATGCCATGAAGAACTTCATAGGCAGTTTTGGAATGTCTTTTGCTGACAAGGACTCTGTTTTGAACATAACAAGCTGTGTTGACTGCTTCAGCCCAAAAATACAATGGCAGGCCTGAATCAGCTAACATAGTTCTAGCTGCTTCAATTAATGTTCTGTTCTTTCTTTATACCACACCATTTTGTTCAGGAGTTATGGGAATGATGAACTGTCTAACAATCCCTTTAGACAAACAGAATTCATCCAGAGTTTTATTCATAAACTCTGTCCCATTGTCACTCCTGACGACTTTGACAGAGAGAGAGAGAGAGAGAGAGAGAGAGAATTGTTTCTCTACTTGTAGAATGAAGAATTTGATAATATCAGCTGCCTCATCCTTGGAGTATAAGAAGAAGACCCATGTAAATCTTGAGTAGTCATCAATGATGACCAAGCAGTACTTCTTCTTACCAAGGCTCATAATCTTGACTGGTCCAAATAAGTCCATATGGAGTAATTGAAGACATGCAGTTGTTTTTTATTCTTCAATAGACTTATAGGAGGACTTTTGTTGTTTACCTTTAAGACAGGAAACATAGTGTTCTTTACACTGGTATTCCTTCAAAGGTAGACCTCTGACCAATCCCATTTTTATGACTTTATTTATGGTTTTAAAGTTCACATGGCCAAGTCTCCTATGCCAGAGATCAGTTTCAGAAGTTGATGCTCTTGAGAAGAAGCAAGCAGTGTTGTTCAATACTTTGTCTTTTTCAATGTCCACTGCATAGACATTGCCAAATCTTTTGGCTATCAGCAAAGTATGATCTTCAATGATCTTCTCTATCAACTTATGGCCTTCTGGTGATATGATCTTGCATGTTGTTTTGGTGAAAAAGGAAGAATATCCCTTGTTACACATTTGAGATACACTCCGCAAGTTGTATTCCAAGTTTTCAACCAGATTGACCTTGTCAAACTGTATTTTACCATAGGATACATTGCCATGTCCTACCACATATCCCTTGGCATTGTTCCCAAAGAACACAGATCCTTCGCTTTGACTGATAAAATTGCTTATCAGGTATCTGCATCCTGTCATGTGCATTGAGCCTCCACTATCAACATACCAAATGTTATTCAAACCTCTGGAGACCCTCTACACCATATAGAAAATTAGTTAGATTTTGGAACCCAAGCCAGTTTGACTTTGGGTTTGCTCTTGAGAACAGTAACAGTTTATTTTGGACCATTTTTGGAAATCCATGTCTTTTTCGCAATGGATTTGTCATTAAGGACAATGGTGGAGTCCTTTTAAGGACCACCATCAACTTTGGTCATCAATAGTTTTACCAAATTTATGAGATTTTTAATCTCAGCAGTTTGTGAAACTGCTGATGATTCAGGTCCAACCATTGAGGAAGAATTTTGAGAAAAAGGCCTTTGTTGAGATTTAGTCTTTCTCTGAGAAAAGGTGTTACTTGGTTGTTGTTTGTTGGGATAAATAGTTTCTTCAAAATCTTGTTTGATTTGTTTTCCCACAACCAGTTGTAAAATTTTCTTTTTGTACTGATTTCCTTTTCTGTATCTACAAAATTTTGTTTTGTGGTTAAACAGACCACAAACTTCACATTCACTTGCCTTCTCCTTCCTTTTAAATTCATCATGACATGTGGAAGGAAAATTACTGATAGTTTTAGAGATTTGAGTTAGGTCATCAGTAGTTCTCAGGTTCTCAACTCCTGATGTAGATGAAACTACTGATGACTGAATGTCAGCATTTTTAACTTTTGCGGGACTTTCTTTTTCAATTTTAAGAAATTTATGATGAAAGGATGTGCATTCATTCATATTGGAATTTTGATTTTGAACTATTCTACTCCCATCATCAGTAGTTTTGGGAGTAAAATCGGTTTGGGTTTCAGTATGGTTGTACCCTATGCCAAACTTAACATTTGATGCAGTTTGTTTGTTAAGCGGCATTTGGTAACCTCTACATGACTCAACCCAATTTTCACAATCAACATTGGTGTCAGCAAGCTCTTTTCTGACATTTCCTAGGTCTTCTATCATGATTTTAATCTGTTCTTGGGTTTCAATAGCATTATTTGTTAATTTAGAAATTTCTTTAGATTTTGCAGCAAGTTTTCTTTCTAAATCACATTTTATTTGAGTATATTTTCTTTCAGAGTCATTTGCTTTGCCATGTAGATGCACATTGGTCTCTCTTATGAGAGAAAAAGATTCTTTGCAAGAAATTGAAAAAAGATTTAACAAAAAATTCTTTTGATACCTGAGATAAGGCAGATTTAGAGGTGCATCCCTCAAAAGCCAATAAGGCAAAATTCTTTCTGCCATTATCAGGTTCTCCCCAGTTGATGTCATAGACTTTGTTGTCTGCATCTGGACTGCATTTAGATGTGTCAAAAGGAAGAATGCTCCAATCAACATACCCTGATGTAAAAAGACTTTGTTGAGAGGGTTGTTGAGTATGTGGAAGAGGTTGAGCAGCTGGAATAGGAGGTATTTGTTGTTGGCCCTGTTGTTGAGCAGGCATCTGAACATATTGTATTTAAGGCACATATTGGATTTGTGGAGCTTGTGCCTATACAAAATGAGCACTCCCTTGAGTTCCATTATTCCTATTATAACTGGAGTTGAACTGATTTCCAGACTATGGTTAGTTAAAGCTAGAGCTTCTACACTCTTTAGCAAAGTGTCCCAACTTCTGACACTTATGACATCTAAGATTAGATTTGTCAAAACCAACTTTTGTTGAATTGTTCAATCCTAGAAATTTCCTTCCTAACCTTTTATAAAATTTATTTGTTTTTATGTTTAACATGGCCAGTAGGTGTAGTATGTTCATTTCTTCTAAGTCATCACTACTGAAATTTTTTAAATCACCCATTATAAGCACATGTTATCAGTAGTTTGACTATCTTCTTCATTGTCATAACCTGGATATGACCTTTTCTAATGAGATCCCAGTGGTTATGTCAATGTGGTCAAAAGATCCAAAATCATTTGAACAAGAGGTGAGTCTTGTCCTAAAAGTGTTATACTACCTGGAACATAGTCATCAGCTATTTTGCAAGAATTTTGTAACTTTTTCTTTTGATTTATTTCTCTTTCAAAAGTTAACAATCTCCCATGTAATTTTGTAAGAGTGAGGGAGTTAAAATCTGGTCCAGATCATCTAAGAACTATTGAGTAAGTTTCCCATTTTTCTGGTAAAGACCTTAAAACTATATGAAACATAGATACTATTGTATAGGTCTGACCATTTAACTTTAAGTCAGAGATTAATGAGGAAAATTTTTCAAATTGTTGTGTCAAAGTTTCTCCATTAATGTGAGTAAATGTTTCATATTGCTGAGCAAGAATTTCTCTGGTGTTGGCAATCACCTCTTCAATTCCTCCAAACTGTTCTTTTAGGCAGTCCAAAGCTCTTTGGCACTTTCACAATGTAAAAGTCCAAAGTAGATATCATTTGGGAGAGCCATTGCCAACATAGAGAATGCCTTAGCATCAAGCTCAAATTTTAGGAAATCTTCGTCAGTGTAGTCTTTTGGTTCTTTTGGAATTTCTTCCTTAGTTTCAAGATTTATGTTTACTGGTTTATGAGGTCCATACATGACAGATCTCCAACAACCAGTGTTGGTCTGTGACAAAGTATGTGCCAACCTTTTTTGCCTGATATTATACTCATTTCTGACCAGCATAGCAGGTTTAATGGCAGATCCAATATTATAAGGATCCATTTTTGAGAATTTTGATTTGTCAAGTTTTTCTCAAAGTGATGGATGGTTAAAAAAAAAAGTGAACTTTTATCCTTTATTGGATATCAATAAGAACCTGTGTCTGATTCTCAATTTGTTATTTTGATATTTGATCAGATAAACCAGATGCTCTGATACCAATTGTTGGATCAGTTTCTCTCTTTAACAGTTCTTATTCATGAACACTTATGTGTTGCAAATGTATCAAAGTAAATTGCACAGCGGAATATTAAAGTTTTCAAGTTAAAGCATCACTTTTAACAGGAGTTATGACTCCCCCTCAATCAATGAACTAGGAAGTAAAGATGAGCATCAATAATAGTAAATGAATATAACAGTAAATGCAGAATCATTCTCAGATATATATGAAAAGGTTAACTACAAAGCAATTTGAAGGAAAATGTTCAAGTCTTGGATGGATGTCTAAAATAGTCGGTTTAACCCCTCTATTTATAGACGAAAGATTACATACAAACTAAGTTATCAAAAGCTTAAAATAATGTAAGATAATACTACAACAGGTTGTAGTATCGAAACTTGAACAAAGACTTTAAGTAAACTAATATAATACTAAACTGCTGAGATTAAAGGTGGTTAGAAGCTTCTTAATGAAAGTGCTGATGAGTGACAAACTTCTGATGAGTGATCTTCAGGAGTTTGTCTTCAGCAGTTTGTTCTTCAAATATTTGTTTGGTTTATCTTCAGAACTTCTGATCCTTTCACTCTTCAGAACTTTAGATATCTTTCACTTCATCAGTTTTACAAAATGTGAAGAGGATGTAAGACTAAGGTTTATACTGGTTTGTCAATCCTCTTTGACGCTACATGCGTCATCCCCATCAATTGCTACAGTTGGACCAACTCGTCATTGCTGCATGGTGTTCTTTTCTAGTCCCGAGACGCTAATCTATCTGCCACCAAAAGCTTCTTATCAGATTCAATTACAAACAGAGCCAGGAATAAATACATTAGCGGACCATCTCCAATCAACCAATCTATCCAAAATCTAGCTTGCAGCCCATTACCAATCTTCGCCTTAATAATACATTTGATGTCGATATTCTGTTTCCATAGATCTTTGTCCAGCCAATATATAGCGTTCCATATACCCGACATACCAGCTTTGACAGGCATATAAGACCAACTGTTTGAGCCGGAGTGTATGGTTGAAATCACCCAGTGCCACAGTGATCCCCTTTTTACCTTAAATCTCCACCAATACTTTGTTAACAAGCTATCATTCATAACTTTAAGTAAACCCAGCCCCAAGCCCCCTTTGTTAACCGGTCCGATAACCCTCTCCCAGGTAACCCAATTAGTCTTAGCTTTCTCGTCGTCTCCACCCCAAAAAAAACCGTCTCCTGATCGCTTCGAGTTTGTCTATGATTCCTTTGGGTGCTTTGAATAAGGAGAAGAAATAAAGTGGTAAACTGTCCAAGGCCGATTTAAGCAAAATCAAACGACCACCAAAAGACATTTTTTTTGCTTTCCACTTCGATAGCCGATTTGTGAAGCACTTGACAACCTCGCTCCAATTTCTTGTATGATTCATATTGACACCGACAGGAATCCCCAAGTACCTACACGGGAAATTCACAACATTGCAATGAATAGTCGACGACAACAAATCAACAACCAATTCTGGTATGCCCAGCCCGAATAAACTGGTCTTGTCGTGGTTCAATTTTAGACCCAAAATCAAATAGAAGCAGCGTATCAGTCTGTTAACATTACGAATATTGTTCTCGCACCGGTCCCCCAAGTACACAATGTCATCGGCATACATTAAATGCGTCCCTTCAGGACAGTTATTTGATAGACGAACTCCATGAATCAGACCCACCTCCTTTGCTTTTCCAATGAAACATGTGAGCGCTTCCATTGAAAGAATAAAAATAAAAGGAGATGAGGGGTCGCCTTGATGCACCCCCTAAGCAATCGAACTCCCAAGTAGGAGATCCATTTATCAACACTGACGCACGTGATGATTCGAGAATACCTTTCACCCACCAGATCCACCAAGCTGGAAAACCCATTTGTCGTAGGACCTACAATATGAAACTCCAACTTATACAATCATACGCTTTTTTTCATATCTACTTTAAGCAAAAACATTTGAGAACGTGCTTTTTTCACCCACGAAATGATTTCATTAACCACGAGTGGGCCATCAAAAATATTCCCATCTCCCAAGAAACCGGATAGTACTTTCGAGACCAAGAATCCAATTACCGCCTTCAACCTATTTGCCATGACTTTAGAGATCGTCTTGGAAATAACACCAATTAGACTGATGGGCCGAAACTCTTTGAAAGAAGTAGGGTCAACACACTTTGGGATAATAGCAATAAAAGACGATCTGCATCCTATGTTAATAATACCATAATCATAGAATTCCTGGAAAACCGACAAAAAATCATTTTTTAACAAGTCCCAGAAATGTTTTATGAATACGAATGTGAACCCATCCGGTCTGGGGGCCTTCTCGCTACCGCTATCCCAGATCGCGTTCTTCACTTCTTGTTCAGGAAATGGAGCAACTAAAAAATCTGCATCTGATGAGGACAACTGACGGATGTTCGGACAGGTAAATGAGGGGCGAATAAACATTGGCTCCCGATACTTAAAAGCAAAGAACTTTCTCACCTCAGCCTTTAATCTTGTCGGATCCACCACCCATTCATTATCTACCATAATTCCATTCACCTTATTAGACACCACATTATTATTAATAAAACAGTGAAAGAAGGATGAGGTCTCATCCCCTTCTACCATCCATTTTATGCGAACTTTTTGTCTCAAATCCTGAGCTATCTCCAAATTTATCTCTTCTAGATTCACCTTACTTTCGGCCCATACTAGTTGTTCATCCTCCGTCAAAAGAAGGTCTTCCAAAATCCCATCCAAATCTGGCAGTTTTGCCAGCACCTCCATTTTAGCCCCTTGTCTATTGTCCCGAACCTGCAAGAACCAGGCTTTAAGCACATCTTTAAATCTTTTTAATTTATTAGCAAGTACTACATCGGTCGCCCCACAAAAATAAAACCCTGTACCGCATTAGACATCGCAAGATCTAGCCCCGGTTTTCCAATACTAGAGTTATAGAATCTGAATGGAATGGACCCAAAATTCATCACATCCATCGATAACTGATGTCGTGTGGGTGTTTTAAGAAAAACTTAACTTCTTTTCAAAAAGGGCAAAGTCACGGGGGAGATGCCAAAAGCTTTGGTGAAAAGATGAGCAAGTTAGAAAACAGAAAGACACTTACAAGCTTTAAATTTATAATTTAAAACGATAGTTGCTCAACATTCTAAACCCAGCACAATAGGCAAGCGCACCTATCGTGTATAGTATAGAAATGTGCAAGTACCGATTATCGAATCCGTGGACACGATTTTTACTACTCAGCTTCCTAAAATTACTAAAAAGACTTTTTAAAATACGAGAAGAAAAGTAAAAAGAGAGATGAAAACTTTTAAGAGAAATCAATGACAAAACAATGGTGTTGCTTCGGGATCAGATGGAACCTGGTATGAAAATAGTTATCTTTATTTTATAGTGGTGTGTTTGAGTGCGCACTTGTGCTTAACTTAGAATTGCAACTGCATTTTCTAAAGGTGACTGTTTTCGCAAAACTGTACAAACACTTGTGTTCTTAATGTTATTATGAGGGTCTCCCGAACCGGTGAGCTCACCTCTCAAAACTGAAAAGAAAGTGACTCGAGACTACGTCGACTCAACCTCGAATTACCCGTCTCCCGTTGTTGCGATAAAGAAATCAAACTACTCTAGACTTTTATGTATAACTTGTCGGTGGCCTGAGCATGACCGAACAAGTTACCACTTAATATCATAGAGGAGTCGTGACTAACCAGCACACGTGCATCCCCTACTTGGTTTAATTAACTTATCAAAAAATGACTGGTCTATCATTAACTGTGCGGCAGTATAATGATGAAATAAAATAAAGACCGTTTTATTTCAACACGAATTCATCAATCCTTAACCTGTATCAAAGCTTCACATAGACCATGAAACTAAGGTACAAGATTAAGTATTGACTTGTCATTTGGACCGAGTATAAAGACCGTACCGATCCTAAATGAGATCTTGATAGTAGAGGATTAAGTCTCAAAGTGTGTGTATTTCTGCCCACAAATGGACCAATCACTACTCATGGGATTAGGTTAGCTCACAAGTGCATGGGATTTTACACACCATGGGTACACTCATGAGTCCTCCCATTTCCTATCAAGACACTCACAAGACCAAAGACTAAGTGATTTTTTAATTAGACCATTAAACAAAGTTTAGAATAGTAAGAATTATTAAGAACACAAAACACCACTTTAAAATAAAAGATAAACTATATTAATTCATACTAAGTTTCCATCCTCACCCTAACAACACCAACAAGAATCTAGCCTAGCAAGGTTGATACTACAAGCTCACAAGGCTGGGTTTGTGTACAAGACATGGTGGAAGGTTGTATGAAGATTTCAAAGGGGTTCTGGATGATTTTGGGGTGTTTCTCTCTCACTCAAGGTGTTTGTGGAGTGATCCCAGGCTCCAAGGGACACCTCTAAACCTCAAAGGGGCATGAAACTTCGTGGAGAAGTGTTGGTTTGTGAGTGGGAAGGGATGCTTCAAAATGTGGGGTGGAGGCCTCTATTTATTGGCATTTCAGCTCCAGCACGCCCTCGACAACGTTCTGGCACGCCCATGCTAGACAACGGGTACTGTTGCAAAGTCCTTGTATGCAGAATTGTCTGTACTAGGGCTGGCATGCCCGTGCTTGTTGTTGATCGTAACCGTCTTGTCAATCTTGGTCGGTTTTTGCCTTAGAAAACACACTGGAGTAAAGCATGGTCGTGCCATACACCTAAGCACGCTCGTGCACTTCCTGAATCTCTAAAATTGACCTCTTTTGACATGGAAATATTGACTTGTTGACCCGGGAAGGTTGCACGGCCGTGCCATGTCTGGTAGAGCTTCAAAGTCCTCAAATCTCCGTCTGTTTTATGCCGTTTTGTGCGGGTTTTCACTTCTTTCCGTCACTGGACCTCCGAACCTGCAATTATTAACAAAGAAAGATAAATCATGATAAAACAAAGATAAAAGCACGTTTTAGAGTATAAAACATATGATAATTATATGTGAAAACATATCGATTTTTCGGCACATCATAACACCTCACACTTGAGCTTTTGCTTGTCCTCAAGCAAGCCGAACGTTAGGAAATTTTTGTGGGATAAAAATTGTAAGTTTAACTAGATGGGCCGATCTAAACTTACCTCCTAAGAGTCTAACTTAATAAACTTTCGGGATTTCGGGCATGGCTTTCTGTGAGACTTTTTACAACAATTCCTAAGGTGACCCTTTTTCCTCACTCTTCTCATTCACTCAGGTTTTTTTTCAAGGTGATCACTCAGATTCTACCCGATGAATGACTCGAATCATAGGCTTGGGTGCAAATCGCAACTCCACCACTTTTTATTGAGGTGGAGTGTGTGAATCAAATGGACTTTTTGAGGGTTATTTTTGTGGGATGGTGAAAAATAGGGTAGGAATGGAGTCTACCACCATGACTAATTTCGGGTTCGGTGCTTGAAGTGTTTGTTGGAATCTTGGTGATCTTCTTAAGTTGGCTTTGCTAATCTTCTCCTTGGACTTCGCAGCTCGACTGTGGCCTTCTCTCTTGAATCGTTCAGCGCTAGGGCCGCCTAATAGCCCCCACTAGGTTGGGTCGATTACTTGGTCTCTTCAGACAATCTTGCAAAACTTTTCTTTTGAAGTTCCCTTGATTCTTTTTATTTCTGCCACATCTTTATTCACACACAGTTTTTTTTTTTAAATAACACAAATTTCACATGATGCTTGCTGGGTGATTGCTGACACTTGTATGCTCTTTTGGTGGCTTCCTCTTGTAGCCTCTTCACGATCTCGATTCATGATTTTTGATGTGCGGCTTATGCTTCAAAGTCCCAAAATTGCCAAAGAGCTTCCTCAACATCTCAACACCTCCCTAATTTCGTCATGGCAGGGGCTAAATGAATGTAAGGATATGAAAAGGCTAAGGCTCAAAGATGGGTGGTGATGTGTGAAATGTGTAGTAAATAAATCGTTCAAGTTTTAAAAATGGAAAAACCTACAAAACCACACACTAACGGCAAGTGTACCGGTCGCAGTGTAGCAGAGCAAGTAAGTCCGGAATATCGAACCATGGACACAAATCTAGCGACTCTCGGTACTAAACCTCTGCCGACTCCTAGCCTATTAATTTGGTTTTTGAGAAAAGTATTTTTAAACTAAATGCAAATAAAATAAAAACAATTAAAATAAATAACACAGAGACGAAAATAGGAACACTAGATCGAACTCAGATAATATGGAAGGCAACTACCTAGGTCTAGAATTCTACCCGCAGACTCACAACTCTCGGAATCGAATAATGGATTGGCTACCAGGTTTTCTAAAGATACGCCCGACCCAGGAAACCCCTAAAGCATGCTAGATCACCTCCCGGTCTCACTAACACCTCTTAGAAAATCCTAAGGGACGTGTAAATCACTGGTTACTAGTTCGGATCACCTCCCGGTCTCACCTCACTAGGGAATGCTAAGGTACTCGAAAGACTCGCTCACCTCCCGGTCTCGCTAGTCACAACACACCAAAAAATGCGAAGGAGTAATCTAATTGGCTTGGAAATAATTCGGAATTACAAGAATCTAAAGACACACTAGGCAATGATCACCTCCCGGTCTCACCTCAACCCGATACCTAAAGATCTAGACAACCCGACACCCTATCACCTCCCGGTCTCAAAGAATGGCAGAATACCTAAGTCCTCTAAACTCTCAAATCAAGTTCCTATGGAATTAGACGTCAAAAACCATAAACTAGTTACAAGCACAAAGCAGGTAACCTAACATGCATCTATAACTGAAAGACATTCAACAAGACACATGTGGAACTATCAAAGATAATAAATTAGACTTAAATACGCATACGCATTATAACCAAACACAATTAAATCTTTACCAAAACATAAGCCAATTATATAATTAAACGAATCCGAAAGTAATAAAAATGCTAAGTATTCATCATACCGACCTAGGTAGCCTAAATGTTTAGCTATTCATAACGACGGAACAAGATAGACATAGGTTCAAAATAATATATAGTCATGGCCTAAATATTTATAAACACAGAGTAAATAAATATAAACCAAGAAATTATTGTAACCGAACTTGTAGCTTCAATCTTGACCCATGCCTTGCTGGCCTTCAATTAAGCTCTAACCTTCAAAATAAGCTTGATGTTGATCACCTCTTGTGCGGCAGTCAAAATTTCCCTCTGACTTCCAATTGTGCACCTCAAATTCATATGCTCCGCTGTGTTAATATATATCTCCAAAAAAAAAATTTCCGGCGCTTGTTCTCTTCTCTTATATTTATTATTGGCTTAGGGTTTTGTAATTATTTTTTTTTTCTTCCGTTGACTATTTTTTTGGCCCACCAAGTAACAACAAGTCAAAATTTTATTATTATTATTATTATTATTATTATTATTATTATTATTATTATTATTATTATTATTAGTAGTAGTAGTAGTAGTATAAGTTCATGCTCTTGTGTCGGGTGTTTTTGGCTTGACCAAAGTTGCCCTTTTACGCTTCAACGTCCATGAACACCAGGTGCTCGCTTCTTGATTATTTTTCACTGTTTTAAACTCTATTCTCACGAACACCTATAAAATAATGAAATAAATAAATAAATAATAAAAACAACACCAAACGAATAAAAACATGACTAAATAATATACAAAATACATAGGAAAAGGGATGTGTTTTGCAACACATCAAACATCCCCACACTTAAAACTTTTGCGTCCCGAAAAAGAATTATACAAAATCCCAAACATTTTCAACAAAGCACTTAACAAAAACAATAGCATCAAACAGGGTCAAAAGAAGGCTACGAAATCAACAAGCATAGCGGTTTCACAAGACTTACATCGTTCAAAAGGCTGACTAGTCAAGATGATACAATTTTAAAAACAAGGCCCACCTAGTCAAGCTTCACTTACCTTCAAGCCACCGACTATGCACAAGCAAGCACCCCTCACAATATCACTCATCTCTCAGTTATATATTTATTTGGAGTGAATCTCTCAAAACCGAACTATGAAGCAAAATTATCATAAGCTTGTACGTCAATCAAATCTCCACCTAATTGCTAAAACTAACACAAATCAAGAGGACTTCAAAAGGGTAGGCAAGGGTTAAAGGTAGGAAATTTTTGGGTAAAATTGGCTTAAAAAAAAAATATGAGAGATGTACCGGATAAACAATGAACATATAAACTCTAACTCTTTGGTCTTCTCGATCCACAACCTTTATTCTGTTTTTTTTCTTTTCTCTCTTTTTCATATATTTTTCTTTTTTTTTTTCATTTTTTCAGTTTTTTTTTTTTTTTTTTTTTTTTTTTGTGTGTGTGTGTGTGTGTCAGCTACTCTTTATACTGATATATTTTTTTTTTCACATTACATAAATATATACAATCCGGTAATCACACTAAAATAAAATGGGTGACAAACGAAAGGTTTAGGCTCAAAGTGGTTTCTAATGGTAAAAATGGTGAAACGGGTCAAATAACAAAAACAAACGAAAAGGCTAAACAAAAATGGGTAATCCTAATGCCTCTATCATATTTGTGTCAAGTCCAAGCCTATGGTCTCAAAATGCATCAAAACGCACAAGTTCTAAAATAATGCAACAAAGTCGGTATATCACACATGAAACGAAATAGTGAATATTTATATATAATATTTAGGGGCTCAAAACTCACTGTCATGTGGAAATAAGGGTTACCGATGCTAGCAAGTGCAAAGCCAGTTAACCATCTAGCTTGATCCACTATCCCAGGCACCCCAAACATTTTCTTTCAGAAAAATAACTAAGTCAAGCCTACTATCCCGCAACTTAAAGAAACATATGCTAAGACCCGTAAACCCGACAATCGACCCCGCTTTTAACCGACGTATTGAAAAGGCTCGTTTACTAAGAGCAAAAAGGATCGGGACTAACACAAAACCAACTTTTTTTTTTTTAATTTTTTTTTTTTTTTTGACCCAACCTACAACTAAGCAAAATAAAGACGAAGTCTCCCATCCCCACACTTAGAAAGGCACAATGTCCTCAATGTGCTCCAGGATACAACGTAAACTAAAAATAAAAATGCAAAAATAAAGTAGAAACAAACTAAATATATAACAACAAAATAAACGGAACGAACTCCCCTGGAATATGTGGCGATAGCTCGCAGAAAGTGTTCTGTCCGTCCATCATCTACAGCCGTATAGCATTTCTTTCGCGGCCATAGTCAGAATCCTGCAAAAATAAACTAAAAAGAAAGTGAAAGTAAAATGACTCAATAACAAGTGAGATGCCTGTTTACAAAAATAATTTTAAGATCGACCCCATCCGAATGGAGATTGAGTACGGGCAGGGGAGATCCAGCAATGAAAAGGCCATGGCAATCCCACAAGACTCTCGTATGGATGAACTATTTCCGTGCCAAAGACAAAGTTAACATCCTGCAAAAATAAGACGAAACAAAAACGCAAAAATGCAAACATACAAAATAAACACATAAAAATAATAAATATATACAAACTCTACAGATTTGGGTTCTCACCCATGTGATCCTATTCTTATCAAGCACTCTAACCTGGATCAACGAGGATATCTACACCATCCTCATGCAAATCAATCGTTCTACTTATGTTATCTCTCCCAAGGCACGATCTTTTCCACCTAAATCTAGGATCACCAGAAAATATTCTTAAATGCGAGTGGTGAATCAGGATCCTATCCCCACACTTAGGTTTATTCACTACCTCAAGGCTAGATTTAAACAGTGCCTTATTCTCCTCATCTATCTGGTTCTTACTCTCACACTCGGAGGATAGCAAAATATGAACCGGGGGCTTCTCAACCACCTCCTCGGTACTCTCAACAACCTCATCTACCTCTAAGCTATCGGGAGGCTCACCGGCTCCACAGCCTGGATCATGCTCCACAGGAACTACAGTCTCTATCTCTACCTCCTGTCTCTCCTCTGCCTGGTGCCGCCTATCTAATAAGTCTGCTCCACAAATGTAGTCAATGCACCGGTCGACATGTGACATGAAAGTGCCAAGAAAGCACGCAGATTCGACCTGACTACTCGTACTCTCCCTAGACCTATTAACACCAAAGGTGATGGAGTCATCCCCTACACGCAGTGTAATCCGACCGTCCGAGACATCTATCAATGCCCTTGCAGTGCGTAAGAAGGGTCGTCCTAAGATCAACGGCACATGCTCGTCCTCCCGTATATCAAGTACGACAAAATCAACGGGAAACACGGAGCTCTCCACCCTTACTAGCAAATTCTCTAGAATGCCCATAGGGTACTTAACAGATTTATCAGCCAACTGTAAGCACATCCTAGTTGGATTCAACTCCCCAAGATCTAATCTCTTAAACATAGAATAGGGCATGAGATTAATGCTAGCACCTAAATCAGCGAGGGCGTTCCTAACTGTCAAACCACCTATCTGACAAGGGATAGTGAAACTCCCAGGATCGGTCATCTTCTCCGGTAGTTTATTAAGAACGACAGCCGAACACTCCTCACTCAGAGTGACCTGGGAAAGCTCTTTCAACTTCTCCTTACGGGACAACATCTCCCTCAAGAACTTCCCATACTTAGGCATTTCTCTATGAACATCAATAAATGGCCTATATTGCTCTAAGTTCTCACTCTTATTCAGCCTACCAGGATAGGGTGGTACTGGTTCATAAGGGGCAGGTGGAACATAAACCTTTTTGGGCTCCCCCTCAGACTGTTTCTCTTTCAACCTACTTTTGGGTTGTGCGGTACTTGCTGGGTCTAGCCTAGTAGGGTGCACCTTGCCCGGAGACTCTACCCTAATCTCCTCATCGACACTCTCCTCTTCAACTACCTCACTCTCTCTCGACATCGGGTGATCAACTCCCGTGCTCTTCCCACTTTCGGTAAACACCGCATTCACCTGAACATCTGTCAAATTCTTAGTCACCTTACCAACTAACTCTCCTAAAACCCTCTCCAAACTCTGAAGTGTGGACCCCTGATTCCTAAATAACATCTCAAATTCTTTATTTTTCTTTTGTTGTTCCTGATAACGGGTCTCACGCTGCATCACTATGGTCTCTAGGAGTTTATTCGTCCTAGCCAGATTCTCCTCATTTTTCTTTATTAACTCACTAATCTCAGACTTAGAATCTCCTATACTCTGCCATCCAGAGTTGTAACTTTGGACATAGTTCAACTCTTCACTAGGACCTACGTGGCAATCTATGGTCTCATGACCCCCTCTACAAATCTCACACTTAGCACTAATCTTAACCTGAATATCCTTCATGACCTTAGCTAAGGATTCTACCTGTGCGGCTAGTGCAATGCTACTCTCGACAGAATGGATACCCTTAGGGGCAGCAGTAACGCCCCCAAAGCCAGGCTCAATGTACGTGCTAGTGGCTAGGTCCTCTATCATCTCAAGGCATTCAGCAGCGGTTTTGGATTTCATCATATTACCGCCTGCTGTAGAGTCAAGAAGTCTTTTGGTCGCGTCAGAAACTCCAGTGTAGAATTTCTCCACGACTCTCCAGTCCTCAAGACCATGATGAGGGCACTTATTCAAAAGTGCCTTGAATCTATCCATGTCTCATAGAAGGACTCCCCTCGCTGCTCAGTAAAGGCATAGATTAGATTTTTAAGACGAGCGGTTTTAGCAGGGGGAAATACTTCTGCAGGAATTTCGTCTTAAGATCAGTCCAAGAGGTGATGGCTCCCTATGGGAGGGAGTCCAGCCATGTGAGGGCCTGATCAGTAAGTGAGAACGGGAATAGACGCAAACAAATGGCATCATCAGTGGCACCATTAAGCTGGAAGGTGCTACAGACTCTACTAAATCTAGTTAAATGGCCATATGGGTCTTCATCACGCATGCCGTGAAACTGAACTGAATGAGATATGGTGTTGATCAGAGTGGGTTCAATGGTCCAGTTGTTCGACTCAACAGTAGGTAGTGTAATACTGGACCGGATGTGAGTGGGTGTAATGCTGATGTGTTCAGCAACAGTCCTACGTGCAGCCATTTCTATGTGATCTATCTAGTGGGCAAAATGTTCTATGACTGCAACGAAGTACTTCCTATGTACACAGAGAGACTAAAACTATACTAGAATAAGAAAAACAAATAGCAAATAAACAAAAATAATTTTTTTTTTCTTTTTTTTTAAATTAAAAATAAAAATCTACCAAACTACGAAAGCAATAAAATGACTAGATCCCCGACTCGGGTCGTCCTCGAAAGCGCACTGTGTCCCCGGCAACGGCGCCAAAAACTTGATGTGTGAAATGTGTAGTAAATAAATCGTTCAAGTTTTAAAAATGGAAAAACCTACAAAACCACACACTAACGGCAAGTGTACCGGTCGCAGTGTAGCAGAGCAAGTAAGTCCGGAATATCGAACCATGGACACAAATCTAGCGACTCTCGGTACTAAACCTCTGCCGACTCCTAGCCTATTAATTTGGTTTTTGAGAAAAGTATTTTTAAACTAAATGCAAATAAAATAAAAACAATTAAAATAAATAACACAGAGACGAAAATAGGAACACTAGATCGAACTCAGATAATATGGAAGGCAACTACCTAGGTCTAGAATTCTACCCGCAGACTCACAACTCTCGGAATCGAATAATGGATTGGCTACCAGGTTTTCTAAAGATACGCCCGACCCAGGAAACCCCTAAAGCATGCTAGATCACCTCCCGGTCTCACTAACACCTCTTAGAAAATCCTAAGGGACGTGTAAATCACTGGTTACTAGTTCGGATCACCTCCCGGTCTCACCTCACTAGGGAATGCTAAGGTACTCGAAAGACTCGCTCACCTCCCGGTCTCGCTAGTCACAACACACCAAAAAATGCGAAGGAGTAATCTAATTGGCTTGGAAATAATTCGGAATTACAAGAATCTAAAGACACACTAGGCAATGATCACCTCCCGGTCTCACCTCAACACGATACCTAAAGATCTAGACAACCCGACACCCTATCACCTCCGGTCTCAAGGAATGGCAGAATACCTAAGTCCTCTAAACTCTCAAATCAAGTTCCTATGGAATTAGACGTCAAAAACCATAAACTAGTTACAAGCACAAAGCAGGTAACCTAACATGCATCTATAACTGAAAGACATTCAACAAGACACATGTGGAACTATCAAAGATAATAAATTAGACTTAAATACGCATACGCATTATAACCAAACACAATTAAATCTTTGCCAAAACATAAGCCAATTATATAATTAAACGAATCCGAAAGTAATAAAAATGCTAAGTATTCATCATACCGACCTAGGTAGCCTAAATGTTTAGCTATTCATAACGACGGAACAAGATAAAGACATAGGTTCAAAATAATATATAGTCATGGCCTAAATATTTATAAACACAGAGTAAATAAATATAAACCAAGAAATTATTGTAACCGAACTTGTAGCTTCAATCTTGACCCATGCCTTGCTGGCCTTCAATTAAGCTCTAACCTTCAAAATAAGCTTGATGTTGATCACCTCTTGTGCGGCAGTCAAAATTTCCCTCTGACTTCCAATTGTGCACCTCAAATTCATATGCTCCGCTGTGTTAATATATATCTCCAAAAAAAAATTTCCGGCGCTTGTTCTCTTCTCTTATATTTATTATTGGCTTAGGGTTTTGTAATTATTTTTTTTTTCTTCCGTTGACTATTTTTTTGGCCCACCAAGTAACAACAAGTCAAAATTTTATTATTATTATTATTATTATTATTATTATTATTATTATTAGTAGTAGTAGTAGTATAAGTTCATGCTCTTGTGTCGGGTGTTTTTGGCTTGACCAAAGTTGCTCTTTTACGCTTCAACGTCCATGAACACCAGGTGCTCGCTTTTTGATTATTTTTCACTATTTTAAACTCTATTCTCACGAACACCTATAAAATAATGAAATAAATAAATAAATAATAAAAACAACACCAAACGAATAAAAACATGACTAAATAATATACAAAATACATAGGAAAAGGGATGTGTTTTGCAACACATCAGGTGGCTAGGATTGGGGAAAATTTATGGAAGGCTAATGATAACGGAATGGGTAAGTCCTAGTTGCCTAGATCATTTTCACACACTGCCCTTTGATGCGGTCTCACAGCACATAAGTCACACAAGTTCTAATCGCGCCATACGAATCAAGGAATATCTCTCAAGACAAATGAATGAGCATGTATAATACATTTATGAAATAGTGTGCTCGATAAGGCTCAATAATGCTCACATGTAAGGGTAGGGGTTGTTAAGGAATCGGGGACACCCTAAGCTGTTCTTTTGACTACCCAAAAGCCTCCCCAATCTCCCGCAAAATCCTTGGGTCGAGTCAAAGGGTCTGAAAAATGTTTTTGTTGACAAAAACTCTTTTAAAAACATTGCCTTTCTAGTTACGGTTTGCTAGACTGCTTTGAGGTGTTTTAAATTTTACAAAAAAAAAAAAAATTAAATACCTCACACTTAATTCTTTTACACAATTTTTAAATTAATAATACTAATATATTTGTATGTAATGAAAAGTGGGCTAGTCAAAAGGAACAAGTGTCTCTCCTTTTTATCTTCCAACGCTCCGCGTGCGGTCGATCCCCGCAGCTGCCTCGTCTGCTTTCATGAGAGAAACCACTTGGCATGAACCTCAATAATTTATTAGAAACGAAAATAAAAACAAGCTACTGGTCCTAATGCCGAGAGGACATACCTGAATGATAGAAAGTATCAAGAGTGAACAACCATACCTAATGGTTGTTAACTGACTCGTCCACCGTATGCATCAACCTCTCAACTTATTCATCCTAAGCTACTAATCTGAGCTGCCTCCACGGTAGCACCACGTTTTACGTGTTTGACCGGACAAAACGCGTGATGCTCAGACTACTTCCTTTCTAGCCTCTTGGACACTGATGGTGTTTTTCTTTCGCCCGTTTTTCTTTCTCCATCTTGTCCTCTGACGACTGTCCTAGTATTCATCTATCGACTTGGTGTTGTCAAGCCCTACTGCTGATTCTTCTGGTGGTGCCACTGCTATACCTTTGGCTTTCTTTAGTTGATAGTCTAGTTGCCTATCAATGAAGTGGGCCACGTCAAATGGGTCTTATGCCTCATATTCTCGTCTACCGGCTGTGTAGTGCAACTTGTTACTCCCAACCCGAGGTGTAAGAATCCCCTCACTCATATCTATTGTGGCTCTGTTGGTAGCAAAGAATGGTCGGTCGAGAATAATAGGAACATTACTCTCGCCCATGTTGAGGATGACAAAGTCGACGAGGAAGACAAATTTCCCTATTTTGATGAGCAGATTTTCGACAATCCCCTTAGGCTTCTTTATGGTACCATCCGCCAACTCAATCGTAGCTATCAACAGTCGTGGGTCGCCCAAATTGAGTTGCTTGTAGATATAAGTGGACATAGCATTCACACTCGCACCCAAATCTGCTAAGATATAATTTGTAGATAAATTGCCTATAGAGCACGGTAAAGAAAACTTCCCTAGGTCGGTCAACTTTAGAGGAAGATTTTGCTTGAGTAGTGCCGCGCACTCTAGTGCGTTTCCTTTGACCGATGCTTTGAGATTTCTTTTGTTGCTCAAGAAGTTCTTTAGGAACTTGTAGTACTTGGGCATCTGCTGAATTACTTCTATAAAAGGCAAGTTGACGTGGATTTGACTTAGGAGCTCGGTGAATTTCTGGTACTGCTCGTCCGTCTTTTGTCTCATCAATCGTCCAGGATAAGGTATGTTAGGCCGATATTCCCTCCATACTGTCTTCGATGGTGGTTCCGGTAGTGGAGCAACTGGAGGATTCTGGTTGATTGCGGGCCCTTCATTAATTGGTATTGGTGAGCTGGCGGTTGAGTTTTCTGTTACGGTGATATTGGGAATGGTTATGTTTGGAGCGGGTTCATTTGTGAGTGGGTTGGGTGGTATAACTTCTTCATTGGTAGGTACCGCTGGCTCAGGATAAACGCGACTGCTTTGAAGAGTTATGGCACTTACATAGGCTTTTCGGTTGGTTTAAGTGTTTCTTGGAAGGCTTCCGACCGGTCTTTCTGCAAGAGATTTGGCCATTACGCCCAGCTGTACCTCTAGATTTCTGATGGTGGACTCGAGTCCTTCAAGCCTCTTATCGGTGTTGTTGAACTTTTCATCCATTCTTGCTGCTGATCGGGCTTTACACTTTATGAGTCTTTCATCTATGGACGGGTAACCATTGTTTGGTGGGCGTTGCTGGTTGTTTTGTTGACTGAATTCGGATGGTTGCATGGTGGTGTTGTTGTTTTTCCACCAAAATTTGGATGGTCACGCCAGCCAGGATTATAAGTATTGCTGTAAGGATTATTTGGCGGGCGGTTTGTACCAATGAAATCAACTTGTTCCACGGTGGCCTGAGGAAGACTTCATTCTGGCTGCAACTCTATTGCGGTGATAGCATTGACTTGTGCTTTGCTCAGTTGGTTGAGGCGAGTTGACAGTGCCTCAATTTGAGCTTGCAATGAAGTGGTGGAATCGATCTGATAGAGGCCGGTCTTTGATGGCCGCCTTCGAGGGTTGTACCACTGATAACTATTGACTGCAATTAATTCGATGAGATCATAGGCTTCCTGCGGTCTTTTGTTCCCAAAAATAGCTCCTGCGGTTGTGTCTAGCGTCTGCCTTGCTTTGTTCGTCAGCCCATTGTAGAAGGATGAAACTTGTAACCAAACTTCAAGACCATGGTGTGGGCATTTTCTCAACATATTTTTAAATCTTTCCCAAGCTTCATAGAGTGACTCACCCTCTTCTTGACAAAAGGTGGTGATGCCATTTCTTAGCTTTGCGGTTTTGGCGGGAGGGAAATATTTTGAGAGAAACGTTTGGGCAAGGTCAACCCAGGTGGTAATGGATCCTGCGGGTTGTAAGCTTAGCCATGCTTTGGCACAATCCTTTAGTGAAAAAGGAAACATGCGAAGTCGAATAGCATCAGGAGAGACGTTTTGCAACTTAAAAGTATCACAAATTTTGAGGAAATTTGCGATATGAACATGGGGATCTTCAACGAGAAGGCCATAAAAAGTGCAGTTTTATTGTATCATGTGGATGACATGGGACTTAATTTCAAAATGGTCAGCATCAACGTTAAGTCTAGCGATGCTAGGGACCAAGGCATTGACAGAAGGTCTAGTAAAATCAGAGATGGTTTAACTTGTGCCATTTTTAACTTTTGTTCTTTTCTTCTAGCTCTAAAATATCTTTCGGGTTCTTCAAGAGGAGGTGTAAGAATTGGCGAGAGGCGCAAGTTCATACACTATTTAAGAACCTTTGAGATAAAACTTTTTAACAAAAATACTAAGTAAAAGAAAATGTGAGTAATTTTAAGAAAACCTTTCTCTAAAATAGTCGTGTCCCCGGCAACGGCGCCAAAAATTTGATGTCGTGTGGGTGTTTTAAGAAAACTTAACTTCTTTTCAAAAAGGGCAAAGTCGCGGGGGAGATGCCAAAAGCTTTGGTGAAAAGATGAGCAAGTTAGAAAACAGAAAGACACTTACAAGTTTTAAATTTATAATTTAAAACAATAGTTGTTCAACGTTCTAAACCCAGCACAATAGGCAAGCGCACCTATCGTGTATAGTGATCGGTGTCGAAGGACCGGTCAAAAATAAGATTTTAAGAAAAGACCAACTACCTTACTAGTTAGGGTAAGTCGGGTGTCGAACCACGAGGAGTATTGTGGAAAGTGTTATTTCTAACAATTAAATTAAACTAGAAGGAAATGTAAAATTGATTGGTTGATTGATTTGCAAATAATAAAAACGACTTAAAAGAAAATGATTTGTAAACAATATAAAAAATAGTGACCTCTCCAGGATCCCGGTTAATCACTTTAGACAAAGTTTATTTAGTTTGCTAATTGATATCACATAGACATGATATGTGGATTAATATGATTGATAAAGAAGGTTGATTAATGACTTTGCTGACAGCCGATAACTAAACCGTGACTGTTGACTCAGTTGATTATCACCTAACAATATCTTAATGACTCGCAGTATTGAAAGACACAACTTGTAAATATTCAATGACCCTCGATAAGAAACCGTGTTGGTTGATGAAATCTAAAACAAGCATATCATTCAAATAACGTTCAACATCAATATTAAAATAAACCACAATCAAAACCGAAAGTTTAAACATTCAAAGTTTCAATTCAATTGTTTGACAAGCATAAAACCTTGTTCTAGTAACTAACCATTCACCCGGAGAGGATCACGGGTAATTAGCCGCTCATGGCTAGGGTAGAAGCCTCCATCTTTTTTTTCTTTGTCTTCTGCGATCGCCTGCTGTTCTACCAAAAAAATCGATCCCCACCACAATGATAATAATCTGCGCCTCTCTGAATTGATGTCCTACCCCCAATTCTTAATATGCCTCCAAAGTTATAACCCCTAAAGAATATATTTTGAAGCCCTATTTTTTTCTACATTTAAGATTGGGCCGAGAATTGTGAGTTTTGTCACAATTATTATTATTATTATTATTATTATTATTATTATTATTATTATATAAACATATTATTAAATTATTATGACTATTATTATTATTTAGTAGTAGTAGCCCCCGACTCGGGTGTTCTTGGCTTATTCAAAGTTCATCTTCAACGCTCCAGCGTCCATGAACACCTATCACTTTCCATGCTCGCTTTCAAGCGCACGCGACTTAGTCATTTTCCTTCGGCTCACACGCGTTACACAAATCCATATTAAGTCCATCCATTTTAGCCGCTTAACCTGCACATCCAAACTTCGCGTAGTCATCTTATTCATGACATATAAACATTTAAATTACACTAAAAGCACCAAATTAAGCATCTTAAACACCATGATTGACCCCGTCCATCATATAGAAATGTGCAAGTACCGAGTATCGAATTCGTGGACACGATTTTTACTACTCAGCTTCCTAAAATTACTAAAAAGGCTTTTTAAAATGCGAGAAGAAAAGTAAAAAGAGAGATGAAAATTTTAAGAGAAATCAATAACATAACAATGGTGTTGCTTCGGGATCAGATGGAAACTCATATGAAAATAGTTATCTTTATTTTATAGTGGTGTGTTTGAGGGCGCACTTGTGTTTAACTTAGAATTGCAACTGCATTTTCTAGAGGTGATTGTTTTCACAAAACTGTACAAACACTTGTATTCTTAATGTTATTATGAGGATCTCCCAAACTGGTGAGCTCATTTCTAAGCACTGAAAAGAAAGTGACTCGAGACTGCGTCGACTCAACCCCGAATTACCCGCATCCCAGGGTTGCGATATAGACATCAAACTACTCTAGACTTTTATGAATAACTTGTCGGTGGCTGGAGCATGACCAAACAAGTTACCACTTAATATCATAGAGGAGTCATGACTAACCAGCACACGTGCATCCCCTACTTGGTTTAATTAACTTATCAAAAAGTGATTGGTCTATCATTAACTGTGCGGCAGTATAATGATGAAATAAAATAAAGACCGTTTTATTTCAACACGAGTTCATCAATCCTTAACATGTATCAAAGCTTCACATAGACCATGAAACTAAGGTACAAGATTAAGTATTGACTTGTCATTTGGACCGAGTATAAAGACAGTACCGACCCTAAATGATATCTTGATAGTAGAGGATTAAGTCTCAAAGTGTGTGTATTTCTACCCACAAATGGACCAATAACTACTCATGGGATTAGGTTAGCTCAAAAGTGCATGGGTTTTTACACACCATGGGTACACTCATGAGTCCTCCCCTTTCCTATAAAGACACTCACAAGACCAAAAACTAAGTGATTTTTTAATTAGACCATTAAACAAAGTTTAGAATAGTAAGAATTATTAAGAACACAAAACACCACTTTAAAATAAAAGATAAACTATATTAATTCATACCAAGTTTCCATCCTCACCCTAACAACACCAATAGAAATCTACCTAGCATGGTTGATACAACAAGCTCACAAGGTTGGGTTTGTGT
Organism: Ambrosia x helenae; assembly: GCA_030844895.1. Lineage (NCBI taxonomy): Eukaryota > Viridiplantae > Streptophyta > Magnoliopsida > Asterales > Asteraceae > Ambrosia > Ambrosia x helenae. The sequence goes on along the minus strand of CM061232.1, from coordinate 22,600,705 downwards.
ACAAGACATGGTGGAAGGTTGTATGAAAATTTCTAAGGGTTTTGGATGATTTTTGGGGTGTTTCTCCTTCACTCAAGGTGTTTGTGGAGTGATCCCAGGTTCCAAGGGACACCACTAAACCTCAAAGGGGGCAGAAACTTTGTGAAGAAGTGTTGGTTTGCGAGTGGGAAAGGATGCTTCAAAATGTGGGGTGGAGGAATCTATTTATAGGCATTTCAGCTCCAGAACGCCCTCGACAATGTTCTGGCACGCCCATGCTAGACAACGGGTACTGTTGCAGAGTACTTGTATGTAAAATTGTCTGTACAAGGGCTGGCACGCCCGTGCCATATAGCCTGTCGCGCCCATGCTTGTTGTTGATCGTAACCGTCTTGTCAATCTTGGTCGGTTTTTGCCTTGGAGAACACGCTGGAGTAAAGCACGGCCGTGCCATACACCTAAGCACGCATGTGCACTTCTTGAAACTCTAAAATTGACCTCTTTTGACTTAGAAATGTTGACTTGTTGACCCGGGAAGGTTGCACGGCCGTGCCATGTCTGGCAGAGCTTCAAAGTCTTCAAATCTTCGTCTGTTTTATGCCGTTTTGTGCGGGTTTTCACCTCTTTCCGTCACCGGACCTCCGAACCTGCAATTATCAACAAAGAAAGATAAATCGTGATAAAAAAAAAAGATAAAAGCATGTTTTAGAGTATAAAACAGGTGATAATTATATGTGAAACATATCGATTTCTCAGCACATCAATAACACCAACGGATTATGATCAGAGGACGTTCTAGGATAAGCCGTCACTGTCGCATCCGGCTACTTATTCCAGAAGTCATGAGAAACAAGAAACCTATTAATCTTGCTTAAATTATCACCCGAATCCGCCACCCGTGTAAACTTACAACCCCCCATAGGATATTTAATCAAGTCATTTTCATCAATAAAGGCATTGAAAGCATCCACACACCTAGGGTTAAATTCAGTATTCGTTCTTTCTTCCGCGCTTCTAACCGCGTTGAAATCGCCCATTAATACACACATACCGGTTGTTGCTGACATAATATTTGTAATATATGCCTATAATTCGGCTTTCAGATTCAAATTGGGTGGAGCATATATATTCCCAATATTAATAGTTACCTCAGATTGAACTAGGATACCGGATATAATCAGAAAGTACCGCTGCCTAACTACACTAACCTTTTGGAAGATGCCAGGATCCCAACAAGTTACTACCCCCCCCCCACCTTCCAACCGAGTTGACCCATTCAAAATCAATCGAACTCCAATCTTCAAACCATCCCTCATCATTGTTTCTTAGCAGCAAAAAAAACAGGCTTGTGATTTTTGATGACATCCCCACCAGAGAGAATCTTACTATCCTCTCCAATCCCCCTTATGTTGTATGTGAGAAACTTCATTAGATCCGTGCACTTTAACCTTCCTCCCTTGTGGATTTTTCCAATTCCGACTCGAATCCACCAATTTCGATTCCCACCACCCTCCCCACATCAATGGTGGCTGACCTCAGGGCCGATAACATCATAATTTTGTTGTTGGTCCACAGTAACTTCCACAGCCTCAACGACCGAATCTGCATTGGCTGACAGTGAAGAATGATCGGTAACGACAAACACCGAAGGAAAGTTTGTCATCGGGTCAAGAAGAGAACAAGGAATGGTTTTTTTCTAACTTTCCTAATCTTCGAAGTTCTGGTATTATCAGAGCCACCAGTACAAATTGAATCATTGGTAAAAGATCATGAGTAAGAGGGCTTAGGCGGTGGAGAATTTAGGTCCAGTAACCTATCATTAAGGCCCACATTCCCCTAGGTCTTTTTCTACACAACATCACCTCCGGCCCAGAATCGTAATTAGGTCCACTTTCATTATTATCCATGTTGTCTGAATTACGTTTAAATTACTGGACCCACCAATAAATACCTCCTCGATCAGTGGCGGAGGTATGTTGATCGGGACGTGGTCTCAGGACAACAGTCTTTTTTCAGTTGTATATATACATATATACATAGTTTTTTCGAGTGACATCAATGTTTTTTCGATGATGACCACATTAGACCCAACCTAATTCCAGTTAAATGAGCTCAACTCTAATTTCTAAGTAGATACAAATATAACATTTTACAAGTACACTCTACTATTGAGCTCATTACTAATTAAAAACCAAAAAAAAGTGATAATAACATACCAGTGGCGTTGTGCCTCCAACCGAATCGACTGACGCTTCAATTCCTTCAAACCCTGTCATCATGAACGATTCTTGCATTTGTTACATTGAAAAAAAGTTCTTCCAACAAGTTTCGGTCGAAAATGTAATGCAACGTTGTCGGCTATCCCAAGTGGGGTCACTTCTACAACCATGCACGTATCATTATTCCCCATGCTAGCATTTAATACATCCCTTTCCTCATGCATGAACACTTGGTCTTCCTGGTGACTTCTGATATTCTTCGTCAGCGATTCATTATCCGGTGCCGGAGAACCAGTCGGAAACTGGACATGATCGCCTTCATCATTACTAACAAGCTCACCTTCTTAGTAATCCCCTTCCACCCTTTGTTTGCCTGGCCTTTCAACTGGATTCTCCTCATCAGTAGTTACAACATGGACTTTCCCAATATCATCATCCAGAATTACAGCCTTGATGTTATCCGCATTGGACTTAACGAAATCCGGACATCATGATTCCTCCATTTCATCCACCCACACCTTGAATCGTTGGTTTCTCCAATTAATCTCAATTACATCAGAGATTTTCCTACCATCATTGATAAGGACAGCCACTGATTCAAACGAGAAATTCCCGTCATCGGCAGTAGCGCAAGACCCATGAATAACCGAACCATATGATCCGACAATGAGATCGATAACTTCCTTGTCCCATAAGTGTAAAGGAACCCCCGTAAATTTAAGCCAAGCAACTCTTTGAAAAGCTACCGCTTGCCCAACACATAAGTTCAAATCCTGAAACCATGTTTTCCACTCATCCTCCTTGGATGTCAAGAAATCCTTAGCTATTGAGGCTGTAGTAAACGTAAGCAGAACCTGTTGGAAGAATAATCTTTGATTAATCATATTATCATAAGTATCATTATGTGTATTAAATAAGTGTGACAATGTATAGGTTATTTATGTCACACATGGGTCAAAAACAAGTCAGGTAATGTCGGTTACTTAATGTGCCGATTAGGACAACAGTTAAGGGCAGTTATGGGTCAAGGGTTGTGATGTTTCATACTCACACCTTTTCATTATGTATTTATAGGTTGTCTAGGGTCACTAATGCAAGTATCGATTTCTGTTTATATCTAAATTCCCTCAAACTTTCTGCACTATCACAATACATTTGCATATTGTTTATAACCGCCAACAAACATCAGTTACGAACATGGTATTAGAGCATGATCCGAAGACCTGTGAAGAAAAGAAGAACCGAGTGATTTGGTTAGGAAGGAATCCATTTGCAGTCAAGAAAGAAAACGATATCAGTGATGATTACAAGGCCAAAGGGTGCAGTCTCACACCCGAGTATGAAGGCATTTCTCAAAGGCGTGAAGGCAAGGAGAAAGCATATGATCGTGATGATCATCAGTGGAAGTTTGGCAACAGGAGTAATCTATATCGTTCCCCGTTCATGGATTCGTCAAGGGATTATTTGCTGCAGAAGGAGAGGGAACATCAATCGCAGGGCGGTTATAGTTACAAAAGTTATGGAATTAAGGAGATCGATTGGAAGTATCCGAAAGGTATGTGTTGTTCGTTTTGCAACCAGCCATTCCATTATAGAAAAGATTATCCAGAACGTATTGGAAAGATAGAGTTTATGATAAAGGGTACGGATGAAAAAACATGGAATGACATTTGGTATGCAAGTCGTAATAGACAACAACACGCAAACCGGTTATAAGCATTTGTTCAAGAACTTGGAACAAATCTTCGGTATAGAAGGGAATCATGAAGGTTTCAAACGAGATATCTACAAAGGGAAGGGAAGAGTAGAGATTTATAGTGAAGGCCGAATACACACGATAAATAACGTGTATTATATCCCAACACTTAGAAGAAACATGTTGAGTGTGGATAAGTTAATCGCTGAAGGCTTCAAGATAAGATACGATGGTGATGTGTGTTTCATCACAAAGGAGAACAAGAAACCTTCCTCTATACCACCGAAAGTACACTGTTGGAATTGCAATGATTTTCACAAACCGTATTCATGTCCGAACATTGAAGAATTTGAAGGGGAACAAAGCAGGAAACAAAAAGGAAAAGAAAAGGTGGGAGAGTTCTCAGAATCGGACAAGGATTATGAAAGATGGGCAGTGCAAGAGCATCACAAGCAATTCAACAACAACAAAGAAAGGAGTGCACCGGGACCGAGTCAAGAGAAGAGACCAGAATTGTATCCGAAGGACTCGAATTTGGAAGATTGCACGACCTTTTTAGACATGGTTCATACCGCAACTCAAATCGACAGGCGCCGAATTAAGTTCAAGGCTGAATTCGAAAGGATTTTATCATGGTTTCTAAAGGAATTTCTGGAAATAAATTCTACCATGACTATTCCACCAAGAGATCACATGGGAAGGAAAATTGATCTCTTAGACTTATACATGACCGTAGAGAGGTTTGGTGGATTTGATGCTGTCAATAGATATGATTTATGGGTTCAAGTTGCGATTAGAATGGGCTACGGATACGGCCTACCAAGGGAGATGAAGAACCATGAGATAGTGAAGGAGATTCGGGTCACTTATATGCAATATCTAGAGATCCTAAATTGGTACCATTTGAAGTTTAAAGGAAGGGAACTCTATGTGGAATGCAGTGAAGACAACACAGATTTAAAGGTGGGCTACAAAGAGACTCAAGATGGCGACCTCCCTCCAAGAAAGAAATCGAAGACTTCTAGCAGCGAAGAATGATCGAGCAGGATCAAGGCTATGATAAATCAAAGATTAGGGGCGTGAATGTTGGAAGAATAATCTTTGATTAATCATATTATCATAAGTATCATTATGTGTATTAAATAAGTGTGACAATGTATAGGTTATTTATGTCACACATGGGTCAAAACAAGTCAGGTAATGTCGGTTACTTAATGTGCCGATTAGGACAGCAGTTAAGGGCAGTTATGGGTCAAGGGTTGTGATGTTTCATACTCACACCTTTTCATTATGTATTTATAGGTTGTCTAGGGTCACTAATGCAAGTATCGATTTCTGTTTATATCTAAATTCTCTCAAACTTTCTAAACTATCACAATACATTTGCATATTGTTTATAACCGCCAACAAACATCAGTTACGAACAGAACCGTCATTCCTGACACATATTTAACAACATCCTTGACATTCATTGCCACCAAGAAATCCTCCATTCTACATAACCTTGTAATATATTTAACATTACCGACTAAAGAACACCTGCCCAAAGTGTATTGCACTTGATAAATCTTATTTGGGACGTTCACCGTGTTTCCTTATTCTGATAAACCTGGACTTTAGGACGTTGAAACCCCGGTGGCTTTAACCTATCTTCTTTTTTGAAATTGGCCACGTTAACGTGAATCTTCCAGTCCCCTAACTTGACCCTTTCCAAAGCCAGCTTTATCATTTCATCATGATTCTTCACATCATCAAAACGAACAAAGGCAAAGAACCTATGCATCTTGTCTTTTCTTCTCGGTAGGTAAGCGTCTGACATTCTCCCACAACTTCGGGAATCGGGACTCTCTCCAAAGTGTTCCAAGAGTGCAATTGCTTGGAAGATTTGAGATGAAGAAATTAGTGGTTTCCCCTTGTTGTTTCTCCCCTGGTCCTTTTTATTTGTTTTCCTCCGGCGTTGCTCATAGATAAAAGCATGAGCATATGCATATGCGAATTACTATGCTGCCATATTTCAAGTATATTGCCACGTATGTTGTATTTAATGGCAGCTGGCAAATAACTCGGTTTTCTTTCATCTAAACATGAGGTCTTCTAAAATTAACAATTATATACCTGTTGCTACAACAAGGAAAATGACCGGTATTAGGTTAGGAGATGTTTAGGATTATAGGTTAATGGTATATTAGGTTGAGATTAAGGTTTTAAGCTTAGGTTTAGATTTGGTTGTAGGATCAGGGGTCTTCAAGTTCCTGGAAGAGACCTGCACAAAGGTAGCAGACACCATTAGCCTTAACGCAGGAGGGAGCCTCCTGCGTGAGAATAAGTACATATTCATTTGGAGTTGGGAAAATAACGAAGTAGAGAGTATGAGAGTAGAGAGAATGAGTGAGAAGTGTGTGTGGAATGTCTACCCAAGGGCCTCCTTATATAGGCAGCGGAATTCTGCCCAGGAGCTCCCTCAGGGTAGCTTCCTTACCATACCTGGATGTGTTTGACCCTCTTTTAGTCCCCTGCAGTGAGACTTTACCCTTTTAGGATGTTTTCAGCTTTTATCATTTCCAATGCAAGGCTTGGAGCTGTGTGGTGTTTTGTCCCTTGCCATGATAATAACCCAAAATCCCCTTTTTGCATTTCCAAGACTTTTTACTGTTTGCTTTCTGCCCTGAGGCTTCCATATGGCAGGTAAGCTGCCTTATATCAGCTCCACTAAGTCAGGCGACCTCTTAATCAAATTTATTTTGCTTATCTTTTTGACGAGAGGTCTAAACGTTGTCGTTTTAGGACACACGTCATCAGCCCCCCAGTCATAAGCATTTGTAAAGAAGTTAGAAGTGCTTGTGACTTGTATATTGTCATATTCCCCGGTGGTAACGCTGCTCAAGCTTGTGTTGGTACCGGGTAATTTATTAAACCCCGAGCTCCCTCATGGGAGCGTTGGTTTATTATTTCTTCCTTCATCAATTTTCGTGCAAGTTTTTGGCCTTGCATTTGTCATGATGGTCTTATTTTTTAATTAATATGTCTATCCATCATTACTTCCTAGGGAGCAGACACTTGTCCCATCAGCCGTCCCAGACGACTGTTGATATGACAAGGGGCTAGGCTGACGTCATCCCCTAGGACAGCTGAGTGATGGTTTCCCTTGGTAACCGTTCAATGCCATTAATTTCAAATTTTAAATCCCTTATAAAGAGATAACCCCTCTTTCTTCTTCACTTTATTCCCTAATTAGAAAACCGTCGTCTCTCTCCCACAATTGTTCTCCAACCGGCGATCCTTTTCTTTTTCCTATAAAATCTGGTAAGTAACCTCCTCCCTTTTCATACTTCGTCTTTCATTATGTCGAAAACTGATCTCGCCTCTCAGTTCACTCGTTTATCCAAGTCTGATGTTGAGCGATTCTGTACTGAGATCGGAATTCCTTTGTCTTTTAACCCTTCTGTTCCAAAGGGGAAAACCCCTGTGACCTCCGTTCCCTCTGGCAAGGTGGCGGTGTATACCCGTCAGTTTGATCAGGGTAACCTTAGGTATCCCTTTTCCACCTTTTTTCAGAATGTTCTAGAGTATCACCAACTTTCCCTTGATCAGTTGTGTCCGTCTGGAGTTGCTAGGATTTTGCACTTCGAGATAGTGTGTCGTTGCCATGGTCATGAGCCTTCCTTGGCTATGTACCGGCGGTTTTTTAGGTTGGCTAAAAATGGGAATTGGTTTACCATTGAGAAGACTCAATGTGAACCGGCCCTCATTTCTAGTGTCATCGAACTTGTTTCTTCCTGGAAAGACAAGTTCTTTTTCTTGAACTCTGACTTTCTACCTTTTAAAACTCCTCGGAGGTCTTCGGATGCTCCTCTAAACGAGAAGGAACCTGATCCTGATACTCTTGACCAAGTGTTGTTGGAGAAGCTGCGTAGCTTTCCTACTCGTCTTCGTACCTTCCCTGAGGATTTTCTGGTGATGGTGGGCTTGAGTGCTAACTGGGATGATCCTGGGACTGACCCAGTGATATATCATGGTGGGAAGGGTAGGTGTCTCCCTGTCTCCTTCTTGGCATCCTTATCATTTTTATGTTATCTAACCGTTTTTTCTTTTTGCAGAAATGAGTACTCTGGACTTCCTGGCTATAGATGACATTACTGATGTGAAGTTTAAGGTTCGGAATGTTGCTGAGGGTAAGAATGTGGTAGTGAAGACTGAGCATGTCCGTTTCAAGGGAGAGTATACAAGTGTGATCACGTCGTCTGTTGCTGTTGTGGAGCCTCCGGGGGAGAAGTCCGTTACTGTCCGTCGCTCCAGCAAGCGACTCCAGACTGCTTCCTCGAGTCAGGGGGCTCTTCTGCTGTGCCCTTGGTCTTTGGAGATGAAGATGAGGACACTTCTCTGATTTCTTCTGCGTTGGGGTATACTCCTGCCCCCGGGAAGGGCAAGCTTACATTGTCCTCCCCGAAGAAAGACGATGTTGTTTTCAAGAAGCCAAAGGATGTTGTTGTCAAAGGTGCCAGTCTGAATTTGTTGCGAGCCGAAGGAGGTGAAAGCTCTAAAGCTGCTATTGATGATGTTTCTGATGTTCCTGCCCAGCGGGAGTCCGGTGAAGGAGTGTTTGTGTCGGCCTGGGATATCAAACCTACTGATTTGTTGAAGAAAGCTTCCGTTTGCCGTGATCTGATAGACCATTGTGTCCCTGATGCTGAGAGAGAGCTTCACAAGGAATGGATGGATAAGGATGTTATGAAGAAGATGTATTATCACTTTGGGCAGTTTCTGTCTTTGTTCCCCGATAGTATGGCAAGGTGGGGAGAGTTGATGGCAAGAAGAGAACAAGTGGAGGAGTTTTTTCGAAGAGCATGAGGCCGAGTTGGTTAAGGCGAGTGAGGAATTGACCAAGCTTGCTGCTCGGGAGAAGGATTTGGTTCAAGAATTGGCTGTGTCGAAGACCCAACTTGGTTTAGAGAAAGAAAAGTTTGAGAAGATGTTCAAAGGTCTTCATGATGAGAAAGCAAAAGTTGCTGAGGAGAGGGAAGGGTTAGCTCGGGCACGGCAGGCAGTTAAGCAGGAGCTGGCTTCAGTGGAGAAGGTGGGAACAGAGCTCCGGGTCCAGGTGGACCGTTTGACCGAAGAAAGGGAGTGGCTAATCTCCAAGGGGGTAGCTCGTTTTGTTACCAACCTCCTGCACTCTCAAGAGTTTAATGCTCCTCTGGTGGACATTTATGCAAAAGCCATATCTTTTGGTCGCCATGGAGGAATTCAAGCCGGTTTCAAAGCGGCTCAAGAGGGTCTGGATCTTGAGGAGCTGCCATCCTTTAAGCCTTCTTCCGGTGATGAGTTTGTGTGTAACATCGCAAAATTTTCCCCAAAATTTTAATACATAAAAAGCCCTTATATATATATATATATATATATATATATTTTATTACACCTTTATCATTAATATTATACAAATATGCCTAAGTCTTTATTTATCCTAACTCACAACTTATATACATACATAAATGTATATAAATAATAATAATAATATGATTCTAAATTCTTTTTTTTTAAATAAAGTCCTAGTCAAAGTCTTAGTCAAACAGTCAAAGTCTTAGTCAAATAGTCAATTCATCATAAAACCTTACTTTATGGTGTTGACCAATTTTTAATGGCTAATTGAATCCAAAACTAGTATAAAAACCCACCTATGACCCATTATACTTTGCACCTCTAAATCGATTGTTTCAATCCGATTAAACTTTCCCTCATACCTTTCTTCTATAGTCTATTACTTCTACAATTGAAGTTTTGATTATAAGCTCTTGTAATTGGCAACTTTGGGGCTACACATATTCTATTTCTCGAGACTTAATACTTTGCTAAGGTGAGTTTACGTAATCCTGTTTATGCGATTCTTTATACTTGCAACAATTTTAAGCAATTCAACATGCATGTCTAGTAGTAAACTTTATTGCCTCATGAATTAGTCAACAGTTTCAACAAGTTTCAACGAGTTTCAACATTTACATAATCATTAGCTATGGCCAAGCCGGCGATACTCAATAATAGATCTATTGGATTGACAACCCCACCCGGATACGTGTACCTCCTACATAGGTAACGTGGGTGATTGTTATCGTTCAACATATTACTAAGGTGAACCGTAGATGACGGGATGGACCTAAACTAGTCGGAGGTTTGATTATGTCAACATATTATACTATTCATGTAGACTTAAATTTACGATAGACATACGAATTGCTAGACTTTTATACTTAAACTATATGCTTAACATGGATTATGTATTCTCACCAACTTCTAGTTGACCCCCCCATTTTACAACTCAACAGGTAATAATGATGCATGAAGATTAGAGTATTTATGAAGACAATAAGGAGTCTATGCATGCTTGATTCTTGTGTGATGTATTAGATTTCCACGTTTAAAACTCTTATGTATTTCAATTTTTGGATATTTACAATTTAATATTTATTTCAATTAAAAATTGGATTACCATGTGCTACTGTATACTCATCAATACGTGACACCTCGATGTTTTCGCCATCGGTTGGGGTGTTACAGATTGGTATCAGAGCCTTGGTTATAGGGAATTAGGTTATTAGAAAAAAAAATAATCTAGTCTATAACCATAGGAATATAACCAGTATTTGCTCCTTTTACTTGCTATCCTCTATCTCACTCCTACTTCTTATCCCTACTTCAACCCCTACAAGAAGATTGCTCTGCATCACAAGATCTACTCTTAGACTAATAGGACAATCCTCAGGTTTAGCCTGAACCACCTTGAGATCTCGTCGAAGATCTAGATTTTAATAACGAACACGTGCAATCTGGAAGGGTGAACGCCTGTATTCTGAGTTTTCTGTCTAGGACTGGCATTGCGCATATATCCCAATCAGACGAGGGACCCGGATGCCTACCTGGGAATTCTCGGGATGAGTGTTCACTTATAGGCTAAAGCATGTCTTCACTATGTTATTAGAATCTAGAAGTTTTGATAAGTCAACGTTTTCGTTTATTCGTTTTAATTAATGAATAAATGATTACACTCACCTTCCTTAAACTAAGCTCAAAAATCTCAAAATTTTACAGCTTAAATCAATCTCATTTCATAACCATCCATGGATTTCACAATCACACTTCACCTTACCATCTTAGCCACTTTTTAAATATTCAACACCCTACCCAAATCATATAATCTCCATACTATAAAATAAACTCTTTATCAACTATCTTCACATTCACTATCTCTCACAACTTTGATTCTGCTTCAAGAATTTTTCATCATCCTCTCAAGAACTAAATTCATATCCTTCACCTTCTCACACATGAGCTAGTTACCCATGATAACCAAACTATTGAAACTTGATTGTGTGTTGCATCAAACATAATCCTTAGTTATACATGAGGATTCGACTATTTGCTTTATTTGAACATTTGAAACTAGAATTCATGGAATATTAACTATTTACTATAGACACACCTAGAGTCATTAACCTTATCTAGGGCAACTCTATTACAACTCGTATGCTATACTTGATACTTGGTTGCTTACATGTACATATTATCAATTTGCAATTCATGTGTGTAATAATTGGTACACTTAATCAAACAACTGATAGAGGATGAAGTACTTGCTCAACAGTTAGTAGAGTACAAAATAACCTACTCAACGATTGGTAGAGGTCATCATGCCTGCTCAACAGTCGGTAGAGGCCCTACAACCTGCTCAACGACTGGTAGAGGCTATCATACCTGCTCAACAATCGGTAGAGGTTCCTACTCACTGACTGGTAAAAGTCTTTTTCCTGCTCAACAGTTGGACTCATTTTTGGATACATGGTTAATCATATTATTTTACATGTGTGTCTAGAGTTATAGAAGGACACAAAACCCTAAGGTAAGGTAAATTGGTGATTGCGGTCCGGAACGTAATCATGAATTTACAGGTACGTTAAGGTAGTGTGAAATTCTATCAAGGTTTTCGGTAGTTGACCAATAATAAACCTTAGTTATCTGGTAGTTCATTTAGTCTTTCAATAGTCCATCAACTCATTCCTTTTAGGACTCCTAAAACTTAAGATTCTTATTCTCCTTGCTATTTCAGATGAACCTAATCCAACCCTTAAAACTCACACATATCAAAACTCTTACCCAAATTATTCGAAACAGTTTATTCTATTACCTATAAATTTATGTCATGCCTTAACTCGAAACTTCCCAAACCACCCTTGTCCTAATTTCTACCCAATCACCTTCAACCCTGTGTTTTCAATAAACTTCGGGACGAAGTTTCCAAAAGTAGGGGAGACTGTAACATCGCAAAATTTTCCCCAAAATTTTAATACATAAAAAGCCCTTATATATATATATATATATATATATATATATATATTTTATTACACCTTTATCATTAATATTATACAAATATGCCTAAGTCTTTATTTATCCTAACTCACAACTTATATACATACATAAATGTATATAAATAATAATAATAATATGATTCTAAATTCTTTTTTTTTAAATAAAGTCCTAGTCAAAGTCTTAGTCAAACAGTCAAAGTCTTAGTCAAATAGTCAATTCATCATAAAACCTTACTTTATGGTATTGACCAATTTTTAATGGCTAATTGAATCCAAAACTAGTATAAAAACCCACCTATGACCCATTATACTTTGCACCTCTAAATCGATTGTTTCAATCCGATTAAACTTTCCCTCATACCTTTCTTCTATAGTCTATTACTTCTACAATTGAAGTTTTGATTATAAGCTCTTGTAATTGGCAACTTTGGGGCTACACATATTCTATTTCTCGAGACTTAATACTTTGCTAAGGTGAGTTTACGTAATCCTGTTTATGCGATTCTTTATACTTGCAACAATTTTAAGCAATTCAACATGCATGTCTAGTAGTAAACTTTATTGCCTCATGAATTAGTCAACAGTTTCAACGAGTTTCAACGAGTTTCAACATTTACATAATCATTAGCTATGGCCAAGCCGGCGATACTCAATAATAGATCTATTGGATTGACAACCCCACCCGGATACGTGTACCTCCTACATAGGTAACGTGGGTGATTGTTATCGTTCAACATATTACTAAGGTGAACCGTAGATGACGGGATGGACCTAAACTAGTCGGAGGTTTGATTATGTCAACATATTATACTATTCATGTAGACTTAAATTTACGATAGACATACGAATTGCTAGACTTTTATACTTAAACTATATGCTTAACATGGATTATGTATTCTCACCAACTTCTAGTTGACCCCCCCATTTTTACAACTCAACAGGTAATAATGATGCATGAAGATTAGAGTATTTATGAAGACAATAAGGAGTCTATGCATGCTTGATTCTTGTGTGATGTATTAGATTTCCACGTTTAAAACTCTTATGTATTTCAATTTTTGGATATTTACAATTTAATATTTATTTCAATTAAAAATTGGATTACCATGTGCTACTGTATACTCATCAATACGTGACACCTCGATGTTTCCGCCATCGGTTGGGGTGTTACATTGTGAATGCTGTGAAGGTAATAGAGCTTACCACCTATCCCTACATCTCTGCTATTGCCAAGGCTTCTGAGCAGCCTCTCTCCTTCTTGCAAGACTTAGAGCCAGAGGGCCTGAAAAAGGATGTGGCCAATCAAGTGTTTGGCTCCTATGTGTCAAAAAGGCCTCTTATGATCATGTTGGAGGGAGCCGACGGTGGGGAGGGTAGTTCCAAACGTGCAAAACCTGCTGGTTCTTCCAAGGTTCCCAATCTGGAGTAGGTATTCGAGAGTCCTTCCCCCCTTCAAGCTCTGGAGGTTGAGTCTATCCCTCCTTCCAGCGAAGATGATCCATTCGCCGGTCTTGACACTGAGGGCCTTTATGACGATGTTGGTAACCGAGCCCTGGCTCCCCCCGGTGAAGATGATGCCACCCATGAAGCCGAAGACCCAGCTACTCCATGATTCAACTTTGTTTTAGTTTTTTCAAGTTTTTAGCATGTCTTTTGTAATCGAACTATGCTGTACTTAGCCCTTGGGGCGTTTAATATTTGTCTTTTAATGGAATGCTCCCCTTTAGGGGTGATGCTTTATCTATGTTTGACGTTTTGTTGTTTTGACTCTGTTACTTGTCGTTTATAGTGTCTGCAATGTCTTTAACATTTCTCCTTGAGTTGGATGCTGCAGTCACTCAACTTAGGATACTTAGCTAAGGAACCGATGCAATGCTTACCCTATCAGCTTGTTTGTTTATGTTTAAAACCTTTTCTTGAATAATTTTTCAGTGATATGTTCGTTTTTGCATGTTGTGAATATGTGGGAGCTGTCTTAGTGTGAGGAGCTCACCCTCTTTCATGGGTTTAGGTATTCCTTCCAAGGACTTGTCCCATGGAGTCATGGATTGTATTAGGGACTCACCCTGTATACAGGAAGGTTACTTAGCCTTGTTCCCTGTTGAGCAGTTGTGGCCTGGGAGCTCATCCCCGTTTCATGGGTAGGTATAGCGCCGGATCCCATGGAGCCTAGTTAGGAGGGGCTCACCCTTTGATAAGATAAGCGACAAGTTAATAATTTGAAACATAGTTCATTCATTAATCATGATTTTGAAATACAAAGAGACGTTACAACTGTTAAACATAAAAACGTTTCAAGTGTTTATCACTCCAATGCCTTGGGATCATTTTGCCATTAGTGTCGGCTAGCTTGTAGGATCCCCCTTTGTGTGCTTCTTTGACAACATAAGGCCCCTCCCATCGAGGACCTAGCTTGCCTACGTCTTGCTGCCTGCTGGCTTCGTTGCATCTTAACACAAGGTCCCCCGGCCTGAAGGCTTCTTTCCGCACTCTTGTGTTGTAGTAGGCTTCAAGCTTCTTTTTGTACCTGGCCTCCCTGATAGAGGCTTGGTCCCTTGACTCTTCGAGGAGGTCCAGGTTGAGTAGGACCTCCTTTTGGTTGTGTTGAGCGTCTTGTCGAGCAATTCTTCCTGAGCTTACCCCTATCTCGGCTGGTATGACAGCTTCGCTTCCGAAGACAAGGCTATACGGTGTTCTTCGGTGGCTTGTTTTCTCCATGGTCCTTATAGCCCAAAGGACACTCGGGAGTTCATCAACCCATTTCTTGCCACATCTTCCTAGCCTTGCTTTAATACCTTCGACAATGCTTCTGTTCATGCGTTCAACTTGTCCATTGGACTGGGGGTAGGCTACTGAGCTGAAGACTTGCTTGATTCCTAGCTCGGAGCACAAGCTGCTGAAGGGTTTGTTGGCAAATTGCTTCTCATTGTCTGTCACCATCTCCCCTGGTAGCCCATACCGGCAGACTATTTGTTCCCACACGAAAGTTATCACCTGTTTCCCCGAGATGGTAGCCAATGGCCTGACTTCCGGCCACTTGGTGAAATAGTCGACAGCTACAAGGAGAAACTTCAACCTTCCGGGAGCTTGTGGGAAGGGACCCACAATGTCCATTCCCCATTTGTAGAAGGGCCATGCCGAGATAATGGGAACAAGATCATGCTTGGGGTTGGTCTTCACCGGTGTTTGTAGTTGACAAGCTTCACATCTTCGGATAGTCTCAAAGGCGTCCTTATGCATGGTAGGCCAGTAATAGCCCAAGTTCATGAGCTTTGACACCACAGAGCGAGGTCCGGCACGCATGCCACTATTACCTTCATGCACCTCCCTGATGAGGTAGTTGCTTTGATTGGGACCTACACACCACATATACCTTTCTTGTAGAGCTTGTCATCTTCGATTACATATTGCCTCGCCTTCATAACCAACCGCTTAGCTTCTTGTTCGTTTTCTGGCAGCTTCCCTTCTTTTAAATAGGACATGATGGGTGTCATCCATGTGGAGTCTGTTTCGGTGACGATATCTTGTACTTCCTTGTCATCGATGGATGGTTCTTTCAGCACCTCGACTAGGACCTTCTTGGTTAGGTGAGCAAACGTCAAGGAGGCTAGCTTGCTGAGGGCATCTGCCTGCTTGTTCTTTGTTCTTGACACCTGTTCTAGTGTGAAGACTTTGAGTTCCTTTATGAACTCTTTGACCTTGTCTTTGTACCTAATCATTGAGGGCTCTTTGGCTGTGTATCCTCCATTTACTTGTTTGACCACCAGATTTGAATCAACGAATACTTTTAGTTCTTGTACCTTCATACTTTTTGCCAATCTCAACCCGGCCAGGAGGGCCTCGTATTCAGCAACATTGTTGGTGCAGGGGAAGTCTAGACGGAGGGCATAAGTGTATTCGGTTCCGTGGGGGTCCTTGATGACAAGACCTGCCCCGGAACCTTCTACACTTGAGGCTCCATCAGTAAAAAGACACCATTTCCCCTTGAGGTCAGGCTATTCTTTGACCTCGTTCATCTCTTCTTCTGCCTGCAGGATGGGTAACTCAGCGAGAAAGTCAGCAAATACTTGCCCTTTGTAAGCTCTCCTTGGTAGGTACTCTATCTTGTGCTCCCCTAGACCAATGGCCCACTTTGCCAATCTTCCCGAATCTTCTGGTTTTTCTAAGATGGATCATATGGGTTGATCTGTGATGACCTTTACTGGGTGAGCTTCGAAGTACCGCCTTACTCTCTTAGCAGTGTGTACGAGTGCCAACACAAGCTTCTCTATGGGAGTGTAGTTAACTTCAGCGTCTTTGAGGGCCCTGCTGACAAAGTAGACCGGAACTTGCTCTTTACCTCGATCTACCAAGAGCACTGAGCTTACTGCTTCCATCCCTGCAGACAAATAAACTGTTATTACTTCCCCTTCCTCAGGGGCTGCCACTTCGGGCAGGGAAGCTATGTGTTTCTTGAGTTCCAGGAAGGCAGCCTCTGCCTCAGTTGTCCAGCGGAAATCTTTCTTATCAACATAATTTTTTAGTGTTTTAAAGAAAGGCAAGGACTTTTCCGCGGACTTAGGCAAGAAGCGTTTTAAGGCAGCGATTTTACCGTTGAGGCTTTGCACTTCCTTCTTTGTGGTAGGAGACTTCATATCAAGGACGGCTTGGACCTTGCTCGGGTTAGCTTTGATGCTTTGCTTTCCAACAATATGGCCTAGAAACTTCCCCTCCTCGAACCCAAAGGAGCACTTAACAGGATTAAGCTTCATGTTTATTCTTCGAAGGTTGTCAAATGTCTCTCGGATGTCTTGGATCATTGCCTTCCCTGATTTGCTTTTGATGACCAGGTCATCTACATAAGCTTCCATGTTCCTTCCAATTTGCTTTGAGAAAGCCTGATCCACTAACCGCTGGTAGGTAGCACCTGCGTTCTTCAAACCAAAGGGCATCTTTTTGTAGCAAAAGATTCCCCTATCGGTGTGGAAGGCCGTCTTCTCCTCATCTTCTTGCTTCATTTGAATTTGGTGATACCCCTTGTAGGCATCTAAGAAACACTTGTATTGGAAGCCGGTAAGAGAGTCTACCTTCCAATCGATCTCGGGCAAGGGGTAGCAATCTTTGGGGCAGGCTTTGTTGAGATCCTTGAAATCAACACACATTCTCCAAGATCCATCTTGTTTGGCAACCATGACCGGGTTCGCTACCCAAGAGTGATACTGAACCTCCCTGAGGATATCTGCCTTAACCAGCTTCTCCACCTCCTGACAAGCAGCCTGGCTCCTGGCTGGGGCCAAACTTCTTTTCTTTTGGACGACCGGCTTGTATGAGGGAGCTATGTTAAGAGAGTGTTCAGCCATGCTTCTAGGAACACCAGTCATGTCTCCGGGGCACCAAGCAAATATGTCTCGATTATCCTGCAAAAGGTTGATTAGTTCACACGTAATCTCATCAGGAAGCAGATTGTTTACTTTGATGGTCTGCTCCTGGTAGGCAGGGTTTATGCTGACTTCCCGGATGGGACCGCTGCTTGGTGTTTCTGGCTCCCTGAGACCTTTGGTTTCTTCTATAGAGGCTATCAAAAGTGCTTCTGCCGTTGGCTTCAGGGTTGAAATTCCATTAGGGGTGGGTAGCTTCATTAAACCATGTGTTGTTGATACTACTGCGCCGAAGGTGGCAATTCCCATTCTTCCGATAAGGACATTGTAACTCGAAGGGTACCTGTTAACAGAGAAAGTCAACTCTTCTGTCCTTAACAGAGAAAAGGTGACGATGCAACTGGTTGGGTACCTGATAACAGAGAAGGTCAGCTCCTCTGTCCTTGATAAGTCTCCGTCTCGGAAACAGACGCTTAATGTGAGCTTCCCTAAGGGATGTACTCGTTCCCCTGAGAAACCCACCAGTGAGGCGTCGGATGGTCTGAGCTTGGACTTGATCTCCGGGCTCAAGGATTCAAAGCACCGTTCATACATTACCTCTGACGAGGCTCCGCAGTCCATGTACACCTTATCTATAGGGAAGCCATCAAGTTCAGCCTCCACCATTACCGGTGTGACGATCAGTTCATCGGGAGCAGGGGGAAGACAAATGTACTGTTTGTTCCAAGGCTTAGTGCGAGCCTTCTTTGCCTGCTGGGATCCTTCAAGCCTGACCATGTTGATCTCCTTATCTTTCTTTCCTTCGTCCCTTCTTCCTTTGATGTCTTTGATTAGGTGAGCCAGCTCCCCGAACTTAATAGCTTCCTCTATCCTCTTTTTCAGCTGGTACAGTCGTTCGTGTGGTGCCCTGTATCATTATGAAAGGCACAGTGCTTGTTGGCGTCCCTTTTGTTAGCTGGCTTAGACAAGGGTCTGGGAGGTCGAAAGGTGTACTTGACTTCCTCTGTGGAGAGTATCTCCTGAGGGGTCTTGGTGAGAACGGTGAAAACCTGTTTTTCTTTATCATGGTACCTTCCTGCCCTTGGGGATCGTCATCTTTCTTCACTCTTTTGGTTGTCAAAGGATCTCCCCGATCGTCTTTCATTGTAAGGTTGAAAGTGAGGTCTCCGGGAGTTTGTTGAGCTGTCTCTCCAGCTTCCTCGATCCCTCTTCCTGGTGTCTTGCCGAGTTAATGCTTCTTCTCCCCTGAGGACGGCTTCTGCTCTCTCGAAAGCCTCCTCCATGGTTTGGGGGACATCTTCATGAAATCTTCTTAGCAACTTCTTGGGACGAATGGCTCCCATGAATCCCGACACCCGGATCTTCTCGGTGGCACCACTATACTGCAGACCTTCCCTCTTGTACCTTTCGATGAAACTACGGAGGTTTTCATGCTCCCCTTGTTGGATTTGATGCAATATGGCGGCGTCTTTGGTACACTTCCTGAGGGGGTTAAAGTTTGAGGTGAAACCTCTCCTTAAATCGTCAAACGAGGAAATGCTCCGAGACGGTAGGCCACTGAACCATAGGCGAGTTGGTCCTACCAAGGTCTGCATGAACATGTGGCAGCACTCGGCATCGTTCCATTTTTCTACAGTGGCTGCCCCAGAGAAGACGTTCAAGTGGTCATCTGGGTCTTCTGTGCCATCGTACGTCTTCACATTAGCTGGCATTTTGATCTTGTTGGGGAAATCAAAATGAGCGATGTGTTCAGCAAAGCATTCTAACGACTTAGGTCGGTACGGTGTCGAAGGTGTAGCTTCTGCTCTAACTTCAGCTACAGGAGTTTGAACCAAGGGTTGGGAGGTCATGGGACCCTGCCCTCCCACAGGGGGAGTTACTGGTACTTGGTTCAAAGGTGAGGGATACTGCCAGGGGTATCCTCCCAACCATATGGGGAAGTATTGAGGTTGTGAGTAGTTAGGATACACAGCTCTTGGGGGAACGACGAATCCTCCGGCAAGACTTCCTGTTCCCGCAAGGGAGGTGGCTACGGCAGTGCTGGCCAATGGTAACGATCTTAAAGCTTCTTCATAGGAGAGTGGTATTGAGGTCCCCGGAGAGAGCGCAGAGCTGCTAGGACCTCCTCCTCCTGAGTAAATGTCCCCTCGACTGTTCAAGTAGGGGTGAGGGTTAGTGTAGTCACGCTGGGTTGCTGGTGAGGTGGTGGTTCCCAGCAACGGAGGGCTAGGTGAGAGGGTGACAACAGGCTCTTCGTCATAGGACAACCTGACCCTGACTCCTCTGGACCTCTCCTCTCGCACATAACCATTCAGGAGGTCTCGGAGTTGCAAGAAATTTCTTCGTACTCCCTCCGGGGTGATATCCATTCGTTCAACTGGAAACAACAAGTCGTCCCTAGGAGACGAGTTAACAGCCCTTGAGGATGGCGGTGTTTGGAAGTTGAGCATGTCTCCTAGAGACGGTTCGACTTGTTGTCCGTCCGTTCCAGGTGTTTCATGGCCAGAAGCATCACCTGAGGTGTGGCTAGTGGCCGGAGTTTCTGAAAGACCCCCTCCTAGGCGGTTATCTCCACCAGTCATCGCAAAAGGAGGTTACTTAGGAACAAATGGGACTGTAGAAACTCTCAACAGTTTTGTTCAAAGTAGCGACAGCCCCATGGTGGGCTCCACTTGTTGCTACAACAAGGAAAATGACCGGTATTAGGTTAGGAGATGTTTAGGATTATAGGTTAATGGTATATTAGGTTGAGATTAAGGTTTTAAGCTTAGGTTTAGATTTGGTTGTAGGATCAGGGGTCTTCAAGTTCCTGGAAGAGACCTGCACAAAGGTAGCAGACACCGTTAGCCTTAACGCAGGAGGGAGCCTCCTGCGTTTGGACTCCGGCGTGAGAATAAGTACATATTCATTTGGAGTTGGGAAAATAACGAAGTAGAGAGTATGAGAGTAGAGAGAATGAGTGAGAAGTGTGTGTGGAATGTCTACCCAAGGGCCTCCTTATATAGGCAGCGGAATTCTGCCCAGGAGCTCCCTCAGGGTAGCTTCCTTACCATACCTGGATGTGTTTGACCCTCTTTTAGTTTCCTGCAGTGAGACTTTACCCTTTTAGGATGTTTTCAGCTTTTATCATTTCCAATGCAAGGCTTGGAGCTGTGTGGTGTTTTGTCCCTTGCCATGATAATAAGCCAAAATCCCCTTTTTGCATTTCCAAGACTTTTTACTGTTTGCTTTCTGCCCTGAGGCTTCCATATGGCAGGTAAGCTGCCTTATATCAGCTCCACTAAGTCAGGCGACCTCTTAATCAAATTTATTTTGCTTATCTTTTTGACGAGAGGTCTAAACGTTGTCGTTTTAGGACACACGTCATCAATACCTATGGTAATATAAGAAAGGTAGAATTAAAGAAAGTAAGAGAATAACGATTGAAGTGACTAGCAAGTCGAAATATATAGGGTGAGAGAATTAAGGAAGTTCAAGCAACAGTAGACGACGACCAATGACGGTGGTTACGACAGCTGATTAGTGGTAGACTTTGGTCACGAGATATAGTCTCGTAACAAACGTTAAGCTGTGGTTATTTTCTGAAATTATCAGGTGAATACGTTTAACTCTTTTACAAATTTTAAAGTGTTTTATATTCTGAAAACGGCATGAGTTTGTGTTAAATATATTTTTGCACTAGATTATATCCCGGGAGCGTCCCGGGTTGAAAAATCTAATTTGAAATATCAATTTTACATCTGAAATAGACTGAGTGTTTTACAGTTACATGCAGGAAAGCTTCGGGTAAAACCTAAAACAATTAACAATTTATCTCCAATGTTAGTGCATAACCTTAAACAATGTATAACTCTGATATTAAAACCTAACCTAAAAATATGTACAACTCCAATGCTAACACACATGTTGTAAATAAAATTCGTATTTACTGGTTTGAACATAACTAATGACTTGCCTATACATGATTAATGAATAACCTGAACACTTTGTGTTTTTTTCTGTACGAACAAAACCACACAAAAAATAGTCGTTTTTTTCTCCGTTTTTTATATAGCACTATCATATTCGTTGGAAAGATAATAAAACGCTTGTTAATTTGGTGAAATTTTTTTCTTTAAAAAATCTCGTATATAAAAGATATTAACGTTTAAAACTTATGGGAGGAAACATTAGAGATAAAAATCTAATTTTGTTTTTAAATTTTAAATTATTATTTTCCTAAAATAAAGCCCTTGCCACATGGGATGACACATGACACACTCAATGAAGAGAATACACTCTTTGAATGTCATGTCATTAAAATGGCTTTGGTTTATTATATGTATAGATATGGTATTTTATGGATAGCATTCCGAACATAAGTGCACATATAGTTTGATCAAACTGTAGACATGTTACAAAACCATAAAACCGGGCTGGGAGTTCGGCAGTAATACGAGCTGGGAGCCAGTGGCAGATCCAGGATTTTTTTTTCAATGTTGTCACTGTTTTTAGATGTTACAATTTCATAGAACCGGGCATAAAAAAATTCCAGGCCTGTTTGACGGTTCTGATCAGGTAAGGTTTATCACATAATAAAAATATGATACATCAATAAAAAAAAACATTGTCATTAGAAAAAAAAACAGATAATTTAAATTCGTATAACTATTTTACTTTTTTAACGACATACAGTATAATAATTTTTAATAAAAGAATAAACAATTGAAAGAAGATAAATAATCGGAGTGGTCATTTCAAATCAGAGAGAGCAGGGGATGGGCCCTGTACATCCTAGTCTATAATATGAACCCGTAAATTAAATTTTTATTTCGTTTTGAGTTATTAAACCAACTCTTTCTTCTATCTTCTTTGGTTTACATCTCTCCCTTCTCAAGCACATGGAGTCAAAAAGTTCACCTCCGATTGCCGAAGCTTTCAAAAGATGCAGTTTTTTTACTCTTTTTTCTTCACATAACTAAATGTAGTCACCCAGGGCCGACCCTGAGCATGGCCGGGTGGTCACCGGCTCAGGGCCCGACCCACAAATGGGCCTGAACTTTTTAAAATATATATATATATATATATATATATATATATTAAATTCTATATTTAGGATATATATTTGTGCTTTACAGATAAAAGTCTTGTTAGTGGAGTTGAAAAAACCATGCAAATTTAATGTAGAGGTTTTAAGTTCAAGCATTGGCTCTAGCACCATATTTAGGTTTTTTTTTTTTTAAATTCATTCCCCTTTACAAAATTTTGGGCCCAATTTTTTTTCATCCGAGGCCCAAATTTTTTTTAGCGTTCTCGGAGACGACCCTGTAGTCACCATTCAAAAAACATTGATGTCACTCGAAAATACCATGCATACATGTCTATACACAACCGAAAAAGCATTGATGTCCCGTGACTACGGTCCGATATATACCTTCGCCCCTGCTGGGAGCTCGCCGGATGTGTAGATTACTAGTATGTCTTCCGACCCCTGGTGACATCTAACCCCGAACCTTCGGGTCAAGCTTCGCCACTGCTTATAAATATATGTTTTTTATATAAATGATGAGTTGTTTAAATCTCTAAATAAATACAAATGTTTTTTCCACTGCGAATTTACTCAAAACAGGTACCAACTGAATGGTCGCACGAGAACAATGTTGTACAAGCATGGGTTCTCACACAAAATGACAAATATACCCAAAGAGAACCATACATTACGGAATTGCCATGTTATTATTGATCAGCGCTTTTGTTTAATGCATAGTACATGACGTATATAACTTTGAAAAAAAGCCAGGAATTACATAACTGCTATGTTACTGATCAACTTAAGTTTTCTTTAATACATAGTATAATGGTTTACTATTCCAACAAAGATCAATTTTAAAGTCCATCAGTGGCTCAGAGTTTTTAAAGCTGATAGCTGGAAGGAGGGTTGCTAGTTAAAACCTACCATCCGTGATACTTGCCACGCTATCCCACCAACAATCGGAAAGTATTTTTAACTCATCATAGCCAGGTAAAGCAACACATGTCACCACCACCCAATCTCTAGCCTCCACCACATACTCAACCGTGGCCACCATCACCTTTCAAACCCGTTTTCCACCATGTACAACATGAAAATTTCATTGACAAGCGGCAACATCGGCCCCATCCACTACCAACCAAATGGAAGGGTGGCGAAGGCGACGATCGCTAGCAGCCCACCTCCTCGTCTATCTTAACTACCCACCCCGCCACATGCCGCCATCAACACCATCTCCTCCAGGCTCTTGCAAAAATAAGTTTTATAAAAATGAAATTAACTTATATAAATAGAACTATTATATAAAAAAAAACCAACTTTGATGAGATTATTTAGAAAAATATTGGTTGAAAGGAATCTTCTATAAGAATAATTAATGCTGCCAATCTTTTAGAGTTTAAAAACCTCAACATATATACATTTTGAGATAAGGCTCTTAAATTAGGTATTTGACACCAAATCTCATTTCAAAATCATACTCAGAATGTGGAAATACGTTTATGATAAGAGGTCATGGTTATTTATTTTTTTAAGATGTAAATAATCAAGCAAATGGTTTGATAAAAAGTTTGAAATGCTCGATGTTAGACATAATTCTTATTTCCCACAATTATCCTAAGTATATATATATATATATATACATATATAGTGTGACATATTAGTTATCCTAAGTTGAATAGTCATGTCGGTTATTAACTAACCATTGTGTCGGTTAGAGTCACTGGGGACACACCCCTTCATTTGTATAAATACCAAACACATTGTATCATTTTAGTTTATGTATTGATTCTTAAAGTTTATCTTATTCTCTCTCAAACCCAAACCCTCTCATCGATCCTGCATACCTACATTTGGCATCAGAGCGGTTATTCGAAATTGTTCCATCCGATCGTAATCAATCAGTGAGGAAGACGAAGAATTATCAACCCTCTGTTTTTCATTCGAAAGAAAAAGAACAGAGACAGAAGTTATAACGTTCAAGATTATCGGAACAATCATTCAAGGCCAACAAGGATTCGTAGAAGATCAATACATCAATCCTATAACCGTAAAGAAGAAGAAGACGACCGGAAAACAAGATTCCGGCCAAACCAGAAAATTCCGGCGACTTACCGGTTACGCAGAAACATCGTTTAAACACGATCAAACGGTTATATCTTTCCCTGCCCTCGTTTATTATCATTATCGAATGCATATAAACCTGATTTAATCAAAGAAACAATTTTTTTTCAAAACACTCTGTTTTTTTCTCGAAAGTTTTTTTTTCCGCCAAAATTTTTTTTTTCAGACATCAGTATTTGTTCTAAATGTATGTACGTATAAAAACAGAGTCGTCTCTTATCAAACCAGAAGAATTAAGATTATTATTGTTTTAAAAAAGGGAATCGGGTGTTTATTTTTCTGAAATCATTTCGCGTATTCGATTGTAGTTTGGAATTAGGATCCAAACATAATTGTTTGTGGAACATATAAGTGTGTTTGTTCCATTGTTTTGATCAAAGGAGATCAAAACAGAAAGTTTATTTTGTGGGCAATGGTTCGAAACAAAGAAGAAGAAGGAAGTTTGACTCTCAAAAGTCAAACAGAAAAGAAAAATATAATATTATTATTGAGGGTATAATATTTTAGAAGGGTATTATTATATCAGTGTTTGTTTGTTGGAATTTATCACTGATTAAACAAAAAATGAAAAATAGGATTGAAGCATAGTAGAAAAACAAGTGATTTGTTTTTAGAAGGGTGTTTAGGATTGACAAAGGGTGTTGTTAAAAGACACTAATCAATCATCGTTGGAGGATTATCAAGTCATAGGATTGACTTTAGAATTTGGAACATTAGAGGTATAAAGAAATATTATAGCAAGGATCTTGATATTTTGTTGTGGGCCCGACAAAGCATCAAACTTTGTTAAACAAGAATATTTTCATAAGACATATCATAGTCGTGTTTGACAAGGGTAGTCAAGCAAAGTTCCATAGAAGTGTGGGATAGTCCATAATAGATTTGGACAATAGGGAAGAAGAAGAACAAAAGTCCGCAGAAGACGCCCATTAAACCCACAATGTCGAAAGAGACAGCATCAAAGGAGACAGTCACGAAGGAGACTCTCACTTTCAACCTCCAGACACCGATGTTGACATCTACAAATTACACGATTTGGGTTGTTCGTGTTAAAGCAATATTGAGTGCAAATGGTCTTTGGGAAGTAGTGGAACCCGAAAAAGGCACGTCAAAGGTAGATGTAAAGAAGGATAGGACAGCGATTGCCTATCTCTTTCAGGCAATTCCAGAGGATATGGTGATGCAGGTGGCGTCACATCCTACAGCGAGAGAAATCTGGGAAGCATTAAAGACAAGATTTATTGGAATTGACCGAGTCCAGAAAGCAAGACTTCAATCATTACGCACAGAATTCGAGATGATAACAATGAGAGAGACAGAAACCATAGACCAGTTTGCTGGTAGGTTAAGTGCGATTAGTACAAAGTCAAAAACCCTAGGAACGACAATTGAAGAGTCGATGTTGGTACGAAAATTGCTGGACTCCGTACCAGAGAGGTTCCTACAGATTATTGCATCCATAGAGCAATATTCAGATATAGATACCATGACGTTAGATGAAGCGCCTGGTAGACTTAAAGCTTATGAGGAACGCCTTAAGTCAAGAGATGAGAAGAAATTTGGACCAGCAGGTCAAGAGAAGCTGTTATTTACAAGGCAAGAGAGAAGGCCTTACAGCAACAACAGGAACTACAATCAGAATCGAGGTAGACAGAACTTTAGGAAGTTCAATAGAAGTCAAAGAAATGAGAGAAAGAACTTTGACAGAAATGGCCATCAAGATCAGAGAAGTGATCGAAATCCCACTAAGAATCGTCATGACGACAGTAGTTACAAGCCCAAGAGAGATGGCAGCAGTGTAAGATGCTACAACTGCAATGAATTAGGACACATAGCTCCCAGATGTCCTAAACCTCGAAGTAAGCAAGAAGAATCTCACCTAGTAATGGAAGAAGAGGATCCCACGTTACTTATGGCAGTTGGTGAAGAAAGAAGTGTAGTTCTAGAAGAAAAGAAATTCATACCAGAACGTTATCACAATGAAGATAATGGAAATGAAATATGGTATTTGGACAATGGAGCAAGCAATCATATGACAGGAAGACGCTCCTATTTCACAGAGTTAGATGAAAAGATAGCAGGAAGTGTAAAGTTTGGAGATGGATCATGTGTCAACATCAAAGGTAAAGGCTCAATATTATTGGAATGCAACAATGGAGAACAAAGACTAGTTACAGAAGTCTACTACATTCCAACACTCCAAAGCAACATCCTAAGCCTCGGGCAAGTTACAGAAAATGGATGTAAAGTGATTATGGAGAACGAACATCTATGGATTTATGACGCCTTCAGCAACCTATTGATGAAAGTCCCAAGAGCTAAGAATAGACTCTATAAAGTAAGGCTCAGAATAACAAGTCCGATTTGTTTACAAGCCAGAATAGTATCACCTGCATGGTTATGGCATGCACGTATGGGACATGTGAATTTTGATTCACTAAGACAGTTAAGCGTTAAAGGAATGGCACGTGGAATACCAAAAATAAAGCACCCATCTCAAGTATGTGATGCATGTATTACAGGAAAACAAAGCAGACTTCCGTTTCCCTCTCAAGCAAGTTTTAGAGCTACTAGACCTCTAGAACTCGTACATGCAGATTTATGTGGACCGATTACACCCACATCATTAGCAGGCAACAACTATTTCTTCCTGATAGTTGACGATTATTCAAGATATATGTGGATCTACATGCTCAAGTCAAAAGATCAAGTTTATGAGAATTTCAAGAAATTCCTAAGTGAAGCTCAGACAGAGACGAGTCAAAAGCTCAAGAGATTAAGAACGGACCGTGGAGGAGAATTTACTTCTAAAGCACTTACCACGTATTGTGAGGACAGAGGAATCCTCAGACAGCTTACAGCACCTTACACACCTCAGCAAAATGGTGTAGTAGAAAGAAAAAACCGTTCAGTAATGAGTATGACAAGAAGCATGTTAAAGGCTATGAACGTACCACAGAACTTATGGGCAGAAGCAACAAGACAGGCGATTTACATACTAAATCGGTTACCTACTAAAGCAGTACAGGGAATGACACCCTACGAAGCAGTGAATGGAAAGGCACCCAATATCAAGCACATTAGAGTATTTGGATGCATAGCATATGCAAAGGTAACGACGCCCTATTTGAAGAAGTTAGAAGATAGAAGCAAGAAAATGGTACATCTAGGAAACGAGAATGGTTCCAAAGCCTACAGATTATATGATCCCATAGAAGAGAAGATACATATCAGTAGAGATGTCCAATTCATGGAGAATGAACCATGGAATTGGGACAACTACTTGAAAGAAGGAAGCGAAGATGAACCATCTTGGACAAGATTTGAGATACATGGAGATTCAGAAAATGAAGCTGTACAAGAAGAGAATGATGATGACAGTGAAGATCAAGAGAGTGATAATGAATTCTTCAGCAGTCCAATCACAGCTACAAGAACTACAATAACGGTACAAGAGACACCGACAAGTGATCCAGCAGTTGAGACAAGTACTCAAGAGTTAGAAGACTCACCAGGCTCTTTAAATAGACCAGTTCGAGCCCTTAGATCACTTAATGACATCTATGCAGCCACACAACCTCTTAGACCAGAAGATTATGAACATCTTTATCTAGCATATGATGAAGAACCTGCAAACTACAGAGAAGCAGCAGATTACCCACAATGGATAGAAGCAATGAAAAGCGAGATAGACTCCATAGAGAAGAATGACACTTGGACACTGACTACGTTCCCCTCAAGTCAGAAACCAATAGGTCTAAAATGGGTATTCAAGGTCAAGAGAGACGCAAGTGGACAGATCACCAAGCATAAGGCCAGATTAGTAGCAAAAGGGTATGTACAACAAGAAGGTATAGATTACAATGAAGTATTTGCACCCGTTGCAAGAATGGAAACAATCAGGCTACTACTAGCATTGGCAGCACAGAAAGGATGGGAAGTACATCATTTGGATGTAAAATCGGCATTCCTACATGGTGAATTAAAGGAAGATGTCTACGTATTACAACCAGATGGATTCATAAAGAAAGGAAAAGAGAAGCTAGTCTACAAGCTAAAGAAGGCTCTATACGGTTTGAAGCAAGCACCAAGAGCATGGAATATAAGGCGGAACAACATCCTAAAAGATATAGGATTTATAAGATGTCCACAAGAACAAGCAGTTTACAAGAGAACTTCAAGACAGTCAACAATCATTATAGGAGTTTATGTCGATGACATAATAGAGACAGGAAGTTCAATGAAGGACATATCAAGCTTCAAGAAGGAAATGCAAGGCAAGTTTGAGATGAGTGATTTAGGACCACTCACATACTATCTAGGAATAGAAGTACGCCAAGCACAAAGAAAGATACAATTGAAGCAATCAGCCTACGCAAAGAAAGTTATCAAAGAAGCTAGACTAGAAGACTGCAATCCAACAAAGACAGCAATGGAACCAGGTCTGAAGCTCGATAAAGAAGACGACAGTGAACCAGTAAATGAGACAGAATACAGAAAGCTAATTGGAAGCTTAAGGTACCTTACACATACCAGACCAGATATCACCTACGCAGTTGGATACGTGAGCAGATTCATGGAGAAGCCAAAGACAACTCACATGAAGGCAATTAAACATTTGATAAGATATATCAAAGGCACATTGAATTATGGAATTCAATACAGCAAAGGCAAAGAAGCAGAAATCATTGGTTACAGCGACAGCAGTTATGGAGACCAAGAAGATGGAAAAGGAACAACAGGAACAATATTCTACTACAAAGATTCACCTATCACATGGACAAGTCAGAAGCAAAGCACAGTAGCTTTATCATCATGTGAATCAGAGTTTATGGCAGCAACATCAGCAGCATGTCAAGCAATATGGCTACAAGGAGTACTAAGCGAACTCACAGGTGAAAGACCAAAGAAGATAACTCTACGAGTAGATAACAAGTCAGCAATACAACTCATGAAGAATCCTGTGTTTCATGGAAGATCAAAACATATCAACACAAGGTATCATTTCATCAGAGAATGCATAGAAAACGAGCAGATACAAGTTGATCACATCAGTGGAGAGATGCAGAAAGCCGACATCCTCACCAAGGCATTACCAAGGATAAAGTTCATCGAGATGCGAAGTCTCATAGGAGTTGAAGACCTTGGGGAAATCAAGAATTAGGGGGGAGAATGTTAGACATAATTCTTATTTCCCACAATTATCCTAAGTATATATATATATATATACATATATAGTGTGACATATTAGTTATCCTAAGTTGAATAGTCATGTCGGTTATTAACTAACCATTGTGTCGGTTAGAGTCATTGGGGACACACCCCTTCATTTGTATAAATACCAAACACATTGTATCATTTTAGTTTATGTATTGATTCTTAAAGTTTATCTTATTCTCTCTCAAACCCAAACCCAAAAAACTGCCAAATGATTGATAGTATGAACTATGAACCAAAGAAACTGGAACATTGCAACCAAAAAACAAGAACAATGCCAAATACTAAATACGTGTAATAAAATAAAAAAATAAAAGAAAAAGAAGACAATATTTTATGCTAAACCACAAACAGCCAAAGTAGGTTTTTCAACAAACACGACACAAAAACTTAAACCTAAAACAACAGCATATTGATTGAACGGACCAAAAACAAAATTCAAAAAACAATCAGAAGTGTTGACATTTAATCGAACAACATATATGTTAGAATGTTAAATATAACTTTGTATTTATATTTGAGTTTGTATTATTAAACATATGTATGTTATGTTAGTATATGTATGCATTAGTATGTTAAGTCATATGATACATTAGTCTAGATTAAATAGAATAACATATGGGTCAATATGGACGTGAACAAGGCTGCAAACTAAGGATCACAGCAAGGACATCAGGCTGCAACAAATGGGTACAAGAACTGAACAAGATGGCTACAAAGATCAATAATAAAATGGGTCAAAACACAGTAGCATACTTCAAAAAGGAGCGGGACTTATTGTGAAATGACCAGATTGTTGGATGTAATCCCTGCATCAAAACAGTCTCAAGACCCGAAGATAATTATGTGTAAATAAGTGTCATTTATGTAAATATTATTGTATAGACTATAGTTTAAAATAGGGAAAAGGAAAGGGTGTGTTACACAGCAGTTAATAGCAGTTATGATGGTTGAACGGTTGTGTCTCTTGTGACAAACCGGTTTAGTTAGTATAAATAGGCTGATAGGTTTCATTTGTAAAGTGTCGAACATTTCTGTTTATAAAAACAGTTTGTTTCCCTCTCTTTTTTCTTTCCCTCCAAAACACTCGCATACTTTCAATTATAACCAATTAAACAGTGCAGAAAACTAACATGGCATCAGAGCCTCGATCAAAGACCTATGGTATTTTCGACTTAGAAGATGTGTATCACCGAGAAACAAGAGATGGGTGTGATGATTCCCCAATGTTTCCTTTGTTGTTCCATGACCATGTGTGTCAAGAAAGGGCAACCGTGGCAGATCAGAGAGATCAGAGGGCCGCAGAAGAATTGATGCACAAAAGGGTCGAACATATTAAAGATGGTTCAAGAAGTTATGGCCTGCCCGAGAAGAAAAGGGTTGCACAGGAAGAATTTGACAGACAAGTCAAGAAGAAGAAGGCTTTTACCAATTATCCCAAGGGTATGTGTTGTAGTTATTGTCAAGAACCCTTCCACTATAGAAGGGATTGCCCAAAAAGAATTGGTAAAACAGAATTTATTATCAAAGGCACTGATTTGCAAGGGTGGGAAGAAATCTGGTATGTAAGTCTGACCCGTAAGGAACATGGTTGTGGTAATAAGGATTTGTTTATGCTTCTTAACAAATCTTATGGGATTGAAGGATGCCCACAAGGGTATTTTAAAGAGTATTTCAGGGGTCAAGGATCGGTTCTTATCTTTAGTGGTGGACAAATACACAAAGTAAAGAGTGTGTATTATGTTCCTACACTTAGAAAGAACATCCTAAGTGTTGATAAATTGACCCAACAAGGTTTTGAAGTAGAATTCGAAGGGGATGTTTGTCACATCACCCAACGGAATAACCCACATGCAGAAATTAAGAACAAAGAGGCAAAGTGTTGGATCTGTAAAGGAGGGGATCACCATCCTTTTACATGTCCGAACAAAAAGGAATCTGTCCAGGAACCAAAAGGCGCGTCTGATGCGCAGAAAAACAAAGGAAAGCAACCAGAAATGGACATAAGTGACAAGTATAATGGTCTTACTTATGAAGACATTGAAAAAGCATCCATGTATAGGCACTTTGAATCATTTGCCATGCAAGAGGATGATAAGAACAAGTTTATGGAACAAGGAGAAGTCATGTATCCAACCGAAGTGTCTTCAATCAATGATTGCCTAGTATTCATGGATTTAATCCATATTGCAACCAAAGTTGAAGAACACAAAGACAAGTTCCAAATAGAATTCGAAAGAATAGTTAAATGGTTTGTGAAAGAATTTCTACAATCCAGAATTCGAGTGGAGATACCACCAATAGATATCAACGGCTATCCAGTCAACACACTAGATTTGTACATGATTGTGCAGAAAATGGGTGGATATAACAAAGTTTGTGGGGAGTCCAATTGGCCAATATTTGCTATGTTAATGGGGTATGGAAAAGAAGGACCAAGACTCACCCAATAAGACCCGATTGTGAAAGATTTAAGGATGATCTATGTCTTGTATTTAGAGATGTTAGAGTGGTAGCATTTGAAATACAAAGGCAGGGAACTTGCAATAGAAGTGGGAGAAAGCAGTAATACTGCCAAGAACAGAAGCAGGAAGCCAGAAGATAAGGATCTTCCACCAAAGAAACGAACCAGAAACTGGAGGCTGCATGAACTGTTTTGAATGCAAAGATTAGGGGGAAATGTTGGATGTAATCCCTACATCAAAACAATCTCAAGACCCGATAATTATGTGTAAATAAGTGTCATTTATGTAAATATTATTGTATAGACTATAGTTTAAAATAGGGAAAAGGAAAGGGTGTGTTACACAGCAGTTAATAGCAGTTATGATGGTTGAACGGTTGTGTCTCTTGTGACGCGGTGGGTTCCGACAGGGCATGGATCCGAAGAGAGGTGATGATGACGTGGTGGTGATGGACCGAACGACTTTGCTATTGGTAAGGTGAATGACAATATGTATAGCTTTTCTATAAAACACAAAACAGGAATTGAAAAGAATAAGTTAAATCAGAATGTTACCTCTTAATTATGTTATTCTGAACTCGCGATTCAAGTCGTTGAATCAAAATCCCTAACAATTTTAAGAAAAGATGATAAGCAAAGCCAATGTATTGTTATATCAAGTAGCGAAATTACAGACATTGGAAAAAGAATGAAGAAGCCTACCTCTTCCTGACCAACGTGAATGCATAAAGCCTTTTCAACGCCTCAAAACAAAACCCTAAATTTAAATCGGAGGTGATGGGAAATGGGAGAGACTGAGAGCGAGAAGGATCACACTGAAGTTCTTTTTGCTGATAATTAATGAATAAGCAACACCTGGATATGGTGAATGCCTGGTGAAGATGCATGGAGATGGTGGATGATTGTTGAAGACGCATGGAGATGATGGATAATATACCCTTGAGAAAGAGATAAATTACAAAACGAGTATGTTACTGTTCAACTTAAGTTTTAATTTATACATAGTATAATACCTTTTTTTTTTCTTGTTCTTTTACTGGTTCTGTTAAATCACATTTGATGTTCTTCAGTTCTTGTTTGATCTGATTTAAAATATTTTCGAACCATAGAGACCTCTGAAATTTGCTAATGGTGTTTTGAGTTTGGATGCACCCTCATTTTAAGCCATCTTTGATTACAACTAAAAATAATCAAGTAGAGTCATTTATTTGATGTTCTTTTTTTCCAACTTCAGACAGGGTTTAAAAAAATAATATTTTTAAGTCAACCATTTATAATTTCATTTTATGAGAGTATTTATGATATTTATAATCCGGAGTAAAATGCAATTTTCGTCCATGTGGTTGCATCAGTTTACGTGTTCAGTCCATCTCTAGCATCTCTCTTCCTTGACGTTTGATCTTTTCACGCTTTACGTCTCTGAACCTTAACACCATTAGCTTTTTTGTTAGTTAACGTTTGAAATTACTCATATGCTCTCCATCTTCTTCTCTAAACAGCCCCCACCATCCAACCATCACCACCGCACCTACACAGAGGTAAACAAAAAAACCGATTCGTGAAACATAACCGATGTACCCGGACCGAACCGGTGGTCCTTGAATCGGTTTCCATATCCAGGCCCCAAACCGAACCGAATCTAGCAAAACCAGTTCCAACTCGCTTTGGGTAAAACGTATTAGTAGCTTATATACCATGGGAAGGTTACAATTTTAAAGATTCGGTACTCATTAGCGAGCGCTTAGTATATGAAGATAGTCATACTTCTTTTCACATATGTAAATATGAAATTCAGATTAACCAAGGCCCTGATAGGGTCACTAATGAAATGCCGCATTTAGAAGTCCATTTACTCCATGATTTATACAAAAATGGAATTGTAATGATGGGATCTTGGGCGGAAACAGGTGATATTTTAGTAGGTAAATTAACGCCCCAAATGGTGAAACAATGGTACTGTCGGGTCGGGTGAATTCAATAATAGACACCTATTGGCATTCTAGCCTTCTTTCGCCTTTTATGGCCACATATCTTTCCGGCTAGGAATGGAAAATCCTTCTCCTGTTCCATGAATCCAATTTGCATTTCATCCGAGAAAAGCCATCTTTTTCTCAACAATGCCCTTGTCATTTGATCCAATAGTGTTCCGTTAGATAGGAACAGATTTGATAAATACTGATAACTCTCGGATAGAGTATCAGAACGGAAAGATCCATTAGATAACGAACAAAACCGTTCCAGCCTTGGAAAACGAATTTTTGACCGCGGGAGGCTTAAAAGAGCTGTTATGTGATTGTTTTTGGCTCCCAAATTCACCAATTTGCTGCCACAAGTTAGTATAAATAGGTTTTAGATGTTTTGGGTTGATCACAACACTCAAAAACGCAAAAAGAAACCCGAAAATGCAAAAACACACTCGTATTCACCCTTTTTTTGTTCACTTTGCTTCTTTGCTACATCATTCCATGGTTTCATCAAACTCATCCCAAACCGGTTCCTCAAATGACCTCACCGTTGTTTGTATTATTGAGACAACACAAAACGCCAAATTTTTTGGTCAAGAAAACTGATTTTTCGACTTGTGTCTTTTGTTGAATTGCCTTCAAAAGGCACGTTATCTAGTAAGTGTCCAAGCTTTCGGTGGAAAGGAAAACAATCCTAATTTCTTGTGTCTTTTGGTGGAAAGGAAAACAATCCGAAGATTAAAAAAATGATTGTAATATTTCGAATTATGTTTTTCATTTTTCTAGTTTCTTGTTCCGAAAACCTTAAAAAATAATAAAAGTCGTATTTTTATGCTTATTTTTTTTACTTATTCGCCACTTTTTTGTGAACGCAAAAACCGATTAAGAAAGAAAATGAAACCGAACTGAAACAGGTCTTTCAAACCGAAAAATTGGGGCCGAAGCGAACTGAAACCAGTTCAGTTCCTAAAAAACCTGAAGTGTGCACGTCTAACCTACACTAGCCGACCACCACCATTAAAGAGAGAAACCGAGAACCACCTCCTACACACCACAACCTACCAATGCTTTACCATTCAACCATCACGAACACGGAATTACCCCCGAAACCCTAACTTCGTCGCCACATGATACAACTACCATCCACATTCGTTTCACCACCTTCACTATACGCTTGTCTCCCCCAAACATCACATTGACTACCTCCACAACCATAAACCACCCTAACTCCTCCAGATCCTCCGCCTTCTATGTCGAACACCCACACCATCCGATTACCACCATCAACCTTCACCAATCTTGACCACCGACCACTGTTCACCACCACTCCTCACCACAACCAGCCACCTGAATGAAACTAACCACCCGAACGAAACTAACCACCACTCCTCCGACCTGCCATCACTGTCACCATTCATTTCCACCATCAACAAACCAAACCTCCACTACTGTCATTCACCAAGCCGTTTTTGTGTTGCTTCCGGTGAGAAGGAGTCTTTTGAGAAAAACATGTTTGTTCTTGTCGGCTGAGCAACAAAATTTGCATATAAAGATTCCGTTTTTATTGAAGTTGGAATTTTTAGGGAAAAATTAAGATGGTGATTTTTGCAGAGGTTGATGATGAAATTTGTAACGTGTTGATTAGATGACGAGTAAAAAGGTGAGGTGTGAGAGACGTCGGTTCAAGAAGATAGAATTGAGGAACGGGGGAAATTGAACGAGGGTTTGAAAAATCAATTTAGTTTATTACCGGCATAAGGATGGTAAGGTGGGCTGGTTAGAGAATAAGATTGGGGGCATATGAGTAATTTCATACGATAACTAAGATAAAAGTTAACAGTGTTAAGATCCAGGACGTAAAGTGTGAAAAAATCAAATGTCAGTGATGAGAGTTGTTAAGGGAGGACTAAAGGTGTTAATTGAGGCAAATCACAGGCCGGCCCGGGCCATAGGGTGTGCCACCAAGCTAGGCCCAATATTTTTGGGGCCTAAAAAAAATTTTTTCGTTGTATTTATAAATAGAATATTTAAAGTTCCGACTTCTGAATAAATCATCATTGTTGTTGTAGCTCTAGTGGTTGCTGAGTTCCATGTTAATACTTTTAAGTATCCATTTCTAATCTTTTTTATTTCATCTTTTATAATACGGGCCTTAAAGCCCAAAAAGAAGAAGAAATAAGTTAAAAAACTTGAGTATTAGCCCAATGTTTGGCCCGGTGTATAGTAAGAATTGGCTTTTTCTTAATTGAATCGGGTCATTTTATGGATCCACTAGTCCAAGTGTTTTCTATAACGGATAATGTTATAAATAACTTAATAATTATTTATATATAATTAACTCAAAACAAATTGTGTTGACAAATTTATCTTTTTGTATGGATTTGTAATAAAATATGAAGTCTAAAAAGGTAATTGAATTTGTAAATGTGATATTTAGTAAAGTAAAAAAATTACTTTTTTAAAAATTTTGTTTGACCACATGGTCTTATACGCCTATTCAACCATTTCAAATGGACTCAACGGGACCACTAGCAGTTTCCCTACTGAACAATCCGATTCGGTTCTCAAAACACTTATCAATTGCCAGTGATTTTATATAGGTTAACAAAATCTAAATGCAGATTGGGTATGTTAACCGATCATATTAGTTAGACGTGTCAAATGCGTCACGTTTCAAATTGACAGGTTGAATTGATGAAGGTACAACCCGTATATTTATTCGTGCTAAATGCGTAGTAAGCCGGATAAAGTTCAATTCTTGTATCATTTTAAAGTTTATTCATTTGGAACATTCTTTTTTACTTTATTTGTTTTTGTTACTTCAATTGTTTTGTTTATTCATTTATGCCTTCAGAAAAAAAAATGTTTATATTAAAATATGTGTATAAGTTAATTTTTTTGTTTAATTGTTTGTGTATGTTACTTTTCATTATTTGATATTGAACCTAGCTCGAAATTATTTGAAAACTAGTGGGTATGTCCGTGCGTTGCCGCATGTATTTATGTCTTTTGGGGCACGTTGCATGTTGGGTTTCACGTAATTTTATTTTAATACCAATTTGCTAACACAACTAATATATCAATTTACAAAAAGAAATGGAGTATAAAAGCAAAGAATTAACATTAAAAAGAACAATATAAAAGTTGGTACTAAAATTTTTTAAGGGGGCGCATACATGTGGCTCTACCACTAAGCCAACTTTGAAAAACTTGATGAGAAGGTTATAGAAATATATGACATTGTAAATTGAAATTGGAGTAGAGTATATATTTCCATTCACTTGTTGATGATTATGAACATCTTATTTTTAAGATGATAATCAGTATTCAGTATGGAGTTTGAATGATATTATCACTAAAAAAAGGATTTTGTTTCAACATCATATTAAGTTCCAGTTGACAAATTTAAATGTCATTTTCTTTTACATATTATAAATCTCTCGACATAAATACAAGAAAACTCGAGTCGATGGAAACATGAAAATGCAGTTGGTTCCACACAGAACCATTGACACAATAGGTGTGAGTCTCGCCAAACAAACATCCTTAGGATCGCATAGTGAAAACGCAGATGATTCCATACGAAAACTCGAGTTGATATGTAAACTACTAAACGGGTCAATTACTTACCATATAAGATAATAAAGGAGGTTGTGATCGAGAATTAGTAAATGTATAAAATGTACTAAGGTGAGATGAAAAATTATTACTTATAAATTTTATAATTTCGGGAAGCAAAAGCTAAGAAAAACTTACGTTAAAATCTAACATTTGACTGCATTATATTTTGTCATTTCTTAGTCCTAGTCTAATTATGTACTTAAGAAAATACTTATCAATAAATAGAAAAGTGATGACATTTTTACAATTTATAAAGCTATAATTATTTGTTTAGGTTATTCATATAAACCTGTTTTCACGATACAGCCTCACTATTGTTTAAAGGATTGTTGGTTATGTTCATTAAATTTAACAAAATTGAAAGTCTTAAGTTAGATGCATGTTCAATGTTTTATGTACCTTCGGGCACGGGAAGGGCTTCTGGTGTGGGTGGGTCGGAAGCTTGGTTGACTACAAACTTTGTTGGAATCATTTACATAACTAGCGGGTTTATCATTTTACAAATTACATTTGGGGGGTATTGGGGGAAAAAATCAAATTTGGTGATGTATGGAACCCATTTGGCGGCATCTAACAAAATAAAGTTGATGCCGCCGAACCATTTGGCGGTATCACTTTATTTTGTTAGATGCCGCCGAACCATTTGGCGGTATCACTTTATAGCTTATAGTAATTGACCAACAAGTCCTTGTAGTTTATAGTAATTGACCAACAAGTCCAATATATTGAGAAATCAAGCAAGAAAGTTATAACTCCATATTTATTTTTCATGTGATGATATTATTATCATTATTTAGTATTTAATAAAAGTTAAAAGGTAAATTTGATGATATATGGACAAAGATATGATAATCCTACAATCAAACTTAGTAAAAATATTTAGAAAACTAGTTTTAGCTCTTTATAAATACTTGTTTTTAGTGAATTATTCATGAATATAAATGTATACATAGCTTTATATTCTTCAAATGAAAAAAATAAGAAATGTTGATCAGTCGATTCCAAGTTTAACATGGTTAAAGTCGAGTTTGAACCAGGTTGTGTATTTTAAGTCGTCCATACTAGCCGACTTTCTTATGTTTGAGAATTATCGTAGGTTTAAACTGTTTATAAACCCTAGTGTGATTTGGCAAACGAAGATATCGGTTGGTTCGACATAAACTAAATAGTGGTTATGGATCAACAAGTCTGTGTCAATTTATTAATAAAACAAATTAATGTACTAAATATGGTTAAAACAATAATAAAACAAATCAAGACGCTATGAATATTAAAATAATAATACATTAAATTATTTTTAGCATGTTTGATTCCTACATGTAATGTAAGTTATAAACTTATAATTTTATAGATTTAGTACTGTAAGTGTTACGGACTGATATATTCACTAAAAACAAGTATTTATAAAGAGCTAAAACTAGTATTCTAAATATTTTTACTAAGTTTGATTGTAGGATTATCATATCTTTGTCCATATATCATCAAATTTACCTTTTAACTTTTATTAAATACTAAATAATGATAATAATATCATCACATGAAAAATAAATATGGAGTTATAACTTTCTTGCTTGATTTCTCAATATATTGGACTTGTTGGTCAATTACTATAAACTACAAGGACTTGTTGGTCAATTACTATAAGCTATAAAGTGATACCGCCAAATGGTTCGGCGGCATCTAACAAAATAAAGTGATACCGCCAAATGGTTCGGCGGCATCAACTTTATTTTGTTAGATGCCGCCAAATGGGTTCCATACATCACCAAATTTGATTTTTTCCCCCAATACCCCCCAAATGTAATTTGTAAAATGATAAACCCGCTAGTTATGTAAATGATTCAACTTTGTTGAGCCTTGTTGGAAACTGCAACTGGAATATGTTTTCTTTATCTCTAGTGACATCAAGCGATCTTGTATAAGTTGTGGGTCAACCCTGCTGAATTACCGATTCAACGCATTGTGTTCGTGTGAGTGAGACTATTTTGTTGTCAAAGGAGTTACGGAAGTTGATGTTGTGCTTCCCTCTAGCATTGCACTAACACAGTACCTGTTGATACTAAATTAGATGAAACATTTGATGTATGGTAAATGCAGAATATGTGGGTATTCAGGTTTGTGGTTTTTGGCTGGTATGGTTGTTGAAATGTTGGATTGATGGAACCAAAAGTTAATCCCACATACATATGTATATAAATAAACGACACATCCTATACGTCCATTTATTGCTATCCATTTATATCCTAAAAGATACAATATTTATGGTTTTAAGATAGAAAATGAAATCAAATTCACCCAAATTTAATTACAACCAAAAGTAAAGCAACTTTATGGGCTGGAATATGTCAAAAGTAACCGTGCAATATCGATATGAACTTAGCAAATTCCCACAACAAACTAAAGCCGCCACACTTGCCCAAAGCTCAGTCATCACATAGAAATGAAAAACCTCCAAATTCTTATAATCGCAAGCCGTCCCAGATGTCTGCGCCCTATAAAAGTAAAACACTTATTAGCAAGTGTGGTTGGGTGAAAACAATTTGTTGATTGGATTAAAAAAACAAACAAACCCAAAAGGCCCAAAAAGCGTGAAAATGGAAGATTTACATATTTTGTAGGAAAAGCAACACATTGATACCTTTGCTTCTTTTTCACACATAATGATACTGTAAAGTAGAAGGAGCAAGATATACTTGTAGTAATATATTAACATAGTCGCTATTATTGCTAACAAAATCAATATGGAGAATAAACAAACACGGCTGCAATAACTACCTCAGACGAAGAATCACTTGTGTGCTCACATCAACCATCTTTCTGGCATTCATGTTGAATAGCTACAAGACGTTTCACTACTAGAGAATAGGGCTTTTGCTACCGTATTTTCGGTCGCAAAACGGTTGCAATTGCTCTTTTGCCACCATTTTGCTACCAAAAAACTCGGTAGCAAAATCACACATGGCAATTGCCCTATTGCAACCGTTTTGCTACCGTATTATTATTTGCTACTGTTTTGCTACCGTTTATTTGCCACCGTTTTGCCACCGCTTTTTGTCACCACCTTGCTATCGCTTTTTGTCACCATTTTGCTACCGTTTTTTGTCACCATTTTGCTACCGTTTTTACCCTTTTTATCACCGTATTACTACCGCTTTTTGTCACCACTTCGCTACCGGTTTTACCCTTTTTTGTCACCGTTTTGCTACCACTTTTTGTCACCACTTTGCTACCGTTTTTTGTCACAACTTTGCTATCATTTATGAAATTTCAAAATCAAAATTATAACCCAAATCCAAATCATTCAAATAAACCAAATCCAAATCACTCAAATAAACCAAATCCAAATAACCCAATTCCAAATCATTCAAATAACGAAAATCTAAACATTCAAATAACCTAAGTTGTAAACCTAGCCTCGATCTTCATCATCCTAATGAGCATTGCATGTTTCTCCACTTTATCTTTTTCCATTTGAGCCCTCATCTCTCCTATGATTCCATTGAACCTTTCATTATCTTCTTCCTTTTCCTTAACGAGGTTCTTGATAACCTCATTTAGCTTCTCAATCTACAAAACAACCAATGCTATTAGCCAACTTTTACACTAAGATTTAGGCAACTTTTACTTATTTGGCCCAAATGACCCGTTTAAACTTTTCATGCCTATTCAATTCAATTTTAGTCACAATCAAAGCACATCCAAAGGTATAACAGGTTATCCACGTGTATAATGGTTAAATGTTAATGCACTTGATTTTCCAAATATGCAGCTTGGCATAAGCAACTTCAAATTGTTGATTTCACAACTTATTCACATATAAACAATCATCATATAAGCAGTCACACACTCTAAACAACTTATGACAACAACAACAACCGTACCCAGGAAAATCCCACGAATAGCGACGCTATTAGTAGGGTCTGGGGAGGGTAAGATGTAGGCAAACCTTACCCCTATCTTTAGAGATAGAGAGGCTGCTTCCAGAGAGACCCCCGGCTCGACAAAAACAAATGCACACTGTATATCAAAGAAAAATTAGGCAATCACTAAAAAAAAAAATAGTGAATGTATAACATAATATAACATACAAATATATTTATATATATATATATATATATATATACATGCATAGAGACCATCCCTAATTCCTAAGTAATCTTAAATCCTAAAAATCTTTAACTTTAATCCTACGCCTCCACGAATTTCTATCTTGGACCATATCCTCGGAGAGGTGCAATTCTAACAAATCTTGTCTAATCCGATCGACCCAAGTCAATTTGGGTCTGCCTCTACTCCTCCTCCCCTCCACCGTGAGGTGTTCCACTCTTCTGACTGGGGCTGTCGTATGTCTCCGCTTCACATGTCCAAACCATCTTAATCTTCCCTCCTTTATCTTATCTGCTATGTTAGCCACTTCTAACCTCTTCCTAAGAACCTCATTTCTAATCCGATCTAACCTAGTGTGACCACACATCCACCTCAACATTCTCATCTCCGCCACTTCCATCTTGCGTAGCTGTGTCTTTTTGATGGTCCAACAGTCTGTCCCATACATCATAGCAGGTCGAACTGCAACCCTATAAAATTTTCCCTTTAGTTTAGTTGGGAACTTCTTATCGCACAGAACTCCAGATGCTGCTCTCCACTTACACCATCCAGCCTGAATACGATGTGCGACGTCACTATCAATCTCTCCGTCCCTTTGGACGAACGACCCTAAGTACTTAAACTTAGTTACTTGCGGGACCACATGACCCTCAATGGTGATCTGGGTGTGATCTTCGTAGTTTGTCCCGCTGAAATCGCAGTGCATGTACTTCGTCTTAGAGCGACTAATCCTTAAACCTTTTCCCTCCGATGCTAATCGCCATCCTTCTAACCTCATATTCAAACTTTGCTTAGTTTCCACGATTAATACAATGTCGTTAGCAAAAAGCATGCACCACGGTAGTGTCTCCTGAATGGACTTAGACACCTCGTCTAGGATAACCGCAAAAAGAAACGGGCTCAACGCGGACCCTTGGTGGAGCCCTACCTCCACGGGAAAGAAATCAGTATCTCCTACAGGCGCACGAACACTAGTTTCAGTCCTATCATACATATCTCTAGTAATGTCAACATACTTACTCGGAATCCCTCTAGCCTCC
This sequence comes from Ambrosia x helenae, assembly GCA_030844895.1. Taxonomy (NCBI): domain Eukaryota; kingdom Viridiplantae; phylum Streptophyta; class Magnoliopsida; order Asterales; family Asteraceae; genus Ambrosia; species Ambrosia x helenae. The sequence continues at coordinate 22,557,555 of CM061232.1, read as the reverse complement.
AAACTATCCCAAATCAGTTTACGAGGTACACTATCATAGGCCTTTTCCACATCAATGAATACCATATGGAGGTCTCGTTTCTTCTCCCTATACTTTTCCATCAGGCTCCTTAGTATGTATATCGCTTCTGTAGTTGACCTCCCTGGCATGAAGCCAAATTGATTTACAGTAACATGGGTTTCTCTTCTAATCCTAGTCTCAATAACTCTCTCCCATAATTTCATAGTATGACTCAGTATGAAAACATAATAAACACAAACAATTTTAACAAACATAAACATATAATGAAAGTAAGTCATATATATATATATATATATATATATATATATATATATATAGGGGGAGGATAAATTGATGGCCGTTAGCTTGTTTTAATGAAGTTCACCTTCAAAAAAAAAAAAAGAACCTAATGTCTAATAAACTAGCCTTTCTTTAATATCTTTAAGGCGATGCAGATTAATGTCTAGTAAACTTTAAAGATCATAAATTGTGCACTAATTGATTAACACATAATCAACACCCCACATTCCTTTCTAGAGGTACATGACTCAATTCATTCTATTATCTATAAAAGGCCTCATTGGTAACTTCACCCTGAAACTTACTGTTTAAGTGATATGCACACAAACTAGAATACCTCAAGAGAATGGAAAACACACATAAAGAAGTAAAGCAGGTGGTTAAGGAATCCACTAATATGTCCCTAACCTCATCAGCTTATTGAATCATTCAAATAACAAGAAAATTCAAGCAGCGTGGATCCATTTGAATCTCAATCTCAGCGTAAACAACACTTCGAACTGGTTTAAGATCACCCAAAAGTTAAATAATAATTATGCAAGTACACACCTGGAATCGCTCAAACAGCCGCGTCCTGTAATCATTAGGAACATCTCTCCAACTACTCCATGGACCAGACCACAAAGCCCTTAAGCTACTTCCAATATTTCGGGTAGTTTTCCCTTGATTACTAAATCTACAAAATTTAGTAGAACACAAACCGGATCAAATTTCCATATCCACAACTTGGTATGACAATAATATTTACCTTAGACCTCTCTATTACCAAGGGGTGTAAATCACTAGTCTGCCACCCGGCAGTAAAAGGAGCTAAACAAGGTCATAAAATGGCAACTGAATCTATAGCAAGAGACACTAGCTAAACAACAGGTAAAATATTTATAAATTATGTTGCTAGGACAAAAAAATTGTCTTACCCGAACAGAGCCACACCATTGGATGGCATCTTAAAGTTTTTACATAAAACAGAAACAAGCACTTTGCAATGTTTTGAGAGTGAACAATGTTTTATATATCTGCTTATGGGCTTAAAGCTACATGGCGATATATAGATTGGATCTATATTTGAGAGTGAATAATCGTGAGTAATAAAAATGACAAGAAAATAACGAAATACCTGAACATTGTTTTCACCGATAAGTATCTCTTTTGGCTTCTCACATAATGTCTTAACCTACATCCACAAATGGAATGTTATAAATTTATGACTAATGTTTCTACAAAAACTTACCACCAGTACACAACCATAACATATTATAAAAGGTTTAAGGTTAAACTAGAGAAAAATCTATAACATTGAGGATGAAAAACGGTACTTAGTAAAACGAAAACAAATAGAAAAGATACGTGACCCTACTTTACTCCACACTCTCTTTCTACCCTAATAATATTCAGCCGTCATCCAACATTTGCTCCATCTACTGATCTCTCCTGTCATCCCCCATTAGCGCTTCATGTACACGTGCCATAAATTTATTTATTTTTTTCAAACGGCAATTGTTACTCCTACTCTGCTTTACACTAACTGATCCAAACTACTCCATTTGCTTAGGTTTGAACATAGGACCTGCCCTCTAAGAGGTATGTGCCTCTACCGAGTAGGCTAGCCCCACATTGGTACGCATGCCATAAATGATTTGGTGTGCACAAAAATAATATGATGAAGAAGAAGAAACTAACCAAATGAAGCTGCTCAAGAGCTACAAGATCAGACTCGTCAAGTTCACATGATCTCTCAACAAGCATATAAGATTGCACTTCATTCAAACACTACAACAGATCATATTACTTCCACATCAAATTTTAAATTATAATAATGAGTCATGAGTGTGAAGTGTAATAGAAAAGATATAACATATATCATCAATCCTTTATTGTTTTGCAAAAAAAACTTACTAGATACATAATGCACCCATAAATTCACAAGGTCAACCCAATTGTAGTTCTAATATAAGTCAAATTGTTAATACATATACCTATCTTGGTTTTAAAAAGCGCTAGGCGCACAAAAGCGATGAGGTCTAAGCGCATCACGCGAAGCGCAAAGCGCAAAAAGCGTGGGATTTTCGTACCCAAAGCGCACACTAATTATATAATTTTTTTATATATTCCATGAGTTTTTAGTTTCATTTACCCAAAATATAGCTATAAATAAGGTTATTATGTGATTTTACCTATATGTACAAGCCAAAAACACCAAGGTACAACATTTTTATGCATAAAAAATACTCAGGTTACGTGAGGCGCGCGCCTCAGGGAGAAAAGCGCCTGAAATTTGACAAAAAAGCGCCTGAGGCGCGCGCCTTTGGGAAAAAGGATAGGCGCAAAGCCCTGAGGCGCCCTAGGCTGCACCTTGATGCGCCTTGTGCCTAGGCGCGCCTCAGGCGCTCTTTTTAAATCCAAGATACCTATGCCCCTAAAGGCTACTATGGTTGCAAAATTTAAAATAACAAAAGCACTAATGTGTTCAGTTATATTCACAGACTCCAATCGATATCAAAACTCTAGTCTTAACAACAAAACATAATTCAGCATGAATATATTCATCCTATATCTAAACTGAAACTAGTACAAAAAATGTAGCAACTGAACTGACCAATGAGGAACTAATCTTCAATGCCAATTCTTTAAACTTTGATTGAACCATCAACCGATGTGAACCGATCTGAACCACAAGGAAACAGAGTTCTTTAGACGCCTATTTCGACTTTCGATTAGGCGGCTTAAACAAGGAAACAGAGTTCAACAACCACAACTGATGTTCCTTCAACTTATTCGCCTGCACACACATTTCAACTCAACTTATTATTATTATTCAAATAAACTAAATCATCCAAATCAATGCAGAAAAATAACACATCATGGCAACATCTGTTCTATTGTCGATTCAAAGCCCTAATTACACAGTTTCTCACAACAATAACCAAACAACGACCTAAACTTGATCAGCTACAGAGATCTAATTTACCTTACAGGCGGTTGAATACCGTAATCGTCAGATAAGTCGTTCATGTAGGGTTATGGTGACGGAGATAATCGTCAGATGAATCGTTGATGTAGACAGATAATCGATGTAGGGTTATGGTGACGGATGTTATGGTGATGGAGTGCAGCCATGTGATGTAGGTTATGGTGACGAACGACGATTGGGGAAGATTGGGGAAGGCTACATCAACGATTGAAGATTGGGGAAAGCTACCATGGTGATGTAGGGTTATGTACTGATAATATTATTTGGTGCCTTTACAGTCTTCTTATTATTTAAAACGTAGTGATATATTTAATAAGTTTTTTTCACCGATTTGCTACCGAAGAAAGATGGTGGTAAAATTTATAACCCTTGCTATCGTTTAGCTACCGCAAGTTTCAAAATTTGCTACCGTGTTTTTCGGTAGCAAATTTTGGTAGCAATTGCTTGATTTTGTAGTAGTGTTTCACTATTGCATCTTCCTATTGAAGAATCTCAATCAGTCCCTGCAAAGTCGTGTTTTCCTATCGATATAGTTTATTAAACAAAATTAAGAAATAGGCCAATTCACACGCAGACGAACCAATCTTATGAAGGCTTCTTGCCGGCTCACCAACAGAATGTCAGTTTATAATTTTTTTCCATGCTCTTTAGCATGCTCATGGCAAGTCATCTGAAATCTTTTTTGCTCCAATACAAAAATATATACACTTATGTATCAATTCAGATGACCTAATTGTTGGATATTTTAGTGTAATTGGATTGACTGTGTTGACCAATATGTTCATAATAATACATCATATAGGTATGGTGGTGCGGAGTGCACACCTATTTGAATTTATTATGAACTTAGGGACGAAGCCCCTAAGGAACGGGGTCCAGGGGCAGCGCCCCCGGGAGCAGGGTCCAAGGGGCGGCAGCCCCTGGCGGGGTCCAAGGGGCAAAGAAATTCTTGCCAATGTTGAAACCCTTTGAAAACTGCCTAAAAGGCAATTTCTAGCCCTGTTTTTTCAGAACGAAATTCTTCTTCTTGGTCATAATCTCTCTGGTTCTCATAATCTCAATCACAACATACATAAAATTCTCAATCTCTAATTGTATCCGGTCGACCGTCGAATTGATTCAATCTGAAAGCGATCACGTGCCTTCAGAGATTTCCGTTATCCAGTTTTGTTCGTTTGTTACGGTTATTCCCCAACACCAATGGTATGTAAATGAATAAATAAAATAGAGAAAAAAAAAAAGCAATACATGTGTTCATCGGTTGTCCCTTGATTCGAGTTCTCTTTCTTGTTCTATGAGAATGAAGATCTGAACCAAATAAAGAAGACGCCACAAATACAGCCACGAAACCACCTTAAGTGGGATGCGATAAACTTTTATTGAACAATGAAGTAACCCGTGTACACTTCTTGCAACTTAAGATTCACCCTAACAACCCAAACAAAACACCTTTAAATCAGACTTGGAAAACAACCATGAACAGTACTTAACGCTCTAATCTACTTCAATTTTGGAACCTTTCATCCTCAATCCTAAAAAAAACCCAAAAAAGAATTAAAAAAATAAATCAGTTGTGTGCTAAAAACCCTAGTTGTTTAAAATCTACAACCTCTAGGAACTAATCAACTTGAATCAAAAAAAGCAAAAAAATTAATATACACACGCATCAATTAAAATTTTATAGAAACTAATTCTAGAGAGTAATCAATAACATAACCGGACTAAATGCAATGACATATCAATGAGACTAAAGCGTTGGCTTTTGTGGGGTGATTTCCACATGCCAGTGTGCTGGCTTTTTGTGTTTTGATGCAGTTGAAGCAACCCTTGTAATGCCAAGACTTTCCTTGAATAAAATATGTAATTGATGTTAGACGTTTGTAATCAAGAAATTGAGATTAAAAACAAAAGTCAAAGGTGCAGAAATGGCGCCAAATATCAATAGTTGTGTCGGTTTGTTAGTTGTGTCGGTTAAGGTATAAAACGGTTAAATAACCGTCAATGTAAAGGGCTATATAAAGCCTCATATTGTGTCATTTGTAAAGTGTGGGAAATAATATTAGTTTGCATATTATTAAAAGTTTCTCCCCACCCTCTGTTTCTTAATCCGAGTCCCTGCACAATTCCGATGTGCATACTCATGTTCATCATCCAATAATTGATCCTTACATGTTTAGTGTATATGATTTGGAGTGATTCCAAATCCGAACATGGCATTAGAGCCCAAGATCCTGTAAAGACCTGTGAAGAAGAAAACCAAGTGAGTCGGTAATATGTGAAGAAGAAAACCGAGTGAGTCGGTAATATGTGAAGAAGAAAACCAAGTGAGTTGGTGTCGCAACAAAGAAGATCGAGTGATTCGATCATAAGAAGAAAGAAACCTGTGAAATCGTTCGTGAAGAACCAAGAGAAATCAGTGATTCGATTAAGAAGAAGAATCCAATCACTGTATACTAAACATAAATGATGAAATCGTTTTCCGGCGAAGTTCCGACGTTACAGTGTAAATCTTAAATCACACATCGCCAATAAACGAAAAAGGAAGTTTAAAAGGATCAATCGAAGGCAGTCTCCATCAGAAAAAGGCAAAAAAAAAAAAGGATGCCCTGTTTTGCGATTAATATTCAGACGCGAATCTGTGAAGAAATTTGTTATCAAAGAATTGTTTATTGATTCAAAACATACCATCAACATCAATTGATCATGTGGATCATTGAGTTAGAAGGTCAGAACCGTTTTTAAGGGTCAAAACGGAGAATTTATATTTCGGGCCAGAATTCCGGTGAAGTAGAAAAAATGATAATTTGTTCAGGAACCATTTTAGAATAGAGAAAAGGATGTTTTTGAAGGGTTTAAAGTTCACAGAAGATCAAACCCAAGAAAAAAAAATCGATTTAAAGAGACTACAAAGAAATCGAATTACGAAGATGCTTTCTCCAAGGGAGATCCAGAAGTGTGAGGATTTGTCCCTGTTTTCCCTTACTGTTTATGATCAGTGGGATCATCAGGAAACAGATAGGATCGTGAAGATCATGGGAAAATTAATAGCCAGTGGAGATTCAAGGTTATGCATCAAAAGTTAGAGTGTTTTTCAATGGTTCAAGACAATCACAAGAAAAAGAACATGGACAAGAAGGACTGCACTAGGATGGAAAAGAACAGAATAAAGAATCAAATTTCTTTATTAGGGGCGTGAATGTTAGAAGATAATAATCAAGAAATTTAGAAGTCAAACTGTTGACTTCAGAAAATCAAACTGAGAAGGAAAAGGCGCCAAAAAGGAAGGAACGATGTGTCTGTTTGATTTGTTGTGTCGGTTATAATAGCAGTTAATTAACCGTCAAACTTGTATGTATGTATAAATAGGCCTATTATGTATCATTTGTAAGTGTGGAACATATTATCATTGTGTGTATGATATTGTGTTTCCCCACCCTGTTCTTCATCCGAGTCCCTGCACAAGCATGTGCATACTCAAAAACTTTAATCCCATCCATACTTGATCCTTACATGTTTAGTGTATATGATTTAGAGTGATTCCAAATCCGAACAATTGATCCTAGGCAGCTGTTATTTCCTAAAGTTTAAATCTTTATTGTCTATAAGGACTCAAACGGATACAACAAACAATTAATTCAAAAGGAAAGATGTCAAACGGGTCAAATGTCGCCCAAAGTGTATTTTAACGTGTGAGACCCCCTACATCCTTTTATTCAAAATATAGTTTATGTTGAATTAATATAACTGTCATTATGATATTTAACACACTTATAAACAAATTGAACTCTGTAATGACAATTTTTTTTTCTCATGCCAACACAAACTGACCCATCTTGTTCAATGAAACCAAAACATTACCCATTACGAACTGATTCCATTTGACCCATTGCCAACTCACCCTGTCACCATTGATAGAAGATGGAGTGCCTCGAAATTCATATCATTGTAGGAAAAAACAAATGTTTTGCTGGTGCCGGTGATCCATACACGGGTTGTTGGGCGGCCTTATATGCTCCTTCATCATACGAACTGTTGAGTGAGAGCCAATCCAATCCACCAGCCTACCACCACAACTTTATCAAACTAAAGAAAAACAAAAATAAATATAAAATTTGAATTTAGCAACAAGAGTTACAAATCTCAGTTTCAATCAGTTTACTAACAAACTATAAGCAAGCCCGTTTCGGTTCGATTTATTTCTAAAAATGAAAATCGAATTGCTCAATCTCCTATATTATTCTCTTTCAAAAATTTAATGTGTTATGTTAATACTACTCTTGTAAGCGTAAATAAAAATTTAACTATTATAGAAGAAGCAAAAAACGAACATAAAGAAGTTTTGTACTAAAATCAATTCCAACCCATCCCTACTTTGAGTTGTTACCTGTGCCACCTGACTCGTCTAAGCAAGAGTCATTAGAGCCATGGATGAACAGTTTTTGTGTGGGATGGTGATTGTGTGGGGGAAAGGAACATAATTAGTATCGCCGAAGTCATCTGTAGGCAATGGTCGTCCATAAAATAACCAAAATAAAGCAAGAATCTCACTGAACCAACAACGCCTAGTTATATGCTTTTGATTATATGGTGTAGTCTGTTCAGGAATCAATAGATAGTCGTTATTACACCTCCGGGTAGCAAAAATTCAACCAAAAGTGTGACACCCTCCAATTTATCAGGTCAAAATCCGTACACTCTTTAGTCAACGATTAATTTTCTACACATAATTAATATTATTTTATACGCATAAGTCCCCGAGAAAGCCTAGCAAGACCCGAACAAGTACAATTTCACCCATATCAATGAGCATTGGTGACACGAGTTTAAACAATTACGATCCATTTTTTAAACACATGTGTACATGTTCATTTATTTAGATGCGTGTTGACGAATTTGTTAGAACTTGTGTACATGTTTTCAAAAAAATAAAGATCTCATAATTTATATCTACATATATGCAATATATATACATGAGTGTGTGCATAAGGATGAATAATATCATGAGTGGAACACATTTAATAAATTTCTTACATGCATTTTGTCTCCTATTTAATGAACAATCTAATCTTGCTTTTGAGTTTAACTATAAATGGTGAAACAATTAATCAACACATGGTTACATAAAGCTAATTAACCCGAAATAACCACCACTTCACCACCACGCACCCATCGCCACCCCCTTCGTCTTCTTTTCTTTTTTTTTCTTTTCAGCCCAAAGACACCAAAACCCACAAGTCACCTCCATTTTTTCATGATCACAAGCTTCCTAATCACCCAACACCAAGGCCTAGAGATTTGACTAAACACCACCTTGATTAGTCACCCATCATGGAAGATTGTGTGATCTAACCATATATGGAAGTATTCCTTAAACTTCTTGGATCCATAATGTTGGTTTACCACAATTGTTAAATGTCTTTTTCCTCCCCTTTTGTCCCTTATTTTGGCCACCACCACCACCTTCAACATCACCATCACCTACATCACTAACCTAGAGGATACCAAGTGTAATCACATCAAATCTAAACCTTACCTTTCATTGATTAATCAAACAAGATTTTTCATCACTTTCTTGGACACACTAAACCATCCATTAGTCATGCAAGAGTCAAGTGATTAGTTACATTGATTAGAATGAAATCAATACTAGTTATGGTTAGATTTAGGAACACACACAAATCCAAGAGAGATCACCTTCCAAAATTAGCACCAAATCCTCTTGTTTTTTACTTGTAGCCGTCGCACACCCCCTCCCCCAACATAATCATTCTTCTTTTCCTAAACAAGCTTGATTTATCACATCACTAAACCTATGTAATGTCACATTATGGAAGATGGTGAATCCTAATCTTATCATTAGTCACATTGTGGAAGATTGAGCTCCACCATAATCTATGATTTGTCACTTTCATTTGATTTGTTTAGCTTGACATAACCCATGATTTGAAGAGTATAAACTTGATTGACTTAACACCAAAATGGTATTATTCCCTAAACACACTAACACATGAAAGTTGGCTTACCCATAATAGCAACCACCCTCTTTCCTTCATCTCTCTCCCTCTCGCCAAATATCTCTCTCTATCTCTCTATCTCTCTCTCTCTCTATCTCTCTCTCGGCTCTCTCTCTCCCTCTCAATTTCTTCCTCTATTTTCCTCTACAAATAGGGCCCTTGGTTGATCACTTGTTTGTTTATCCCACCTCCCTAACTCACTTGCAAACACACACACACACACTTTCTCTACAATTGGTCACCTAGTTCCAAGCCTCTTTGCAAGCTTAAGTGGTATCTAATTCAACCTAAATTGTTATTATTCCATGTTTTAGTTAGATTGTTCACCCAAAGTTCATGAATCACTTTTTAACAAGTCCAAAATTTATTAAACAACTAGAAACTAGATAATATGCATATGTATGCGTGTCACATGGAAATATGTATGTCTGTATGCATGTGTGTACACACGTGTATGTATGTATGTATATATGTATGTCCGAGTGTACATGTGTCTTGCTTTATATATATACACACACACACATATGCGCGTATGTATTATGTAGAGATATGTATGTATGTTTTGATTTATAGGAATATGTATGAGTATGTGTCTATGTATATACGTGTGTGTGTGTGTATATCTGGTGTGTATATATATGTGTTTTTGACGATTTCATAAACATGAGCATTGATGTGTATGTGTGTGCCGAAATACATGTATATACGGGTATGTATGTATGGGTGTAGATACCATGGATATAAATGCTTGTGTGTGTGAGTCGAAACACACATATATAGATGAATATATATACACGAGTGTATGTATAGACATAGATATAGAGGCGTGTGTTGATGAACACCTATATAGAGTCACGTATGATTTATAAATAAAGTATAACACATTTTGTCTTAAATAATAACATGTGTTTTATAACTAAAAACATATGTTAGATATCAATGGTTTTGAAAAGAGTTTTCTACATGATGAAACAACTACTTTCGAACCCTATTCATAAACACTACAAGAAATTTACCTACACATATATTAGTTGTTTACAGATTTGTAGATAATTTACCTACACATGACAAAATTTTACCATATGTGTAGGTAGTTTAACATTTAATTAATGTCAATTTTGGGGGGAAATTTTCCCACCAACTCCAATGTGTAGGTAAAACGTATTACCAACATGTATTAAGTGTTAGTTGTTATTTAACATACACTATCAACAATTACCCACACATGTACAAAAATGTGTAGATATTTACCCACACATTTACATGTGTAGGTAAGTTATGTGTGGGTAAACACTCCAAATTCTTGTAGTGAAAGCATAAGAGTCGCCAATAAGAATAAATCAACTTACCATAATAGATTGGGTGAACCACGAATACAATGAAATCTTTTGCTAGACCTAAAGTGTCCATATGTGAATATAGGACGTGTAGGTCAGGATTCTTAGTTATCAGACGTATATTCTTGCTAGCCTTCACACGGACTTGAGGTGAGTTTCACAACCTCTTTTTAGTGTTTTATATTTTGGGGAAGAGACATGCATTGTTTATTAGTTTTAGAATGAATTCCTAGCAGACTGATATACATGAGACAATATGTTTAGAGTACTCACTAAGCCCTCGTGTAATTAGTTTACCATAACCATTAGCTAAGGACTTAGCCATGTAACACTTGAATAGATCTATTGGGTTGACACCCCCACTCTTGGTTAGTCGCTCTAACCCAGATACATACGACAAAAGAGTGCTTGTATTTCTTTTATGATAATACATTGCCTTTATTGTGCGATGTGCGAGGCACCACTCGTCAAGGTTTGGTTATGGACTCATGATCATTTATTATCATCATTGTTGAGCTAGACAATGTTTGTTTGAACCTTGTGCTTGAAAACCTTTCGTTTCGCATTTCGTGTTTCCGCCTAGGCGGGGTGTGACAAAAAGAGCCGCTATTGAGTAATACTGTATCTGATTATCATAATAAATATTAATCTTACCGATTCAGGACAAAACGAAGATGCTTGTAGATAAAGAAAAACCTCATAAGGTTAACGAAGTTGATAACAAAGGATCCAATATGTAGTCCTTTGTATCCAATTTTCCCCGTTACATCTACCTAGTTTGTGCATATGAGCGTGTTCATCTACCAAAATTCAGGTTTAAAATCAATCAATGTTTGTTATGTTAAAATCAGATATCGAATAGACTTGTACAGTTTATATGTAAACAAATGGCATCATGAACACTTACTCGATCGTATAAACATTGAAATCACTCGATATGCAGTCTTGTTACTGTATTAAAATTTCCCCATTACATCTAGCTAGATTGCTATATATGAGCATGTTAAGGACAAACTCTAATTTTACAACTTCTATAAACCTTAACGGAAAATTAAAACCAAAATAGAAATAAAAGTTGTTGATCTAGTATTGAACATGGAAACAAACTAACCTTATTACACAAGTTCTCGGACTAATAATCAAAACCATTAGGCACAAAGGCATCCGTTCCCTAGCATTCATCCAAAGGATAGAAAAGAATTAGAGACAGGTAAAGCATTAAGCATCAACCCAGACCTGTGTAACCCATTCATATATGGAAAAGAGGAAGAAAACAAACCCTCGGTCCCTTGATTGGAAGAGGAAAGAACAAAAAAAGGTATGCCCACATTGAGTTATGATTGGTTCATATGGTAATTTCAAGCGAAGTGTGCAATCAAAATTATCGGTACGTGATGGTCTCTCGTGAACTCTCCTCCCATATATATTGGTTGTTATCCTTTCTAAATTTCAAAGTGCATTACTGTGCCACGCCAGAAACAAGCAAACAAATAATGTTCTTATATATTTGAATGCATACTTACTAATTTTCTCCCTTTTGTGCCAAAATACTTGCTAACGTTTTAGCAACCAAGAACAAGTAAACGTATCCTCTATTCTCTACATGTTGTGATTATAAGTATATGCAGAAGAGGTGGGTGATATAGAACCTTATTATAAATATTTAATAGGATTTAAGAAAACTAAAAGATGAAAATGCTTATCAAACTTTTTAATCAAGCGACTCTACATGTTGTGATTATAAGTATATGAATACTCTGCAGGTAACTTTTGACCCGTTTAACCCACTTAATTTAAGAAGTTGTATATTAAAATAATTTTTAGGTCACGTGTAACCCGTTCGACCCATTTGACATTGTTAAAATAGATTTCTAAAAATAAATATATACATAAGAATGGAAAAAGAAAACTTTGTACCTGAATCAGCAATCTTCATGGGACCTGAATCAGCATTATTACTGGTGCCTATATCAACATATGCTATTAAATTAAAAGATTATCTAAATATAATCTAACTTTAAACAAATCCCTACCATTCTTTGCATACTTTGTTGTATGCCAAAATAACCATCCAGAATTAATGACCATGAGCTTCACTTGTCCTGTAAAAGTGCAGATGACAAAGAACAAGCTTAACCATAAACTTAAATACCAATTTCAAATAAATCTTGGGTCTGTTTTGGGATAAAACATGAATTATGTTCCAAATGTTGACATCAATTGAACGATTACTTTGAGCACAAATCAGGCTCCTACCAAAGTTTAAAGTAACACAATAACAAATAACCAGCTTGGCATGCATTGTTAGGAACATTATAGTTTAGGGGCTTATTGTATAAAATGGAAGTTAGTTGATGATTAGTTAGAAGTATTATAGTTCAAATGTAATAGTTAGAAGTACATGGACTATTATTTCCCTCCGATTTCTTATTCCTTTATAGAGCTGTCTGTTAGGGGGGAAGGGGTGCTACCCCGGTTTTTTTTTTTTCACTTCACTGATTTTAACCAATCCTGCACTGCCACATCATTTCACTGATTTTTTTCACTGAAACAGTTTTTTGGAGGCAGCACTCCACTAATTCACTTCACTAAAATGTTTTTTTATTTTTATTTTTTTAAATAAACATTAATTAATCCATATTAATTTAATGTATTTGAAATTAAAATTTTTAATTAATCCATATTAAGGCTAGTGGATAAAAAAATTGTCAATCTTCAAAAGTAAGAAGTTGTAAATTAAATTAATCCATAGAAATTAGAATACGTTTATGTTTGAAAATTCTATTATTTTAATATTAATTAATTCGTTTGGGCCCATCTAATATTAACAAAAAATCTATTTTTTTAATATTATTTATTCCACACACACTACATCTATATATATTATATATCTATCTCCTTCCTCAATATATACCTGCAACTTTAGACTTTAAAAAAAAAATCAAAATAACTTTACAACTTAAAAGAATACAGAGAGGGAGAGAAGAGACTAAAAGAAGATAGAGAAATTAGAAAGAAATAATATTTTATATAAATTCACGGGTTCACATCCGTTAGATAGAACCTGTATTTGGTTCACGGGACCCCTACCAGCACTGGTGGCGGCGGTGTTACCGTGCTGGTAGTTGGGTATCCGTGACCAAATCTGGTAGCGCCCCGTCCCCCTTATGACAGTTACAAGTATACAAGAATTACATTAATAGTCCTGTACTTCTAACTATTACACTTGAGCTATAATACTTCTAACTAACCATCAACTAACTTCCATTTTACACAATAAGCCCCTGAACTATAATGTTCCTAACATGCAGATCACCAAATAACTAAGCCGATACTTGAAAAATACATTCAGATATCGATATGAATATGAATTTGAAACAGTGTTAGGACAAAGAGGATTGGTGAAACTGATGCGCGGTTGCACGCATCATGTTAATTTGCCTGTTTTGTATATTTTTGAGTCGATTAGATAGTATTTTTATTAGTTTTAGGCCTGTACTCTATTATTTTAGTATTGTATATATTTTATTACTTTTTGGTTGTTTTTACTATTAATTTATTTATTTTATATTTTTGGTAGGTGATCGCATGGAGCGGAGCTAAAACTGTACAAATTATATTTGAGACCCGAACACCTAAGTCAAGAGCACAGAGTATAATAATAATAATAATAATAATAATAATAATAATAATAATAATAATAATAATAATAATAATAATAATAAAATTCCATGACTTAGTTGGTGTCACATTTAGAACGTTTAGAAGACCCAAGGCCTATCTTTATTAGGCCATTTTATTTAAGAAGGTGATGATGAATAACAATTGGAAAAAGTCGGTTTGGAGTTTTGATTGGAAGATTACCTTATTGGAGGATAGGATCTAATTTTTGGAAGGTGAATATTATTACTTTGGGGAGGTCACGCCATATTGGAGAAAAATAGGAAAAAGAGAGATCGCATATATTTCTTGGACAGGGGATTTGAATGCATTTTTTGGACAGAAGTTTTTGACAGCATATTATTGAAGATTATTATTGAAGGTGGACGCAAGTTTAGAAAGAGAACAGAGAGGATCGCACAAGAGGGAGAAGGGTTCAAGATCTAACTTTTGAAGGCATCAAGCTCCATGGCCATGAGTGGCTAATCCCTTTGTATCACATTAGGGATGTAAACTTTTGAAGATCTAGGGTTAAACAAATTGGGTATTGTTCTTAAACTATTGATTATGTTTTTGTGTGTTTGAATTAATAGTGTTGAATTGTGATTAACCTTATGTTGAACTCATTTTAGTTAATTGATCTTGTGCCAATTTCTAATGATATGAACATGGTTCCTTGATTTAACACAAACATAGGATTGTATGTTCTAGGTAATGAAGTGTAGTTTATTCTATCGTCGATATTGATAAAACTTGACACCTAAGCCTATTGAACAATCACTCCGTTAACACCAATCACATTGCTATTGTTTACCCATTTGTAAAATCCCTAGTATTCAATTGTTGAAACCCTAGTGTGATCTTTTTAATTAAATTGTTTACAATCTATATTATTTTTTATTCATATAATTTCAATTCAAGTTTAATATAATAAACAAAATCTTTTTAAATCAAATTCTTAAATGAACCAATCAAAATCTTCATAATTTTTTCTAGCACCTTCATAAATAATACTGTTTAATCAACTAAGCAATATTCACTAACCATATGCTCCTTGGATTGATACCCTATTTACCCTATCTACCTAGGTTAATTAGGTTTTGCATGACCCGTAACGACCGGCTCATCAGAAACCACTTTTGCAAACCTTAGTCTAATTCACTTCTGTCAAAATATTCTAAGTATAAAACTACTAAAGAACAAAGATCAAACTGCTGAAAAAGATATTACACAAATACTGAAGAAGAAAAGTCATCAGAAGTTCTGAAGTCCAAACCACTGAAGAAATACTGAAGACAAACTACTCATCAGTAGTTTGTCATTCATCAGTACTTATGAGAAGATCTTTTCCACCGCCTTTTGTATCAGTAGTTTATTAGTTTAGTATTACTTTTACTTTTTGTACAAGTTCCAAGATTGCAACTTGTTGCAACTTGTTTCTGAACTTGCTTTTTGGCAAGGTTCATGTATTTGTAAAGTCTATAAATAGAAGGGTTCATCCCTCTGTTTTAGACATTGATTTTAATACAGAAATCCTTCAAAGCATATTATTGTTACTTTCATTTCATATTTATTGAGAATCTGTCTAAGTGTTTCATTCTCATTCAATACTTAGATTCTCAATAAATACTTATCATTTATTAGTTTCTCAAACATCCAGGGGGAGTAATAACTCCTATTGATAAGTGTAGCTTTAAACTCATATCATTCCGATGTGCTATCACTCATAAAGAACTTGCTAGACACTTAAGTGTACACTAGCAAGTTCATACAAAAGAGCAATACTGATCCAACAATTGGTATCAGAGCACTGGTTTATCTGATCACATATCAATCTAACACATTGAGAATCAGTCACAGGCTTTTATTGATATTCAATAAAGGATTATAAGCTCACTTTTATCAACATGCATCACTTTAAGAGATATTTGACAAATCAATACTCTTTAAAATGGATCCTCATAATACTGGTTCTGCCAATAAACCTGCTATGCTAGTAAGAAATGAATATAACATCTGGCAAAGGAGAATGGCACATACCTTATCACAGACCAACACAGGTTGCTGGAAATCTGTGATATATGGTCCTCATAAACCAGTAAATATCAATCTTGAAACTAAAGTAGAAATTCCAAAAGACCCAAAAGACTATACAGATGATGATTTCCTAAAACTTGAGCTTGATGCTAAAGCTTTCTCTATGTTGGCAATGGCACTCCCAAATGAGATCTACTCTGGCCTATTACATTGTGATAGTGCCAAAGAGCTTTGGGACTGCCTCAAAGAACAGCTTGGAGGAACTGAAGAGGTGATTGCAACCTTTTGAAAACTGGACCGGACCGGCCGACCGGACCGGTTTAACCGGGGACCGGTGGTGGCGGCGGTTCGGTCATGCCTTTGGGCCGTCTTTTAAGTGACCGGGCGGTCGGACCTGTTTCCGGCGGTTGAACCGGAGACCCGGTGTAAAACAGTCGGGCCGTTCTTCTCTTCAATATCCCGGCGAGCATTTCAGTTCTGAAGAAGTAGGTGGCGACAGCTGAACTTTGTTGATAAATGTATATGTCGATGAAGGAAGGGGTATGTAGTCAGGTGCAAACAAAGGTAATCGAGTCACAGAAAATGAAAAGAGAGATGAAAAGATCCATTTGAACAAGTTGAAGAAAAGACTAGAAGATGATGATGTTGAATGACCTGTAATTTTGAAGGATGAACAAGTGTGAAAGACAAGAGAAGCTTAGCCTAGGGAATCCAAACTTATTGTACAACAAATAATAAATAAATAAATAAATAAATAGATAACATACTGGTAATAGTAATAAATGCTTTTAATAAGTAATTTCTTTTTAAATCCCTATGAAAACTTACAACAAGGAAAAAGAATCTTAATAATTTATAGAGAATGTGAAAGAAAAACTAAAACTAAATGACACAAAGTCAAATCTGAAACGAAAATTTTATTTTCTATGCACATAAATTTTCAAAAATTAAAACCCATAATTTCTATATATTATATGCCTATCCGGTTCTTTAATCCGGTCGGGACCGGTTCAACCGGTCCGACCAGTGAACCAGTAAGGAGACCGGTTCAATGTCCGGTCCGGTTATAAAAACATTGGGTGATTGCCAACACCAGAGAAATCCTGGCTCAACAATATGAAACTTTTGCTCACATTAATGGGGAAACTTTAACACAACAATTTGAAAGATTCTCCTCATTAATATCTGAGCTAAAATTAAATGGTCAGACCTACACAAATGTATCTATGCTTCATAGATTTTTAAGGTCTTTACCTGAAAAATGGGAAACATACTCTATAGTCTTAAGATCTTCACCAGACTTTAGCTCCCTCACTCTTACAAAACTTCATGGGAGATTACTTACTTTTGAAAGAGAAATTGATCAAAAGAAAAAGTTACAAAGTTCTGGCAAAACTGCTAATGACTGTCTACCAGGTAGTACAGCACTATTGGGATAAGACTCACCAACTTGTTCAAATAGTTTTGGATCTTTTGACCATATTGACATAACTGTTGGGATCTCATCTGAAAGATCATTCCCAGGTAATGACAATAATGATTTTAGTCAAACTGCTGATAACATGTGTTTTATCATGGATGATTTAAAAAATTTCAGCAGTGATGACTTAGAAGAAATGGATATTCTACACCAACTGGCCATGTTAAGTTTAAAAACAAATAAATTTTACAAAAGGCCAGGAAGGAAGTTTCCAGGACTCAACAGTTCAACAAAAATTGGTTTTGACAAATCTAAACTTAGATGTCACAAGTGTCAAAAGTTGGGACACTTTGCTAAAGAGTGTAGAAGCTCTGGCTTTAACCAATCTCAGTCTGGAAATAATTTTAACCTCAATTATAACAGGAATAATGGAACACAAGGGAGTGCACATTTTGTACAGGCACAAGCTCCACAACACCAATATGTGCCACAAGTACAATATGTACAGATGCCTGCTCAACAGATGCAGAGCCAACAATCAATCCTTTCCTTTCCAGCTGCTCAATCACCTCCACAGACTCAGCAACCCTCACAACAAAGTTTATTTACTTCAGGGTATGTTGACTGGAGCAGTCTTCCTTTTGACACTACTGAGTGTAATCCTGATGCAGACAACAAGATGTTTGACATCAACTGGGGAGAGCCTGACAATGGCAGAAAGAACTATGCCTTAATGGCATTTGAGGGATGCACCTCAAAATCTGCCTTGTCACAGGTATCTAAAGAATCTTTGACAAAACTTTGTTCAACTTCTTGCAAAGAATCTTTTGCTCTCATAAGAGAGACTAATGTGCACTTACAAGGGAAAGCAAATGACTCTAAGAGAAAATTCACTCAGATGAAATGTGATTTAGAAAGAAAACTTTCTGCAAAAACAAAAGAAGTTTCTAAATTAACTAACACTGCTATTGAAACCCAAGCACAAATTAAAATCATGATAAATGACCTAGGAAATGTCAGACAAGAGCTTGCTGACACCAAGGTCACATGTGAAAAATGGGTTGAATCTTGTAAGGGGTACCAACTATTGCTAAACAAACAAAGTGCTTCAAATGTTAGGTTTGTCATAGGGTACAATCACACTGAAACACCAACAGATTTTTCCCCCAAAACTACTGAAGATGGGAGAAAAATTGTTTCAGGTGAAACTTCGGAAGAGAAAGAATGCACATCTTTTCATGAAAACTTTCTAAAAACTCACAAAGAAAGTTCTTCAGAAGTACTGATTAATTCTGACATTAAGCCATCAGTAGTTTCAACTACATCAGGAGTTGAGAACCTGAAAACTACTGATGACCTAAAACCAATCAATACAGTCAGAAATTTGTCTTTGAATGAAAAGACAAAAGAATGTGAAATCTGTGGTCTGTTCAACCACAAGACAGAATTTTGCAGATACAGAAAAGGTATTCAGTACAACAAGAAAACTCAACAACTGGTTGTGGGAAAACAAATCAGAAATGATTTTGTAGAAACTTTTTCTCCCAGGAAACAACAACCAGTAAACACCTTTTCTCAGAAAACTTTCTAAAAACTCACAAAGAAAGTGCTTCAAATCTTTTCATGAAAACTTTCTAAAAACTCACAAAGAAAGTTCTACAAAATTGTTTCAGGTGAAACTTCGGAAGAGAAAGAATGCACATCTTTTCATGAAAACTTTCTAAAAACTCACAAAGAAAGTTCTTCAGAAGTACTGATTAATTCTGACATTAAGCCATCAGTAGTTTCAACTACATCAGGAGTTGAGAACCTGAAAACTACTGATGACCTAAAACCAATCAATACAGTCAGAAATTTGTCTTTGAATGAAAAGACAAAAGAATGTGAAATCTGTGGTCTGTTCAACCACAAGACAGAATTTTGCAGATACAGAAAAGGTATTCAGTACAACAAGAAAACTCAACAACTGGTTGTGGGAAAACAAATCAGAAATGATTTTATAGAAACTTTTTCTCCCAGGAAACAACAACCAGTAAACACCTTTTCTCAGAAAAAGACAAAATCTCAACAAAAATCTTTTTCTCAAAATTCTCTTTCAGTAGTTAGACCTAAATCATCAGCAGTTTCACAAACTGCTGAGATTAAAGATCTCATAAACATGGTACAACTACTGATGACCAAAGTTGATGGTGGTCCTCAAAAGGATACCACCATTGCTCTTAATGAAAAATCCATTGCCAAAAAGACATGGATTTCTCAACTTGGTCAAGAAAAAACTGTAAATGTTCTCAAGAGCAAACCCAAAGCCAAACTGGCTTGGGTTCCCAAATCTAACTAATTTTCTATCTTGTGCAGAGAGTTTCCAGAGGCTTAAATAGCATTTGGTATGTAGACAGTGGAGGCTCAATGCACATGACAGGATGCAGATACCTGATAAACAATTTTATCAGTCAAAGAGAAGGATCTGTATCCTTTGGGAACAATGCTAAGGGATATGTGCTAGGACATGGCAATGTCTCCTCTGGCAAAATACAGTTTGACAAGGTCAATCTGGTTGAAAACCTTGAGTACAACTTGCTGAGTGTGTCACAAATGTGTGATAAAGGATATTCTTCCTTTTTCACAAAGACAGCATGCAAGATCATATCACCAGATGGCCAGAAGTTAATAGAGAAGATCATTGAAGATCACACTTTGTTGATAGCCAAAAGATGTGGCAATGTCTATGAAGTGGACATTGAAAAAGACAAAGTACTAAACAACACTGCCTGTTTCTTCTCAAAGGCATCAACTTCAAAGACTGATCTCTGGCACAGGATACTTGGCCATGTGAACTTTAAAACCATAAATAAAGTCACAAAAATGGGCTTGGTCAGAGGTCTACCCTTAAAAGTATACCAGTGTCAAGAACACTGTGTATCTTGTTTAAAGGGAAAACAGCATAAGTCCTCCTATAAGTCTATTGAAGAATCAAAAACAACTGCATGTCTTCAACTACTCCATATGGACTTATTTGGGCTTGTAAAGATCATGAGCCTTGGTAAGAAGAAGTACTGTTTGGTCATCATTGATGACTACTCAAGATTTACATGGGTATTCTTCTTATTTTCCAAGGATGGGGCTGCTGAAATCATCAAGTTCTTCATTCTACAAGTAGAAAAGCAATATTCTCTACCTGTCAAAACCATTAGAAGTGATAATGGGACAGAGTTCAGGAACAAAACTCTGGATGAATTCTGTTTGTCTAAAGGGATTATTAGACAATTCAGTGTTCCCAGAACTCCTGAACAAAATGGTGTAGTAGAAAGGAAGAACAGAACTTTAATTGAAGGAGCAAGAACAATGTTAGCTGATTCTGGCCTACCATTATACTTTTGGGCAGAAGCAGTTAACCATCATGTTATGTTCAAAATAGAGTCCTTGTTGTCAAGAGGCATTCCAAGACTTCCTATGAAGTTCTTCATGGCATGAAGCCCCTTATCTCCTTTTTCAGGGCTTTTGGGTGTCAATGTTTCATCTTGAACATTAAGGAATCTATTTCAAAGTTTGCTGCCAAAGTTGATTCAGGTTACTTTCTTGGTTATTCTTCCACAAGAAAAGCCTACAAGGTTTTTAACTCAAGAACCAGGATAGTAGAAGAAACACTGAATGTCAAGTTCAATGAGTCAAAACACATTCTTATTCCAGCACATCCTGCTGAACTTTTTGACCTTGACAGCTTCCATTTTGGACCTGAAAAGACTGTTACTTCATCAAAACCTACTTATTATGGTGATCAAAGGTTTGATGATGAGGATCCAGCACCATGGACTCCTCAAACAGTCATTAAGTCAACTTCAAAACCATCAGAAGTTTCACAAACTTACGATTCAACAAATACTGAGGAACAAACTCAAACATCTGCTTCAGCACCTGCAACTACTGAAGACATTGAAACTGCTGAACCAGATATAATAGACCTCAGTGGTTTGTTTGAAGAACATGAGCCACCAACACCTGTCAGTGGTTTACAACAACTGATCGAACACAAAGATCATCCACTTGAACAAATCATGGGTGATATTGCATCAGGTGTTCTTACCAGAAACCAGCTTTCCAACTTTTGCTTCTTTTCAGCATTTATTTCACAGTTGGAACCAAAGAAGTATCAAGAAGCCCTCAAAGACAACAATTGGGTGCAAGCAATTCAAGATGAATTGCTTCAATTCAACAAGCAACAGGTTTGGGAAATTCGTCCC
Organism: Ambrosia x helenae; assembly: GCA_030844895.1. NCBI lineage: Eukaryota > Viridiplantae > Streptophyta > Magnoliopsida > Asterales > Asteraceae > Ambrosia > Ambrosia x helenae. The sequence goes on along the minus strand of CM061232.1, from coordinate 22,535,578 downwards.
TTACCACCAAACAAGCAACCAATTGGCACAAGATGGGTTTTCAGGAACAAACAAGATGAAGCTGGTATGATTATAAAGAACAAGGCAAGACTGGTAGTACAAGGTTACTCTCAAGAAGAAGGAATTGATTATGATGAAACCTTTGCTCCAGTTGCAAGGCTTGAAGCCATCAGGTTATTTCTGGCCTATGCCATTTCCAACAAAATAAAAGTTTATCAAATGGATGTTAAAAGTGCATTTTGTATGGAAAAATAAAAGAGGAAGTGTATGTTTGTCAGCCACCTGGGTTTGAGGATCCTTCTCATCCTGAGTGGGTGTACAAACTAGACAAAGCTCTTTATGGGCTCAAACAGGCTCCAAGAGCCTGGTATGAAACACTTTCAACCTTTTTACTCAAAAATAACTTCACAAGAGGTGCCATTGATAAAACTCTTTTTATAAAACATGTTGGAAATCATGTCTTACTTGTTCAAATATATGTTGATGATATCATTTTTGGTTCAACAAACACAAAACTGTGTGATGAGTTTAAGACACTCATGCAATCAAAATTTGAAATGAGTACAATGAGAGAACTGCAGTACTTTCTGGGACTGCAGATCAAACAACAAACAAATGGAACTTTTATACATCAATCAAAATATGTTAAAGAATTATTAAACAAATTTTCTTTACAAGACTGTAAATCATGTTCCACTCCCATGACACCAACCACACAAGTTGAACCAGATGATCAAGGAAAACAGATTGATCAAACCATGTATAGATGTATGATAGGTTCCCTTTTATATCTAACTGCTTCTAGACCAGATATTATGTTTTCAACATGTGTCTGTGCTAGATATCAATCAGCTCCTAGGGAATCACACCTCATTACAGTCAAAAGAATCTTCAGATATCTAAAAGGAACTCCAACACTTGGAATTTGGTATCCTGCTTCAAGCAATACCAAGTTATCAGCTTTTTCAGATAGTGACTATGCAGGGTGTAAAATGTCAAGAAAATCAACATCTGGTGGTTGTCAATTCTTAGGAAACTGTCTAGTGTCCTGGCAATCAAAGAAACAAACATCTGTTGCAACTTCAACTGCTGAAGCTGAATACATTGCAGCTGCAAGTTGTACATCACAGATACAATGGCTCTAGTATCAACTTCTTGATTATGGAATCAAAGAAACCAAGATACCATTGCTTGTAGACAGCAAATCTGCCATTAGCATCATTCAAAATCCTGTTCAGTTTTCAAAAACTAAACATATTGAAATCAGGTATCATTTCATAAGGGATTGCTATGAAAATGGCAAGATTGAAGTGAAACATGTAGCAACAACTAATCAAATAGCTGACATATTCACTAAACCCCTTGACACATCAACATTTCAGAAGTTAGTATCCATGCTTGGGATGCTAAATTTGTAAGTGTTTCTCCTTACTTTTCTGCACATATTTTTTTATTTTTCACTTACATCTGTTTTCAAATTTGAAAACTTCTGAAAAACAAACAAGAGAGAAACTATTGATGAACAAAACATCAGTATGGGAATATTTTCCTGAAAAGTGATTAACTTCTGATAAAACAACCTTCAGAAGTTATGAATAAAGTATTTATAAAGTATTCTCATCAGTTGTTCAAAACTACTGAAGAGAAAGTGGGAACTACTGATGAAAACAATTTTTCATCAGCAGTTTAGTCAAAAAGGGCAAATCAGACTTTTCCCACATCAGAAATTTGACCTAGGCGGTTTAAAACTTCTGATAAAGAAGTTTGACCTAGGCGGTTTAAAACTTCTGATAAATACCTTTTCCAACACTTATCCATTCAAAAAGCAAAAATTCCCTCCTTCTCTCTCAAAAAGCTCTCAAACCCTGAACCTGCAAAAACACCGTTCGATCAAAACACACACAAACCACATGGCTCTAGTTCTAAAACAGGGACACAATCTTAGAGCCTACTTAGAGAAACAAGAAGGCTGGTCCCAATACGATGAGATCATTGATCTCGTCGTCAAATCCCAATATATCACCGCTCTCACAATAGACCCACCAATACATCCTGAAACTCTCAATGAGTTCTGGGCTAACGCTGAGACAGTGATGGTGGATAATGAGGTTATCTCTCTCAACTCAACAATCAAAGGGAGACGAATGGCCATCACACCGGCCACACTTGCAATCAGACTGGGGTTGAATGATGTGAATGCCCCTGAACAGGTTGCAAACTCTGAAATCCACCTAACCATGACAGAATGTGGTTATCAAGGTACTCTCTCACAAGCTACAATCTTTAAAAAGTATTTTGAACCAAATACAAACTTTTGTTTCATTATATCATTATGTGTTTGAGTCCTAAAACAGGGTCTTATGACCAGATGCCCTCAACCTTTCAACCAATTTTTCATTCCATAGTGAATGAAACAAAATACAGGGCATCAAAACTTTTCTTTAATGAGTTGGTGTTACATCATAATAACACTAAAAAGAAGTTTTTGTTATACCCAAGGTTCATTATGCAATGCATAATCAAAGAACTGGGTGATGAGGTGCTTGTGGGTAAAACTGCAATTTTGAAACCCTTAACCTCACAAGCATACTCTAGGCACAACAAACAGGCTGCCTGGCCAGAAGATGACCAAGGGGAACCAGAACTAGTCCCCATGGAACCCTCATCTTCCAAACCTACACCCCCAAAGGCCAAGAAACCCAAGCAACAAAAACAAAAACCCACCAAACCAAAAAGAAAAGCTGTTCAGGAGGTTGAGATGCCTGAACAAACTATTGTGCAATCTGCACTTCCTAAAGATGTGACTGAAACATCCTCTCAGTCTCATCCATCTCAAACCCCACCAAGAGCACCAATCACGATTCTTTTCAAAAGAAAAAGACTTAAGAAAACCATTCCTATTGATGCTTCTTTTGAAACTGCTGAACCCACTGCCCAAACTACTAAAACAGCACCCCAACTTTCTGAACCTGAAACCATAGAAATAGCCAAACTTCTCTCTGGGCTAAAAGAGATAGTCCCATCCGAAAATGTCAGTCCCCAACAACCACATAAAACAGGGGACATACCCTCAGAATCAGACATGGATGTGGACACTCATAGCCCTAACTAAAGAGATGAGGATGAACCAGGGTCTCTAAGCCCAAACTTAGAAACTCTTGGTACTTTTGAGGCTGCTAATACTCATTTACCACCCAGTGGTGGATCTGAGGAAAGAAGCAACATAGCTAAGACCTCAACTGTGGCAACTACTGATGAAGGCTTAATGCCTGAGGTAGGAAATCCTATGAACCAAGAAAAAGAGGTACATGAGACAACTGAGTTGGGCTCAGCTCATGATGTAACTGATACAGTCCTCATTGAGGATGTAATCAGGGATTCAGATGATTCCATTGACTTGGATGATGTTTGACAACACAAAACTACTGAATTGACGGCTACAAGTGAAGGTCCTGCACCTGGTGTATCTATGCTTAAGAAGCTAGTCACACCAGATCAGGTTAAAGTCCACTTAATCCCTAATTCCCCTATAGTGGCATCTTCTGTACAACAAGAAGATCAACCAAAAACACACCCCTCACTACAAATGCCTACCCAATTCCCTGGGCAATCCAGCATAGACATGAACCAGCTATGCAGCCCAGATGGTCCCTTATATCACATGATGAACACCCTCATCAAAAATCACTTCCAAACATACACAGCTAACTTGGATCTGTCCATAAAGAACCAATTTGGAGTGATACAGACAAAGATGAACGATCTGTCCAACAAGATTGACTTCAACAGCAAACAGATTGCTACTCTTATAGGTCATTTCTCCCAACCTTCAACATCAAAATTGATGAATCCAAAAAGGGGGAGAAAATTAAGGAACCTAGGGAGTCATTCGAAGCCAGGATAAAGGCAAGAGTGGCTATCCAAGAAAGGGAGCAGAGAGACCAAGCCAGAAAAGAAAAACTGGCCCAACAATTTGGTGTCTCTGTCCAAGAAATTGAAGACTGTGAAAAGTCTGATGAATCCCAAGGGCATAATGAAGAAACATCTGATGGACAAAGTTCTGATGAAGACTCAGAAAGTACTGAAGACAATCCTTCAGTAGTTGTCAACCCATTAGATGTTAACACTTCCAACACTCAAACTGCTGAACAAGAGCCTTCCAGATCAACTGAACCTACTCAACCAACTCCTGTTCCTCCTAGGCCTACTACAACAGTTACCACTATGACTGTACTAAACCCTTCTCCAATCTCTCAATCAGCAGAACTTCTTGAGAAGAGTCTAGTGGCAGTTCAGAAGAAAGCCAAGGAAGATCAGATTTGGAAAAATCTGGAAGAAAGGGATGACTTGGACTTAAGCCTGGATGAAAAGCTACAGGCTTATGAAGCTGAACTTCAAAGGCAGGCTAGCCTAGAAAGAATTGCTTAGGAAGACAAAAGACAACAACTGATGTCTTACATCACCAAGAACAGCAAGACCAAAGCCCATACATTAAAAGGACTCTCCATGGAAGAGCTGACAAGAAGAGCTCAACTTATTGCAGACAAACTTGCAACAAGTAAAGAAGGAAAAGCCAAGAGAGCCCAAATGATAGAAGAACTAGTAGCTAATGGTTATGGTTCAAAAGCCTCTGTGTCCAAATGGAAAGAAGAAAGATTAATGGACACTTACAGAAAATACAAGGCTGCAAGGGCTGCAAATCCAGAGAAGTTTGAAACTGCTGAAGTATCAACTTCAGTAGTTAGAACTTTTGGTGTTCAAAGAAGACCAGCTACTCAAAAGAAGAAATCAGAGGAGAATGTGAAGACTGATTTCAGAATGGTACTACTAGAAGGAAGTACAGTAGTCCATTCTGACATTGACATTGAAGAAAAACCTTTGATCACACAATTCAGGGATCCTTCCACCTTTGCCTATCAAATCCAGAAAACCATCAAAGACAAACTACACACTAAGGTAGTTACTGAGCATCATTTGCCAACTTTTCAACTACCTAATGTGATGCAACAAGAACAAGGAAGTGAATCCCACCTGAGAGTCACTGAAGTTGAAAACATCCAACACTCAGGAGCATCCCAGGGTACCACCATAGTTCCCTACACTTTAGACTTTGACAAGTCTAAAGTACCTATCATCAGATGGTCCTTTACTGATAACAACTCAGTACAAGTGACAAGAAGAGATCAGACAAGCAGAGCCTATAAGTCGATGAATGATCTGAAGAAGCTATCAACTCAAGACCTGCTTACAATCCAGCATCTAGAACCACAAAAAGGATCTCTCACTGATGAACAGCTGAACCAGCTGAAGAATTCCATGTTCAAAGGAATATGGAAGATTGTGAATGACAGAAGAAAACAATAAGGAATTAGGAAGGTTTTGGCTTCATCAATCCAGGGGGAGATTGTTAGGACAAAGAGGATTGGTGAAACCACTTTTGCAAACCTTAGTCTAATTCACTTCTGTCAAAATATTCTAAGTATAAAACTACTGAAGAACAAAGATCAAACTGCTGAAGAAGAGATTACACAAATACTGAAGAAGAAAAGTCATCAGAAGTTCTGAAGTCCAAACCACTGAAGAACTACTGAAGACAAACTACTCATCAGTAGTTTGTCATTCATCAGTACTTATGAGAAGATCTTTTCCACCGCCTTTTGTATCAGTAGTTTATTAGTTTAGTATTACTTTTACTTTTTGTACAAGTTCCAAGATTGCAACTTGTTGCAACTTGTTTCTGAACTTGCTTTTTGGCAAGGTTCATGTATTTGTAAAGTCTATAAATAGAAGGGTTCATCTCTCTGTTTTAGACATTGATTTTAATACAGAAATCCTTCAAAGCATATTATTGTTATTTCCATTTCATATTTATTGAGAAACTGTCTAAGTGTTTCATTCTCATTCAATACTTAGATTCTCAATAAATACTTATCATTTATTAGTTTCTCAAACATCCAGGGGGAGTAATAACTCCTGTTGATAAGTGTAGCTTTAAACTCATATCATTCCGCTGTGCTATCACTCATAAAGAACTTGCTAGACACTTAAGTGTACACTAGCAAGTTCATACAAAAGAGCAATACTGATCCAACAAACAGAGACCTTGAATCAAACCAACTCAGCAATTCACCTGATTATTACTACCTAATCGGTAAGGGACGGATGGTTTCGGTTCCAGTTTTGGTTGTCGTGAATGCAGTGTTGGATCACCTTCAAAACCCATCTTCCTATAAGAGAAGGATGTCATCTACAATAATATAAGCACGCATTCGTTAACTATGATGTTTGTAAGGTTATATAACCAAACTTGGTTCTATACTGAATTTTGATATCGGGAACCACATATGTATCATTACGCATTAGTCTATTTGAAAAGAAAAGAAAAAGAAAAGTAAAAGCTAACCAATTCATTATCTGTCCAACATTTTGATAGTGCCGACAATAATTAGCCAAAAAAGTTTGTTATCTTAAATAAAAAAACAGACCAAAAAACGCACACATTTTTATAATCAATCAAGAAATGTGAAAAGCTTACCTTTAATACTTGTAATTGTTTTTCCAATGTATCTGGTTGAAAAACAAAATATGAAAAGCTTCATTGAATCTTAATTGAGGACCATAGCAAAAGCAAGATGATATATGAGAATCTAAAACAATGATTACCTGAATAATAGGGGCGAAGCCCCCTTCAACACCGACGTTTGTTGCATCCTGGCATCTTAATTTAAAACCATGATTACTTGATTATACCTTCCAAGTGATCAAAATAGAACAATCACAAAATTCGTTAATTAGTTAACTAAACAGAATGGAGTTGGAGGGCTACCATACCTACGATAATTTAGAACCAATTGGTGGAGGCAGTCAATCTCATCGTGGCCACACCAAAAACTATAATATAAAGAAGTAGAAGATTGACTGGATTAGATTGGATTGAAATGTGGAAAACAAAACGCTTGGGTTTCCCAAGGGCATTCAATCGGAGGTCATCAATTGAGGGGAGTTGAATGTGAGGAATTAAGTCCCGGTGAGTTAATGAGAAGAACAAGCTACTCTACAACTGATGATGAAGAAGGAAAACGAGAAGGCCAAGGATGTTTGTGAGGGCAAGGATATGAGAAAATGGGGTAGTATTGTAAAAGTGTTTTGATATTGTAAAGGATGAGGTTGGTAAAATGTCTACATTACCCTCCTAAGTATCTTAATTGTTACAACTATCCCTATAATACCCTTAAATTTCTTGCTTAAATATGTTGTACATGTTGCTTGTTAAGTTGTACAGAAATACAAATGACTATGTTGGCCATCACGCCTCCTTAATAATATATAATAATAATAATAATAATAATAATAATAATAATAATAATAATAATAATAATAATAATAATAATAATAATAATATAGATATAAGAACCAAGTGTTTCTATTCATACAAAGTCTCCGAAAGTTCATAAATTTTCAAGGACGGCCCTAACCAAAGGGATGTAAATTGAAATTTGCTCTTTTAATCTGAGTAAAGTAAATATGATATTCATGTTGGCCCCGATTGATATCGAACACACGACATCACACAAGATATTTTGTAGGCTCGTAACCCATAAAACACTATTTTTGGTCTACTTCAGGAAAAGCGATTGACAACATAAATTTACATACACGTTCTTGATTTTTCTAAATCACCTGAGTAAAAAATTGAGTGTACCATTAAAATAAATTAATTTAAAAGTGATTACACAATTCAGAAGTACCATCATAAAAGATACCTACATTACGTAACACCTACATAGTCTAGTTTTATGGTTTGGGAATCTCATACAATCAAATTGGATCGAGTAAAAAATAGACATAAGTCATTCATTTGCAATTGAATAAATATCCAATGTTCGATTCCTATAGAAAATATGGCAGCATATCATAAAAGAAAATGAATAGATTGTTTGACAATACTTATAAAATGTTTTCTAAATCTAATTGCCTGCTCCTACTTTTAGGATCTTTGTGCCAAATGCATCAATAATAACAAAAGATTTACATGTTTGACATTAACGAACATTATATATGTATCCACTCTAGATAATTTATAGGTACTATACTTTAGATTATCTTGTAGCAAAATTACCTTATTACCCATAGAAACAAGTAGAATAAACTGAAATTGCAAGGTTGGTTAACCTCTTTACATGCCTAGTGTTATGCCTCTCGTGCCATTCAATCTCTTGCCCGTATAATCGATACAAACAAAACACATGTAACACGGTCGATTCAAAATGAAAATCGAAGATGTTATAACGACAAAGAACAATAATAATAACAAAGAACAAGACCGCTTCCTCCCTATAGCCAATGTCAAAAGACGCGAAAGAGATGGTCTAAGAATGTGTGTCGAAGTTTATTAGCTTTACACAGGTGAAGCATCGGATAGATGTCAACACGAAAAGAGGAAAACTATAAATGTTGACGATGTAATTTGGGCTATAACTAAATTAGGATTTGAGGAATATGTAGAGCCGCTCAAAGTTTATCTCGTTAAGTATAGACAACTAGAAGGCGAGAAACTAAATGACATATCTAAACAACAATGTGTTTGTTCTCAAGTTTTATAGAATCTATACATATAATATTTAGGAGCAATATGGGACACTTGGCAATCATGTAGGCTCCTAGCATTTAATGGTCATCCCTCATGGCACAATGTGGTAATTTATAAAATTTTCTTTTTTTTTTAATCAAAAATCGAGTAAATATATAAACCTCATAACTGAGCATTCATCACCTAAACCCTAAAACAATCGATCATTCCATCTGGTCATTCTCCATCGCCTCCTCTTCTTCATCTTCAAGGTATCGTCGTCTCCTTTTCTTTGTGAAGATCTTCTAAAACTGTCCATCCATCTTATGCATTCTTCTTCAGGTAAATCGAATACCTGATTCAATCAAAAACTCTAAGTTGCACGAATTTTCAATATCTGTTTAAATATCTGGTTTCTTCTCTTTTCTTTGTTTAACCAATCTTTCATCAACAATCAAAAGAGAACACAACCGGATCTAATCCCCTATTCTCTTCCATTTTCTCTTCGCAAGGTATGCTTTGACGAATATTTGCATAGGTTACGATTTTGATTTCGATTTTGTTCCCAATGTTTTTACTTAGGGTTTTAAATATAATTTTCCTTTAAATCGACTATCTTTGTTTCATTCTATAGATCCAATCTCAGTCGTATCTTGCTTCGTTTATATTGTTATTGGTTTTCTGAATCGTTGAGATTGAAGATGGAAGAGAGAGATGTGAATACTTGTATAAACATTACACATCGAGATGGGACCGAAAGTCTCCAGCCACATCATTCAAATTGCTGTTATGGTTTGTATTCACATTCCTCTTTGACAACCTTCATTATAACTTTACGCATGTTCTATTGTCAAAGATCTACCCTACCTAATTGCATTTATTCTTGATAGTTATTTCTGATTATCTTATATTTTTTATAAAGTAATAATTGTGTGTTTATATTTGTTATATTACAGGGTCAATTAATGGAAGATACACATGAAGGTTATTGCCACCATGAAACAACACTAGGTTTGGCTCTGTTTAAACCTGTATCATATTATGTAAATGTCTTAACTTTGTAGTATGACTAACAAAGACGGTCTGTTTTAAGTTATTTATGTACGCTTGTCAAGTTTTGTAATAACAAGACGGATCTGTTGTAGTATTAATTAACGATTGGTATAAACAGCAGCAATCGCTGCAACAATCGGTTGTTCTGTTGAGGTAAGTTGAATTAATTTTAGTTTTTCTATCGATTTGATGTTGATTGCCAGATTTGGTAGCGTATTGACTCGCTGATGAAGTTTCGTTCTTCTGATTTGCTGTAAGCGCATATTAATTTGGTCGTTAATTCTTTTGATTGTGGTATTGACCTACTGTTATGGTTTTCAGCATTTGAAACCCTAGAGAACATCGCGCCGCATATCATGTTGCACCATAACCTTGGCCGCCCCTTCTTTGTTTATCAAAAAACTAATCGTCGTCTCTCAACGCTAAACTATTCAACAATTATGGTATCGATTTCGACTAATTTTTCATTTGAGACTGAAACGATTTTGGTTTTAATTTTGATTCATTGATCTTCATTTTGTTCAATTTGTTTCATCATGATGTATTATAGAGTTATTTTTTTCCGATGTTTCGTCCAGTTTCAAAGTGTAATGGTTTCTCATTTTTTTTAATTTTTTTTTTTGCCTTGAAGGTGATTTTGAAGATGCAACAATGGTTGTTATGATCATCACTGAATCAACTTACTTTCTATTATTTCCACCACTGTGGATTCTTGCTGAATAAATATGTTAAAAGCGTAAGCAATAATTCTTATTTGAATTATGGTTGTTTTCATATTTCAAGTTTTTGTTCAGATTTATCTATATAAATTCTACAGAAAAAGCCTAAAGAATTCTAATAATAGTTTAATTGTCTATAACTATAAGAAAGACTATTATAATACCGAATTTTAAGAAAGAGAAACACATTTTACTATAGTTATCATCAGGTTGGTCATCTTATTTTATTCCTCATATATGTTGTGACATATAGTTTATAAATATATATGTGTGCAGGATGTTGATGAAAGATTCACTGATGTTGCACTTGCATGGTTAGTTGCTCTTGGTTCATCCTTTAAACTTGCCACTACACTTTATCATGAGTATAGGATTGATATATTCTGAAAGTGAGGTAAGCCTTTAACTTCCCTTTGCTAAGCATAGTCCTAACATATTTTATATGATAATTTTGGTAAATATGATGTACTTTAGAGGTCTAAAATGGTACGGGTCAATATGGGTTGGATTACAACAAACACTTTTTCTTTTTCTTTTGTCTAATTCTTATTAAAGATTTTATAAATATATAGCGTCTTACAAGTACACTTTAAGTGACATTGGGTAAGGAGATGTATAATAGTCCTAACATATTTTATATGATAATTTTGGTAAATATGATGTATTTTAGAGGTCTAAAATGGTACGCGTCAATATGGGTTGGATTACAACAAACACTTATTTTTCTTTTTCTTTTGTCTAATTCTTATTAAAGATTTTATAAATATATAGTGTGTTACAAGTGCACTTTAAGTGACTTTGGGCAAGGAGATGTATAATAGTAAATTGATATATTATATTGATGAAAACCACATTTTGTTAGGGATGAATTAGGGATTGAAATGAAGCTGCTCGAACAACTTGATAAGAATAAGATAAAGACTTAATAAATGTTTGGTGTATGTATTGGAGTTACACACATTTCAAGTGAAAACAGTGATGTTCAATCAAATAGTTAAGCTGAACAAAAAATGTTATACTCAGTTGATGAAAGTTGCTTTCGTTGTCATGTATAAGGATAGAAGCTTGGAATTTAAGCTTCCAAAGTTTTATGTACAACTGTTAAATGGTCTGGAGTAAGATTCTTGGTTGACACGTCACTATTCTTTCACAAAATGTCAAGGTAGTTTCTGATGTTGCAGTTAAAATAACAGTACTTTTGAAATGATATGTTGGCCTAACACCACCGGAACTTAAACATTTGAGAGCCTTATAAGTAGAAAAAGGTAATTTTGTTCAACCCACCAGACTCATTTTGTGTTGTATGGAAATTACATTTTTCTTCTTATGAATTTTGAAGTTTTTTGACTAACTAATACATCTGCTTGACCAGGTATATATTATGTGTCATTTGGTTAGGTTTCAATTTTCAGGTTCTTCGGATTATTTGGTTGTGGAACACCTATATGAAGGTATAAATTCATTTCAGTTTAAAAAAAATAATCATTTTTTTAAGTTTACTTCATTAGAGATTTAATATATTTAGGTTGCACATGTAAAACATTTGTGATTTTTTGCACTATGTTTTTTGATCATCTGTAATGTTAATGTTATTTTCAGATTTTTTAGAAAAATCCAACAACTATCAAGAACTTTGGCATTTGGTTGAGGTACCAGTCGAGGACCGGATACCATAACATGTACAAGGAGTACAGGGACACGACCCTAAACGGTTCTATCGAACAGATGTACACTGAGATGGCTTCCCGACACAGGGTTCGCCACCACTGCATCGAGGTCATCAAAACCGGTACTATCCCTGCTAAGCTCTGCAGGAGGGAGTCCACTAAGAAGTTTCACAACTCAAAGATCAAGTTACCGTTGGTGTTCAAGAAGGTTAGACCTCCAACTAGAAAGCTCAAGACCACATACAAGGCTTCAAGGCCTGATTTGTTTGTTTGAGGGACTTTTATCTATGTTTGTTGCTGTCACAAGCGTGCAAGTTACTGGAAATTTTGATTTGATTGGTGATCATCCCACTAATAGAAAACACTTCTTCTATCATTGAACTGAAAGAGATGCTGACCAATGCAGTTACGGTATGTTTATGTCATTTTTTCTCATGGCACAAGCAAAACAGATTCTTATTGTTCTTTTCTTTTAATTACAGGGGAAAAACTTTGCGATTAACGGGACAATCACACAGGCGTACATCGACAAAAACTTGTATTACACTATATGCCTGCAATGTCACAAAAAAAGCTATCTCGCCTACGACAACTGGTTCGGTCCTGTTCACGGAGGATATGGTCTGAGTGGTGAAGGTGTTGTTGGCTAGCTACGGAACATGGGATGTGGAAATTCAACAGGTATCTTTTTTTTCATATTATATTAGTAGTTTGTTGACCTCTTTCCAACTTGGTTTTGCATATTTTGTATCAGAGACTCTTTTGCAGTAGTGGTAATTCAATGCTACAGCTTATTATATTTACAAAAGTTGTGATGGTACTAAGTTCGAAAGTTATCAAAGAAGCTAGATTTGGGGTTATTATGGAAGTTAAACAACCTGCACTTGATGAGGTACTATTATTTAAGTTAATTATTCATTTTTCCATATTACATGTTAATGCTCTTCGTAGGTATTTATGTAGTTGTTCTTTCTTTGTCCTGGCTCCAGCAAATTCAGTCTGCGCCTACAAATTACCGAACGTCTCGCATACGAGGTATCATCCCTGGTGTCATTCTCCGGTACATTGAATCAGAACTTCAGGTAACGCGTACCTTTGTATTCTCTAACCAAGTCAATTCGCATTAATTGTTGATTTGGTGCATATTTAGAGGGCCATTTGCTGGAATTATAAAGTTGTCGAAGACATTGGTAGGACCAACATGCTCTTCGTCATAGGTCGCCTTCACCATCAGCCCCTTTCCCATAGTGGCTTTGCATGTTTTCCGGTATGATGTTCTTTGAGATACGTAACTGTGGCGCTCAAGTAAATGTTTGGTTTTCTTTTTTGATTTTGTCAAGGAGCGAAACAAGCATTGATATATGTTTAGAAAGATAGACAAGTGTTTCTTCATAACCTATAGTCCTATACCTGTTTGTAGGAAGTTTGTAATATGAAACAACGATAGTTGAGTCCAACACTTATGTCAATCATTTAAATTTATAGCTGAAAATTGAGTCCTACACGTATGTAGTTATTTCAATTTATAGCTGAAAATGTTACAAGTCAAAATGCGACTTTATTTTTTTTCCCTTCTATATGGGAAAATGACCAACCATCTATTGAAAAGAATTTGATTATAAGTTAGTGTTTGCAATAACTGTATCCTTTCCTCTTTTTTAAATCAGGAAACATTACGGTGGTGGCTCTTGGTAGCGGCACCGTCATTTCTTTTTCTCTCACTTCAAGCTTCACTTATTCTTACTCTCAATACAGTTGTGGTTCCGGTATGTCGTTTATTTTCCTTTTCTCAATTTTGTGTTTTTATATCTAATCTGGTTGTCAAGTTACAGACCCAAAATTTTGACTTGCCACCCCTAAATTTTGGTTATGTCTGACCGAGGCTACTGAAGGTAATTAAATTTTCGTCATAAATTATGATACGTGCGTGTTTTTAGATGTATATAAATGTGTAATCTTTGCTTTGATGTCGCCGGTGGCCGTCTCCGACCACTTAAGGTGGCATGTGAGGCTTCTGATTTCACCAATTGCTCTTTGACCCGTTAAGTTAAGCGCGATGACGATGTTTACTCATTAGAGCGATTATTCTTTAAATTGATATTATGCTTTCTATTAAAGAGAGTCTGGATATGTGGTTATGCGGTTATGCGATGTAGTGTATTGTTAACCGTGAGTTGACCCGGGTTACGTCCATCGATTGCTGGTAACGCGAGCGAGTCAACTAGGGCAAACGAGTGGTGATTCGACATTAGACAACTGCCTGCAGCGTGACCAGCCGCGGCTTTTGTGTTGATATTTCATTTTTAGTGATGAGTTGGTTGGATTGGAGGGAGTGGCAAAGAGAGGAGTTGCATGGGACGGGTCGGGATGTGGTTGAAGTGTAGTTGTGATGGCAATTGACCGCGGTATAGGTGGCACCTACGTGAAGAAGCAAATAAGTTGGCTCTAGAGGGGTTTTAAGTTGAAGTTAATGGCTATTCGATACAGTTGAATAAAACTCGGTTATGGTATACAATGTTTTGATGTGGGTAGCGGTAAGTACAATGCTATAGTATTTTGTTTAGGTCTTGCCCATTCGGGTAGTGGTGGAAGTAGCTTATTCCATATTTAGTATCATATTGTGAATGTTTTTTAGTCGCATTTTGTGAATGTGTAGGCATTGTTGGTGTGACTATATATCTTCTTGACATGCAGGTTATAGAAGATATGGAGAATTTGAAGCAGGAAGTTGATGAGCATATTCGTGAAGCGTGCAATCATCTTAGGTGAGGAATCGAAATCAGTGGCGGTTTCGTTTATAGAATATAACTGTTGCTGCATGTGTTTCAGGTTTGGTATGAAACTTCATAGGAAACCTGTCATTTGTGAGGGTAGTATTAGAAGCTAGAGTAGCATGTTCCACACAAGAGAGTTGACATTGTTGTGCATCTTTAACATCACTTGTAGATAGCTTTTGATTAGAAGATAATGTCTTTATTAATTGAATTGAAAACTTATGTATAGATTTTGGTTTACTATTTTTTTATATGTTTTACCCCTCAAAATAATTGTACGTTGATGAACCGCGTGTAACGCGGGCAAAGATCTAGTATGTAATATTTGGAAATTTTTAGTAACGTGTTATCTTATAATGAATGCAAAATAAATAAATTTGTTTTTTGAAAATTGATAATGTAACAATTCAGAATAACTAAATTACATTTATTGAATTAAGATGTATGTTCATTTTTAAAGCACATGTCCGAAAAAAAAAATTAATAATAAATAAATAAAAACCATTTGATATCATTCTACTGTATTGGATTTTGTTTCTTTTATAATGTATACGATTAAGGGTGAAAACATATTGTGGACTAATTAATAACTAGGAATGAAAAAGTTTGATTTACAAAGTCTATCATTTCTTTTTAAACTTCCGTTTCTAGTTTATCTTTTCAAGCTTTAGCAAAACTCATTCTAATCTTTTCAAACGAATTCCCGAATAATTTGGTTACGGTTGTTGCTATCGCCCTACATTAATTCTTTTTAAGTATTCGATATCGCTTTGCATTCGGTTCTACAACACACCACCACCATTAAATTACCAATCACCTGCCTTAGTCCGCCGCTGCGCCATCTTCGGGGTATCAACAACACGTTTGAAGCTTTCGATTTGGTTCCGATCCACATTTCATCCACCGCTCTCTCTCCCTGACTCGTTCGGTTTTGTTCGATTTTGAGGTGATAATCTTGCTCCATTTTTGAATATATATATATATATATATATATATATATATATATATATATATATATATCTGTGTGTGTGTGCGTGTGCGTGTGTGTGTGTTTGTGTGCTCGATTGTAACTCTTAAATTCTGGTTTTGTTCCGGCGACTATCAACCTGTTATGTATGGTAATTGTTTGTTAGTTATTTCTAGTCTAGTATATTGGTTCTTGACTACATTGGTTAAAAGAATAGGGTCAAAACCCACTTTCGTTTATCACAGTGAGTTTTAGTTGGAGAAGATGAGCCATGGGTTGGCTCATGTACTTTATTTAATTATCTCTAAATGGATTATGTTAAACAGCACTATGAGTTTAATACAATTTTGAGGCTCATATAAATGCCATGTGATTTGGCTTTAAAATAATATTCATGTAGTTAAATAACAATTGGGTTGGATTGGTAAATAACCATATTTTAGCCGAAGCTTATTTTGAAACATATACGTTGTTTTTTTTCAAACTATTTTTGGCAAATAAAAGGTTAATTCTTATTTATATAACTATTGGTATTTTGGTGTCAACTTAATTAAATCCCTACTGTGGTACCCATTTTAGAAAGAATATGTAATTTATACAACTATAAATTTGTCTAACACATTGACCTAATTAGTCAAGACTCATAAACGTTTTTGTCGCCGGACAATCAACCAGTCATCGAATCATAGAGTGGAATTAATGTAAATAAATTTAATAACGAAATATAGGTTCGCATACTCGTTGAAGACGGTTTATTTTTTTTGCTTTTGTTGTGCTCAACTAAGGTACGGATTCTCTTTCTTGACATCATAGTATTTCTTTTATCATGTCCGTCACTTTGTAGTGCGGATTTTGTCTGTTCGTTCGTTGTCTTAGATTTGTATTATAAGTTTGTCAGATTCGTTGTAGCATGCAATATACCTATTAATTTGTGATCATTGTTGCATGTTCCCGTTAATATTATTTTTGTTATCTTTAAGTTATTTGCATGACCTTATCCTTTGTACTCCATCACCCGAGCAGTTTGTTTTGACTTGTCGTTTGGGCGTCAACGGCATGGCACTGTTCGTGACAGCGCAATATAAATATTCACGGCGTTTCTAGATTGTGTTAGTGTAACACTTGGCCACTAGAGGCGTATGGATCGATCTTAGCTTTGAGTTTGAGTTTGTTTTGTGGAGATTGGAATAATGGGTGTACGCCACACTCACCATCTCATAGGTGCATAGACTAGATATCTGTGTATCAGTTTGTTAGTTTGTTTTGGCTCATGGGTGGTTTCAATTTGACGTGACTTAATTTATTGTTATGTATAGTCACGCAGTTTGATATTCGTATATGTTTTGGATTTTGTTTCGGTATGCTCCATTACGTTTGAAATTCTCCCGAATGGGTGTCGGCTTACTTTATAGATTGTGTTCAACATTTCTTTCGTTATGGGTTTGGGTTCGAGTTTAAAATATAGTTGTTGGGATTTAATATTTCTTTCCTCTCCTTTCGTCCGTTCTTTACATGAACTATTGATTTCTCCGTTACTGGGCAATTTTTGGCTCAGCCGTATTTTTCTTGTTGTGTTGTCTTATGTGTTCGCAGGTAATCTGGGAAATCAGGGATGAGTGAGAGATAAATGAAGTTCAAGACTTTTCATTTCGTTTAAATTCAGTAATAAGTAAATTGAGACTTAGGATTTTGTTCGGTTTGATTTAAGACTCTCGGTTGTCCTTTGGATTCTATTTTCTTTTTAAATGGATAGTGTTCGGTTTTGATATCTGTAATAGTGACATTTCAACCTGTCCGGGTTGGGGTGTGACAGAATATGTTCTCAAGTTTTATATCCAAATCTGAAACAAATAAAAATGTGTTTGTTCAATGGATCCGTTAAAAACATGTTTTAGCAAACGGATAAGATCAGCACTAATCAATCAGTTGATTAACTGAGGTTTAAAGGGTTTTAATCTAGTTAACTGAACATTTAAAATATGTTAATACGGACACACGTCTTATGAACGAACATACAAGGGTAAGTATCCCATACCAGCGCAAAAACGTCGAGTGCAAGAAATAAGCAACTTATTACCACCCAAATACACCATTAACTGTCAATCAAACCATTGCAATCGTTCAATTTTGCTTGAACCACTAACCAAGTCGTCAATGTTTGTCCAAAACATAAAACGTCAGTGGTATCCATTTTGTCATCTAAACCGTTATGTTGTTGGTTAATCATATATTTAAGCATTTTATGTTGTTAGGTATTAATTAGTGTTGAAAAGTCTAAGTTCTCTCACTCGTTATCCAATTTTATTACTTTTGTTTTCATCATGTTGCATAAGTATTTTGTACAGGGTATCGTTTCAGGCTATCACCGAATAAGAATTGGGCAAGATAAAAGGATTGGCAGCCAATGGGCTTATGGATGGAATATGGAGGTCGTAGCTGGGCTTGGTATACGGGTCGCAGAGGTGTCCTGTCAATCATATTGGAGCATTCTATACGGGTCGTAGAGGTCCATATGGGTCGTAGGGATGCTTATACGGCCGTAAGGGTCCCTACGACCCGTAGAGACCTGTGTAAATAAGTTCTCTCCAGGTGCAAATAAGAGGAGCCTTCTTAAAATGAATCGGAAGAGAAGATTCAATCATTGTTTAAGTTGCTTGCATGGGAGTTATAATGTGTAAATAAATTAGATGAGTACTCGTGTTTGGACGAGTACCACTAGCCTTCCGTAAGGTCTAACGAAACTTTGAAGGAAAAATCAGAAGTTAAGGGTGTGGAAGAAGGGAAGAAAAGGGTGCTTATGAGAGGGAAGACAAGACCCATATGTTTAACGCCTGTTGCAGAAGAAGGCGAGAAGGGTTGGGCGGCTTAGGAGGCACCGGGCAGAGGGACGGGTGGAAAGGTAAGGGCAACCCAACGTTATGGACAATGTTATATATAGTTTTTTGACGCACTGGCTATTGTAAAATACAATTTGTCTAGGAACATCAAATAGAAACCATTATTTTGGCATTTAATGAATGCCATAATCACGAACTCTCTGACCCGGCCTCGGTAAAAAAAGAAACAAAGAAAAACAGTTTAACCCAAACCTGACCCACCGGCTCGTTGCTAGATTATAATTTTTTTAATGAAAAAAACAGTTTTATATAAACGGTGTGGCCCAAATGCATGTGGTCATGGTAATTAATTAGTATGATATTTTTGAAATAACACTCCACGTTAAGCTATGTCCAAAGACGTTTACCCTAATAATAGTTGACATATAAATAACCACCATAATCACCTTCAACCTAGGTTATCATCAACCTCACAGCTCATAAAAGATACCCACATTACGTAACACCTACATAGGTGCTGTTTGTTTTTTCTGCATGAAAAGGTCTGCAGTCTGCGGATCACATCTGCAGACATCTGTATAAGAAGAGGTGGACCAAAGGTCTGCAGTCTGCAAGAAGAAGATTGTTTGTTTATTAATGTCTGCAGGCTGCTGAAATAAACTGAAATTTAAATAAACTGATTATTTTACATCAGTCTCGTGGTAGACGGTGGTGGTGGTGGACGGTGGTGGTGGACCATGGTGGTGGTGGTGGTGGACGGTGGTGGTGGTGGTGGTGGGTGGTGGTGGACAGTGGTGGTGGTGGTGGACCGTGGTAGGTGGTGGTGGACCGTGGTGGTGGTAGACGATGGTGGTGGTGGTGTTGGGTGGTAGTGGTGGTGGTGGACGGTGGTGGGTGGTAGTGGTGGTGGTGGACGGTGGTGGTGGAGGTGGACCGTGGTGGTGGTGGTGGACCGTGGTGATGGTAGACGGTGGTGGTGGACGGTGGTGGTGATGGTGGTGGACGGTGGTGGTGGTGGTAGAGGATGGTGGTGGTGGGTGGTGGTGGTGGACGGTGGTGGTGGTGGGTGGTGGTGATGGTGGACGGTGGTGGTGGACGGTGGTGGTGGTGGTGGACTGTGGTGGTGGTGGGTGGTGGTGGTGGTGGTGGTGGACCGTGGTGGTGGTGGTGGACGGTGGTAGGTGGTGGTGGTGGACCGTGGTTGGTGGTGGTGGTGGACCGTGGTGGTGGTGGTGGCGGACGGTGGTGGTGGTGGTGGACGGTGGTAGGTGGTGGTGGTGGACGGTGGTAGGTGGTGGTGGTGGATCGTCGTGGTGGTGGTGGTGGTGGGTGAGGAGAAGAGAAGTGGAGAAGACCTTAGAAGACTTTACTGCACCAAGAAGAGGTCAGGAAGACCTTTTTGAGTGAAAGGTCTTCCAAAAAACAAACAATCTGCAGACCCCAAACGTCTGCACGCGTCTGCGTGGTGCAGACAAAAGAGGTTAGAAGTGCTTCTGAGAAAAAACAAACAACACCATAGTCTAGTTCTATGGTTTGGGAATTCATTCATTTGCAAATTGTATAAATATCCAATCTTTAATTCCTATAGAAAATATGGCAACATATCAACACTAATCAATCAGTTGATGAACTAAGGTTGAAAGGGTTTTGATCTAGTTAACTGAACATTTATACAATATGTTAGTGTATCCCATACCAGCGCAAACACGTCGAGTGCAAGAAATATTAAGCAACTGATTACCATCAAAATTCACCATTAACTGTCAAAACAAAGAGCTAACGTAAACATGAAAACCGAATAGATAACATAACTTATTTAACAGGCAGAAAAAAATTCCTCGCACAGTGTCAAAATCGATAACAAAACCAGTCGAAAATAGATTACACCCTCAAAGCAGAGTAGTAAAGGGTGGTTGTAACATAATGTTGAAATCACTCATTCATAGATCCATGGGTGAAGGCTGCTTGACCAATTGGCAACACCCTCAGGGAACCACAGACCAATCTCCTTCTTTGCGCTCTCGACAGCATCACTTCCGTGAATCACATTTCTGGACATCAAAACACCCGTTAAACAAATCGAATTGAACGCAATGGTTAACCTTTTGACTTGTAGAAACAAAACCAGTAAGTAATTTTAGCTATTGATTGTACCTGCCAATGTCGATGGCAAAGTCACCACGGATGGTGCCAGGAGCAGAGTCAGCAGGGTTTGTAGCACCGATGATCTTGCGTCCTGTGGTGACCACATTCTTGCCCTCCCAAACCATGGCAACAACAGGGCCAGAGACGATGTACTCAACTAGCCCGTTGAAGAAAGGCTTTGAGGACAAATCAGCATAATGCTTCTCAGCGAAAGCTCTGTCAACGGTCAAAAGCTTCAATCCTAAAATCACAAAAGGAATATCAAGCGTCAAAATTTTTAGTAATTCATTAAAGAGCAACCAATGAATGTTGCAGCCTTTGGCGTGTATATTGAGTTTCAATTTCTGTTCGATTATGAGGCCAAAAAAAGGTCAGGTAAGAGTAAGACTAACTTGTACATATAAACAAAAAAGATTATAACTTCATGTAATAAGATAAACTTCTATATGTATGTTATGTATAACTATACAAGTTAACATTTTCAAATGCTTATAAACCAATTTTGGTCATCCGTAAACATATATAGTTTAGCTCAAGCCCAAACTTCATACATCGAGTTTCATCAGCCTCATGAGCCTTGTTTATGTAAGCAATACAACATTTATAATATATAACAAAATATTTAACTATAAATATACATTAGTATGTATATAATAAATAGAAACATTAAAAAAAATAATAAGTATTAATATATAATACAATAATCAGAACTACAATAAAAATTAGTTAAGACGAGGCCGAGCTAGTAGAACTCAAGCTTTAGACACAGAGCTCAAAACGAGGCAGCGCTTAACCTCTCGTAACTTAAAGTAGTAGAGCCGAGCTATGCTCGTTGACACATCCTTTAAATACTTATTTTCCAATTTAAATTTAATCAAGTAAAGATTAATCAAAAGCTAATACACATGTGATCAATAATACAATCACACCCTATAGTCATCATTTAGAGGACCCATTAGTTCCTAAACCAACAATGTAATCAAATAAAAACTGTACCTTTCAAAGAGAAACCTTTCTTCTCAAATCTACCAATGATTTCACCAACCTAAACAAATATCAAACATAATCACAACCCTATTAAAGCATCATTTTAGCAAATCTTGACCAGTTATTAATCAAAAACTTGTACATCACGCAGTGAAACTTGTACATCAACATATTCTTCCAAATCAGGCATATACACACATGCAAAGTCCAAGATTCACTTTATTCTAAAATCAATAATTTTTTTTTTAAAACCCTTTTTCTGATCATTAAAAAACCCAAATTTATCAGAATCCAGAAAAAAAAGAAACAGAATTGAAAAATCAAAATTTATAAAAGATTCAAAATTTACCAAAATCCCAATAGGTTTTTGGTGTTTTCAATCAGAAACTATAAACAAATTGATAATTTATCAAAATCTCAATTGGATTTTTATGTTTTGGAGCAGAAAATGTAAAAATATTAAAAATTTAACAAAACCCCAATTGGATTTTTGTGTGTTTCAATCAGAAACAAAAAAAAGATTCAAACTGTATAAAATCACAATTGGGTTTTTGTGTTTTTTCATCAGAAACTATTAAAAGATTGAAAATTTATCAAAATCTAAATTGAATTTTTATGTTTTTGAGCAGAAAATATAAAAATACAAAAAAATTAAGAAAACCCCAATTGGATTTTTGTGTTTTCAATCAGAAAATTAAAAAAAAAAAAAAAAAAGATTCAAACTTTAAAAAATCCCAATTGGGTTTTTGCGTTTTTTTTATCATAAACTATTAAAAGATTGAAAATTTAACAAAATCCCAATTGGGTTTTGTGTTTTTTTTTTATTAGAAACTACAAAAAGATTAAAAATTTAACAAAAATCCTAACTGGGTTTTTGTGTTTTTGATTAGAAACTTACAAGGCCTCTTTGAACGCCATCAGGCTTGATCATGATAAAGGTCTGCTCCATCTTTGAGTTAGTTTTTTTTGGGTATTTTGCAGATCAGATCGAAGATTATATTGTACGGTGGTGACTAGAAAAAAGATGATTTATATATATATACGAGTGGTCTAGAATGAGTCCAGTTAAACCCTAACCCTAAAATAGGAGTATTTTTTTCCCTCTCCTTTAACTATTTTCACCGAACCTTCCTAATTAAACCCCTGCTTTTTTTTTTTTTAACGGCCAACTAAATAATCGCCGGGTACTTTCGTACGCGGCCCTCAATGACAAAAGGAAGCCCACAGACTCGGAGCCGAATTCACGAGCCTCGCGGCGGCCCAACCCGCACGCACGAGAGCCCCTAGCCCACCCGTGTGCCAGTTCCAGGGAAAACTCGGCCCGCATACCCGCCCGAAGGCACGACGGTAGCAAACCAGTAAAACCTGGCTGGCTCAGGAGTCGAACCCATGACCACAAGGGTCAAGTGTCTCTCCCTCATCACCTGATACCACTCCACCACAAGGGTGGGTGGTTAAACCCCTACTTCTAATTTAACCCCCAAATCAAAGTGTTTCGCTTTGGCCAAAGCGAGGCGTCTGGGTTAATTTTTTTTAGAGAATCTCAGGCTTTACGTCTAATCACACTACAAAGCGCCTCGTTTTCGCCAAACCAAAACCCTCACAACACAAATCCCAACACCCCCCCCCCCCCACCAGATGTCCAGGTTCATCCCCCTGACCCAAAGCGTCTTGCTTTGGTCAAAGCGAGGCGCTTAGGGTCTACTTTTCCAAACTCTCATGCAACCTCGGACAGACATGGTACTTGATGTGACCAAAGCGCATCGCTTTGGTCAAAGCGAGACACTTTGTTAGGAGTCAAAATAGAAGCCAGGGGTGGGAATAGACAGACCCTTTTCACCCTCGTGCATTACGAGTGAAATCAGTATTTAGAAGTGTGTTAGTTTGTTGTTACAAAATGAAGTGAAATCAAATAAGGGTCGACAGGACCCATTTGGCCATTTGCCGAATAAAAGTTGAGTGTTTTTTTTTATTACAAAACATATTAGTTGGACTCTTTAGTAGTATTTTTTAGAAAAGAAAACCTTATGATGACCATGGTTAATAAAATAAGTTTTAGCTACTGGTTTAAATATGTGAGTGGTCTTATAACTCTAGTTTTATACTTGATTGTAAAACTATATATTATACAACTACTTGGGTTCCGCTACTAGCTTAGGTTTTAAAATTATAAAAACCAGCTAACTAAAATTTGCAACTGCTCAAATATGAAATAGTATGATGGAACTTGTAGTATCACGCTGACCCCAAGGGTGTGATGATGGAAGGTGTTGCCACATCCACGCGATTTGGTTCAATCCTTCTAAGAGAGTGCTCCACTACTCATGTTCTCATTTAATCGAAAAACAAGAAATAAATTTATAGATTTAAAAATAATAATAAACTAATTATTACAAAATGCTCCACACCCGCATGACCAATAGACACCTCCATCCATGTGTGCGGTTTCCCCGTGCTTGTTTGGCGCTTAGTTATCGTCTACAACAATTTTCAGTTTTTATTTACATTCACATAACTAGGGATGAGCATATTGTCCCGAATACCTATCCCGAACCGATCCCGTACCAAACCGATACTGTACCGAGGGTGTTCGGTATCGGTATTGGTACCCACATTTATAGTTTTTCGGTTTCGGTACGGTATCGGTATTTTACCTTAAAATACCGATACCATACTGATACCGTACCGTATATTTTCGGTATTGGTATTAGGTTTTGGGAGTCTTCGATATCGGTATCATCAAAATCGGCATCGGTACCATACCAATCCTGTCCCGAGTTCATCCTTACACATAACCACTATAGATGATCTATGCATAAGGTTTGAGTCTTACCTCCTATTCCAAAATTGTAACTAAAACAAACATTAGGGCCCTTTAAACATTTACTCAATTCCAATGTTCAAACCAACACATTTGCCCCATCATTTCTAGTCCCATGTCTACACCACCACCAAGATAACCTTTGTGTGTTCTCCCCCATCTTCTTAAACCACTTCCCAAACCCCTAACACAATAACAACTCCAATTAAAAAAAAAAATGTTACTCCACTCAACAATATCCTCATCCCCACCATACCCACAACCCATTCCCTCATCTTTCAACCCAAACCCCATCAAGTTCATAACTTTCTCATCTGGGTATCAAAAAAGATCCAAACTTTACCCATTAACCATAACAAACTGTTCATCTTCTGTTTCACAGACCTACTCTTATGGGACAGTGGACTATGAACAGAAGAAGCCTGCTGGAACAAAGGTTGCTTGGAAGACAATTTACAAGAGGATTTCAATGATGGGTAACCGTGAAAAGGGGTCTAGTGGGGTGTTGAATCAGTGGGAGAATGAAGGGAATGTTGTTACAAAGTGGGAGCTTTGTAGACTTGTTAAAGAGTTGAGGAAGTATGGTCGGTATAATCTTGCTCTTGAGGTATGTGTAGATTGTTTTTCTTGAATTATTATTATTATTTTATTTTATTTTTTATTATTATTATTTTGAAATTGAGGATTGGTTTGGTGAGTTTTAGTAATTTGGAAGGTTGGATTGGAAGGAATTTGGTTGTTTGAATTTTGTAGTTCAAATGAGTTGGTTTTTGTTTGTGAAATTGATGGATATTGTTGCACATTATGTTACAATTTGAGGACTATATTATAGGATATGAAGTTTTTTTAGAATTGTGGCTTTTTAAAGCTGCAAAAGATAAGGGTTTGCTTCAGTTTTGATGAACCGCAGATTTCGACTTCTTTTGTCCCCAAATGTCCATGTTTGCTTCAGTATTGTTGCCCTCCATGTTACAGTTTGAGAATGATGTCGTAGGATGGGACGTTTTTTGAAGGATTTGGATATTGCCCCCCCCCCCCCCCCCCCTCACACACACACACACATATAATTGCACAGCCCTGCCCCTATACGTCAAGTATAAGGCTATATGTGGCGTATAGGGGGGTCTATTGATGGAAAAGTTTTGTTAGACTTATACGCCGCGTGTAGACCTATACGCGGCGTATAGGTTTCTGACATGTCGCCATTAATGACGGGTGAAAGTTTGTGCAACCCCTATATGCGGCCATAGCACTATACGCAGCGTATAGGGGGTGTGAAATAATTTGGAGGGTGTGTAACTACCAACACCCTTTTTCAAATGATTGCTTTTTAAAGTTACAAAAGGTAAGTGTTTGCTTCAGTTTTGATGAACCTCAGAGAATAATAGTTGACTTTGAAATATTCCATATGAAATGTTGGATTAACCTTTGAAAATGAAAAAAAAAAAATTGATTTCAAAATATTTGAAAAGGGTTAGCCGGGCACAGCTTGTTGCCCGTTTGCCTTCTGTTTCGATGTAATTTCCCTTTAAAAGACGTCTTTAATATAAATATGGGAAACCAACCAAAGCAAAAATAGGGAGTGTTGTATCAATTCGCAGTCCTGGTGGATTTATGTTGGACGATTAGCATTTGAACTATGTCATATTGTAACCTTAGATCTCGTTCTCAACGAAATACGCTAAATGAGTATTTCAATGTTTTTATTCCAAATTATTCAACATTCATGTACATAAATGGAACTGCATTGTGATTCTTGCAGGTTTACGATTGGATGAATAAAAAACCCGAAAGATTTATCTTGGCCCCAAGTGATGCCGCAATTCAGTTAGATCTAATATCCAAAATAGACGGCGTTTCAGGTGCCGAAGATTACTTTAACAATCTACAGGATGATCTAATAGACAAACGTGTATACGGGGCCCTATTGAACGCATACGTACACGCTAGAAAGAAAGAAAAGGCCGAGTCTTTGCTAGTCAAAATGAAAGAAAAAGACTACGCTAACCATGCACTTCCGTATAACGTGATGATGACTCTCTATATGAACCTTAAAGATAATGAAAACGTTGAGGCATGTGTTTCCGAAATGATGCAAAACGACATAGAGTTAGATTTATATACTTACAGTATCTGGATTACGTCTCGTGGGTTTCAAGGATCTATTGAAAAGGTGGAACAAGTGTTTGAAAAAATGAAACTTGATTTGTCGGTTAAGCCGAACTGGACTACTTATAGTACTTTATCTACGGTTTATATTAAGCTTGGGGATCTTGGAAAAGCGGAAGATTGTCTTAAAAAGATCGAAAGCATGATTACTGGTCGTTATCGGATTCCTTATCATTATCTTTTAAGTCATTATGGTAGCATAGGGAGGAAAGAAGAAGTTCAACGGATTTGGGACGCGTATAAAACGGTTTTCCAGTATATACCAAACATGGGTTATCATGCAGTGATCTCGTCGTTTGTTAGAATGGATGAGATCGAAGAAGCGGAGAATCTTTACGATGAATGGCTTTCGGTCAAGACAACTTATGACGCTAGAATTGGAAATCGTTTATTGGGTTGGTACGTTAGAAAAGGGCATTCAGAAAAGGCCGAATATTTTTTTAACGAAATGTTGGAAACAGGAAAGGCGAACTCAAGTTCATGGGAAATTATCGGCGAAGGTCACGTTAGACAAAAGAGGATTTCCGATGCATTGGCTTGCTTTGAAAAAGCGCTTTCACATGAAGAGTCCCGGTTTTGGAAACCAAAACCGATTAATGTTTCATTGTTTTTCAAGCTTTGTGAGGAAGAAGGTAACGAGAAGGGCAAGGACGCTATGTTTGAAATTTTGAGGGAAGCCGGCGCTCTTGAAGATGAATTGTTCATGTCGAAGTTGAATATTTCCAAAGAGTCAACTTCTAAAGAAAACGAAGATGATGATGAAGACAGTGATACTTTTCTGAACGATCTGCAGGCTACCGAGTAAGAAAGTTCTCCGATTTCACAGAGGTTTTTTGTTCTTTTGTAGTAAGTTTGTATCAAAGTAGGTTTCAAATGCTTTATTTTACAAGAAATGTATCCGAAATTGAAGTTTTCGATTCATGGTGTTCTCTTTGTTATTGATTCTCACTTTCTGCGACTGATACTTGTACGCTGCTGTCGAAAACCACACCCGTCTGCAGCTTTGAGTTGTACCCTGAATGTAGCCCGAGCTTGGTCTCGCGTGTCCGAAGGTTTTTCTTTAGGCATCCTGGTATTCACCATTTAACTATCTGGTTATTTGATTCACATGATGCAATGTATGATCTAATGTGCAGAGTGTTGACTTAGTTATATTTTTGGATATGTTTTGACTTTTGAGGCTGCACTTTTTTGCTTGAATAGTTGTACTCTATATTGTCAAAAGCCCCTCGGGCGCGCGCCTAGGCGCACCTATAGCGCCTGGTGGTGACTTAGGCGCAAATCTGGTTTTTTTTTTTTTGGTGAAAAACGGTGCCTAGGCGCGCGAGCTTAAACTCATCGGACTGATTTTCCGGCCAAATTCAGGCTAAAAGTTGCCTAAACTCTAAAACATCCTAAATGAGCTATGAATAAGTTCTAAACAACCCTAAAGCATCCTAAAGTAGCCCTAAACAAGCCTAAAAGTCTAAAACATTTCTAAAATCCCAAAAAAAAAAATGTAATTTATACTATGTGCCTAATTATAAAAAGCCCTCTTTTTTATGCGCCTTGCGCCTAGGCTCCGGACTCGGCCCATGAGCCTTGAGTACGCCTAGGCACTTTGACAACTATGGTTGTACTGATTACTTGTTAAGTTCTACATCTTTACTAATCCTGTTGGTTATTCTTGTTTGTATAAACATTTTTTTGCATGTTTAGTTGGTGGTAATTGTTATTTGATTATGTAGCTCCATCGCGTTTAACGACTATCACCATCACCTAGGGGTGTTCATCGGTTTGAAAATACACATTTTTTTACACACATTTACCAGTCGACCGACGGCGAAAGGCCTTGGGTAAATACACAAATAAACTGGCACTGAGCAGTACTTCACAAAATTGTTTTAGATTCCATTACTCTTCAAAGGTTGTAGTTCTAAACACATTATGTATGATTTTTTTTGGTTTCTTGTTTCTAGCAATAGAATTCGTGATGAAAAATCGCAACATGTCTTAAATCGTTTTATATCTTGCAATTGGATATGGGTTATGTGGGTTAAGCTAAGCGTGTCCTGATTTAAGTTAAGTTTGTTGACACGTTTTATTAGATGTAACACGTTCAAGACAAATGATTCCAACTCGTTAAGTGAACAATAACTTGAATTTTCCACCATTGAATAATTCGTGTTTCAAAGGGAATAGAAACTTGGGGTGTATCAAAGTAGATAACAATACATACCTATAGGCTAAGCACTTCCTCTTTTATATGTATTTTCATATTTTATTTAACCGGAGGTTAAGTAATCTTTCTACATATATATGTCTCATCTTATCTTTATCTTGATCACAAAAGGGTTTAGTTACTTTTGCATGTAATTTGAACTCTTTTTCGTTCAGTTTGTGAAAAATTCAGATATGATTTCGAAAAGAATAATTCAAAATCAAAATCTATCCAATATTAAACCAGCCAGTGGCGAAGCTTGAAGATTACATCGGCGGGGTCGGACTCAATTTTTTTCCGCTTGGTAGGGGCCGGAAGATCAAATCGGCGGGGGCCAGAGTCAACCCGGACTCAATTTAAATACGAAAATCGCAAATTTCTACCACTGCGCCAAAAATGAGCCAAGCCAAAACCAACTTCAGCTCGACCTCGGGTTTGAAGTTAAACGAGTCATTTGTTATATCTGCTTGATGAAATCTTTTTACATGATTACATACTTGTAACTAATGTACCATATTGTTGTATGTTTAGTTGTTTACTAGTGACATTTTAGTAATTAACGCAAAAACATTGTCATTAATATTGTATTCACTTATGTATATATGTGGAACCGAGTGCTTCCCTCTAACCTTATCCATATTAAGTAATCGGCTTAAAGTGTGTTAATTGTTAAACCATCTAAACTACCAATGTCAAGGTAAGAGTGGTAGTAGCAAGGACTCTTTCTAACTTTAACTACTAAATATACATACAAGTAATGTGAGTAAAATATTAGAACAATTTTAGCAAAATCAATTCTAATAGCCAGAGTTTTGCAAGATGTATTCGACTTTAGCCCCCACCCTTGTGGTGAAGTGGCATGAAAAATGATGGGTAGAGCTTAGCTTTCTTGAAGTATCAGGTTCGATCCATGATCTCACCGGGTATTACTGATTTTTCACTGTCGTGCCTTCGGATGGGTAGGGGGGGGGGGTCAGATTTTCCCAGAAACTGGTGGCTTGGTGGGTTCTGGCTACCCAGCGCTACCTGTGAGCGGGCACCTAAGACGTGTCTTCACCGGGGGCTTATGGGGTGCCTTTGTAACCAATTGGTGGGTATCCCGGGTAGTCGGAACATCGTTTGTTGACCGTTAAAAAATGTATTCGACTTTAAAGTGGGTAAAAAGGTGTGGCATTTTCTATATATAACTTCATATACAAAGTAATGGTCATCTCTTTAATTTCATGTACAAATATAACAGTTTTTTGGTGTTTAAATCCCATGTCACTATTCAATTGGTCTAGTATCACAAATATACAAGAAAAATAAAACAAATGAAAAAACGTTAAAGAGTCGCCTTTATGACAATAGACACACACTACAAGTGCTCAACTCAAGTTTTTACACCTCGTGTGATAAGATAAACAGATTGGACATGTTACGTAATAGGTTAAAACTGGTTTGGGTGGGAACACGCCTTTTTTCTAGTACTAGTAGGAAAGCCCGCGCGTTGCTGCGGGTGTGTAATTTGTAATTTTGCGCTCGTTTCATAAGTGAGTTTACAAATTAAGTTGGTTATATATGTGTTATATATATTGAAGATTCTTAGTTGAGTTTCAGCAAATGAATTTTTCACAAAAGTCAAGAATATATAATAAATAGTTGTTTTAACGGCGCATTGAGGCGGAGGCACAATGTTTACTAAATTTGTTACGACAATAATCAAACGTTAATTGTATAAAAAATGAAGCATAAGTTGGCTATAAATCAGCTTGTCGCATAACAAAAATCTCTTGTTGGACATATCAGAGGGTTGCACCGGTACATCTGATTCCTGTAAATCAAATTTGTAAGAATTAAATTTAAGTAGCAAACCCCCACTTTCTATTGCTATTTAGAACTGGTATAACATAATCAAATGCAATAAAGAATTTATAGTGGTAACATGTTAATTCTCAAACCATGTTTTTTATAGTTAATGTATTACATCTATTGGATTTTGAGTTGTTTTGTATTATTCCATTGCCCTTTATACATATAGATAATAAAATAAAGAAAAAATATAACAACAATAATTGATTAAAAGACTGAAACTTGTGTGGAAAATACAAATTGCAAATTTCATATGTGATAAATAAATATACTATAAACAAATAAAAGTATTAACAACAGGATGGTAATTTGGTAGGGATTAATGATTATGTTATTGTTAAATTATTAAATGAGTATGTTACAGCTCCGGAGGCATGTCAATGTGAAAACATCTTAGACATCGAAAAAGAAACAGAATCACATAAAGCATACCTGTGCGCTTCTGGATTGTTGGCTGCAAAACATGTAACAGTTGAAGATGGTAAATTGTTTATGATATCCCTGCGGCACAAGTATATAATAATAATCACCACTAAATAGATTGACAACAATTATATTGACAACCAATTGATAAACAATATATATGTATATATGTATGCAAAAAGAGTGTAGGTAACCTGAAAGTAGCAAATGTAGTCTACATAATTAACATTGGTGAGTATATAAAGGTAGGGGGTTGAAAATGATTTGAAGATGGAAGGGATTTGTAACTAATGAAGCATTGAATAGGGTGTTTCAAGAACCATGGTTACAATGCTTATAAACAATCTTTAAAGGGGATATTAATTCCTAATTTCATAACCAATGGGAGAATTGAAATGCGAGTTAATGAGTCCAGGTAAGGGATTTGTATCTAATCAAGCATGGGATAGGGTGTTTCAACAACGATGGTTACAATATTCCTAAGTTCATAAACAATGGGAGAATTGAAATGCGAGTTAATGAGACCAGGTAAGGGATTTGTATCTAATCAAGAATGGGATAGGGTGTTTCAACAACGATGGTTACAATGGCTATAAAAAAACTTTAAAGGGGATATTAATTCCTAAATTCACAACCAAATTGAGAATTGAAATGGGAGTTAATGATACCAATATTTAGGCATGGAAAAATCTAAGTATTACTATTTGAACCTCAACACCCATTATGGTCTTCATTCATTACAAATGATGTCTTAATGTTCTGTAATGAATGGTTTGTTAATGCTGAAGAGTTACAAAAAATATTGACATCAATCACTTACATTAGGTACTTGTAAAATTATCCTAAAAAGTTGTATCATAGGGGCATAAAGGGAACAAATGGTGTAAAATATGGAGATGATAGTTGCACCCCTTCACATGCCATCTTAAAATTGAGAATAAATTACCTTTTTGTCCGTCGAGTTTCTTTAATATAGTAATAGTAATAATAATAATAATAATAATAATAATAATAATATAGATATAGATATAGAAATATAGATAACCAAAAGTCATGAGTTAACTTTCATTATTGTTACACTTATTAAAATTTAAATAAAAGCTATTTTGTTTAAATGAAATTTAACAAATCTAATTATTAGATTTGAAAGACAATATGATATTATGTAGAAAGGCAATTTTACCTCTTTACCAAGTTAATTAAGTATTGTACCAAAAGCATAAGATATTGTAATTACTTAAATTTTGTAGTCATCCTTCCCAAATGCTTTATAATATAATAATACATACGATATTGTAATTACTTAAATTTTGTAGTCATCCTTTCCAAATGCTTTATAATATAGTATAGATATCGATATTTGCCAAAAAATATAGAATTCATAATGATAGAAAAGTACTAAAGAGTCAAGAATCAAAATTAAGAGAATAAAAACATAAAGAGATAGCACGTATTGAATCTTATAATAAACATGTAGCAAAATGCTTGATACTTATAAAAATTGGTACATAAAACAAAAATCACCTCTGCTTTTGAAAATCTTTATAAGAGTATAAGGAGATGATGAGACCTTTCGCGTTATCCCCGGTGATCTCGAATCCATCTTTTGCCATTTAGAGACAGTGTTAATCCCACCTGTCAATTATCATCAATCACCATAAATCCACAAACTCATTTTTTTTTCCATTAACACAGTTTCATGCTTAAAAAAAACTATTTGACCAACTAAATCAAAATTCCTAAAAAAATACTAATTAACATCACAATGTTTGTGTATCAAGCTTCAATGAACTGCCATAGAGAAAAAAAAACAATAAATAAAATGAAAGATAAGGAAATGAAATAATGTTTGCGTATCAAGCTTTAATGAAATGTCATAGATAAAAGAAAAGAAAATGATAAATAAAATGAAAGATACGGTAAGGAACCTGTGATGATAGAAGGGTTTTGAGGCGAGAAACTAAAGAATTGCGTTTGGTGATTTATGTGGCGATTCTTGTTGTTGTTGACCCCATATAGATAATATATAGATATATAAGAGGAAGAAGTTACTAATGAATTAATCATGATGATGATGAAATGTTGATAATTATGATAGGTTGATGATAAGAGGGGTTGAAAGGTCTCACATTTAAGATGCATCATAGGTTGTATTTTGTATTCTAAATGTTGAACATGAGGGTAGAATTGGGATAAGATTTTAGGATGTGAGGTATTGGATTATGGTAAATTTACTATTCTACCCTTCTAAGTGTCTTAAATGTCCATAAAGTTCCAATTATACCCCCATCATGTAAGCATAATTCAATTGTGCATGTTGCTTGAATAGTTGGATGCTTGACAAAATTACAATCTTGGCCATCACTCCTCGTTAATAAGATAATATAGATTGTTATAAATGGGCTGGTTCAAGTTGGGTTAACCCACAAACACTTGTCTGTCAATTTCTATTTTTTTATAAATAGTTAATGTGTCAATTATTAATACAAAGAGGTTCCTATAATATACTAAGAATAAGTTAAATATAAATATTAGTATGAAAAGATGTAAGAGGTCGTATGTACTAAAAAAAATAGACGAGCAACTTTTTAATCCTACTTTTTATAAATATCTCTACCGCCCACCTACACCGCCCTCACATGCGTGGTTGCAGCATGAGCCAGGCGGAGACGGGAAGGGAGGTGATGGCTTATGATTGGCTGCTTTATAAAAAAAACATTTAAAGCTCGGTGACCGTTTGAAAGTTTTAAAAAAATTAATTTACATATAACCGTTGGTTTCAAAAGGGAAAATAAAAAAATATTATTTATATTAAAACTCAACCATTTTTTACATCTTCACAGCATTCCAACCAATATTATATAAAACCAACCCATTCCAATCCATCTTCACACCATTCTACATCTTCTTATTTCTATATAAACCTCATACTTTTTTATAAAAATGCAACCACACAACCGAGGCTTTATCCCGAACAACCTATGCAACTACTCTGAAAACCCGAATACACCACCGATTCGCCCGATAGCAAACCGTCCACCCCAATTTTAGACACCGTGTCCCGTGAACCGAGCTCTATTATACTAGTGATGTCTCTGGTAGCGGTTCAACCGATAATATCGGCCGTTTTGAACCAGGTAAAAATCATTGATTTGATGACCGACCATATACAATTCTACCCCTTTCTATATGAAGATCCAAAAGCTGGACGTACCTCTTTGGAGAGGTTGAAGACGACTAGCTTGATCAGATCTTTAAGTGTATAACCTGCAAAACTAGACAAACCGTTAGGCTCGTCACAAGGGGGGCAGGGAGGACCTCTCTGTGACCACCCTCCGGCGTGAGGATAAGTATTTGTTTGGAGAAGAAAAGAGAATAGAGAGAGAGAGAGAGAGAGAGAGAGAGAGAGAGGTTCGGAGTGTGTCAGAACGTGTCTTACTCGTACTTTTGAAGGGGTATTTATACTAGTCAGAATTGTTGTACTATCCTTCGGTCAGGTGTACTAACCTTCGGATCTAGTGACCTCCGGTCATTGGTGGTGAGCACGTGTCTTGGTGAACCGCGTCTCATAAATATGATGTCACGTCTTGGGGAGGTTGAAATCTGGACGGGAGGTTTTATACCTCTTCATGTCCCCTCAAGTCTATAAGTTAGTTTATAACTTAGTGGAGTTGATCGTTCCTTTTGGTAATGCTTTCCAGCTGTTGCTACGGACGCGGCACGTGGCATCCTCCCAGGCCATGTATCGTGGCGGTTATTTCTAGACAATCTCTATCGTTAACTCTTTGTTATTTTGGTGAGAGATTGCGACACGTGTCGTCGCTTGGGTTTCCCTTTTCTTTGGTTTATTTAAACCTGACTTTTCACTTTTTTCATTATTACTTTTCCTCTTTACTTTTAATCTTCTCTTATACTACTCCGCTTCCTTTCCTGTTGTCAAGGCCCAGTATACCTTCTTCCTCTCAGGTTCGTTCATCTTCCCCTTTGCTTTTTTACTTTTTTGTTTACTTTTAATGGGGAAAGATAATATGAGTGTCAGTTTCTCTACCTTGACCCAAAAGAAATTGGAGAAGTTTTTAGTTGATAATAGGATTCCCTTAGATCTTTGCTCTGAGATTCCTGCCCCTGACCGAGCCATCTATCCCCACCTTCCCGGCAAGTTCGCGTTCTACACGCGAGTGTGCGACTTCGCCAATTGCAGGGTACCTTTAACGAAATTCTTGTTAAAGGTTCTCCTGTTCCATGGGGTTCACTTTTCTCAAGTGAATCCCTTTGGTTTGGCACGGGTCTGTCACTTCGAGTTGAAGTGCCGGGCTTTGAAGTCAAAGGCTGATTTAGAGGTATTTAGGGCTTTTTTATAAGTTGAATCAAGCCGGAGATTGGTTCACTTTTGAGAAGAGAAGGAAGAAGCCGGAGTGTCACGGGAAGGATACCTCCAGCTTAAAGAACTGGAAGACGCAGTTCTTTTGGTTGGATGACCGGTGCCTTCCCAATGAGATGGTGAATCTATGGCGGACGGAGTTTGAAGCTTCTGAGTGGGAACTTCCAGCTAATTTTGCTTGTGACTCAACTCTTTATAATAAGCTTGTTACTCACAAGTCAATTATTAAGAAATTTCCGGAACATATCCTGGTACTAGCTGGAGTTAGTAGGATTTGGGACGAGCCAGACCGATGGCCTGTTATCCGATATAAGAAAAAGGGTGAGCATTGCTCTTTATACCCGAGCTTCATTTTTAGGGATCTAGTTTTTTAACTCTTTATCTTTTTGCAGAAATGTCGCTGCTTGCAGCACTCAAGTACGATGACTATGATGATGACGACCTTACGTTTACCAGTGAGCCACTCGGGTCCAGCAAACCGATCTTGGAGCATGTGACGAAGATTCAAGCCCCCATTCGTCCGGTGGGGGAAGAGGAGGAGAATGTGGAGAAACCTTCGGGCGAGGGGGAAGTCGTAGGGGAAGCCAGTGGTAAGGATGGAGGTGAAGGTGGCAGTGAGAAGGAGCGGGTGGTCGGTCAGGAAGGGGGCAAAGGTGATGTAACTGTTGGTCAGATTTTCCCCAATCCTGATCCTTTGCAATCCGCGAGTTCCTCAAGTGTTCATGTCTCGGAAGACGATATTGCTGAAAATGCCTCCTTAGACTTAAACGTGGAGGCCCGGAAGAGGAAGGGCGTGCCGTCCAAGGTGAGGAGGAGCCCCAAGAAGGTGAAGTTCGTTCCACCACAAGTTCTTACTATTTCCGAGTCATCCCAAGGTAATATCTTAGACGTATTTGATTTGCACATTTTGGGTGGGAAATCTTCTCGAGATGGTGATCTTGTTTATATGTATGTTCCGGGGGATAAACTAGGTGGTGACGGTGAGAAAGAGGGCGATGATGTTTTTAAGGACATTGCAAACAGTCCGCCCCGAACTTCGGTGGCTCAAGCTTCGGGTGGTTTTTCTTCCTCTTCTCCGGGTAAGTCTACTGGCCGCTTCTCTACCTTTCGTGCTAGTGAGGAGAATGAGTATGGTGCATCCTATTCTCCTTGTTGGTTCGAGACCGAGACATTGATCCTGTTTAATCTTGTAGATCCATTGGATGATGCGATGGAGGTGGATCCTACTACGGCTGAGGATGTGTTTATTCCCGATTGGGACTTGAAGAACGGGTCAAGGGTGGTTGATGCTTTGTCATCAAAGATGATGCTTTTTAACTTGCATACTCCGGCTGATCATGCCCACTACCGGAGCTTAAAGGACAATGATCTGGGCGATGCCCTGGTGATCAATCAAGCTCAGTCTAACTTTTTGGTGTCGGATATGTACAGAAGATGGGTTGATTCGGAGTTTCAGCGTGGTAAGTTGGAGAAGAGGGGGGTGTGCAATCATGGCAATGTGTTAGAGTCCCTGAAGACGAACCAAGATTAACTAAGGTCGGTACAAGCTTCTTTAGTCGTGGCCGGGGAGGAACGAGACGGCTTTCAGAAAGAAGTTGAAGTTTTAAAGGAGAAG
Organism: Ambrosia x helenae; assembly: GCA_030844895.1. Classification (NCBI taxonomy): domain Eukaryota; kingdom Viridiplantae; phylum Streptophyta; class Magnoliopsida; order Asterales; family Asteraceae; genus Ambrosia; species Ambrosia x helenae. The sequence goes on along the minus strand of CM061232.1, from coordinate 22,498,400 downwards.
CTGCGTTCATCTGAGCAAGCTCACGAAGCTTCGAAGAAGAAGTATATCCATTCCATCGAGGAGCTGGAGAAAGTAATGGAGAAGACCCGAGCTGCAGGAGACTTACTTGTGAAAGGTTTATCTTTTTTCTCTTGTTACTTTTTTATCCCTTTATTGATACTTGACAATTTTTTCTTATGTCTTATTTGCAGAGAAGGACGAAGCCTTGGCTCGTGAGAAGGATGCCTTGCGGCTCATGGCAGATTTGAAGGCAGATGTAGAGAAGAGGGATGCCGAGAGACTTGACCTTCTCAAAGAGATCGAAGGATTGTTGAGCTTTAAACAGTTCATCCTGACGGAGGGGGTGGAGCTTGTTTCGGATTATGTACGGAAATGCTCATTGATGAAAGAAGCCGTGGCAGGAGTTAACAATGCTATGAACGGCATTGGTTACAATGCCGGGGTACGTGCCGGTCATGCCGCAGCCCTTAAGGGAGTGGCTATGAATGCCGTCCCCAAACTTGTGCCGAACGCGTAGCAACTGCTGCTGGATGCTGTAAAGACTTATGATGAGATCGTCCTTCCCCCTATTTCCAAGATGCAAGACCTTACTGCCGAACCTTTGGAGTTAGTCATCAAGGCTTTCAAGGATTTGTCTGTAATCGATGACGCGCCTTAGGGGTCGAAGAAATACATGGTCCTCTCCCGTTCCTCCACATAGGTTCGGTGATTTGTAATGTTCTTTTAGTGAAGCTTTTTATCAACAATTTGTATCATCCGTTCCTTTCATAGGTTCGGTGTTTAGTTTGTTTGCTTCTTCATGAAGCATTATTTTTGGACCGTAGCCATGTTGGCGCAAGGACGTATCTTTTATCCTTTATAGGATAGTTTTTTGTATATCAAGTTCGTCCTGTAATGAATACATATCTTTATGTCCCCTTAGACTATAAGTGGGAACGTCTTGTTTTTTGCTCAAATATTCTTTTCTTATTTATTTTTCCTGAGTATAAGTTAGCCGTATGACTTACTGAAGATTTAGCAGCTTCAGTTCGTATGATATAGAGGTTTTATCATGCATCCATGATTTTTAAGCCTCAGTCGTAAATCATGTTTTAAGTGTTTTAGGATTTTTTATCCTTAATAGCTTATAACATTCGAAGTAGAACGTTCGTTTTTCGCGAATTTGTTTTTTAAGAAATAAAGATGCTACGTAGTCTTTATGGGGTGTCTTTTAGGTTCGGTATTTTTGGTTCCTCGAGCCTGTTCGACCAAGAAGTCCGGACGAAAGGGCCTTCGATACCCCATGCCCTAATTCTTATCCCCCTTCGTGTGCCGAGGTACTTTTACCCCGGGTATCGAAGCTTGCATGTTAGTTTTGAACATACGTATAAGTAAATACTTAACATGGAATGAATTTGTAAAAATCACTTTGTAAAATGAGGTATGTCGCGTCTCATTGTTAATATATATGTGCGGAGAATTCATCATTCCGCGGTACATAATGAAACTTAAAAATTGTGGGGCATTCACATCCCACTCTTACATTGAAAAGAAAATAGAATAAAGAAGTACTTTATTATTTCGATCCTTTCTGTAGATGTAGCATTTTTTGAGATGCACTCCATTCCATGTCTGGGGGACTTCTTCTCCACCGAGAGTAGCGAGCCTGTAAGCTCCTTTTTCCCCACCGAAGTAATGATGTATGGTCCTTCCCATTTAGGACTCATTTTGCCCGGCTTTTCGAGCCACTTGCTTCATTACTTCGCATCACGTACTCTCCAATTTTAGATTTTTGTTCTCGGACCCTTGAATTGTAGTATCTGTGACATCCGTCACCCTCGACTTTCATCTAACTGACAATAATAGTCCTTCAAATATTTCTGTTATAGTCCCTATACCTTTCAACGTTTTCAAGTCTGTTAGAATGTGAATTACTTTTAAATCGTAAATTAAAACGCTTATTAAATGTGTGAATTTTAGTCGAAACGTACGAAATACAAAATTTATTTGTTATTTGATACATTAAAATAAAAAGTTTAAGTTTTAAAACGTTTGGTTTTGGTTAAAGTTAAAACTTGGTTAGCCTTGTTAAGTTTTATAAAGGATTATGTAACTAAAATTTTAATTAAACTAACAAGGTTAAACATGAGGGACCAAAACTGCTAAGTCTCAAAAGTTTTAAAAGAAACTTTTCCCACCTCCCTTGTCCCACGTTTTTTTCAGCAGGTTCGGCGGCCGGACTTCTGTTCCGGCAACTCCATTTCCGGCGAGCCCATTTTGGGTTGTAACGTCTTCGTTACTCATTAAAGGACACCAAATCGTTTCTCCTTCCACGAGCAATCAATACCAACGAGTTAAACGAACCATAAACATGATTTTTAATGATTTTAATCGGGTTTTTATAATAGTAACCTCCGGAATTTAAAACTCAATCAATGGCTCGTTTTAACCGAACTATTATATAAATACTAGATGCCAATCCGTTTCTGCACTTTATATCATCACAAACCCACAAAAAACAAGCTTAATATCGTCTGAAGCTCTGTGAAATCGGCCATCATGTGCGATTTTATCCTTTTCTTTTTCGGGTCTGAAACGCGATTGTAAGATCTATATTCTTGTGCCGTTTTTATGTTTAAACATCATTTAACGAAAGCCCTTTATCACAGATTGTATATCATGCCTTAATTGGGTTATTGAAAATCTTAGGGTTAGGGTTAGGGTTCTAGGGAATTTGGGGAAGAAGAAGATGAAGTTGGGATATTGTTTTTATATTTCAGTTTCTTAAATAAATCAACAAAAGCCTTGGTAGACTAGTGGTTATGATGTTGGTGTTCCATAGAGGGTACCCGGGTTCGAGTCACTTTGGACGCGCATCTGCATATTTTTTGGGATAATTCGTTTTTAGTTTTCATTTTCTTATTTTCTTTAAATATATATAATATATAGACTTTGAAATATTCATAATAAATCCAATTTTTTCCCAAAAATTATGAAAATTTAGGTGTAGCTTCTTGACACCATAAAGAAAATTTCCACACTTTTATTTTCTGGAAAATGTTTTATTTTTATATTTTTATTGAATTAAATTGTTTTAATCATATTTAATTGATTAAAAATTCATTTTTAATGATTTTAATCTCAAACTTTTTTGCTAAATTATTTATAATCATTTAGAACTGAAATAAAAATCAGTTTTAAATATAAATAAGTTTATAAAAATTATGGGAAAAATTATTTTCATTAATTTACATCAGAAAGTATCCATTTTCTATGAAAATAGTATTTTTGGATCGTGTCTTGTATTATTAGTCGTATTATGTTTAATTAGACATAATAAAACATTTATTTAATTATACTATTTAAACATCTATTTTATAAATATTTTGCCTATAAAATAGAAATATCCTTATGATTGAAAGTCTTTATTATCATTGTCGGATCATTGTGTAACTCATAATTATTTATTTCAATATTTATGATTATTTATTTACAATAATTAGTTAAGGTAATTAATTAAATTATTTTGTCTTAATTATTCAAACCTATTTTGAACTAAATATTCAATTGGTAATAATTATACTACCTAAACCACATTTACAAACTTTGGCATAACATTATTTGGATATACAACTTTTATATTAAAACTCTAATTCCCCAAATCGACATAGTAACCCTAATGCCTTGGACCCTAGATACCTTAGACATTTTAGACACTTCCTTATTAGTATTCTTACACATTATAGGTTGAATTCCTCGGAATTCCCATTACTTAGCTCACGACCGCTTAAGTGGTATGCTCACCAATACAATTTTTGTATTGACCAAATTATTTTGTACATGTTTCAGGTTGTTTTGAGATACATCCTTTAAGCTTTCGGATTTATATTTAAATTTTGATTCATTGTATTTCAATTTAGTTGGCAGTTAGAATCGTTGTATTTCATTTGAATGTAATAAATTATTTAATCAATGTATTCAAATTTACACTGTAGTCCATGAGCTATTGAACAATCGTCACTACGTGACACCTTGATGTTTCCGCCATCGGTTGGGGTGTTACAGTATCTTTCCAAAGTCCGTTTGTATTTTGCCTCTTGGATGGTTGCGGTTTCTCGTCGTTCTTCCAGAAGATCGAGGTTGCACCGAAGCTCTTTCTCATTTTCCAGTTGGTTAGCCACCCTATGGGTCGGCATGCCTATCTCGACTGGAATCATTGCTTCAGTTCCGTATGTCAGGCTAAAGGGTGTTTCACCAGTGCTTGTTTTGTTCATTGTTTGGTACGCCCAAAGGACATTTGGCAATTCATCGACCCAACCACTTCTTTTCTTACCAAGACGTTTCTTGATGCCCTCTACCAGACTGCGGTTTACTCGTTCGACTTGTCCGTTTGCCTGAGGATGGGCAACAGAGGAGAAGGCTTGTTCTATGCCGAGACTGGTGCACCATTTTTTGAATGGGTTGTGGGCGAATTTTTTGCCGTTATCGCTGATGATAACCATGGGTAGGCCGAATCTACATACAATGTTTTCCAAAACAAACTTTTTTACTTCGGCTCCTGATATCTTTGCAAGAGGCTTGGCCTCCACCAACTTGGTGAAATAATCTACCGTCACTAGTAGAAATTTAGCTTGTCCGGAGGACACTGGGAAGGGACCTACTATGTCGATGCCCCACTTTTGGAAGGGCCAAGCTGCGGTTACTAGGACCAGCTTGTTTTTTGCTCGGAGACTGATTGGTGCGTGCCGTTGACAGTTATCACACTTCTGCAACTCCTTTACTGCATCTTGATGCATGCCGGGCCAAAATTATCCTGCATTCATGGCTTTTGTGACCACCATTCGTGGCCCGGCATGGATACCGCAGATCCCCCAATGAATTTCTTCTATGACATACTTTGCTTGTTCGGCATCCAAGCATCGGAGTAGGGGGCCTAAGAAGGTCTTTCGGTATAAGATGCCATCAATCACTTGATATTGTAAGGATTTAACTTTAAGCTTCCGAGCTTGTGCTTTGTCTGATGGCAATGCATCATTCATGATGTAGTTCAGGATGGGAGATATCCACGACTCTGTGTGTGTTCTTATTGCACATACTTCGGCCTCGGCTGTAGACGGGGCATTCAATATCTCGAGCTTCACTTCTTGTGACATATGGTCCGGTGTGTTTGCCGCGAGCTTGCTTAAAGCATCAGCTTGTTTGTTTTTTGATCCTGGCACGTGCTTTACCTCGCATTTTTCAAATTCTGTGATTAAGCTTTTTGCCTGCATCAAATGAAAACAAGGTCAGAAGCTATGCCTTTTTTGTGGGAGATGAAGTATTTGCTGAGAGGTAGGGTTCGTACCTTTTGTAGGTATTGAACCATGTTTGCCTCTTTTGCTTCGTACTCCCCACTGATCTGGCGTGCTACCAACATTGAATCTACATGTGCTACTACCTGTTTGAAAACATGGTATTTTGAGCATTAGATTATTGCATTCTTTTCGAATGTTTTACGAAAGGAGCATTTTTGTTTTATCAAGGTGTATACCTTTCGGGCTCCGATCTTTTTTGCCAATCGAAGTCCGGCCAAGAAAGCTTCGTACTCGGCTTCATTATTGGAGCTCTTGAAGTTTAAGCGGATCGAGTATACGAGTTCTTGCCCATTGGGATCTTTCAAGACTACACCGGCTCCTGATCCTTCGGAGCTGGACGCTCCGTCGGTGAAAATATTCCATTCACTTGGTTCCGATGGTATAATTGCTTCATCAGAGCTCATCACTAATTCGGTGAGGAAGTCTGCGACTACTTGTCCCTTAACCGGGCCTCTTCTTTTGTAGGTTATGTCGAATGCTCCGAGCTCAATTGCCCATTTGGCGAGTCTTCCGGAGACTTCTGGTTTTCTTAACATGCCCAGTATCGGCTGATCAGTCTGTACCTCAATTTCAAAAGCTTGGAAATATCGGCGTAATCTTCGTGAAGCATGTACCAGAGAGAGAGCGAGTTTTTCCATTGCAGGGTATCGCGTCTCGTAGTCTCGGAGGGCGCGGCTTACGTAAAAGATGGGCACTTGTGCTTTTACCCTGGTAACCATTAGTACTGAACTAATGGATGCCTCCAAGGCTGACAAGTATATGGTAAGGGTTTCCCCTGGTTCTGGTGCGGTTAGTGTTGGTAACTCTGCCAAACATTTTTTGAGATCATCGAAAGTCGCGTCTGCCTCATCCGTCCATCGGAATTCTTTGGTGCTCAAATACTTTTATAGAACTGCCATAAAAGGCAACGTTCTTTCAGCAGCTTTGGACAAGAACCTGTGTAGGGCGACCAACCGCCCGTTGAGTGTTTGCACTTCTTTTAGGTTGGACGGAGGCTTCATGTTGATAACAGCTTCTACCTTTTTAGGATTTGGTCGAATGCCTTCTTTGGACATTAGAAAGCCTAGGAACTTTCCTTCTTCTAATCCAAATGAGCATTTCTTTGGATTGAGCTTCATGTTTATCTCCTGGAGCTTGTCAAATGTTTCTTTAATGTCTTTCAGCAAAACTTCTTCATCAGAGCTTTTGATTACTACATCATCCACATACACTTCCAAGTTTCGACCTATCTGCCCTTAAAGGCTTGGTCCATAACTCGTTGATATGTGGCTACGGCATTTTTTAATCCGAATGGCATTTTCTTGTAACAGTACAACCCTTGACTGGTGACGAAGGTTGTTTTATCTTCATCGGCTTCGGCCATTTGGATCTGGTGGTATCCTTTGTAAGCGTCTAGAAAACATTTCAATTTGAAATTTGCCACAGCGTCGACTTTTAAGTCTATTTCTGGCAAGGGGTAACAATCCTTAGGACATGCGTCGTTTAGGTCCTTAAAATCAATGCACATCCTCCATGACTCATCGTGCTTCCGAACCATTACTGGATTGGAGACCCAGGTGTGGTATTTTACTTCTCTAATAATGTCTGCATCTAGCAGGACATTCACATCATGCGCGATTGCTTTGATTCTGTCCGGAGCCATACTTCGCTTTTTCTGAGCCACTGGTTTTTTATCCGGATGAATGTTAAGCCTATGTTCAGCTAAGACTCTTGGTACTCCGGTCATGTCTGATTGTTGCCAAGCAAACACGTCGAGGGACGTTGACAATAGTCTCCATAAGGACTTCTTAATGGCCTCCGGTAGTTGGGTACCAACGGTGATTTTCTGCTCTGGGAATGCTGGATTAATGGACCAATCTTCTGTTGTGTTGGTTTCGGGATCTTTTTCTTCCGGGGGAGATGGACCTGAAGCCTGTCGTACTTCGACTACGTATATTTCGGATTCGGTATTCATTGTTGCCACCCCTGTTTCGGTGGGAAACTTGATAGCTCCGTGAATTGTAGAAGTTACTATGCTGAAGGCCTTCATCCCTGGTCTTCCTAGTATAATATTGTGAATTGAGGGTGCTCCAACCACTAGGAAAGTAAGAACAACTGTTCTCTGATGCTCTTCGGTCCCAAGGGTTACCGGAAGAGTTAATTGACCTAAAGGATGTATTACTTCTCCGGAGAAACTGATTAACGGCATCTGGACCGGGACTAACTTGTCCTTGGTGGCCGGAGCTAGTTGGTGATAGCATTGGTAGTACATAATTTCAGATGCATTGCCGTTGTCTATGTAAATACGTCGCATCTTGTGTCCTGCAACGACCCCGGAGACAACTATCGGTGCTTCTTTTGCTTCCCTTGGATCAATGGGTGGGAAGAATAATAACTTCTCCATCCATGGTGCTATGTGTTCGTTACTCCTCTTGACTCCGTGTTCATGGGTGGATCGGACCATGTGGATCCCTGCTTGGTTATTTGGATTGGATATTTGTGTTGCGGCTGGTTTTCCTTCTTTCAAGTCTCGTAGCAAATGAGACAACTTCCCTGCTTTGCATGCTTTATCAATCTCTTGCTTTAATGACCAACAATCATCGGTATTGTGGCCTTTTGCTTGATGATATTCACAATATTTTTTGGTGTTTCTGTCAAAGGTGGGTTTCTGCTTTGGTGGGGTCGGAAAGCGTATTTGTTCGGTGCTTAAGATCTCGCTTGGAGTTTTATTGAGATCTAAGTAACTGGTGTTTCGTGAAGAACGTCCGGAACCGGGCCTTTCGCTTCGATCGCTTTTTGCATAAGGTTGTGACCTGTGCTTCGACCATGAGCTGTTTCTTTCTGCAGGAGCCGAGGTTCCCTTTTTCCAGGAGCTACCTCGAGAGTTTCCTTTGTAATCACTCTCAGTTGTTTGACCACAGGCGTTCTTTCCTCTTGCGAAGGCTCGTGCCCTATCCATCAATGCCTCCATCGTTTTTGGTAGATCTTCGTGGAGCTTTTCAACCAGTTGGTTATTTCGGACCCCATGACAGAAGCCAGATATCCGCAGCTGATCAACGGCTCCGGGTATTTGCATGCTTTCTTTGTTAAACCTGTCGATGAACCTTTCCAGTGACTCCCCGTCTTTTCTACGGATGTTATGTATTTCGGTGATGTCTTTTGAACATCTCCGCTGTTGAGAGAAGTTTTGTAGAAAAGCACGGCGAAGTTCGGTCCAATTTGCTATCTCCCCTGGTGGTAGACCGTCAAACCATACTCTGGCTGCCCCCGTAAGGGTCTGGGCGAACATGTGACACCAAGCGGGCATGGGCCATAGCTCAATTTCTGCGGCCCCCCCAAAGTCATGAATGTGATCATCCGGATCCGAAGTGCCATCATATCTTTTTATTGTTGTTGGCATCTTGAGCTTTGCTGGTAAAGGGGCGCTAGCAATTCGAGGTGCGAACTTGGAGTATAAAGTCATGTATGCCGGTCTATATGGAGCTGTAAGTTCTTCGTCAACGGTACCGGAGCTGGTCTGTTGCTTGGCTGACTGCACTGATGCGGTAGCCATTGGCCCCGTAGATGTGAGTCCAGTTGGCAACGGTCCGGTATATCCGTAGGGCATCAGGAAGCCATACGGTGTTTGTAACGGGACGGACGTAACCACGGTGGAGTATGTTTGGAAACTAGCAGGAGTGGACATCACTGTGGATGTTGTTCCTTCGGAAGGGAACAGATTAATCTGCACACTGCGAAGTTTTTCATCCTTGTCCTGCTGTTCTTTTAATTTTAACAAAAAATCACGATTTCGTTGTAAAAAGTTTCATCAAACTCTGCTGATACAGTTTGCATCCCACTGGGTGCAGTGACCGTTTCAGCGGCGGAAGCTATCACAAGATCTGACAACACTCTGGAATAACCAGCAGTGTGTTGTTCAGAAGCAGTGATGTCATCATTTTCTTTGTTGGTGATGTCAACGATGTTTGAATTTTCCATAGCCATTCCAGATCTGAGTGGAGAGAGTAGATCTGCAATAGGATGGCGCCAATTGAAGATCCAAAAGCTGGACGTACCTCTTTGGAGAGGTTGAAGACGACTAGCTTGATCAGATCTTTAAGTGTATAACCTGCAAAACTAGACAAACCGTTAGGCTCGTCACAAGGGGGCAGGGAGGGCCTCTCTGTGACCACCCTCCGGCGTGAGGATAAGTATTTGTTTGGAGAAGAAAAGAGAATAGAGAGAGAGAGAGAGAGGTTCGGAGTGTGTCAGAACGTGTCTTACTCGTACTTTTGAAGGGGTATTTATACTAGTCAGAATTGTTGTACCATCCTTCGGTCAGGTGTACTAACCTTCGGATCTAGTGACCTCCGGTCGTTGGTGGTGAGCACGTGTCTTGGTGAACCGCGTCTCATAAATATGATGCCGCGTCTTGGGGAGGTTGAAATCCGGACGGGAGGTTTTATACCTCTTCACTATATGAACCTAAAACGAAAACCAAGAAAAGCAAACATGTTTTCTCAATGAAACTGAAAACAACTCCATAGATTACGTCCAGCGGTCCAGGTCCATCTTAGTAATTGGAAGGATAATGAACAATGGCTAAACGTATGCGAAAATGTCTAATATGACTTTATAACACAATAAAGCATCTTTAGATCGGTTTTAATTATTACTATTACTATTATTATTTTAAATTGAAATGGTCATGAGAGTGTTGACATGCAAAGCCGTGAGGGGCGTCACGCTACTTATCATGTTACCGATAACGTCCCGTCAGATGATGTTTCATGCTCGGTTACAACCCAGCGCTACCACCTCAGATTTATATATATTATATAAATTAAAGGGGAAATTAATGAATTTAATTACTCCAAACTATCGCATATTGGCGGATAATACTCCCAACTATCACTTTGGCTAATAGCACTCCCAACTTCCAACTTCCAACTTATTTTCTTCCATCACCCCAAACTAACGGAGGTCTAACTTGGTTAGTCTTCGTGGCCAAAATGTAAAAAACAAAAACTTTGGGACATTTTTGAACCTTTTTATTATTATTATTATTATTATTATTATTATTATTATTATTATTATTATTATTATTATTATTATTATTATTATTATTATTTAAAGTTTATAACCCCCCCCCTCCTTCTTCCTCCTGCTAACAAACCCACCACACACTTTTCTCTCTCTAAACCACCACCACCCTTCACCTTCATCCACCACCACCACCACCACCATAACCACCCTTCACCAGAAAACCACCATCGTTCACCGGAAACCACCACAACCCTTCACCGAAAACCACCACAACCCTTCATCCACCACCACTACCTTTTCTCTCTGCTTCCGCCTACCCCCTTCTACCTTCTTCTTCTTCTGGTTACAGGCCCAGACCACCCCCACAACCAACCGCCACCAACAACAACCAATTCATCTTCTTCATTCCCATTTCTCACCTCAAACCTATCAATCCTCAAACCTATCAATCTTCTTCTTCTTTATTGTTTTGATTTTGTTTGATGGCGGCAGTCACGAGTTCGACGACCGGACAGTCACCAGTTCCGGTGACTGTCTTTCACCACAAAGCCGATGTTTCGTGACTCGAAACCCTAGGTAGGAAGGGTTTGGTCTCGAATTTTAGGGTTTTCAATTCAGCAATTAAAATAAGCAATTCAGGGTTCTGATTCACGAATTTTGGGTTTTTATTACATACCTTATAGTCATAGTTGTAGATTGCTAGAGACTTGTGGCTGGATTTGCAGGCCGATTGTGGTGGTTGGTGAAAGGTGGTGGTTGCAGGTCATAGAAGGGGGTGGTTGTCTGTCAAAGAAGAAGAAAAAAGGTGGTGATAGAGGGGTGGTGGTGGTGGTGGTCTAAGGCTGATGGCAGATGGTGATGGTGGTGGTGGTGGGCTGACGGCAGATGGTGGTGGTGGGTCTGTCACAGAAGAAAGGGGGGTTGGGTATTTAAAATAAACATCACAGAGGATGAGGATGGAACTTTTGTATCGCCATAAAAACTCGTTTTCAAGCTCCCATCATATCCATCTCTAAACCAAGGATATTGTGCTTCCAAATCACCAACAATTATTAAAAACAACCGTTTCGACATATTAAACCGATAATGGAGAACATAACCATTGTACTTTGGTTCATCCATAAAAATAATTATTCATAAAAATTTCGTTACCTTTTTCGCGATCACCTTTAATAATTTTTTTAGGAATGCTCGATGAGGTTGCTGTGTCTTCTGATTCAGCTTGCTTAATGAGATCTTTGAAAAACTATATGCTACTATCGTTTGAAAAAATATCGTTATCATAATCGTCGGGCGGTAAGAATACCCGAGATCATCATTTAAAAAATAAAAACGGTGAAGGTTTGAGTGAATAAAAATAGTGAAGGTTTGAGTGAATAAAAATGGTAGAATGTTTGAGTGAATAAAAATAGTAAAGAGGGTATTTATAATGTTTAAATTAATTAATTATTTTTTAGACTCCAAACCACACGACAACACATAACACATAACCGTCGAAATGAAGCTGGGTTAGTTGTCTGGCGGGTGGCGACGATGTTATCGCAAGGCAAAGAAATCGGGAGTCTCTATCTTGGTGGTGCCCGTCCCCTAAGCTTTGGATTACTTGCAAATTAAATATTCAAATGATTTTTATGCAAAAAAGCAAATAAAGTCAGCGAATTAAAACGCCTGCGGTTTATTTGATAGCTTGTATTTATTTTGATTGCTTGTAGATGTAGAAATGTAAAAAAGAATTGTGAAGAATGGACGAGGGATTCGTGTTAATCTCTTTTTATAATTAATGTTTTCAATATCCAACTTGTTGATTTTAATTTCTTTATGACCCACCACAAAATCCTCAAGAAATCGACTGCAAAACAAAAAAAAATCAAACAAACCTTTGACTTCTCAAAAAAAAAAAAAAAAAAAAAAAAAAGTTGGATGCATTTGTGGTATGCACTTAATCAGATATAAGAGAAATTATCCTTCCATAGTGGTGGAGAGGCCTTATGTTCACTTAGGTGATCAAGGGTTCAATTCCCACTTCCAACATTTATGGTTGGATATTTTGCCAACTGATGGTTGAGCCTACCCTCTTTGGAGGGGCCATGTTTGATTCTGATGCCCCCGGTTTTCTATTACCGTGTATTTACTCCAGAGAGGCTTGCCTCTTGTGGAGGGTGCAACATCTGTCAAGTGGCAGGTGGCGGAAAATTTTCCGGGTGGAAGCCTTAGTGCCCCTTATGCGCAGCCTCGACTCGATTGTAGGCCGGCCACTCTCGCGTCAGCGTGGACCCGGTTATGACAACATAGTCTGACCATTGTAAAATGGCTAGGGGATCCCCTTCTGAAGGGTTGTGATAAACTCTGCAACAACATAGAAAATCACCTTTCAAAAAAAAGATATAAGAGAAGGTATTAAATTCAAAGATACTTAATATAAAAAGACATGAAGGATTAATGTGAGCGTTTGAGCTGGGAATTCAATGAATAAGATTGAAAGTTGCAAGTGGATTGAATTCCACGCATGAAAAAACGAGAATGACAAGGTAGGGCCCAGTTAAGTTAAGTTAAACTGGCCCATACCACAACTAGCTTAAACCCATTCAAGATAAAGCCCAATAGAGAAAGACCCAACTAATTTATAAGAGTCAAAAGCGGTCAACACAACAGTCAAATGAAATATAAATAAAAGCGAGATCTATGTGCAAGTAATCCGGCAATGATTACCTTCTTTTGCAAAGAGCGTGGACTAACAACAAGATAACAAGCTATAAAAGGAGGATGAAGGTAAAACATATCTCATCTCATCATTATCTCTATCACTATCACTATACTATTCACTTCTACCAGAAAACAATACTTATTCTCACGCCGGAGGGTGGTCACAGGATTACCCCCAATCCTGTGGCGAGTCCTAACGGTGTCTTCTTTTGCAGAAACAACCTTCTTATTCATTTCGGACGGTTTGGAAGGATCTCTTTGTATCATCTGGAAGATTAGGTTACCTACCAGGTTCATACTTCTTCATTGGCGCCATCCGTGGGACGGAATTAAGGCAAAGAAATATCTTTCCTACCCGACCAAATGACGGCAAATAGAATAACTCAAGGGGGACCAGACACCGAAGCCCCGAGAAATCCTAGGGAAGATCGTTTTTCAGCCGAATTTGTTGATGAAGAAACATTAATGGAACAGCCTCCGGGATTTACATCACTTCTGGCAATGCAGAACAGATTATTTTCTGCACCACCCGTAGTATCAGCTACTCCCGCACCCCCGTTTGTCGGGCTTACTTCAGCCAACGCTCACCCAAGGCCAATAGCCACACCCGCAACGGTGGGAGGAAATCAATCCATCTCAATTGTTACGTCATGGATGGCCGCTACCACAAGTTTACCCTTATTTTCCGCGGCAATAACTGTATCCATGGTATCCGCACCTATGACAACACCAGCACATCCAGCTTTCGCCCCATGCACTCCAATCACCCCCGGGAACCAACCATACGTTCCACACTACCCGATGCCACCCTACGGATACATGTACCCCTCCATGGGGGGAAGCTCATACCCGTACACCTTTCCTTATATGTATCCTCCGGCACAGCCTCTAATGATGGGGGGAGGGTGCTACCAATCCAACTTCGCAGACCATGGGTGCCCGCCTCGAAGAAGTAAGGGCCAGGCTGTCATATGACGAAACGCCGGCATCCGGCCAGCCATTGCCTCACGCACCTCATCCTAGGACACAGGACATAGTTCACAACCGGGTTCCTGACCGGGCAGAAGAAGGGGACGAAGAAGACCTAACCCGGCCCTATCGGCCCCCGGCAATGGCCACATACTCGAAGTTCACAACCAGGATAGCCAATGCTCCATTACCGCTGATGTGCTCAAAGTGGTTTAATAAAAACTAACTAAATTAACCTAAACTAGACACTCTAAGTTTTAAATTTATAACCTAAGACTCTCTAAACCTAAACCACACAACCGGCAAGTGTACCGGTCAGTGCAGTACAGCTAAAGTAAGTCCAAGTATTGAACCCACGAGACTCTACTAGAAAACATAAACTAGACTCGACTACTTATCTACAACCTGACTAAATAATGTTTTGTTGCTTAAAGGGGGGGTTTTCTAATAAACTAATGCAAATAAATAAAATATAACTTAAATAAACTATAGACACAAACTGGGAATTGGAACTAAAATCAGGTGATGGGAAGGCACTACCTAGGCTAGAATCCTACGCATGAATGATAAATTTCTAATGGCTATGGAACTGGTGTGGAACCGAAATCTTAAAATACTAAACATCAAGAATAAACTAGACACCCTCGACCCTTCTCAAGGGGAAACCCTAGAATATTGTTGTGCTGTTAAACCACCGGTTGAGAGGTTACCCTCACATGCTTACCTACTCGAATCTTAAAGTACCCGCTAGACAGTCTACCTCACAGCGCGAAAGTCACAATACACCCGAAAGTGCAAGGGGTAACTACAATATTTTTGATAAGACTTGGCCTACAAGGAATGCTAGGGAAACTAGGAAGATCTTCTCACAAAGCCTCTAGATCTAGCAATTTAACACCCTAGACAGACCAACAATCTCGCACCTTACAGCTATTGAGAATTGGTAGAACACTTAGAATCATCTAACTAACAATTACAACCCCTATGGATAACTTGCATGATTAACCATAAACTAGTTGCTAACACCCAGTCCGCAACCTAACCCGCATTCATACATGAAAGACATTCACAAAAACGCAAGTGGAGTTTATAAAAATTAATTAAACAAAACTAAATACGCATACACATCAAACCAGAAAATAAAAAGTTCTTTACTTTAAAATTCCCTCACAACCAAAATGTCTAAAACCAAAAGAAAATAAGTCAAACAAGTGCATTCATCATCGCCTAGGTAGTTCAACGATCTAGCCAATAATTGTCATGATAAAATCAAAACAATAAAAATTAAACATATTCATGGCGTTCACAACGGGTATCAAATATATAAAGAAATAAATAATTAGATTAGAACCGACCCGTGCTAGCACCTATCCTTCAACCATTGACCTTCACCTCTAATTTTTGGGGCTGCTGCTCGACGTCCTCGTTCTCCAATCGAAGTATTTGCGGCCGCTTCAGTTCTCCTGACGTCGATAATATCTCCTCCGAAATATTAATCACTAATCCCCAAAAATATTATGTGCGCCTCCAAACTCCTCCCCGGAAAAATAATGCGGCTCTCCTTTGATGATAATTCTCGCTGCTCCTTGTTTCATTTTTTATTTTGTAGAGCCCTAATAATTTAAGGTCTTTATTTATTTTTGGGCCATGGCCCTTACACGTGACCAAATTCACAATTTTGTCTATTATTATTATTATTATTATTATTATTATTATTATTATTATTATTATTATTATTATTATTATTTAGTATTATAACTTCATGCTCTGGACTCGGGTGTTCTCGACTTGATCAAAGTTACTCGTTTACGCTTCAGCGTCCACACGAACACCTACAAAATAAAAAAAAATAAAAAATAAAAATAAATACATAAATACTAAAACTGACTCAAAACTAATAAAAATCTATAAAAACCTATACTAAATAATAATAGACAGGTACAAGCCTAAAACTAATAAAAAACTATCTAAATGACTCGAAAATTATACAAACTTTACACTGAAAATAGATGTATTTTACAATACATCAACCAAACTTGAAGTTACCATCAACAGCAGGGAAAAACAATGGCACAGGAGACCCAAATGATCATCTTAGTATTTTCGAATCTGCAGGGTGATCGAAGGATTGGCCCATGCCTGCTTGGTGCCACATGTTTATCCAGACACTGGTGAGGGCGGCACGGGTCTGGTGGGATAACTTGCCTCCCGGGTCCGTTGCCAACTGGAACGGAATTGTGAAAGGCTTCTCACAGCAGTTCAGTCAACAAAGAAGACACACCAAATACAGAGACGAAGTTATGCACATACGGCAACGGGATAACGAGTCAATGGAACATTTTATTGTTTAGTTCAACAAGGAAAGACTGCAGATTCCTGGACTCACCAAAGAGTTAGCATGCACTGCTTTTACCATGGGGGTGAACGATGACGGTCTGTTACGAAAACTCCACGGCCCAAAAGGTTATCCTCAAACCATGGATGAAATGATGACCATCGCAAAAGCCTACGTAAAACAAGAGAAGTCCATAGCCATGAACCATGCTGTCAGAAAGAAACAAGACGCTGCTAGAAATTCTGAGAATAATCGGGAACACCAAAGCTCCAGAAATAAAGGGAGGTCGGATGCCAATCGACATCCATACTCCCGAAGTGATCACCGAGAGGAACGAAGGGATGAACGACGAAGATCCGAAAAATCCCATGATACATTTGTGGGGAGAGGGGAGAACTCGTCGAAACCAAGGTTCGAATATCCGGAGTTAACAAAAAACACCGTCCCAAATATTGGAATCTGAAGATTTAAGTCTTAACACACCCCGTCCCTTGAAAGACTCCCTGGCACAGGACAAGTCCAAGTACTGTGTGTATCACAAGGGTGTAGGGCATGACACCAACGATTGTTTCCAGCTAAAGAAGCAGATTGAATACTTTTTTAGAACATGGAAGCTAGCTCATTTGGTGAGAGACGTGAAACCAAGTACTTCATCCGCCGGAGCAGACAAGGCCGCTGGAAAAAGGCCTTGGGAGATAAACATGGTTAGGGTCGAATCAAGGTATGACCGGAAGAGATCAATCGAACGAATCGAACCATGGATGGAAGCAATCATAACTGTACCTCCTCATTACCGGATGTTGAGCATGGAAGCCTTGGTGATCTCCGCTGCGGTAGGGGACTACAACATGAGGAGGATTCTAGTAGATACCAGTAGTTCGGAAGATATCATATATGAACCATGTTTCCGCCAGATGCGGCCGGAAGATCAAAGAATGCTAGAACCCGCGAGGGGCCCCGTCAGAGGTTTCACCGATGAAAGCATCGAACCTCTGGGGCAACTCACATTTCCAGTCACCATTGGGGATGGGCGCAAAGAAAGAACAGTATTGGTTACTTTCCTCGTAATTCCGGCCAATTCCCAATACAATGTGATCATGGCCCGGTACACCCTGGGAAGAATTGATGCCCTGGACTCAACTGCTAGGGGTTTTTTTTTATGTTTCCCACCCCTCAAGGAGTTGTTACGGTACCTGGGTATAAACTTTGCGCAGCTACAGATCGCAAATCATGTCGTCAGGCACCAACATGGTTAATGGGTCCAGAAAGATGGGTGTTAAATACAGAATACCCGGAACAGACAGTTATGATAGGAGACACTCTGTCCCCGCTCGCACGAGACAAGCTCATGCAGGTGTTGAAAAATAATTTAGACATGTTTGCATTTAAGCATGTTGACATGACAGGTATAGCAAGATCAAGAGCGGAGCATAGATTGTCAACCTTTCCAGCCATCAAACCCGTAACCCAGAAGAGACAAAGCATGGCCCCGGAACGATGGGCTGCAGTGGTTCAAGAAGTAAAAAAACTGGAAGAAGCGGGCATCCTACGAAAGACCAATACCATACTTGGGTGCCAAACCCGGTGATGGTCAAAAAACACGATGGGACTTGGCGTATGTGTGTGGACTATAAAGACCTAAACAAAGCATGTCCAAAAGATGCATACCCTCTCCTAGAAATTGATCTCAAGGTAGATTCATTAGCACCCTTCAAGCTCAAGTGTTTCCTTGACGCATACAAGGGCTATCATCAGATCAAGATGGTCCGGGAAGACGAAGATAAGACTGCATTCCACACCGATGCCGGCATCTACTATTACACAAAGATGCCCTTTGGATTAAAGAATGCAGGAGCCACGTACCAACGGCTAATGGACCAAGCATTTGAATCGGCCGGAACCTCAAAGTTTACATTAATGATTTAGTCATCAAGAGTTGCACAGAAGAGGATATTATCACGTACATTGAAAAAACCTTCAGGACGTTGCGAGATTACAACATCAAGTTGAATCTGGGTAAATGTTCTTTTGGTATGGAGGAGGGGAAGTTCCTGGGAGTCGTAGTGTCGAAGGATGATTTTCGGGTTAATCCCGAAAAGGTGGCAGCCATCACCAACATGCCATCTCCAAAGACATTAAAAGAAGCCTAGACCCTCAACAGGAGGCTAGCAGCCATTAACCGTTTTCTGGCACGACATACGGAGCGATCTCTTCCCTTCATATCTACCTTGAAGGAATGCCTGAATAAAAACAAATTCAGATGGACGGAAGAAGCGGAAAAAGCATTCTAGGAAATGAAAGTGTTTGTCAGTAACCTGCCTACACTTACCGCGCCTAGACCCGAAGAGGTTCTAAAGATGTATCTAGCAGCCAGGCATCATGCGGTCAGCGCAGTCTTGTTAGTAGAACGTGGAAGTCTACAGACGCTAGTGTATTATATCAGCCGGGCCCTTTCTGACCCAGAAGGAAGATATCCAACGCTTGAGAAATTAGTGTTGGCCTTAATACATGCATCCCGCCGACTACGCCGGTACTTTGAGGCACACAAGGTCGAGGTACTAACTGGTTTCCCCTTGGAACAAGTATTAAGCCGGCCAGAAGTTTCCGGACGATTGGCAAAATGGGCCATTGAGTTAGGGGCCCTGGATATAACATTCAAGAAAAGAACGTCCATCAAAGGACAGGTTATAGCAGACTTTATGGCAGAAATTCCAGAAGAAGAAACAATACAGCTGCCAAGAAGCAACAATGCAGCTACGCCAGAAAATGAGAACCCAGCGTGGCAATTATACACTGATGGTTCGTCTAACAACAAGGGAGCGGGAGCCGGGCTAATGCTGGTAAGCCCGGAAGGAACGGAATTCTTGTATGCGATGCGTTTTGACTTTGAATGTTCAAACAACCAATCAGAATATGAAGCGTTGTTAGCCGGCATGCGGATGGCCCTGTCAATGGGAGCAAAGAGAGTTGATGCTCACGTAGACTCGCTACTAGTGAATAATCAAGTTAACGAGTCCTATGAAGCCAAAGACGAGACAATGGCAAGGTACCTAGAAAAAACAAAGGAGTTAATCTCAAAATTCAAAAAAAATAACATTGATTCACGTGCGAAGGCACAAGAACGACATTGCGGATGCCCTTAGTAAGCTGGCATCCTCAGGTACCGAAGAAGATGTTGACATCAAAACCCTAAAACAACCATCAACTTAGATGTTAGAAGTACACAGTATCCACACGGAAGAGGTGTCATGGATGACACCAATTCAACAGTACCTGGAAAAGGGGATACTCCCTGAAAACAAAGGTGAAGTGTTGAAGATACAGACTAAGGCTCTATGGTACGAAATACATGGAGGGACCTTGTATCGGAGGTCCTACCTGGGCTTGGCTCTACGATGTGTGGCACCATCAGAAGCAAGGTTTTTAATACAAGACATTCACGCTGGCATATGTGGCATACACGCAGGTCCCCGGGCAGTGGTGGCCAAAGATAATGAATGCATAATATTTTTAGTCGGGCATGCACAACATGGCCGTGGAAGAGCTGCAGAAATGCATCAGCTGCCAAAAGTATGCACCACAGACCCTACAACCGAAGAACAGTTTAATACCGGTCACGGCAGCGTGGCCATTCCAAAAGTGGGGAATAGATTTGGTGGGACCATTTCCCTTGGCTCCCGGAAGACTGAAATATTTAGTGGTCGCCATTGACTATTTCACCAAATGGGTTGAGGCCAAGCCGCTGGCAAATATTGAAGCCACAAATATCAAAAATTTCTGTGGGAACACATAGTCTGCCGGTTCGGGGTTCCATTGTATCTTGTCAGTGACAATGGAACACAACTCACAGACAAGTCACTTAAAGAGTGGTGCACAGGACTACATATCCAGCAAGTCTTCACTTCCGTCGCCCACCCACAGGGCAACGGCCAAGTAGAAAGAGCAAATAGAAGCCTATTGGACGGGATAAAGAAGCGGCTGGACGCAGAAGGAAAGTCTTGGGTTGAACAATTGCCACACGTCCTCTGGGCACATAGAACCATGCCAAAGACAAGCAATGGAGAGACGCCGTTCAGCCTGACATTCGGCTCAGAAGCAATGATCCCGGCAGAAATCGGAATCCCCTCTCTAAGAAGGAACAACGATGCTGCCAAGAATGAAGAACTGATACGCGAAAATCTGGAAATACTGGAAGAACGTTGTAACAACCGGCAAAAATGAGGTAATTCCGTACTAATTAACTAATACGCGCTTAACGTAATTAAATGCAATTATGTGTGGATTTATTTATCAAGGCCTTAGAAAGATAGCAATTCCCAAATAATGCATAGGAATACATACGTTTAATGACAAAACATGATAGGATCATGTGCGAGTAAACTTATCCGGTATGGACGCTGGCGATTACCCGGTAAAAGTTAAATAAGCGAAAAGGATCCCGGACACCCGGGATATAAAATAAAGAGTAATTTCACAAAATATAAGGGGTTTTGGAACTCCAAAGCCATAAGTGAGAGCTTTTTATACAAATATCCCGGTAACGAATGAAGTGCGCGTACCGCACCCGATACGCGTATAACTTATAATTCCACCCGGCAAAAGCCTAAATAACTAATCAACACTTAAACTGGGCTGTGTTTAAGGGTTATTAAAGGTATTTTTAATACCCGGATAACACGCGGTTAAAACCCGAAAAATACCCGGACGACACCCGAACGAGAAGGAATTAAACATAACAAATAATGGGTAAATATTTAGTGATGTGGACCCCACCCAAACACCCCAAGGGGCCGGCCTAGGGGCCCATCCCCATATGATTAATCCTCCTTTTTATTAATTAACCCACTTAATATTATTAGTAATCATGAGGATTAAAATGCATGAATTAGCATTGGGTAAAAACTAGCTAATCTCCTTCTTTGTCTCTCTAAACTCACGGCCAACACCCCCTTAATGCATCCCCCAAAGATTTTCATATCTCTTATAATCTTCCTAAAGATATCATATAATCTATGGTAGATACACATAATCTCTAGAGATATGATGAAGATATTATAAAGATACATACATGCATACTTGAATCAACAAAGCCAAAAATCTTCTTCTTCTTCCCCCTTGTGGCCGTAACATATACCCCTCCCACATACATTCTCTTTTCAAGTTTAACACTTCCAAATCACCTCTAAATCTTCATCTTTCAAAACCCCATTGTGTGTTTCAAGAGCTTGGAGCTTAACCACTTGGAAGAACACACTAAACCCCATTCAAATCCAAGGTTTTTGTCTTCCCTAGCCTTGAGCTAGTAGTAAGTTTTTAACCTTGCTTTGATCATTAATATTCATGTTGTGTGCTCTTAGAAGCAAGTTGTACATGAATGGGTAAAATGTGGTTTTTGAAACATAAGCTTTAATATATTTTACAAGAGTAAAATGGATGAGTAAAAATATGTAGATGGGTCATGGATTTAATGCTAGTAATGTAGTATCTCTAAAAATTATAAAACATATACATACACTTATGAAGGATGATGATTTGAACATGATTTATGAAAGTAACTTGAATATGCTAAAAGATAGTTTTGATCATCATAAGAGGCAACGCGAAGCGATGAGGCAACAGGAGGCAATTTGGCATCATCGGATAACGTTGGTAGGGGGACAGAGGAAGATTATGTTGTGAATAAAGAAACGGAGGACACTATTATGATGGCCAATAGTTTGGGAGTGAGGAACATGGTCAGTTTTCAAGACGAGTTAACCAAGGTTATAGTGAATGAAGGCTTTCAAGGAGTTGATCAATGAACTTCCTTTCAGTTAATATTCGTGGTCTGGGTAACGAGGATAAAGGTAAATGGATTCGTAACCTTAAAGTAGCTAATGAAATTGGTTTTATTATGCTTCAAGAGACGCAATTCGCTTCTCTTGAGGGTATAGGTATTGGGCGTTTCTGGGGTAGAGGGAATTTCGAATGCGAATGGGTGGGTGCGAATGGTAGGTCCAGTGGCTTGCTTTCGGTTTGGGATCCCAAAAGATTCTTGGTGTCCAGGGTGGTTAAGAATCGCCATTTCTTATGTATCCATGGTACGTATAGAGATGATGGGAAAGTATTCTCTATTGTTAATGTTTATGCTCCACAAAAGTTAAGAGATAAGCGAGTGGTTTGGGCTGATTTGGAACGAGTGATAGTCCAAGATGATTCTTATTGGGTGGTCGCCGGGGATTTTAATTGTGTTCGAGATCGGTCTGAACGTCGTAACTCAAAGTTTAACGCTTTAGTTTCCAATGAGTTTAATGACTTTATTGACCGGGTTCATCTACTTGAGTATGCGCTAAAAGGGAGGAAGTTTACGTTCATTTCTGGGAACAAGTGTAGTCGAATAGATCGTATTTTGGTTTCGTCGAATATGGTCAATGCGTGGTCTAATGTGGAATATCGGGCTCTTGCGAGAGAGGAGTCGGATCATTGCCCGTTAATGTTGAAAGTTGAAGCTCGGAATTTTGGTCCTAAACCATTTAGGTTCTTTAATTCTTGGCTTCAAAGAGATGGTCTAAATGAAATTGTGGAACAGGTTTGTGGGGAAGACACCTTGGGCCGTGGGAATGGGTCTTATCAATTGGGCTTGATGTTTAAATTTCGGCTCCTGAAACAACGTTTAATGGAATGGAAAAAAACTTGGTCAACATTGGAAAATGAGGAGCTTGATAACTTGAGAGCTGAGCTTCGAGAACTTGATGAAGTTTTAGAGGCCAGAGATTTGAGTGAAGCTGAAGTTTGGGTGTTTGAAGAGGCAAAAAATCGGCTCAGACAACTGGAGGATTTTAGTAAAAAAGATGCTAAACAAAAGGCTCGTGTTCGTTGGGCCAAGGAAGGGGATGAAAATACCGGTTTTTTTCATGCTAGTATGAACATGCGCAGGGTGTCTAACAACATACCGGGGCTGAACGTGGATGGTAAATGGGTATTTCAGCCAAAGGAAGTGAAAAAGGAGGTTTGTTCGTTTTTTAGAAGGCGTTTCGTAGAGGAGATGGTGGAAAGACCGGGTTTGGATTGTGCCGATTTAAAGAAGCTCAATGATATCGAAGCTGAAAATTTGGTAGCACCGTTTTCTGAATCGGAAATTAAGGAGGCAGTGTTTGATTGCGGTAGCGATAAGGCCCCGGGCCCAGACGGATTTAATTTCCGGTTTATCAAGCGGTTTTGGCCGCTTTTTGCTTATTATTTTCCTAAAGTGTTGCAGGAATTTTTTGATTCAGGCCGAATTAATCGTGGATTAGGCTCTTCTTTTATTACTCTAATTCCTAAATCCAAAGACCCGGTGAGCTTGAACGAGTATCGGCCTATAACTTTGATTGGAGTGATTAGCAAAGTGATCTCCAAGGTTCTAGCAAATCGAGTTAAAAAGGTGATGGGTAGCGTTATTCACGAGACACAATCAGCTTTCTTGTCGGGGAGGTATATTCTTGATGGCCCGCTTATTATCAATGAGATTTTTTCGTGGGCGAAGAAGACGGGAAGAGATCTATTTTTCTTGAAAATTGATTTCGAGAAAGCATACGATAACGTCAACTGGGGATTCTTGATTTCTGTTATGAAGCAAATGAATTTCCCAACTAGATAGTGTAATTGGATTGAAGGGGTTCTTACTTCGGCTCGATCTTCGGTTCTAGTGAATGGATCGCCTACGTTGGAGTTTAGTTGCCAGAAGGGGATAAGACAAGGTGATCCTATTTCTCCTTTCTTATTTTTGTTTGTTATGGAAGGTCTTTCTTCTTTGATTCGGACGGCCTGCCGAAATGGGTTGTTCCATCGTGTGCGTCTTGGTAATGATGGTCCTACGGTTTCTCATCTTCTTTACGCTGATGACGCCTTGGTTATGGGCGAATGGTCACGCGGAAATATTAATGCCGTCAAGAGAATTCTGCGTATATTTCACATGTGCTCCGGTCTTCGTATAAACTTGAATAAATCTAATTTATTCGGGTTAGGTAAAGGGGCCGAGGAAGTTGACAGGTATGCTGATGATATGGGTTGTAGTCCGGGTAATTTTCCTTTTAAATACCTTGGTATTATTGTGGGCGCTAATATGAACCGAATTAGCAACTGGGACTCGTTTATAGACACGTTTAAAAAACGTCTTTCCTCTTGGAAGGCCAGTATGGTGTCTATGGCCGGGAGGGTGACCCTTATCAAGGCGGTGTTGGAGAGTTTACCCACGTTTTATTTTTCGCTTTATAAAGCTCCGGTGGCGGTTATAAACAAAATGGAGGTGATTATTAAAAGGTTTCTATGGGGTGGCGGAGAAGAAAAGAATAAAATCCATTGGGTGGCGTGGGATAGAGTTACTAAAAGTATTAAAGATGGAGGGTTGGGTCTGTCGAGAATGGAGGATAATAATCTTGCGCTTATGTTGAAATGGATATGGAGATACCGAGTGTCCAACGAAGCTCTATGGAGAAAAGTGGTGGACGCGATACATGGGTCGCCTAGAAGATGGGAAACTATTCAATGCAACAATCGCTTTGCGGGTGCTTGGTCTAGATTAGTCAAGGCTGGTTATAGTCTCAAAGTGGAGGGTAACGCGTTCATGAACCTGGTTAAGGGAGTGGTAGGCGACGGGAATGATCTTAAATTTTGGATTGATCCTTGGCTTTCTCCAGAGCCGCTGAAGCTTATGTTTCCCACTTTGTTTCGTCTAGACCAAGAAGAAAAACGTTGCAGCATCGCAGATCGGTTAATTGTTCGAAATGGGTCGGCGCTGATTAATTGGAAATGGAGAAAATATCCCGAGACTAGGACGAGTTAATACAATGCCACCGTATGCTGTCGAGTGTTCGCTTAAGTGATAAAAGCGATTCTTGGGCCTGGAGTCTTGGAGATGGCGCTGATTACGCTGTCCAGGATGTTCGCAGGTGGTTGAAAGGGAACTCCCAGGCGAACACTAATACTCTGTTTCATTGGTGTAAATGGGTTCCGCGCAAGTGTAATATTTTTATGTGGAGGGCTTTGTTGAATCGGCTTCCTACAAAAGTTGCTCTCATTCACCGAAACGTGTTTGTTGATAATGTCGCTTGTGCTCTTTGTGGAGATTATGAGGAGACAGTGGACCATCTATTCTCCGGTTGTACGATTGCGGGTGCTTTATGGGATGCCATAGCCTCTTGGTGTAACATCCCGAGGTTTTTTGTTTTCTCGATTTCCGACGTTATTCTTGTTATGGATGGCTTGCCGTATGCTTCGAAGAAGAAGGAGATTGTATTTGGTATTTTGATTATCGCGTGTTGGCGTATTTGGAAGGCTAGGAACGACAAGATTTTCAACGGTTTGGACTATGGTATTACGCATTTGTTGGCGGATGTCAAATCTTTGGCGTATCTTTGGTTTAAGTATAGGCATAAAGAGGTTTCCATAGATTGGAGAAATTGGTGTAATTTTTCTTTTCCGTTGATGTAATCTTTCCCGGTTCGGTAGTCTCTGTCTTAGAGATTTCCGTCCGGGTGGTGTGTTTTAATGAAATTAGCCTTCCAAAAAAAAAAAAATCTAATGTCTAAAATAAGTTGGAATATGTTAGATGTTCATAAATGTAAAAGTTACATATTTAAAGTCTACTCACTTGGATGAATGAAATTTGGGTATGTTGGATAAAAACATTAAACACACATGTTAATAGCATCAATGATGGAATATATGACTATTAAAAGTGGTATGATGTAAAAATAACCAAACATTAAGAAGATGATTCTTCAAAGTCCACTAATTTGGAAGAAAAATGCTAACTTTGGAAGTTAGGATGGAAAATGCAACATTTATAAGTTAAGGGACTAATGTTGTAACTTTGAAAGTTGAGGGACTAAAATAAATATTTTAGAAACTTTGGTCCAAAAATGCATTAACGGAAAGTTTGGTGTCAAAAGCATAAATAATGATTTTTCCAAGGATAGTTTTGGTAAACACTAGTAAACTACTTGTGTATTTTGTATAAAAAGTGTATTTTTATAAAAATGGAAGTTTATAAAAATATGGACTTGTGTTAACATAAGGGATTTTATAAAAAATAAAGGTTTTTATAAAAACGTTGAACAAGAATAAAAACTTGAGAAAGCTTATACAAAAATGGATACTTTTATATAAATGGGAATATAAAAGTGTCGGAAACATTTTGGTATATAAGTTAAACAAGTTGGATTAAAAATACAAAAGTATATTTTTAACCTTCCAAGTAATATGTGTTTGGGAATTGGAAGTATAAATAATATTTCTATAGGACGCATATTGAAAGAAACTTGGAAAAATTTAACTATCGGACTTAGTTACATAAACTAACTATAACGGATAAATGGACAAACAAGAGAAAAATGTCATTGCGGCAAAATGAGAAAATATATATATTAAGAAGTAAAATATATATAACATGGGTGAAAATTATATAACACTTTCCTAAGTGTTAGAGAAAACATTCGTGGGAGAAAACATAACGTAAAGGATTAAAACGTTAAACAACGTATGGACTTAACAAGAAGAATTACACGTTTACATATGTATATATATGCTCATCTCGACGAAATTCTAGTATATCTATTTGAATGGGAAAGTAGATATGCGAGAAGGAAAACCGAGACGAGTAGGCAAATATACCTATATATACGTGTATACCGACGAGATCCTAGTATATTTATTTGAATGGGAAAATAAATGTACGGCGTGGTGAGTCGAGTCGGGCGTTAAGAATATACTACCGAACGACAAGGCCTTAGCATATTTATTTAAATGGGAAAATAAATATGCGGCAAAGTGAGTCGGGTCGGGTATTAAGAATACATTATATCGAACGATACGATCTTAGGTATAATTATTTAAATGGGAAAATAATTATACGTTAGGTGGAGTCGTGTCGAGATTAATAATATACAAGTTAAAAGGATATTAACAAGAATAATACATAACTTGTAAGAAAAGGGTAAACCATCGCTAACGAAACTAGGATACGCGTTTAATTAAACGGGAATTGGAATAACACGTGGTCGGGGAATTGGGTGTACAACTTGCCAAGGCACATGCACTATAGGTGTAGTGACTTATACGTCTAGGACATTTGTAGGTGCGAGACCACAAATTTGCTATCTTCCTTTTTGAGCCAAGCACAGATTCAGGTGAGTCTCACGGCCCCATTTTAAACTATTTTATGTTTTTCGGGGGAAAGATATATTAGGGAAATGTTTGACGGGTTAATTACTTGAGTTGTGATCGCCACTCGGGGTTGAGACATCTCTACTATAATCATTAATTCAGGGAAATGAAACCGAAGGAATATTTGAATAGTACTATTGGTGCCTGACAAGGCCCACCCCTAATCGATAGCGTCGATTATGCATCGGCGTATGCCTGGGGTGCACGTATTCTGAAATCAAGTCGTAGGATACCGAGTAACGACTTGGAGCGGGGCATTATTATTATTTGTCTTGGTTTGGTTATAGGCTCAAGTAGAATTGTAGGAACTTGCAACTCCTATAAATTGTCATAACATGGTAATTCCCAAGAGATAAAGTTTTGATAAACTAAAACCTGTGAACTCACCAATATATATATATATATATATATATATATATATTGACGAATTTTTAAACATATCTTTCAGGTAATTGATGGATGATGAACAACATGGCAAGCTGGGTCAGGGGAATCTCTTAACTGGGCGTCGGGTGTTTTGAAGGGGTTTCATCTTTATTTCCCAAGGACTTGGGATATATTTGAGAAGCCTCCTTATTTGTATTAAAAACAATTTTTGTTTATGTGTGAACATCAAACATGGTTTTTGACGTCTTAATAAATGACCCATTTTCTTAATTACTTATGATTTGCGTTAACCTTGACTTTATGCTCTTGAACCGTCGCGCCACGTGTTTCCGCCATTGGCGTGGTGTGACAAACGTCGCGAGGTAGCATGCATTAACGAAGCACGGTACAAGAGGCTTTTGGAGAAATACTATAATAAGCGGGTCCTCGAAAAAACTTTCAAAGTAGGAGAACTTGTGATGCGGGACAACGAAGCAAGTAGATTTGCGACTCAAGGAAAATTGGGACCAAATTGGGAAGGACCTTACGAGATAGCTGAAGTACTGGGCAAAGGTGCATACTCCCTGAAACAGTTGAACGGGGACCCAATACCAAGGACTTGGAATGCGGCACAATTGAAGAAATGTTACGTGTAACTGGATATCAGTCAAGACACAACGCCAAACACACGGCATCAACTTCTCGTTACATTTAGATTTTATGTAAAGAATTCCAATAACATCCACGGCAAGCCGTGTTTCCATCCTATTTAATAAAACGCCTTTTACGGCAACATTTCTTACATCATCATACACTGAAGTGCATACATAATATCCAAAAAACAGTCATATACACGAATTTTCAAAATATGGTAGGAGGCAGGACAAAAATCCAAATGCCATCACAAATATTATCCTACCAAGAAAAATACTAGCTAGTAAAAACAAAAACAAAAGGGGGAGCCTCACTGGACCTCCTCATATACAAAGGATCATTCAGACCCTGCCATCAAGGATTGCTAATACCTCTGCAGGGGTATACAGCAACTCCTCTGCAGGAGCAACATTTGGAAAAATTGGGTTGACAAGTGGTCTTCCACTGCTTCTGCTTGAAGATTTTCTTGATCAAAAGGAAGGTCTCCAACATTATCCAACACAACACCAAGTTGCTGAGGAACCTTAGCAATCACAGGATTTACAGGACCTTCGATCAACACATCCAGTCCGGGTTCTAAGACAGACCCATGACCAGAATCATGGCCCACATCAAAAAACAACGTTCGAGGACCACGAGAATATGTTTTCCCATACCTTCGAGCAGGAACATAGTCAGCATATCTGACATTAAACTCTTCCAAGGCGTCTCAACGTCTGTCTCTATCACGAGAGCACTGATAAAGCATCTGCAAACCATCCAGGGCATCTAGCTCTCTTAACAATTCCATAATGGAAACAAAACGACGTGCCATAGAAAGAAGAGAAAAAGAAAAAAAAAGAACAAGAGTAGAGAAAAGAGTGAAAAAAGTTGTGAGTGTTTGATAAGTCGTATGACTTATATAAAGATCCTCTTGGGAAGACCAAGGATGCTTTAAATGTGCTTGAAATTATATGACATAAAGATATGTGCAATAGTGAAAATGGCGACGCATGACGTCATATAATCATGACATGCAACTAGCCATTGATGGCTGTCTAATCAATCGTCAGTTCAGGTTTATCAATAACATGACAAGTGGCATACACACACACACACCACACATTAACATTCAAAGTGACATTAGTGACACGTGCAAATAACGAAAAAACAAAGAGTCACAATTACATAATTTTTAATCTTTACTAGACGAAGAACCTTCACCATCAGAGGACACCACGACATAAGGTTCAAGCAAAGATCGAAGAGATGAAACACCCTCATCACCAACATGATTACTCAACTAAGCTATGGCTTCCAAAGTATCACTGCTTAAAGCCTGCATTGAATCGGCGACTCGGGTAGGAATCTCATTTTCCTGCTCTGTAGGTGGAGGTAGTTTTTGACCAGCAAGACCAACCTGATTACCATAGCCCATCCCGCCATGGTAACCGGCTTCCATGGCTACTTCATAAAAAGCATTGATACGATCTTGATATTCCTGACTGGTCCGGATGAAACGCCATGATGCAGGATTACCTTGCCCAATCAACCAATCCCGGTCACCACGAACATGTTCTAATTGGGACTGGATTGATATGGCAAGAACTTTGGCAGCTTCGGCAGAGTCCACAGCCTGGTCAGCCCGCTGATTTGAGACTGTTAATTGCTTCTGACACTCATTTAGTTTTTCCAACACAGAATCTTTCTCCTCTTCCACTCGCCTGATCCGGGACTCGAAAAAGTCTCAACCTCAGCAGACAAAAGTTTGCACCTCTCCATTTCAGCCTTGTTTCAAGCAACAGCACTTTTCTCTATATCCAATCCCTTGGATAAAGTATTCACCCGACCCTCAAGACGAGAAATAATACCACTCTGTGTTTCATGAACCCGGAGTAAATTTAGTTTTTCTTCCGTGTGATTTGTCACCATCCGGGCTTTATCACCCTCCAACTTCTCAATAGCAACTTGCCGTGACACTAGCTCTACCTCCGCCTCAGCCAACTGCTTGGAAAACCTTTCATTCTTAGACATGACGGACATCTGCCTATCACGAATTTCCAATAAACTAGCAAGGTCAGCACGCCACCGGCGAAGTACCTCATATGAAGCAGCAGTATAGTTCACACCAGACCCTAATACATTTTCAGCAAGCTGGGCGTTATCTAGACCCTGCAAATAGGATCTCTTCGCTGGGGGAAGGCACACTCTGCCCAATGACGAATGACATCCGGATGTATGAGACGGGTGGATTCAGCAATATGCCACCCAGGCACGTACCGGACATCTTTCGAAGACGGCTTCCAATTGATACCATGAGCATAAACATTGGACGGCATATCGCTGGCCCCAGAAGAATGACCCTCAGCCGGTGATCCCCCAGTTCGGATCCCACCAGGAAACTGGGTAGGATTCTTCTGCACATCCCGTAACAGTTGAGAGAAACTCTGCCCAACAACAAAGCTGGAAGCTACGGACGACCCAGCAAAGGTAAATACCGGCTTTGCAGGAACAGGGAGTGACAAACTTGGCAATGAAACAGAAACTTTCGAAGATGGGATCACAACAGTATCCGAACCAAGGATTTGGGTGCATACAGAAATAGTATTAACAGGAGTCGAAGTCTGAACAACATTGGTAGGAGAGGGTAAAGAGGTAACACTAGTTACAACAACAGTCTCCCCGGAACTAGTTCCACTAGAGTCTGGAAGATCTTTCATGGCGTCAGCTTGGGACACACTCACTTCATCAGTTCCAAATGAAGGCATGCTGACAGCTATTCGTTCATCTGTTTACAACAAAACAAATAATTACATACAATTTGGGAAAAGAAAGGATGAAACACCAAACACTTACAGAGTGATTTTTCTTTCATTTCCAACATCTGTTTCCTCTTGGCCAACAAAACTTCCACCCCATGGACATCAGTAGCCTTCCTCTTTTTCGGTTTGTCTTTCTTTTTCTCTACACCCAACACTGAGAGGGTTAGCATCGATAGGATCAACATCTTTTTCAGCAGTCGGAGGAATTGAGTCTGTCACAGATACAGCCGGATTAGTACCTTGACTCAAAGCTGGGGCAACAGGAGCAGGAATAAGAAAATTAACAATAGTTTGACTAAGCACATCAAGCTCATCAGGACCAAGTGGCCGGTCATGTTCAACCAATTGGGCAGAAATTTCCAAATCAAGAACGTCGAAATACTACCATGACCCTTGATCCTCACGACGATACTCTGGAAACACGGTTTCGTCTACCCATATTCGGCTCATGCCAACAGCAACCAGAGCTCTCTCCGAATATAAGAACACTCTGTGGGATTGTTAGTCAAGGCAAGATATAACGGATACTTCTCATACACGAAAGGTGCAGGACATTCATCGGCCAATTTGGCCTTGGCCTCCGGATACCTGATAGGAACCCGCACGGGAAAAAACGCGTTCGTCAACAAAAAAGAATTTTTTCCTCCATTCCTTATCACGAACGCTTTGGGGAAAATTGTCTATACAAGACAACATACCAGGACGACGATCGAAGGTAAAATATTCCCCCTAAAATTTCAAAACATACAATGCCCGAAAAAATTCCAGGCGAGGCGCCCTACCAAGCCCTAAAGCACAAAATTCAAAATGGCGGATCTTTATCAGACCTAGAGGATGCAATTAGGAGATATTTACCTTGTAATACGAGAGTAATTCAAAAATAAAGTTGGTGGCTGGCAATCGGAAATGGGAAAAGGTGAAGAACTCCCCATACAAAGTAATTTTGCCCTCTTTTAAAGGAAAAGTCCGGTCATCTTTGCCGGGAAGCACCGGCCCCCACTCCGAAGGTATATGATAATCACTAAGAAACGACGGGAACGATGACCAGTTACACGATATATCGGCAACATTCATGACCTTGCGCGACGAACTTGCTTTGGGAGCCATTTTGAAAAAAGTAAAACGGTTGAGATGACAATATCTTGATATGAATGTATATTCTTATAAGAAAAATTTGGGCGTTTCAAATTCAAAATAAAACTGCCAAGTGTTAACTCCCTGGTCACTCATACTGTTGTAGGGACGATTGATGTGACGGTTATCATAATGGTACATCACGTGCATAGGCCATGCGATACCAATCCCAATTAGGATTCAAATATGTCCCCTTTTTTTTTATTTTTTCACGTTTTTCCGTACTTATAATAATAATAATAATACAAGGAGTCTAGTAATATTCACACGTTCTTATCACTAGACTGGGGGACATGATGAGGTAGGGCCCAACTAAGTTAAACTGGCTCATACCACAACTAGCTTAAACCCATTCAAAATAAAGCCCAATAGAGAAAGACCCAACTAATTTATAGGAGTCAAAAGCGGTCAACACGACAGTCAAATGAAATATAAATAAAAGCGAGATCTATGTGCAAGTAATCCGGCAATGATTACCTTCTTTTGCAAAGAGAGTGGACTAACAACAAGATGACAAGCTATAAAAGGAGGATGAAGGTAAAACATATCTCATCTCATTATTATCTCTATCACTATCACTATACTATTCACTTCTACCAGAAAACAATACTTATTCTCACGCCGAAGGGTGGTCACAGGATTACCCCCAATCCTGTGGCGAGTCCTAACGGTGTCTTCTTTTGCAGAATCATCCTTCTTATTCATTTCGAACGGTTTGGAGAGATCTCTTTGTATCACCTGGAAGATTAGGTTACCTACCAGGTTCATACTTCTTCAGAGAAGAATGAGTTGGGAAGGCAAAATAGGTATAACCTGCAATTGTTAACTTTTTTCAAGTTTCAATATTTCATCCGCATTTTTTAAACGTCCATAATTTTTTCATATGACTTTATTTAAAAAAAAATACATCATAAAAACAAGCATTTATCTTTTTTAATTTGCATACCTTTATGCTACACTTACAAAACTTGTTAGGTTTTATAACATGCAGAATTATCACCAATAACGTGTGTCACTATGTTGTTTAACATGCGTAATTTTAAGATATAATGTGCGTAATTATCAGGACTTGAGATAATATGCGTAATTATGGTTGACGGATGAAAATACTCTTTAATATGATTAGTATCACATGTCACTCTAAGTCCTTCGTATCCTCTGTGTGTAAAGAAGTTTTTATATGTTAACCTTTTTCTCACATATAATACAAAAAGGAATAGCTTACACACACAATGAAATCAATAAAAGGAGTATTGATAATCTTATCTTACACCGTATAGCCGGGTTTATATATATCACCTTTTTTTAATGAGATAATTGCACAAATAAACATTTGACCAAAGTCATTTGCAAAAATAAACATAGCATGCGTCTAAACAATAAGAACGAGACACTCTTTGTGTCTAAACAACAGGGACGAGACACGTGTAAAGCCTTCAGACGCCTTAATTTTTAAGGTCTCTGTGTCTAATATTTAGACGCGAAAAAGGATTGCGTCTAAAGAACAGACTCTTAAATTAAAGAGTCTAAACCTTTTTAGACTCTTTAATTAAGAGTCTAAACCTTTTTAGACTCTTTAATTTAAGAGCCTATTCTTTAAACGCAATCCTTTTTCGCGTTTAAAGATTAGACGTATGGACCTTAAAAATTAAGGTGTCAGAAGGTTTTACACGTGTAATCATTTGATTGGTAGACGCAAAGAGTGTCTCGTCCCTGTTGTTTAGACGCATCCTATGTTTATTTTTGCAAATTACTTTGATCAAATGTTTATTTGTGTAATTATCCCTTTTTTAATAAGTATGACATCATATATCCGAGCAATTATCTTAAAAATGTTATATAAAGTAAATCTTAGAATTCCCATGAATTAGATCTCCATTTTTATAATGCTTTAATAAAAAATGCTTTAATAAAAAAATTTTCTAACATGTTTTATATGTTAATAACACACAACAATAACAACATACCTAGTAAAATCTCACACATAACGCAAGATGTTAGTAACAATATGTAGCACTTACAAAAATTAAAATTAAAATACAAATAAAAAAAATATGTATTCACACATGTAATTAAGTTGTAAATCTAAATTACACATACTTAAAAATAATGAATATTTAATTACGTAACCTTTTTTACACCAGATGTAAATTTTGCACACATATTTTTAAAAATTTCCATAAATGTTATTAACATAGAAACAAAAAACTAAAAGAAATATTACATGGAATTCTCACGAATTCTCTCAATTTGGGGATTTCTCAAACGATCCGGATGTGTGTGTAGTGTAGTATATTGATATATGTTTGAGGATAATCAAGTTAATAAAACAAAAATTTCCATTGCTTGTATATGCAAATTTAGGGTCAAATGATTTGGTTGGTGTCATAAAAAGATTTGAAATCACTTAGGTAAAAAGTTCCCTTTATTTATCATGTATAATTAGGTGCCTTGTCAAAATTACCCAATAATATTTGACATTACAGAAATGCATAATAAAAGTATCATGATAACTTAGGGGCTCGGGGCGACATTAGAATTGGGCACTGGTATCTCACTATCAGCACGGTAACACCGTCGTCACCGGTGCTGGTAGAGGTCCCGTGAATCAATTTCTGGTTCTATTTAACGGGCTGGTAACAATGAAACGGTCATATTTTTTTATCAAATAAATATTTACCCTATATAAACACCATATCTACAAATACAATTTTATACAACTACATGTTTGAATATGGGTGGTGGCAATATGTTTCCGAATACGTATCGTCGACGACAATCAGCTCGCGCAACACATCAACCAACTACACACCCACCGACTACACACCCACCAACAACACACCAACCAACTACACACTCACCGACAACACATCAACCAATTAAACACCCACCACTACACAACATTCCTCAACATTTGAATATTACGAGCCACAACTTTCTGACGATTTGTCCACTGGAGAATTGTTTTACGCACATGATTACACAATAACTCTACTACAACTAGGAGCAATACGGGTTGGAGATCTTGTAAGAGTGCCAGAGCGTGTCAATCCTCCTATAGTGCAAAACCCACCGTTACGGTGCAAAAACCCCTGAACGAAGGTTATGAAACTGATATCGGGGCCGAATACGTAATTTATTCGGATGAAGAAATGTCTTGCCTGACACCCGAAAGTGACGCATATCTATACGAGAGGTTGGACAGACGTGATAGTGATCGTGACGTTTCTTCACCGAGTCAATTGACCATTCTTTCTTTTTTTTTTAGCTATGTTTAAGTAGTATTTTAATTAGGTTTATGTTTAATTAATGTTTTAATTAGGTTAATTATTATATTTGTATTTTGATTGTTAATTTCTAACTTTATTTTTTTTTCTTTTAACGGTTAGTTTCATTAAACATTAAACCTTAAACTTATCACGCAACAATTGCCATGCCGCAACATGGTTGAAGTTACTCCCATCTGCATTCACATAGTCGGCACGCATGACTAGGATTGAAATGTCTTCTTGAAGATTAGGGTGCCGCGCAATCGTGGCTTCAAAGAGGGCGTTCTATCGGTTGCACTTGGCTAAGAGATCATACTACTTACTAATGAGCGAATCCTTGTTGCGGTCATTTGAGCCGATTATTCGATTGAATTCCACCGACACGTTGCGCCAAAACGAATCTCTCCGTAAATCGGGAGGATGATTTGTGTGCTTGACTTCCATATACACCCTCACTAACGCGATCTCCTCATTTACATTCCACGGAACCATTTTTACGATATGATTAAAATATGATTTTGGTTTTGGTGTGATTTTGGTATTAGAAATTATGGGTTTTATAGGGGTAAAAAAAGGTAATCGTTAGGTTGAACGGTTAGAAAATTAATTACTGTTTGAAAATTAAAAAAAAAACGGTTACAATTTGAATTTAAATGAAAATAAATAAAAGAATCAGTAAGTTAATAATAATAAGAGTAAAGTGCACGGATGGTCCTTGTGGTTTGCCCAAATTTCACGTATGCCCCCATATATCTTCAATGGTCCCCAATGTTGACATTTTATAACATTTTGGTCCCTATCAACTAACGTCGTTAAATTTTATCAGTTAAGTCATGTACAACTTCTGATGCATGACTTTGATCCAAGAAAGAATTGTCGGGTCTTATGACCATCAAAAAGTGGTCCTACAAACCATTAAGAGATGTAAAAGGAAAAGAATGGTTTTCGAACAGAAGATCGGAGTTAGGTTGATGTTGCAGGTGGATGTTGCAGGTGGTGGATCGGTGGGAGGAGTGGGCAAAGACTGTTTGTGTTTAGGAGCCATTCAGTGTTGTTATTAGACTGCTTGGTTATTCCTCATCACTCGATTCCTCATTCAGTGTTGGGGTTTAGAGAGAGCGACAAGAGAGAGCTAGAGAGAGAGAGAAAGATGGTAGTGGTTGGTGATGGTTGGGGAAAGATGGTGGGGTTTTTCATTTTTTTAAAGAGGGGCAATTTAATAATTTCACATTGACTTAACTGAAAAACGTAACCTCCATCCAAGTCAGGGACCATCAACGAAACAAAATACAAACCACAGATCCCATACGTGTAATTTCGAAACGCTGAGGAGCAGAGTTTAAATTTGGGCAAACCACAGGGACCATCCGTGCACTTTACTCTAATAATAATAAATGCTTCATTTTAATGGCTATTTTTTCAAAATATACTTTTTTTTTTCAAAATTTAAATACTATAAGGGCAGACGGGGCGCTACCAGAATTGGGCACGGGTACCTCACTATCAGCACGGTAACACCGCCGTCACCCATGCTGGTAGTGGTCTCGTGAGCCAAATTCTGGTTCTAGTTAACAGGCTGGTACTCGTGATTTTTCTCTTTCTCTCTCCTCTTTGTCTCTATCTCTCTCTAATTTATTGTTGGTAAATAATCAGTGAAGCATTGCCTTCAAAAAAATGTTTCAGTGAAGGAAATCAGTGAAGTGACGTGGAAGTGTAGGATTGGTTAAAATCAGTGAAGTTTAAAAAACTAACGGGCAGTGCCCCGTCCGCCCTAAATTAATGCTCCTACATTGAAAGGTCTATATACACGCAAGGTGACCAAGGACGTCCCTCCATTGAAAGGAAATATATACGCAAGGTGATCAAGGGTGTCCCTCCATAATGCTCAAGGTAGTTGGATCACATATTTTGGAGTAACGGAATCAAATATTGACCCCAATGACATAAATTGGTCACCAATATTCAATGAGGATACTATTTATGTATCGCCATGCGATTTTACAATGACAAACACAACATAATTATATCAAGGATACTATCTTGCGTAGGGATGGCAATGGGTCGGGTTTGGGACGGGTTTAGGTAATCCCAATCCCATACCCGATTAGGTATGCTTGTCTCAAACCCGCCCCAAAACCCGTCGGGTTTGTATCGGGTAATTACCCGTCGGGTATCAGGTATACCCACGGGTTTCGGGTTTACCCATCGGGTTTCGGGTTTACCCATTGGGTTCTGGTTTTATAAACGGTCAAAAGGAGGACCAACCATATGCCTCCACCTCACCTTCACCTCTCCCCCCGCCCCACCTCTTCTCCCTGCCTAACACTGCCTAACACTCCCGCCGCCTCCACATCACACTCCGCCCATTCTCCCGCCCCACTCCCTCCTGTCTCACTATTACTAGTGTTTAGCTGTTCTAAAACCTACTTTACCTCTTGTACTCGTTTTATGATGAATACATTAAAAAAATGTGAAAGAAAGAAGTTTGATAATGGACTTAATTAGATTGGGCCAAAAAGAAAACAAGTTAAACGAAATATATAACGATCATATTATATCCGTCTTCTTCAAATCTCACCTGCACTTTATAACCTTCAATCTGCCTCGCCGGAAAGCAAGTGCAATTCGGAAACGAAATCTTATCTACTTTCATTTTTACATTTCTTTCCACATTTCAGCTACTATATGAGGGGTCAAACTCTAACAAATCCATTAGACTTTGAATAAATACCCCTCTAAAGAAAGGTTGGCCGGCCGGAGGGTCAGCGGACGGACCCTCCTGACCCTCCTTTGAATCTGCCCCTGCGTATAGTCGTATCCACAAAACCCCAAGAGGCAAAAATTCAAAACACGTCATGAGTCAACAATAAAGGATGTCAAGAGGGTGTTCGATGTCTTCCAAACTCAATGGCACATTATACATAGGGCAAGAAGGATTTTTAGCACAAACTTAATATTCAATAGAATATATTCATGTATTGTTTGCACAACATAATTGTAGAAGATGAAAAACACGTTATAACCGAGTGGTTGATGTGGATGTCATGGTCTTATCAATAGTAAGTTAATTGTACAGTATTAACTACCAATATGAGTACAGGTAAGTTAGGTCGTCTACATAGGAAGTACATGGAAAGTGTTTTAAGTTGAAAAACTAGATTAACTAAATACTTAAGTAAAATGATTTTGAATTTGTTTTGAGTTATGAATGTAAACAAAAACGTGATTGTTGATTAGAATTCAATTAAAAGAAAAGTAACCCCTCCAGATTTCCGATTTAATGATTCAACGAAACCTGTTTAATTAGAAAGATACCACATAGACATGGTGTTGTTAGTGGTTTCAATTCAAGTTATAAGAGTCAAGTTTCTAATAATAACCTATGCAATCTAATTACCAAATCATGTGTGCTAAAAAACCTCCCAATAATCAAACTATTAACGATGCAAGGAAACCGAATGCAAATAACGAAAGACGAGT
Organism: Ambrosia x helenae; assembly: GCA_030844895.1. NCBI lineage: Eukaryota > Viridiplantae > Streptophyta > Magnoliopsida > Asterales > Asteraceae > Ambrosia > Ambrosia x helenae. Next base: position 22,459,168 of record CM061232.1, on the reverse strand, counting down.
AAGTGCAACACAAACAACCTATCTAAATGAACAACACCACAAGTATTCTTCAAATAATGAGAAACAATACAAAAACACTAAAATAAACAAGGTTTGAGTTTCACATAAATGAATTGTCCACCTCGAGGTGGTTACAAAAGGATTTAGCCACTAATCATCATCATGGGATCTTTAGTGGTTGTTGTGGATCTTGATTGCATGAAAGAATTGATGTAGTTGAGGTTTAGGATGGTGAAATTGGTGTTTGGGACCTCCAAAACGGTTAGGGGTGAAGGTTGTTTTGTTTACGGAGATGATTATCCTTAAATATGATGAAAATCCATGAATTTCATGTAGTAACTGTCAATCAGTGATATCTGGCGCCACCCCTAGTGCAACGTTGCGCTTGGGTGTAAAATACTTTGCTAGTGCTAATTTCAGCGCTACATCGCTGCTGTCAGAGATATCTAGAGTTAGTACACTCCCTCCTATTTTCTTCATGTTTTTGTCATTGTTGCTCCCGTGTACTCCCCAACCTTCAAACAGCCCCCGAAACTCTCTCTTAAGCTCCAAAAGCTATATACATTAAGCTCCAGGTACATGCAAATCAAATCAAACTCAAAGTAAACTATTTTCCAACAATAATTATGTAAAGACTTATAATTAAGCTCACTAAAACATGGTTAAACACACTCTCATCAGTGATTGATGATGAGAAGGATGAAGCGGAACCACCAAGCCATTGACCGACAACAGATTTTGAGGAACACTTGAAAAGGTCCAAAGGTAACAGTGAAACTCTTCATTAAGAAGCTACCAAACAACCCCTTAGTTTTAGTTATAGTCGGTAACATGCTTATTCCATGCAAAATCAGAAATTGCCAACACCAAACAAAGTGAATACTCGGATTAACTAGCGACAAAAGGATATGCTACCTGCTTTTGCCTAGGGATGCCAAATCGCCTATTTTGTAACAAAGTTTGATTACAAAACGCCAACAATTAATCGTCCCCGTGTTCTAATGTAAACATTAGATCGTTTTGTAGTTCACACACTAGGTTTTGTTATCGACTTGGAACCAATAATTAGTTTTTTTTGTTATGTAATCATAATTCTCTGTTCCCGAAAAACTTTATTTTGGCTTGTCATGAACATTTTCCGACAAGCCAAACCAGTAATGACCAAACTTTTGCTATGTTGCGTGGGGAAATAAACGACCACACACTTGGTGCTTCGCTGCGTTATGCGGGGATAAAAACGACCACACCCACTATGTAGCGTGGGAGTAATAAATGAGTTTAAATAAACGGACATGAATGAATGTTTATGAATGATACACGTATTCATATTCGTCCGTCTAATTAAATAAACAAAACTCTTTTTTTCGTTTAATAGGCAATTTTCAAAACCCTAACATATACAGTAATAGGCAATTTTCAAAAGCACGTGGTGAAATATTTATGAAATTCAACTTGGTTTTTTCAAAAGAATTAATACCATGCCTTTTAAGTTCTATAAATAGCATGCATGTTGCATTCAAAAATCTATATCCTCCCAATTTGTAGTCAGTAACAAATATGGCATTTAAGCATGGCATGTTGTTTGTTATCCTTCTAGTTGCAGTTTTGATGCAATTTCAAACTGTTATTGTTATTGCCGAACCACAAGTCCCATGTTACTTTATATTTGGTGGCTCTTTGGTAGATAGTGGCAATAACAATAGACTCGTGACAACACAAAAAGCTAATTATCCACCTTATGGGATTGATTTTCCACAAGGTCCCACTGGTAGATTCACCAATGGTCTTACCGCAGTGGACTTCATCGGTATCTCTCTCTAACAATCAACATTGTTAAACCCAGTGGCGTATTCATGACGGATTTCCAAGGGGTTCCTTTCGTAGTTTTTCACTGATTTTCACTAATTTCTTGAAATTTTCCACTATTTTTTTCAATTGACCCCCCTAAAAGCCCCTAGATCCGTCCCTGGTTATACCAGCTCTTATCATTTTTTTAGAATATATATGTTTATGAACTATCACTCATTTATCTTATTGGTATTGTTGTTGGACAACAATTAATTTATTTTATTAACGGTAAATACTAAAAATCACAAGATATGATTAAGGAGACAAGTTTGATATGGCAAGGAAAAGTTTATATGTTGATGTTATGTTTCTTATACTTTTTTTTATTATTTCTTTTAGTAACAGATGGCATATTAACATGCATTTTTAAAAGCATATCATACATGTGGACAATTTATCTAATCTAATCTAAAACTATATTATAAAGCATTTCCCAAGAACTTCTTAAAAAATAAGAGGTACAAGTATATATGCTTATCATACAATAAATAATGCACATCTTAACTACTTTTTAGGGGTAAATTTGTCTTTTAAACTTATCTTTAATTACACCACATTATAGTTAATGAACCATAGTATTATCAAAGACTTTACATTAGTTTTGTATAATTAATCCATTAGTAATATTAAATGGTTGTATATGATAATATTAATATTTTTATAAGTAAATATTATTTAAATTTAGTATCATCTTATTTAGATATAGTAGTGGTGGTGGTGGTGATGGTACTGAAATATAATAACTGTTTAATACAGATCAAATTAGAAAATACTTTCTAAAAGAGACTCGGCGACACCCGCCGCATCGCGCGGGCTAACCCACTAGTATATTTCAAAAAGGATGGCATAATATTGAAAATAACAAAACCGGTTGCTTGATTTTAGGTCAACTGTTAGATCTTCCTGAGTTCATTCCACCGTTTGCTAACGCAACTAATGAAGAGATCAGCACTGGCGTAAACTACGGTAGTGGTGGCGCTGGTATTAGACCTGAAACCGGAAGAAATCTGGTAAACATAAACGATCCTAATAACATTTCATTGTGTATATGTTATAAGCAGGGCTGACCCATGGGAGCAAAGTGGTGGCCGCCCGGGGCCCAAAATATTGATTAATAAAAATAATTAAAAAAAATATTAATTTTTTTCTCATAAAAAACAAAAGCCTTTGGAAATAAAAAATAATCTTTACAATTCAATATTATTTTTAATAACATTAAGCTTTAGAAAAACTAATTAATCCCCAATAACCTATTTACTTTTTAGCCCATTCAAACCTTTTTTTTATGTAACCCAACAAACCCAATTTAAACCCATGAATTTAGAGGCCCATTTTTTTAGTCACATATGGCACCTGAATTCTCATAAATGGCCTTGGTTATAAGTATAACGTTTATACTATTTGTCTGTGTTTATTTATCCCAGGGTGATCGAATCAGCTTGGATAGGCAACTACTTAATCATGCAACAGTACTCTCGCGGCTTTTGCTCCTACAACGTAACCTAACATTTACAAATGAATACAAAAAGAAGTGCATTTACTTGGTAAATATAGGAACAAACGATTATATCAACAACTACTTGATGCCTGAAAATTACCTCACCAGCCGCATATACACCCCTGATCAATATGCAGCAATCCTCATTCAACAATACTCGCGACAACTAACTGTAAATATTACGTTTTTCCTAATTTTCAACGTTTTTTTTATTATGTTTAATCTTTTCAGGCTTGTAATTAATTAACTTTTGTTGTCACAAAATTTTGTTTGTTTACTTCATATGACAGACTTTGTACACATTGGGAGCTAGGAAAGTTGTTGTGTTTGGTTTGGGCCCGATAGGGTGCACCCCTGCTGAGATTGCAAGGGTTGGAACTAATGGGAGACCATGTGTTGAGTCGATTAATAATATCACTATGTTGTTTAACAATAGACTTAAGCCGCTTGTTGATGATCTTAACAACGAATTTTCTGATGCAAGGTTCACTTTCATCAACGTTACAAACATTGCTGCACCCCGACTAGGTAAAGTGTAACGAATTCTAATGTATAGTGTTTCATTTTGATTTAGAACTCCCCCGGTTTCTATTTTGTTGATCATTTTCATATCTATTAATTTAGAAATTACATAAATAGACAAGTTTGACCCAAAAGTTTCTAAAGCTGACACACTTTTAGGCCTTTTTCAAAGTGTTTGAACTAATCAGAAAGTGACAAGTCAGCTCGGATGGCTGAGATGGCTAGTACTTAGCTGGCGGCTAAGCACTTCTTTTAGTGTTTAGTTGGCAGCTAGGCATTTTTTAGTGTTTAGCCCACAACTCCCACTTTTTTTTAAGCCGGCGGCTATCATGATTATATGTGTATATTGGAAACAACTAAAAAAGTGTGTCTATTTTTTAATTTGTTGGATTAAACTTGTCTATGTTTGTGATTTTTCCAATAGTTGATTTCTTAATTATGCACATTAAAAGTTATCAACTATACAAGTTTACTAAAGTGTTTTTTTCTCTCCTTTGCTAGTCTTGCCAAATGTTCCATGCTGTCAAGTACGGTCCAATGGACTATGTGTTCCAAATTCAATCCCTTGCCCTAATAGGACTGCGACTGCTTGGTTCGATGGTTATCATCCGTCAGAAATTTCAAACAGTCGCGTCGCAGCAAGAGCATATACCGCGCGCTCTCCCTTGGATGCATCTCCTTATGATATCAGTACTTTGGCTGGACTTTAAGAATGATACATATATAGATGTTGCATTAATAAAGTACTGTTTTATGACTCTTCATATGGAAGATAAATAAGAAATAATAATGGCAATATGAATAAGATCTTAGTATGTCTTTTTTATTTCCATTAAAGGCAAAATAATACTCATGTGAGCAACTTAATTTTCTCAGTTTCTTGTAGGTTATGTTACAAAAATGAGCAACCAAAATTGGCGACTAATAAAACCGCCGCAACATTTGATTAAACAACAACCTTACCTAGTAAATCCCACAATTAGCAAAGCTAAGAGTAGGGTCTGGGGAGAGTGAGATGTAGGCAAACCTTACCCATATCCTTGCAGATACAGAGGCTACTTCTAGAGAAACCTCCGGCTCCACAACACACAATCGATTAGCAGACAACACTAGAAAAAGTAGTAAAGAGCTATTGGATTTAAAGAAACATTGAAAGCGTTATGTAGTAAAACAAATATATATATATATATATATATATATATATATATATATATATATATATATATTAAAAACAGCATAATCCATACACACCCAAATACAAGCCACCCTTACTGACCTCTTACAAGTGTAAGAAAAAGCCTAAGCTCCTAGAACCCACTATGATACAACCAACCCCTCCCTAATTATCCTTAACCTTAATCTTGTGCCTTCACAAACCTCTATCCTCGACCATGTCCTCAAAGAGGTACATCTCTACTAAATCGGTCTCAAAATCAGCGACCAAAACCAAAGCGGTTGTAAAATAGTCGCTAATTTGTAAAAAGTAAATAAATTACTAGTGGGTTTACCCGCGTGTTGCAGCGGATCCACAAATGGGTTGAAATACAACATTATGATACTTAGTTTTTTTGCCGCAAGTTACGTAAAAAGAATAGAAATGTGCACACTATGTTTTAACAAGTATTCGTAGAAAGAAGAAAAGAAATGTACACCGCCACTTACAACTGATTGCAGTTTACCACAAAAACCATGTACTCATTATTGAACAAATCTTAATAAACCAAATGTATGTTATGTAACAGACCAATATGAACATAAACATCACGCTTGTGTAAGTTGTCCAGTCATTGCATATCTACATAATCGTGCCATTGAAGACACCTTGCTAAATGATAAAGTTCATTTACATGACCAAAGCATGTAGTAATAATATGATAGTGTATACACTATCATATGAAGGTGACTGTCCATTTAGAAATTAAAAGTTGTAATTTGTAAGTTTGTAATAGACTTTCCCAACCTGACCCAGCAGCTAAAAAATTGCCCAATGTAGCCGGTGATCCAAACCATCCCATCCACTTTGCCGCTGGGTAGACGTATAGATATGAAAATGGTTTATAATATAAGTATTATTATGGCAAAGTTTTAAAACTCATACAAGCTTAGCTGAGATAAGATTATTCATTGTAGTAACATAAATTATTATTTTTCATGGCCATTATATGAAATTTGTTAAAAAAATATTGTTATCCTGTGTGTTTATTTAGTTTGGGTGAGTTTCATTTTCATATAAAAGTTGATTATCTTCTATGGGCATTTAAGGAAGAAAAGTGGTAAATTTTAGAAAATTGTAAAGAAAACCTTGGTATATCATGTTAACTTTGGACAATTTGAATATATTTGTCCGTGCCTCCTCCTTATAATGTAGTATAGATAATTCGGTTGCAACGTGAATTTTAAAAATCGAAAATTTGAAACCTGTATCAGTGACCAAATAGAAGTGGTCGCAAAAATATTCAAACTGAATATCATTGAGTTGTAATTTTTATTTATAAAAAATAAAAATAATTAAACTTGGTTGAAAATCGAATGTAACGGTTATATAAAATCTACCCTCTACCCTACCTAATAAAAGAGTAACTTGAGCGCCACTTGTCCCTTTACTAGGGCATCCACCTATGCTCCAAATCAGCATCCACATGTCAAGCATACAATGAATTATAAAACTAGCGGACCCGACCCGGTTTATACCCATCAATCCATATTCAACCCATTGTATATTATACGATCCATATCCATATTCAGATTTCTTTTCCATAAACCTATCTGTTTCATCTATGGTCGCCGATTATCCTTTCATCTACCGTAGCCGAAACCCTAATATCTTTCATCTATCACTGCCGAATCCCTACATGCAGGTTCATCTATGACAGCCGAATCCCCGTTTCTCTCTAATTAATCTTTCTTTCATCAACAAGCGACAGACCAAATAACCGGATCTAATTCCTTCTAACTATTTTGTTTCATATTCAATCGAAAGGTATGAACTGGGTTTATGTTGAATACGTTACGGTTTTTTTTTTATTTAAGTCTGTTTTGTTCATTTTATTTAGGAGATTAAATATGATTATCCTTTAAATTGACAATCTTTCATTTATTCTATAGAGATAATCTCAGTCTCATCTTGCTTTTTGTTTATATTGTTTTTTGTTTTTTTTTTGTTTATGTTGAATAGGTTACGGTTTGCATGATTGAAGTATGTTTTTTGTTTATATTGTTCTTTGTTTTTGTTTTTTGTTTATGTTGAATAGGCTACGGTTTGCATGATTGAATTTTGTTTTGTTATTTATATTTTTTTTTACCTATACATTCTGCTTTCGTTGTATATGATAAAATGTTTCTTTTCGTTGATAGATTAGCTATACAGTCTGCTTTGGTTGAATGGCTATACAGTCTGCTTTCATTGATATGATTAGCTATACAGTATGTTTTAGTATTGAATGTTCCACAATATATGATATATGTTTGTTTTCGTTGAGATTGTATGTGTATGCATCTTTTGTCTGTTTGTGTATTGATTGATTTTATTCTTTTTGTATTGATAGATGATATGTAGGAGTTGCTGGCAAATTAAGTGATGCAGAATCTATGATGTTACTAAAAGATTTCTTCCACCTCAGCATTTGTAGTTTAAATAAAATAACAAATAAGGTAATTCTGGAAATTTGCCAATTGAAAGATTGTTGACTTTGTTCTGTGACATTTTCAGTCACTGGCGAAGCATAGTAAGGGCGGTGAGGGGCGGCCGCCCCCCCCCGGATTTTCGCGCAGAAGTTCCGATTATATAGTATTCGTATAGAAAATTTTGAAAATATAGGGTTTCGACCCCCCGAAACGGGTTTTCGACCCCCGAAACTAGTGACTTCCGACCCCCCGAACCTTCGGGTCAAGCTTCGCCACTGTTTTCAGTTATTCAAAGGAGGAGGAAAGCAGCATTTTCAGTTATTCAAATGAGCATGGCCCCACTTCTTCCACCTCAGCATTGTGCGTCAAAGCTCATTACTCGTGCCGATGACACTGAACAAGTTGTCAAAGAACAACTTTGTGTGTACTATGAATTGGTATTATTAAACTGTTTTATAATTTTAAAATATTTTATGAAGAATCCAGATTCTGGATGCTTTGGAGAGAATGCCTAAATGAACCCCAAAGGTATACATGTTCGTTTATATATTTACTATGAGTTGATATAAAGGGTTTAATAGAATCACTTATGGTGATGTCATTTTTTTAGAGATGGTTCATTAATGTATTACAAGGATATGTTGAAAAGAAACTATATAAGAAGTAAATGAATACAAAAAAGATCGATATAATATAATTCAAGGGCATGTTTCATGTTGATTTGGCAACACTTATTGTAGATATGGGTAACAAACTACATTCTGCATAAAATGCAGTTTTTTATGAATTTCTACAGAATTTTATATGGATCAAAAACTGAATAATAAATTTGCACAAAAATGTAGTTTTGATGAACTCCTGCACAATTTTATATGGGTCAAAAACTGCATAACAAATCGATATTAGTTTGTAATCTGTCTACTAACCAAATTAATTGTTTATTGTATTCTTAAAGTTAATAATTTGTTATTGTATACGTTCTGATGTTGCTAACACAATGCTTTTCGCCGTTGTTGTTGTTGTGTGGTTCTTATTTTGTTTTGGTTTTCGTTTTTTGGACGGCGAGAAGGTTGCTTAGACGTTACCAGTCGTTTATAGTGACGGTACAGCATTGTTGTCGCCGGTGGCCAATGGGTCTTTTCGGTGTGCGACTTGAATGAGTTGTTTTCTTTATCATTTGAACAATTCTGATTTTTGCTTTTTAGTGTGCAAGTCGGAGGAGAACTTATCGTTAAAAACAACAATTGGAGCTGTGTGTTGAAATAGTTTCACACGACGCCTTCACCATGTTGTTCTGTCCGTCTTTTAACCTTTTTCGCACGGTGCGCAACAAGCATATACTCAAGCTTAGTCATTGTAACCTTATAAATTGCTTTAAATATATAATTATAGGATATTCATGGAAATCAAAAGTTTGTTGATTATGGTGGTGATTCAAAGTTTCAAACAAGGTTGCAATGGTTGATTGTAAAATCTCCAATATTACAGGTTGTAGCATTTTTTTTAGGTTATTAACGGGTTACATTGCATTTGCGTATGAGTTTGTATCTCGCGTATATATACACATGTGCTTTATTTTGATTTTACAGTTACTATTGTGTTTTGTGATACTAATAGGTTGTATTGTAGACTGGATAGGTTATATTGGAGATTTCATTTTGTTTATTTTATCTACCATCATCTTGGTTGCGTTTTCCGGGTTAGATCATCACCTGGATTCGAATTAGCTTTGCAGATCACATTTACTTCATAATAAGGTGAACTTGCAGTCTTTCACTAACTGTCATCATCTTGGTTGCGTTTTCCGAGTTAACCCTTAACTTAATTAAGCCTTTAAGATAAACCTTTAACTTGCGATTTTGTATGCAACTGCTATATGAGAACTTTTAGTATTTTTTTCTTCCTGTGTGTATTGTTTTCATTTATATCATTTATTATTCACCTTGCACTACTAGAAAAAAGCTCTTTCTTGACGCGCATTGCGCGTCATGAAAGGGTGTTTATGACACGCAAAAGAACGTCATTATAGGCATAGTCATAAAAATAATATGACATGCAGGCGCGTGTCATCTTTTAATGACACGCATTCATGACACGCATTCATGACATGCATTCATGACACGCGTTTTTGACACTACCTTATGACATTCAGTTTGCGTGTCATTATTTTTTTTCCAAAAAAAAAAATTTATTACGTATATATTATTAATAATTGATGCTGATTCTTTTATAATAACCTGCTCTAATAAGCTACAAATCAATAAATTTCCCCATAATAATATGCATATATTATATATACCAAAAAACCATTACAATATAAGTATTTGTCGATTTCTACGACAAGTATTAAATGGTTACAAAAATATCGTGTCAATAAATTACGTTGTCTAGACTTTAAAATACGGATCACTTGAAAATAAAGGTTGCTACATAACTTGACCATTCTTCACGAATGGCATCCATATCCGCATCCGTATAAGCTTCTACTCCTCCCCCAACCTGAAACAACAATTAAATTAATAAGATGAAAATGTTAAGGTTCGCGATGGTTTAGTTTCAAGAAAACAAAGACCGCTAAAATTTGCCTCGATCAACTTACATTATCTAATATTTCAAGTCCACCCTGAACAATCTCTTTCATGAATTTCATGATATAATAACCGCACTCCGTACTTCCTGGCTGCATTGGACACTGCGCAATAAAAAAATTGCAATTGACTATTAACATTCCTAAGGCTACAACAATTGATTTTTAACTATCTAGAATAAGTCTTATGGGTTAACAATTATGTCTAGATTTATATAACAGTAAGTCTCATGGGTTAACAATTATGTCTAAATTCATAAGCTTAGACAAGCAAATAATGCAGCCTAAATTAACATTAAAAAGAAAAATTAAGTGCTCACCTTGGTGTTGACCCATTTGAGTCTAACCCTTTTGCCGGTAGCATTTTGTGCAGCATACATGGCCATCGCCCTATTTAAAAATAAGATGTATATTAAACCCTTTTGCCGGTAGCATTTTCAAACCCAACATACACGACATTTACTTACGTATCAAGAATTTGTCGCAACGGCTCAAAGACATTCGCAGGGCCTACAGAATCGAGATAATAACACCTTTCTTCTTTCAGGTCAAGGACTGCCAGTACCCAATGGTTTCTACAAAACCAAAAATGAAACTTCCGTCATAGTACAAGTTCTTATATAGTCCTCATACCAACAAAACATCAAAAAGAAAGAATGTTCATAAACTTATAATCAAGTATCAGAAACTTTCAGTTTCTTACGCCGTTTACGAACAATTATTTAATTGGGAAATCATACCCGGGATTGTAGGGAATTAAGATTTTGTCCTTGCTCTTTCTCTGTAATAAACGATCTACAATCGCTCTACTTGCATGCTCGATATTATGTTGGGATTTGGGTTTGCGGTCAGATGGCGAGATTATAGCCGGGTTCGCAAAACAAATTCCATGATCCGGTTTTTGGCCACTCTTTATTTGCGAATCCAATAACCTGTTAACATACAAAATAACCGAATCGATATTGTGTTTTACGAACAATTATTTAGACTAAACTTAATCACTTACAAAATATAAGAACTGATTACACCACCGCTCAGCTCATTCATTGTAAAAATGGCTTCAAAATCATCCCAAGATACATACGTGAAACTCTCATGCCCAAATACATCCTCATCAAATGGCATTCTCATAGACTCCTGCTTTTTAAGCTGTCCATCAACTATGTGGGCAGCCATCATCAAAGGCCCACTCATCTCTATTCTAACCCTTTCCTTCCTTTGTGCTCTAGTCGTCCTTCTTTTTCCTACATCCTCAACAACTTGCATTTTGCCTTTGATATGTTTCTTGCTTTCTTTTTTTTCACCATGTTCATTTTCATTATCTATTTTGTATTCATAGTTAGCTTCATGAATATTTTCATTTTCTTGTTTGTATTCCTTAGCAACTTCTCTTTCTTTTTTGTTTTCCTCAGCATCTTCCCTGGGCCGTTTCTTTTCTTTCTGTATTTGATTTTTGTCTTTATCAGCCGGTTGTCTCTTTTGTTTCGCCACCGCTTTTTCCTACAAATGAAAATAAATAACTTCTTTAAATTATATACATCGTGAATATATGCATTAAATATATGTACATATTATTACCAAGTCACAACAACGAATGACAAGATGACTCGGCCAACTTAAGATGTGCCCAACCGCTTCTTTAACCGTCTCAACAAACTCATCTTCTAGTGGATTAGGTACTTTAGCTTCTTGTTGTAAAGCTATGTCCACCATAACTTCAACAAACTCCTCTTCATATGCATCCCTGATTATGGTTCCGTTGGCGACAATATTTGAGGGAACGCCAATTGCTAGAAAACAAGCATCATCCTACAAATATATATATATATATATATATAGAAATTATAAAGAAATCTTACTTATAAAATACACATAAACTATTTAAAGAGAACACTTGTAACTCGTACTTACAATCGGCTCTTCAAATGAGTCGTCTTTAAAATCTTCATTGCCCCATATTTGGCAACTTGCGGCTTCAGACACATTATTCGCACCTCTTTTTAGTTTATCTAACTCTTCTTCAAGTTTATTGAACCGTTGATCATACTTTTTCTTCTCATTCTCCATGTAATGTTTGACGGTTTTGGATAGGTGAAAATACTGGCGTGGCGTTACAAATCTACCCATTCCGCACACATGCCCCCGCTGTTCCTTAGTACCTAGGGCCTCAGTAAGCACGTCATGTTTTCTCTCTACAGAACCTTCAGAATTTAGAAGCTTGTCCTAAATGTGAAACAGCGAAATATTTAGTAAGAAATATTTAGAAATTGTCAAATAAAGCGCGCAGGAAACAAACAGAAATACCAGTTAGCATTATGTCGGACCTCTAAGTGATTTGTCATCTTCATCATGATACGAACCAGAATTCGGATCCATATCAGGAAAAAAAAAACCTATTTCAACATGTTCAGAAGGAAAATTAAGTAATAAAAAACAAATTTCATGTACTTTATTCTCTTCATCATGATCCAAAGCATAATTAAATAATAGAAACACATAATTAAACACATAAACAAACACATAGTTCAAACATTTAAGACATAATTATAGACATACAAGAATCTAAAGAAAAACACAAAAACTAAAGTTTAAATTAATATGCCCTCTCCATCATTGCGCCTACACGAAAAATCATCATCAAGGTCTACTAAAGCGGAGTCTTGTGTAACATCACCAGCAACATCAAATTCCAAAATATCATCAGTTTCATCGCTTGCTCCATACTTGTACATCTTATGGGGTGTGAAGCCAACAACACACAAATTATCATCTTGTTGATCTTGAACATAAAAAACTTGTTTGGCTTGACTAGCTAATATGAAGCGTTCAGACTGGTGACCAAGCTTGTTAAAATTTACCACGGTGAATCCAAAATCATCCTTTTTTACTCCACGACTATCAGCCCAATCACACATGAAAACAGGAACGGTAAACATTCGATAATCAAGATCCCATATCTCCTTAATACGACCAAAGTAAGTAACAGTGCCATACACGGGACTGGTGTCTTTTGCACTAGCGATCTGCATAGCATGTGCAACTAAAGATACTCCGCTGCATTGAGTTGTTTTAGATTCATCTCGAGTTGTTGTATGGAACTGATACTCATTTATGGCAAAACCGCTATATTTTTTAACAGTAAAATTAGGCCCTTTGGCCAACCAACGAACATTGTCACAAATATTTTCTCCACCAGCCAAACGCTTTTCAACCTATTGGAAAAAGAATTACTATAATTCACACAAAATTGCTAAAAAAAAATATCGTAATTGTAAGAAACTTTTTAAAAATAGACCTCCTTCTTAAGCCAACTAATAAATGTTCGACTGTGTTGGTTTTGCAACCATGTAGTATTTCGAGAGGCGCGAGGGTTGAGATCCTTCAATTCCAACATATGTTGCCTGAAGTATAGTAGATGTTAGAAGAAACTTTAAGTATTATATACAGTACAAAGAGTATACAGTTTTATGCGATACTCACTCTATATATGGCTCCACAACAGCACTGTTTCTTAATACATAAAGATGAGCTTGATCGAGTAACTGAGCATCCACACCATTGATTGTAGCCCGCGATAAAGGCCTACCGGTGCGGATTGTTTCATCAACACGTTCATAAGGATTGCCAATTGATTTCATGTTTTTTAAGTAACCGGAGCAAAATTCTAGGACTTCCTCTGCCACATAACATTCTGCAATGCAACCCTCGGGTCGATAATGATTTCGTACATACCCTTTGAGTGTTTTCATGTATCTCTCAAATGGGTACATCCACCTAAAATGAACCGGGCCACATAACCTCACTTCTCTAACTAGATGCACCATCAAGTGAATCATGACATCAAAGAACGAAGGAGGAAAATACTTCTCTAACAAACACAAAGTTAATACGATGTCACTTTGCAACTTGCTTAGCTTGCTAACATCAACAACTTTACTACACAACTTATTGAAAAAATTACACAAGCTTATTATTGTTTTCCTCACTTTCTCGTGTAACACCCCCCTGATTGCAAAAGGAAGAAGTTGTTGCATCAGTACATGACAGTCATTAGACTTCAAACCATTCATCTTGGAAACATCATCGGACACGAGTGTAACATCACGCATTTAATACTTGTACGTTACACCATCGACATTAATAAAACGTCAAGTTTTCATATTTATGTTCGCATTTATTATTTTTGTCACGATTATGGAACCCTAATGCTATATATATTATTATATATGTGTGTTTTGTATAATTATATCAAAAAAATAAAACAAGCCTTGGCCGGGATTCGAACCCGCGCCAAAGGCCGGTTTGATCAAACACACGAGCACAAACCAACTGGGCTAGCCTTCTTTGTTGAAATAACCCGGGTACATATTAATCTTATACGCATACTAAATCCCCACAGTTGACAAGGAAAGTCAACTGTGGGATTCCTTGGTGATCAATCCAACAATTAAACGCGTAATTGAACTATTTTTGGCAAACTCGTGTAATTATCGGCCTTGCACAACACGAATACACAACGATTACACGTCAATTGTTGACCTTTCTATTCAATTAGACGCGTATGTATTAAATTGAAAGTCAAACCTTCCAATTAACCCTAACCCTAATTCACAGTATAAATTGAGGCATTCCGTAGCTTATCAACTCGCTCACAACTCTCTCTCAACCTCTATTGCTCTCTAATTCACTCTGGATATTAGTAATTTGTTCGTGGTTTGACTTTCTCATTGACCCGTCTGTTATCATCAATCCATCACTGTGAGTCTAATATTTTTGGTGGGTTATATTCATCGGCATTCAGGCAACAATAGCCCTAGCATTAATCGGGCTATAGTTGCCTGAATCATCCAATTGTAAATTCTAGGGTTCGTCGTGGTTTGATTTGGGGATAAACCTGTTTTAGCGTAGTGTATATAATTAATTTGAAACCAGAAATCTCACAACCACCGGCCTAGGCCAAGTGGTAGTGACTCTGGTCCTCCAAAATGGTCACCCGGGTTCGAGTCCCGGCTCTGACCGGTTTTTGATCTTTTCTTTTCTTTTCTTTTTTTTAAACAAACAATAATTATATATATATATATATTAATCCTTTTAATCATTTAAATTCTTTTTAAAATACCAAAACTATTTTATAAATTCTAAAAAAATTATTATTGTTTAATCTGATATAAAAGTTTTAATTACAATTTTTATTTTTCAGAAATTCATTTATTTAATAATTATAATAATTAAATCATTTTTATACAATTATATTTATAAAAATCCATTTATATATCAAAACAGTTTTATTAAATTCCCCAAAAATTATCCTAACTTTTTATAAAGTTAAACTTTACTGAAATAATTTTTAATTCAGTAAAATCATTTATTTTATATTTTTAATCAATTTTTGTTAGATTTAATCATAATTAATTCATAATAAATCCAATTTTCATCATTTTTGCACCAAAATTTTATACAAATTATTTTTAATCATTTAGAACAGAAATATGATTTTTAAAATAAGATTTCTTTAATTTTAGTATTTTTGAATATTAAAGTTAATAATTGGCTATTTATAAATAAATAGATTTAAAAATCTATTTTAAATGAAATAATTTTATAAAAATTATTTTATTGCTTCAAACACTTTAATGTGCTCACTCAAAATTCAAATTTTATAAAAAGACTATCTTTCATTAATTATCCAATTTTCCTTTATTAATTAAACATTTTAATTTAAATTTCAACAATTGATTATCCCCAAATCGAAACCCTAGGATACACATATTAGTTAATTAGACTTAGACTTATTATATATTACCTCATTATAGGGTAATATTTGGAATCACTTTGGGCAACACAATTATCATATCTTTTCAACAAGTTAACATTTGCTAAGGTGAGTTTACATAGCCCCTTTTATCACCATTTTTGGGGTGAAACATGTTATAACATTTTCATTGCAATTCAATCATCAATGTGTCTATGTGTTTTCTATGTTGCATATTGTCTTGAGCATGATTAGAGTAAGCACCATTCTAGCATAATCATTAACATTGATCAGCCGACGGTATACATTGATAGATCTATTGGACTGACAATCCCACCCGGATACGTGCCTCCTACCAAGGTTACGTGGGTGTTTGTTATCGCATAACATATTCATTGGGACCATAAGTGTATGGTATGTATCATTTTATAACAGTCAACAGGGTTGATTATGCACTCGATTTATTTCTAATATGTTCTCACATATGGGCTAGATTAACATGGCACATGAATTGCATAACATTTTATTCATTTATCATCAAAAACCTATGTAATTCTCACCAACTTATGTTGACCCAAAATACTTTCAAAATTAACATGTTTCAGGTAACAATGAAGCTGAGGCTTGAGTTAGCATGAGGATTTATCTTGAAGTTTTTGAAGTTATTATTTGATGTTATGTATTTGAATTCTTAGACATTATTTCACATTTTGGATATTATGTTTGAATAAATTATTTAAAATTTATATTATACCATGTGCTACTGAAAACAATCATCAATACGTGGCACCCCGATGTTTCCGCCATCGGTTGGGGTGTTACAGATTGGTATCAGAGCCTTGGTTATAGGGAATTAGGTTATTAGAAATAATCTAGACTATAACCTTAGGGACTAAAACAGTACTTGCTTCTCCTACTTGTAACCCTAATTGCTTTCCTAATCCTATCCTTATCCTATGCCTTACAACCCTAAACCTACATGTGACTACTCTTAATTGTCTGCTGCAATCCTGATCCACCATTAGATTTATAGGACAAAATCCTCAGGTTTAACCTGAACCCCCTTGAGATCTCGTCGAAGTTTTAGATTTTAATAACGAACACGTGCAATCTGGAAGGGTGAACGCCTGTATTCTGAGTCTTCTGTCTAGGCTGGCATTGCGCATATATCCCAATCAGACGAGGGACCCGGATGCCTACCTGGGAATTCTCGGGATGAGTGTTCACTTATAGGCTAAAGCATGTCTTCATATGTTATTAGAATTTAGAATCTTTGATAAGTCAACGTTTTCGTTTATTCGTTTTAATTAATGAATAAATGATTACATTCCTTATATAAACTCTCATTGTGTCTATTACAGATCATGCCTCCTCGTCGCAGCACTCGCAACAACAATGGTGAGAACCACGAAGAAGGTGGTGATAACCATAACCACAACCATGACCAAGCTCCTAACCACAACAACAATGGGGTCGATGCTCAACTGGCTGCGATCATTTCTCAACAAATGGCGCAGCAAATCGCAACTCTGGTTCCCAATTGAACGGCAACGGGAATGGTCACAACAATGGGAACGGAAATGGCAATGGCAATGGTAATGGACCCCAAGCTTGCACCCTTAAGCATTTCAACTCTTGTAACCCTCCAAAGTTCAGCGGTGAAGAAGGAGCTACTGGACTTCTCCAATGGTTTGAGGGTATTGAAAATACCTTCATCAACAGTGAGTGCCCCAACAATCTCAAGGTTCGTTACGCCATGAGTGTTCTCCATAAACGAGCACTCACATGGTGGAATGAAGAAAAGCGTACTCGTGGGGCCGAGGTTGCTCTTGCTATGACATGGGACCAGGTCAAAGAGATCATGAAGGAGGAGTTCTGTCCTCGCAATGAAGTTAAAAAGCTTGAGGATGAGTTCCACACCTTGGCTCAAGATAGTGGGGAAAATCTTGCCTACAACACCCGCTTTCATGAGCTTAGCTTATTGTTGCCACACAAGGTTACTCCTCTGCCGGTAGCCATCGAGAAGTACATCGGTGGCCTGCCCATGCAAATCCAGGACACTGTTTGGGGTAGAAATCCTGCGACTCTGGAAGAGGCCAAACGTCTTGCGGCCACTCTTACTGATAATCATGTGAAGAACGGTACTCTAGTTCGCAAGGGCACTAAGAAGACTGTTGCCAAAGACACTCCACAGCCTGCAATTGAAGTCAAGCCTGAGACCTCAAGCAACAAGAAGCGCAAGGCTAGAAACTATATGGTTGCTGCTACTCCACCTGCTGCCCAAAACCCAGCCAAGAAACCATACACCGGACCTCACCCTCTGTGCAACACTTGCAAGTACCACCATCCCACACAGGTGCCATGTCGATTTTGTACTAAGTGTCAAAGATATGGTCACCTGGTGAACGTCTGTCGATCTCCTGCTGCCCAAGACAACAACAACCCAGCTCCCAACCAACAAAACAACAGGCCTACTCGTGGTCAATGCTACGAGTGTGGTAACCCTAATCACTACATCAACAACTGCCCTAACCGTAACCGTAACCAAAACCAAAACCAAAACCAAAACCAGAACCGCAACCAGAACCAAGGTGCTCGAGGTCGCGCCTACAATCTCAACGCTAACCAGGCTCGTGACAACAACGAAGTGGTGAATGGTACGTTTCTCATTAATATCCACTATGCATCCATATTATTTGATTCAGGAGCTGATAAGTCATTCGTGTCACTGAAGTTTGAACCTTTACTTAACTTACCCCACACTAATCTAGAAGACCCTTTCGTGGTAGAGGTAGCTAACGGGAAGTCTATTTCGATCGGCTCTATTATACGTAACTGCTTGTTGAATCTCGATGATCATACCTTCCCTATCGATCTCATCCCCATGCATCTTGGTAGTTTTGATGTTATAGTAGGCATGGACTGGTTGTCAACTCATCGTGCCGAAATTCTGTGCTTCGAGAAAGTCATACGCATTCCTCTCGAATCTGGTGAGATTTTGAAGATCTATGGTGAGAAACCCTGTGGTGAGCTTAAGCTTATGTCTTGTACTACTGCCCAAAAGTACTTACGAAAGGGGTATACAGCCTTCTTAGCTAACGTGATAGAGAAGAAGGACAAAAGCAAAAGTATCCAAGACATTCCTATTATTCGAGACTATCCTGAAGTCTTTCCGGAGGATTTACCTGGTTTGCCTCCTGCTCGACAAGTGGAGTTTCGTATTGATCTTGTTCCTGGTGCTAATCCTATTGCTAAAGCTCCTTATCGTCTTGCACCCTCTGAAATGCAAGAACTTGCTAGTCAATTACAGGAACTTTCTGATAAAGGGTTCATTCGCCCTAGTTCTTCTCCATGGGGAGCCCCTGTCTTATTCGTTAAAAAGAAGGATGGTTCTCTTCGGATGTGTATTGACTACCGTGAACTCAACAAACTCACCATCAAGAATCGTTATCCACTTCCTAGGATTGACGATCTCTTCGATCAACTTCAAGGAGCAACCCACTTCTCGAAGATTGATCTCCGTTCTGGTTATCATCAGCTTAGAGTCCACGATGAAGATATTCCCAAGACGGCCTTTCGCACTCGCTACGGTCACTATGAATTCATGGTTATGCCTTTTGGGTTGACCAATGCTCCCGCAGTATTTATGGATTTGATGAATCGGGTTTGTAGACCTTATCTCGACAAATTCGTGATCGTTTTCATCGATGATATTTTGATTTACTCTAAATCAAAATCCGATCACGAGCAACATCTTCACTCTATCTTGAGTCTCCTAAAGAAAGAACAACTGTACGCCAAGTTCTCAAAATGCGAATTTTGGCTTAAGGAAGTTCAATTTTTGGGACATGTCATTGATATGAACGGAATTCATGTTGATCCTGCAAAAATCGAAGCTGTGAAGAATTGGAGTGTTCCTACCACTCCCACAGAAGTCCGTTCTTTTCTTGGGTTGGCTGGTTATTATCGTCGATTCATCGCCAATTTCTCCAAGATCGCTGTTCCTCTCACTACCTTAACTCACAAGGGTAAACCCTATGAGTGGGGACCTAAGCAAGAGGAAGCATTTGAAACTCTTAAGCTGAAACTCTGTGAAGCTCCTGTCTTATCTCTACCTGATGGTAATGATGATTTCGTGGTCTACTGTGATGCATCAAACCAAGGTCTTGGTTGTGTTCTCATGCAACGAGGAAAGGTTATTGCTTATGCGTCTCGACAACTCAAGACTCACGAGAAAAATTATACCACCCATGATCTTGAATTAGGTGCTGTTGTCTTTGCACTCAAGATTTGGAGACATTATCTCTATGGGACCAAATGTGTGGTGTTCACGGACCACAAAAGTCTCCAACATGTCTTCGATCAAAAGAATCTTAACATGAGGCAACGACGTTGGGTTGAATTACTTAACGACTACGATTGCGAAATTCGCTACCATCCTGGCAAGGCGAATGTTGTGGCTGACGCACTTAGTCGTAAAGAGCGTATCAAACTCCAATGTGCTAGAGTTCGTACCGATCTCCAAGATCGCATTCTCCAGGCTCAACACACCTCAGTCACCCAAGGTAACATGTACGATGAAATGTTTTGTGGTGCTGAGACTCAACTTGAAACCAAACCCGATGGTCTCCTTTATTTCCTTAACCGACTGTGGATTCCCGACCGTGATGATCTTCGTACTTTTCTCATGAACGAGGCTCATAAGTCTCGTTACTCTATTCATCCTGGTGCTGACAAGATGTACCAAGATCTTCGTTATTCTTATTGGTGGCCTGGTATGAAGAAAGACATTGCTCTATTCGTCGCAAAATGCCTCACTTGTTCCAAGGTTAAGGCTGAACATCAACGACCATCTGGTATGCTTGAACAACCAGAGATTCCTGTCTGGAAATGGGAGAGCATAGCTATGGATTTCATCACCAAACTCCCTCGCACACCCAAAGGTTTTGACAGTATTTGGGTAATCGTCGATCGTTTGACCAAGTCCGCTCACTTTCTACCTATTCGTGAGAAGTATTCTGTGGAAAGGTTGGCAAAGATGTACGTAAGTGAAATCGTATGTCGTCACGGTATACCTTTGGACATTATTTCTGATCGCGATGGTCGTTTCACCTCTCACTTTTGGGGATCTCTACAAGATGCTTTGGGTACCAAGTTGAACCTGAGCACTGCTTATCACCCTCAAACGGATGGTCAGACTGAACGAAGCATCCAGACACTTGAGGACATGCTCAGGGCGTGTGTCATCGATTTTGGTGGCGCATGGGATTCTCATCTCCCTTTGGTTGAGTTTTCATATAACAACAGTTATCACGCCAGCATAAACATGGCTCCTTTTGAGGCACTTTATGGTCGGAAATGTCGTTCTCCTGTCTGTTGGACTGAGGTTGGTGAAGCTCGTATCACTGGACCCGAACTAATCCAGGAAACCACAGACAAAATCCAGCTTATTCAGGATAATCTTCTCAAGGCTAGAAGTCGCCAAAAGAGTTATGCTGATAAACGTCGTAAACCCTTGGAATTTCAAGTTGGGGACCTTGTGCTACTTAAGGTATCCCCTTGGAAAGGAGTTATTCGTTTCGGTAGAAAGGGAAAGCTAGCTCCTCGTTACGTAGGCCCCTTCAAAATTCTTGACAGAGTTGGAAAAGTGGCTTACAAGCTTGATCTTCCACCTGAGCTAAGCAATGTTCATCCGACCTTCCATGTTTCGAACCTCAAGAAATGCTTAGCAGATGAGAACCTTCATGTTCCTCTTGAGGATGTACAAATTGATGAAAGCATGCACATTATCGAGAAACCCGTCGAGATTGTTGACACTGGAGTCAAGAAACTCAAGCGCAGTCGTATTCCGATCGTTAAGGTTCGTTGGGAATCTAAACGAGGCCCAGAGTTCACTTGGGAACGTAAAGACCAGATGAAGTCGAAGTACCCACATCTTTTTCCACCAGACTCTCCAACTCCAACTTCGGGACGAAGTTCCTAAAAGTAGGGGAGACTGTAACATCACGCATTTAATACTTGTATGTTACACCATCGACATTAATAAAACGTCAAGTTTTCATATTTATGTTCGCATTTATTATTTTTGTCACGATTATGGAACCCTAATGCTATATATATTATTATATATGTGTGTTTTGTATAATTATATCAAAAAAATAAAACAAGCCTTGGCCGGGATTCGAACCCGCGCCAAAGGCCGGTTTGATCAAACACACGAGCACAAACCAACTGGGCTAGCCTTCTTTGTTGAAATAACCCGGGTACATATTAATCTTATACGCATACTAAATCCCCACAGTTGACAAGGAAAGTCAACTGTGGGATTCCTTGGTGATCAATCCAACAATTAAACGCGTAATTGAACTATTTTTGGCAAACTCGTGTAATTATCGGCCTTGCACAACACGAATACACAACGATTACACGTCAATTGTTGACCTTTCTATTCAATTAGACGCGTATGTATTAAATTGAAAGTCAAACCTTCCAATTAACCCTAACCCTAATTCACAGTATAAATTGAGGCATTCCGTAGCTTATCAACTCGCTCACAACTCTCTCTCAACCTCTATTGCTCTCTAATTCACTCTGGATATTAGTAATTTGTTCGTGGTTTGACTTTCTCATTGACCCGTCTGTTATCATCAATCCATCACTGTGAGTCTAATATTTTTGGTGGGTTATATTCATCGGCATTCAGGCAACAATAGCCCTAGCATTAATCGGGCTATAGTTGCCTGAATCATCCAATTGTAAATTCTAGGGTTCGTCGTGGTTTGATTTGGGGATAAACCTGTTTTAGCGTAGTGTATATAATTAATTTGAAACCAGAAATCTCACAACCACCGGCCTAGGCCAAGTGGTTGTGACTCTGGTCCTCCACAATGGTCACCCGGGTTCGAGTCCCGGCTCTGACCGGTTTTTTGATCTTTTCTTTTCTTTTCTTTTTTTTAAACAAACAATAATTATATATATATATATATATATATATTAATCCTTTAATCATTTAAATTCTTTTTAAAATACCAAAACTATTTTATAAATTCTAAAAAAATTATTATTGTTTAATCTGATATAAAAGTTTTAATTACAATTTTTATTTTTCAGAAATTCATTTATTTAATAATTATAATAATTAAATCATTTTTATACAATTATATTTATAAAAATCCATTTATATATCAAAACAGTTTTATTAAATTCCCCAAAAATTATCCTAACTTTTTATAAAGTTAAACTTTACTGAAATAATTTTTAATTCAGTAAAATCATTTATTTTATATTTTTAATCAATTTTTGTTAGATTTAATCATAATTAATTCATAATAAATCCAATTTTCATCATTTTTGCACCAAAATTTTATACAAATTATTTTTAATCATTTAGAACAGAAATATGATTTTTAAAATAAGATTTCTTTAATTTTAGTATTTTTGAATATTAAAGTTAATAATTGGCTATTTATAAATAAATAGATTTAAAAATCTATTTTAAATGAAATAATTTTATAAAAATTATTTTATTGCTTCAAACACTTTAATGTGCTCACTCAAAATTCAAATTTTATAAAAAGACTATCTTTCATTAATTATCCAATTTTCCTTTATTAATTAAACATTTTAATTTAAATTTCAACAATTGATTATCCCCGAATCGAAACCCTAGGATACACATATTAGTTAATTAGACTTAGACTTATTATATATTACCTCATTATAGGGTAATATTTGGAATCACTTTGGGCAACACAATTATCATATCTTTTCAACAAGTTAACATTTGCTAAGGTGAGTTTACATAGCCCCTTTTATCACCATTTTTGGGGTGAAACATGTTATAACATTTTCATTGCAATTCAATCATCAATGTGTCTATGTGTTTTCTATGTTGCATATTGTCTTGAGCATGATTAGAGTAAGCACCATTCTAGCATAATCATTAACATTGATCAGCCGACGGTATACATTGATAGATCTATTGGACTGACAATCCCACCCGGATACGTGCCTCCTACCAAGGTTACGTGGGTGTTTGTTATCGCATAACATATTCATTGGGACCATAAGTGTATGGTATGTATCATTTTATAACAGTCAACAGGGTTGATTATGCACTCGATTTATTTCTAATATGTTCTCACATATGGGCTAGATTAACATGGCACATGAATTGCATAACATTTTATTCATTTATCATCAAAAACCTATGTAATTCTCACCAACTTATGTTGACCCAAAATACTTTCAAAATTAACATGTTTCAGGTAACAATGAAGCTGAGGCTTGAGTTAGCATGAGGATTTATCTTGAAGTTTTTGAAGTTATTATTTGATGTTATGTATTTGAATTCTTAGACATTATTTCACATTTTGGATATTATGTTTGAATAAATTATTTAAAATTTATATTATACCATGTGCTACTGAAAACAATCATCAATACGTGGCACCCCGATGTTTCCGCCATCGGTTGGGGTGTTACAACGAGATTCTTAAAATTGGAAGAGTACCCATCAGGCACTTTTATGTTAGACAATGTATTATAAAATAGATGTTTCTCCGCGGTATTCAATGTGTAGCATGCAGCCGGAAGCAAAAGTCGTTTCCCTTTTTGTTGAGGTTGTAGTTCAGGCTTAATGCCCAACTCCTGAAGATCTTGTCGTGCATTTAACCCATCCTTCGTCTTGTGAGGCAAATTCAACAATGTCCTGTAAACACTCTCACACACATTTTTTTCTATGTGCATAACATCTAATTGATGACGAACAAGCAACTTCTTCCAATATTCAAGTTCGAAAAAAATTGATTTTTTATGCCACAATTTAGCTCTCTCATCGATACTTTCTTTTTCCTTCTTTGACGTTTTCTTCTCTGATGTTTCCATCTTTGACTTTTCCGTCTTTGACTTTTCCATCTTTGACTTTCTCTTCTTTAACTTTTCCTTCTTTAATTTTTTCTTCTTACCCCATTTATTCTCAAACCCCGCCAGACGGTCGTAAATTTCTTCACCTGATAATGGGTTTTTTATAGCACCAGTCTCTTGTAGATTGTTGAAATCTTTTTTCCTTTTACGGAAAGGATGATTAATCGGCAAAAATCTTCTATGCCCAAGAAAGCATACCTTTTTCGACTTTGGCAACCATTGTGAACATGTATTCTCTGAACATATTGGACAAGCATAATAACCCTTGTTAACACACCCTGAAAGATTACCATATGCGGGAAAGTCATTTATAGTCCAAAGTAATACTGCCCTTAGATTGAAGTATTCCTTCTTGTAGGCATCAAATGTTTCAACGCCAGTTTCCCACAAGAGTTTTAGATCTTCTATCAATGGTGCCAAGTAGACATCAATATTATTACCAGGTTGGTTTGGCCCTGATATCAATAAGGTCAACATCATGAATTTTCTTGACATGCACAAATGAGAGGGTAAATTGTAGGTTATTAGGATAACCGGCCAACAACTATGTTTGGAACTTAATGACTTGTGAGGATTGATACCATCAGCGGATAAGGCTAATCTAAGATTTCGATTCTCTTTTCCGAATTCTTTCCACGTGTTGTCAACAAGCTTCCAAGAAGGAGAATCGCGAGGATGTGTTAGCTTACCATTATTGACCCTACCTTGTGCATGCCACGTTAAGTCATGTGCAATTTCAGGTGAGGAAAACATTCTTCTAAATCTAGGAATTGGGGGAAAATACCACAAAACTTTTGAAGGCACGTTTTTTGTATTCTTCTTCCAACGAGATGTGCCACAAGTTGGACACTGAGAAGCATCCTTAAGATCTTTCCAGAATAGAACACAATCGTTTTCACATGCATGGATCTTTTCATATTGTAGACCTACTACTTTTAGCAACTTTTTGGCCTGATATATCGAGCTAGGAATTGCATTGTTGGATGGTAAGATATCTTTTAGGACACCCAACAAAGCATCAAAACTAGCATCGGACCAACCAAATTGACCCTTTAAATGTTGGAATTTCAATAATCCACTAAGTGCATTATGCTTTGACCCTTCGTAAAGTGGGTTATCACATTCTTCAAGAAGCGATTTCAACGAATCGGGTTCTTCCTCTACATATGTGAAGGCATCATGTAGCATTTCCTTTGTTTCATCAAAGTCGTGAGGTCTAGATTTATTAGGGAAGCTAGAATCAAGGTTGGGAAGTGTTTCTCCGTGGAAAGACCAAACCTTATAATTTTCGTGAAAACCACGAGCAAACAAATGATAACGCACATTATCAATTGACTCGTAACGAAAATTGATACAATCTACACAAGGACATGGAATAACATCCGATTTTGGATTATTAGATTTTGCAAATTCTAAAAAAGCCTTCACTCCTTCTTCATATTCATTTGATAATCTATGAGACGAAATCCATGATTTATCCATGACCTTTTGTTACTAGATCTAGACCAACATAAATAAAACATAAATAAAACATAAATAAAATAGGAAAATAGAAACATGCACTTTTATATTATATTGGAAGTCAAACATGCACTTTTAAAATTCTTAAAAAAAAAACCCTAACTTTTGTATGCATAAGAATAAGATAAAACATTGCTTTTCACTTCTAAAAAAAACCTTACAAAATCTAATATGTGGGGGACACAAGGGACCACATGATTAAAAAACAACAAACAAAACCAAGAAGCACATAATATTTATATGATCCAGAATACTCTTAAAAACCTTATTTTTTTCTTTTGTATCTTCTATCATATGCATTCAATACAATCATACAAATACAAACATTATTGAAGTGAAGTGAGGAGCTAGCTAACGATGGCTGATTAGTATCACATTTCAACAACTCTAACAATAAACCATAATAATTGAGGAAGAAGTATGAAAAACCCTAACCTTAGAAGTGAAGATGCGATGGTTTTTGAAGGCTTTCTGAACAGAAGTATGATAAACCTGTTACCTGATTCACAGAACTTGTTAATGCTGTAATATAAGAACAGATCAATAATATAAGAACAACATAATGCAGCAGTGTTTTTGAAGGATGATTATCGATAATATAAGAACACATGATAAAACCCTAACCTTAGAAGTGATCTGCAACAGTGTTTTTGAAGGATTTCATATGTAATCGTTTTTTTTTTTTGAAGGTTTCGCAGATGATAAACCCTTGAAGGGTTTCGTTCAGCAGCAGAAAGCGTGAGTTTGTTTCGTTCAGCAGCAGATCGTTTTATTAATATTATTATTATTATTTTTTTTTTTTGTAAAATTGAAGTTGAGCGCGGGATTAATTATGGGAGAGGGAAATTGAAGAGTTGTCAAATCTTGACACTCATAGATGACACGCATCTTTTTGTTGTGTCATCATTTTTAATTCTTGACATTACATTCTTGACACGCTAAAAAGCGTGTCATTATTTAACTAGATTTTTTAAACCATGACACTTTTTTTATGACACACGCTTTTGCGTGTCATTAATAAGTGCGTGTCATAAAACGCGCGTCAAGAAAAGCACTTTTTCTAGTAGTGTTGGTAAGCTTCTATATAGATATACTTTCTTTGGTCACACGGAACCATCGGCTCTTAGCCACACCACTATCATTTTAGTTCGCCTGTTTATTAATTTCTTTGTTCATTTGCTTTCCTTAGGATTTCAAATGTTGAGTGATTCTGTGTCACAAGCTTCCAAAAAAAAGGGCTCATGGTGTAATGACACATGCCCCTTTTCAATAAGACGATTATATAGGCGTCCAAGTATCACGCCTAATGAGTCATCTTGCGTCTAACCATGAGTTATGTGTTTTCGAGTTTTTTTTTCTGTTTTTCCAAACACGTTCTTCGTTTTTGAATTATAAACTTTGAACATCAAAATTGTTGCAATTCTTATATGTTCACATTATTTTTCTATTCAATATTTTTTTGTCCGTATTTTGTTTTGAATTACGACAGGTGGCAATGAGGTGAAGGGGTCATCCATGGATTAGAAGTCAGGTCAGTGAAGTGAAAGTGCACTATATTGACTATTGAGACTCGTGAAGAATTATTTACGTTCTATTCGTAAAGCTGCTTTACGAGTCGGCTGCTAGGAATTAACATTAATCCATGTTTAAGATTGTTTTTAACCAATTGGTACTCAATGTTATTGTTTTTTGTTATTAATTTGCTGACTTTATCAAAGACGATGACTGTAAAGGAGCTATTTTATCTAAAGGAGCAGTTTTCATTGTTGGTAACGTGCAAAAACGGATCTATAAACATGGAAACATAAAAGCAGTGAGTAACCGATGCAATTGTTTCTTTTTGTTAGCTCATATAGATATATAAAACAGTCTTGTAAGCGTTTTGTTGTTACAATTAAAATTGAGTTTTCTCAAGCCTTGAAGTGACAAAATGCGCGTACCATAAAAACCTGAGATTAAACTTTTAAAAATACTATGTTTTTTTTTTCCACAAAAGAGTTTAAATCAGCAATTACATTGTGTAGAAGCATAAATAGTCATATAGATCAGGAAGAGTGCTCATGATACATATCCAGTCAAAAGGTCTAGTCAAAGTCAATAGGCTGAAGTTTAGGAGCAGTCAAAGTCAAGAGGCTAAATTCATGGGCTAAGATTTACGATTAATAAGCTCTTCATTTCTTATTTAAGTAGTTCATTTCTTTTCCATTTGGTGATGTCTTGTTTAATTTGGATTATCTAGTATTCTAGTGTCGTGTATTGGAGACTAGCCCCTCTCGAATCGGGCCAACTATCTTATCATTTCAATAAAATCAGCCCTTTATTTTGCGGGTTCTATCATTTGGTTCCATTGCCGGGAAAATGCTATCAAAAGATGCTATTGCTGCCCAACTAGCAATTATAGTAGCCAAATTAGATTCTCTATTAGATGATATTGCAGCAATTAAGGAGGCTTGGATGGATGACAAGGAGGAATCTTGTTCAAATGAGAACGAGACAGGAAATCTCAAATTGATAGAGGCTACCGAGGTGACAATTGACCAGGTTCAACAGGGAACTCCCGAACCCGAGGATGAACCTCAAGGCCCATTGACAAATCTGGTCAAGGGGACTATACCCTCCTCACCGTCATTTTCCGCCTCTCCACCACCATCTCTTCTAGCGCAACCCCCAACAGTAGCATCTCCACCACATGTTTTTGCTACCCCACCACATATTACCGTTGAGTTGCCACCAAACCACACCACTACCTACACTTCTCGCCTTACTACACCCCAATCAAACCTCCCCCATCACCAATAATCACACCGGTTTTACCGGTACCTTTTTTCGAGTTGTTACTTGTTTATAACCACGCCCGTACAAAGGCAAACCCCAGCACAAGAAAAGCCCCTCTTGTTCAACCTACCATTGTCGATAAGAAGCTAACCACAGTTCCTATTCCGAACGCAACAACCACCCTTGTGGCTGAATTTCTCATCATAGTGTGGGATCCAGGAAATGATGTTCTGGTAGGGATGGAACAAAATTGGGTTTTCGACACCGGAAAACAGGAAATTCACAACTCTGCTGAACTTGAGCAATCAACCTGCATGATTGGGACATATCAGTTTTACCCAAATCGACTT
The DNA here is from genome assembly GCA_030844895.1 of Ambrosia x helenae. Lineage (NCBI taxonomy): Eukaryota > Viridiplantae > Streptophyta > Magnoliopsida > Asterales > Asteraceae > Ambrosia > Ambrosia x helenae. The sequence goes on along the minus strand of CM061232.1, from coordinate 22,429,766 downwards.
GAGGACAAGTCGGTTTTCTGTGCGGGATGAATTGATACATATCCAGTCAAAAGGTCTAGTCAAAGTCAATAGGCTGAAGTTTAGGAGCAGTCAAAGTCAAGAGGCTAAATTCATGGGCTAAGATTTACGATTAATAAGCTCTTCATTTCTTATTTAAGTAGTTCATTTCTTTTCCATTTGGTGATGTCTTGTTTAATTTGGATTATCTAGTATTCTAGTGTCGTGTATTGGAGACTAGCCCCTCTCGAATCGGGCCAACTATCTTATCATTTCAATAAAATCAGCCCTTTATTTTTCGGGTTCTATCAGCTCATGTTATGTCGATCCTCTACCTCAATCTGTTAATGTTGAAGATTGTTGTTGTTTGTGAATTCTTACTCTGTCAATAGTCCAACTTACCTGTGTTATATACGATAATGTTCACGACAAATATAAACAGGTTAAAATCAAAGTTAAAGATTTGGCTATAAACATGTTAGCGTTGTTGGGTAAACTATGTTCGTTTTACCATCATTTCAAGTCAGTGGCTCACCTATATAAAACTGAATCATGTTAATAACGTAAACGGATTTGTAGGAACCATGAATATTATAAAATTGAACTGTATTTGAGGAAAAAAAAGGTTATAATGGAGACACTTTTTAAACTAACAGATGAAAGTTATCTTGTGACATGTATTCCTTCAGACGAGTGCTAATCAATGTTTAGTTGGTTTGATTTAGAGCAGTAAGAACTTCTGAATGGCGGAAAAAAACCCCAAGGGTCAAGTTCACTTGAATTTGAATTTTGGAGCTTATGTATGTCGGGTGGGTGGGGAGTTTAGCGCCTTTGCGTGTGTTTTGGTTTGAGTGAGTAGTCGGGAATTGATGTCCGCACATGGCATCTGTTTCTAAATGTTCGTTTTATCCTTTAAATTATTCGGATTTATATGTAATAAGGCATTTCATTGTTAAGAAGTATATACAAATTCACAAATTATCTTTTTCATTATTCTTAAATTTGTAGCAGAAAAAAAATTTTGTTTTTTTTTCTTGGTGCTTAGTTACCCGGAGTTTTTACCATCATACAAGAAATGTATGAGAGAACCTCATTTGCTACTAATAAATCATTAATTGTTATCATCAAGTTGGCCAATGAAACATTAACTTATGATGGCTTTTGTTACTTTTTTAATCATCATCCACTACTCGGTTTATATGCTCCATGTTTGAGCTTTAGACTTAAATAACTTATTTTTACATTAATCTGTTATTTGGGAGTAGGTTTAGCTTGGGCAATAAGTGAGCACTTAGTCGAAGTAATTAAAGCTCCTACTTCTTGGAAAATGGGTTTGGAGATTCCGAACTGATTCGGGATCTTTATGGAAGAAGGTCATTATGGCGTGTCATGTTACTAGAAGCGGTTGGGGTTGTTTGCCTTCTAACAAATACATTACAGGTTGTTGGAATATGATTGTTAAAATGGGTGAATCCTTAAAGCTTGGAAATGGGCGTCTTAACGGCTATTAGGTTTTGGCTTCACATTTGGTTAGGGGATACGGCTCTCAAAGATAAATGGCCTCATCTGTACAGAATTGAGTCGGTTAAGTGCTGCACGGTGCAGGAAAGATATGATATGTGTCGATGGAAATGGGTTTGGTCAAGGGATCCGGCTTCTATTGAAGAACTCAGGGAACTCCAGGGCTGTGAACGTTTAACAGCAGGTATAATTCTTTCTGGAAGTAGAGATACATGGAAGTGGTTGGGAGACGTTTCGGGTGAGTTTTCAGTCCGTTCCCTTAGAAACTTGCTGCTGAAACAGAGGGATTTCGGGCAGAATTTTCGCTTTCAGTGGGTTTCTTGGGTGCCGTTGAAGTGCAACATTTTCGCCTGGAAATCTAAGATGAATAAAATTCCTTCGTGAGAGGGGCTTCTTCTTCGGAACATCAATGTAGGAACGACAACATGCTCACTTTGCAACTTCGCCGACGAATCAGCGACCCATCTGTTCACAGCTTGCAGCTTCACTGAGGGTGTCTGGAATCTGATCAGCAGATGGTGCCGCTTGGATAGGATGTTCGCTTTTTTGGTTAGGGATCTCCTTTTACTGTCTAAATGGGTGCAGACGAACAAAAAAGGCAAGTCAGTCATTCAAGGGATTGTTTTTTTTATAACGATGTGGTTTATTTGGAAGGCGAGGAACGACAAGATTTTTAACGACTATCAAAGGCTTTCGAAAGATATCGTCGCTAATGTAAAATCTATGGCTTTCTTGTGGTTCATAGGGCTAATTGTGATCATTTAGTTTGGAAGTATTGAGTTGTTTATCCGTTGTATTGCCTTTCTTTTGAGTAGTCTTCGCTTTGAATGAGAAAAAAGTTGCATTACATTTGTAAAATTGAAAACACAATTAATTAAAAAACAAATATGCAAAATCATAAGTCTAAAAAATTTTCCTTGTACCCCACATTTGTTGTTTTATTTGTAAGTTTTCGCTCTTTGTCCGAAATAAAAAATTTGACTTTTGTCCTATCTTTTTACTCTTGATAGTGCGTCATACAATTGCCCATGAGTGAAAACCGGTCCTATCAAGTACACACCAACTCTCGCTAGTGATTGTCCTTGTAAGATAGCTCCCCGTTAATTAAACGATTATTTGAAACTGATAAACTCTCATTATCATGGTATGGCTTACCTAAAAGCGATCAAAGTCCAATTCATGGATCAATGCAATATAATATGCTTGCAATATCGTTAGAGGAATTGTTGCTAGCAAACACAAGGTCCCATACACCTTGCTTCTAGGTGGGAATGAATTGTACCATCTGAAACACGGAAAATAGAGATCAGTGCATTAATATAGAAAGACCTAGCCCGATATATTGTCAGTTAAAATATTTAAAGAGATGGCAAGATGGTGGGGGTGGATAAGTGTTCTAGATTTGACGGCTCAAATGTGAATTATGTTTAATCGACATAAAACAATATAGAAGATTTTAATACAATATAGACAGAAAACAATAGTTTCCCCAATCAATCAAACTCCACAAAAACTCCACATTCATCAAGATAATTGTCCGCAAACATAAATACCTTCAAAAGAGGCAAGCATCAGAATCGAAAATTCATAGACTATTGCTCATTTATTAAATATATCTATGAATGGACATAATATGTGCCAGTTTTAAGTATCAAACACCAAGTATCAAACACTAAAAGAAATCAATCAATATAGAAAAACACACAAAAAAAAAATCATTGTCATAGATTTGACCCTCACTATATGAAACAAAAAATACAGTAAAGCAAGTGTCGGGGGTATAGTGAGTTACAACTCATGCAAAGATCACAAATTCATAGAGTTTGGATGTTTTTCAATTCATTTGACCCGTTTCCCTTTTAGTTTTAGCTTTATTTTTTTTATTTGAATCGCTCGAGAAAAAACACAATATATTGACCCATTCATACGTAAATGGGTTGAAATTGCCACCTCATAATTAAAGGGATATTCAAAAGGAAACATACCAGATGTTCCCTTACTTATAGGTATAAATACCACAAGTTATTTAATCAACAGGTATTTAAGTATAGTAAGGGTAGAAAAAAATGAATCATGACTTACTTAAATTCGTAACCATGCAACTGCTACATAACTTCAAGTGCCATCCTAAGATCATATCTTCAAAGGCATAATATATACTTGTGGCCTGTTGTGAAATAAAAGAGCAATAGGACTGTATCAAATTTGAATGATTTATCAAGCCCATTGTTTGTACTTCCCGTCAATCGGTATCGTAACTAATACAAATTAAATAAAGCTTTAGCTACACTAAAACTAAATCAAGAAAGTGATATATATACGTATGTATAGACTATTGACTAAATTAGTTGACTGGGAAAGAAACCAACATACCAGTGACCAGATCATTGGTACATTGTTTTTTCCAAGTCGAGAACCTTGATTGCAATTTGCAACTACCTCATTTAGTGGAACACGAAGTGCCCTCTATGCACTGAGGCGCTGCATCATTGAGTTATATTAACAACATAAATCAAGTCAAGTCTCTTAGTCAACCATTGACTCCATGATTTTAGCCATTGTATTATATTGTACATTATATTTAGTCAACCATTGACTCCATAATCATGAGCATGAACGTAGCACATAACAAAATAAAAAAAACCTTGAATGTTCTTCCCCTTCCATTATTAGATTTTTGAAAACACCTAAAAGCTACATTAGTTTTTCAATTGAAAGAATCTACAAGCAGAGTGCAGTTCAATGAACGATGTCAAACACGTTGTCCAAAGGGGCACAATTCCACGGCAACCACAACAACAAATATTGAAGTTGAAAACACAGTTTTGAATTGTTTGAAGTCTAAACCATAACCTTGTGAATTTGTGATAAATGCTTTTAAAAAATTAATTAGAACATTCACTTGTCAAAAAGAATTCTTTAAAACAAAAGCATATGTTTGTGATCACAAAGACCTTTCATAATCAGCCAAATAATCATATCCATCAAGGTCTAGTAATTTGATTAAGAATCCACCGAACATTAAAGAAATAAAAAAAAATCAAAGCTTAAATGTTCATTTTTCATGAATAAGAAAACACTACCTGAATTTGGAAAAACATTAATCGCGATTACGCCAAATGTGAAAATCCATACAATTGAGTCCATATTTCATCATACATGTAGAAATTAACATCCATCATCATCAATTCGATTTGTGGCGATTTGGAAACTTTGATTACTATGACTATCAACTTCTTATTATCATAAATGGCCATGCTTGGAGTCGGCTATAAAAAAACATACAATCTTTAAAAAGTTAGGTGTGGATCACAACAGATTACATATATACAAGTAACATCATCTAGCTTACAGGGATGCCACAAACCTTGATTTCGTGAGCCAAAGAGAGAGTGATGACCTTCAATTCGAGAAATTTGATGGCGCGATGACATCTATGCTTCAATTTTTAGATAGAGATGTACAGATTTGGAGTGGAATCGGTGCTTCAAATCGACATATCGCGATGACATCTGTGCAGTGAATGTGCGATTAGTATAATAATAATAAAAATGAAAACAAAATATTAGTGGAAAATTGAAGCTATGAAGAACAAAGTGGCAGAGGTAGAAACCTAAGGTTTCGGTCTTGTAAAAAGGGAAGGTAATCGTAAAAGGAAAAAGAAAAAATGGAGATGAATATAGAGCGTGATTGGGGAAATTAGGGGGAACACGGTGGGAAAAAGGAAGAGAGCCACGCGGCCAAAAAATTTAGGTGGGAAATTTGCAAAACAATGGGTTTAGAGAAGGGACAAGTGGACAACATCATTTTGTTTTATTATATTTTATTATTTATTATAGATTATAGATATAGATTAGTGTTAATATCATTTGTTTCTTTTTATATGTGTCTTTGGAACTTTGGATATCTTTGAAAGTCATGACTTGAGCATGTAGGATAGCCTCAACTGACAAGAATATACTGATGTAAAATCAAACTTTGTTCAAACTATATTCAAACTAATGAACAATGTTGTACATATGAAGAGGTTTTATTTCCCAATTTATCATGTGACACTTGCATAATATAATATTGATATATATATGGTAGGGATTCTAAGAGAATCAACCTCTATTTGAGAACTGAGAGAACTATTCTCATTTCATATAAAGGCAAAAAAAAAAAAAAAATCATTAATCGCACATTTTTGTGCAAGGAAACTTTTTTTTTTTTTTATTTTTTTTGAATTTTTTTTTCATTTATACATATGTGTATATAACATTTTTCAGCTATACATATGTGTATATTGAAAAAAATACAAAAAAAATAAAAAAAATTCCTGCATATAAAGTAGCGATTAAAGCAAAAAAAAAAATTTTGCCTTAGAGAAATTTGTGGTCCAGAATGGTTCTCTCAGTTTCTCAATTTGGAAAAAAGATTCTCATTTGAACCAAATCCTATATATATATATATATATATATATATATATATATATATATATATATATATATATATATATATATATATATTTCACTAGCTTATACCCCGGGAGCGTCCCGGGTTGAGAAATCTAAGTAAAGTGAATAAAATTAGAAGTATCTAAATTATAAAAATGACATCTATGTATCAACTTACATTAGATACTTTTAAAAAAATATATATACCAAAAGATCAATTTCACCTTACAACATCAACACCTAAAACTGAATATTAAGATCCCAAGCACTTCAAGGGGGCAAAGATTGTTTAGCACCAATACATTCAGTCAAAGGTCTTTAACTGCATACAATAAGATTTGAGCTATTTCAGAATATGGTAGAAAAAAAAACATAGCAATTACCTGTTGGAGAGCGTCCCGGGTTGAAATATCTAATATGTACTAATAAAATATCTAATATGACAACATAATTAATGACTTGTCAATATATGATTAATGAATATTATTATTATTATTATTATTTTAAACAAATCTCTACCATAAGTTATCATATTCTAATATAAAAAAGGGTAATTGGGTCGGGTATCACCTAATCCCAGGCCCGACCCAAACCCACAATTTTTTTTAAACTAATATATCCCGGGAGCGTCCTGGGTTGAGAAATCTAATTTGAAATATCAATTTTACACCTGAAATAAAGTGATGTGTTTTACAGTTACATACAGAAAAGCTTCGGATAGCACTTAACCTAAAACAATTAACAATTTATCTTCAATCTTAGTGCATAACCTTAAACACTGTATAACTCCAATATTAAAACCTAACCTAAAAGAATGTACAACTCCAATGCTAACACATGTTGTAAATAAAAATCATATTTACTGGTTTGAACATAACTAATGATTTGCCTATACATGATTAATGAATAATCTGAACACTTTGTGTTTTTTTTCCTGTATGAACAAAACCACACAAAAAAATAGTTGTTTTTTCTCCGTTTTTTATATAGCACTATGGTACCCGTTGGAAAGATAATAAAACGCTCGTTAATTTAGTGTAATTTTTTCTTTAAAAAATCTAGTATATAAAAGATATTAACGTTTAAAAGTTATGGGAGAAAACATTAGAGATAAAAATCTAATTTTGTTTTTGAATTTTAAATTATTATTTTCCTAAAATAAAGTTATTGCCACATGGGATGACACATGACACACTCAATGAAGAGAATACCCTCTTTGAGTGTCATGTCATTAAAATGGCTTTGGTTTATTATATGTATAGACTAGTTTTTATCCCGGGAACGTCCCGGGTTGAAATATCTAATATAACATAATAAAATATATTATTATTATTATTATAAACAAATCTCTGTCATAAGTTATCATACTCAAATATAAAAATAACGAATCTCTGCGCCGGGGTATAAATCTAGTGCCATTACAAATGAATTCGGAAGTTTGTAATCCATCATTCTAAAAAGAACTAACATGAAATAAGAAAAAAAAGTTAATTATTGAAATATCGAACGCATTAGTCTAAGGGTTATGTGATGCGTTAAAAAATTCATGGGTATATGATCGGGTATATAGTTCGGGTATTTGGGTATGTTGTTTCGGGTAATCGGGTCGAGTATCACCTAATCCCAGACCCGACCCAAACACACAATTTTTTTTAAACTAATCCCAAACCCGACACAATACCTGTCGGGTTACAAAAAATAGTCATTTTTTCTCCGATTTTTATATAGCACTATGGTACTCGTTGGAAAGATAACAAAACGCTCGTTAATTTGGTGTAATTTATTTCTTTAAAAAATCTCGTATATAAAAGATATTAACGTTTAAAAGTTATGGAGGAAACACGAGAGATAAAATAATAAAGGTTTAATATTTAGATTTAATAGATTAGGTATTTAATAGATTAGGTTAAATCATATTTATTTCTTTTTTTAATTGGTTTAAAGTTGCCACATCACATCTTATGTGACATCTCTTAAAGGAGAGATTGCATAAGAGTATGACATGTAGGATTAATCCCTTTGCAATATATATATACTAGCTGACTACCCGGGAGCGTCCCGGGGTTGAAAAATCTAATATGACGTGATAATGTATTGTAAATGCCTCAAGTTAACTAACTACAAAAACTCTCAATCACTGCATGTTCATAGTATTCTAATCAGTAATAACCCATATTCCCTAACATAAAACCTAATCAGTAATCATCTAAACAATCACTTATGTAAGTTGTAACTATTCAAAAACTCATCACATCTCTCTAATCTCTCTTTAAAGTCAAAAAGTCATCGCATATCTCTAATCTCTCACATTCTAATGACTCTTATAATTCCTAACCTAATTTACTAAAAAATCACTTAAGTTGGATGTTGTAACCATTAAAAAACTTATCACATCTATGTACCAAGTCTCACAATACTAATATTGATACCTAACCTAAAAGAATGTATAATTCTAATATTAACACCTATCATATCGGTTATCGGTTGGGAGAAATATCTATTTTAATGTTAAAGAAAGTTGTTCATAGCCACCATTCCTAATACTAATGTGATAAACAGGTATCATTCAAAAACAGTATAACTAAACCTATTCAAAGCCACCATTCCTAATCACTGTGACATATACATTAAACCAAATCAAATGATAAAATAATAATCATAATAATAATAAAATATAATTAAAGATTATTATAAACAAACTCACTTAAGTAAATTCAATGTTTCTCCATAAAACCTAGGAGGCTTAAACTCTGATCCCCTCTCTTTATAAAAACTCCCCAACTCTTTTATAAACTCTGCCTTCTCCTCCTCCGTCCCCGACTCGTCCTCGACACCCGAATTTGGTCCCAACAGAAACATAGCGGTTATAACTATAGGACAAATACATATCAATAATAAGCTGGTAAAGGAAGAATACATATCAATAATATACATGTTAGAAAAAAGTCATGTAACTATAGGAAAAAAAATTACATTTAAAGACGTAGATTATAACTAATACCTGAAAGTTTTCTTTAAAATGTGGACATACAAAATAAACATGTGCTTCATGACCCTCAAATGTGTACTGTTTGGCATCTGTTGCTGCATCCCAAACTTTTATTGATCTGTCTTCTCCACAAGTCAGAATGCAAAGTTGTTTGTTTAGGTAAGAAAAGGCGAGATCATTGACACTGCAGACATGAGCATCAATCTATATAGAATATGGAATATAAAATACATTTAATATTTACATAATAATGACAACCATGTAAAAGGAAAAAAATTAGTAAAAAAACCTCCAAGTGGTTTCAGAGATCATCACCGCCATGGTATGAGTATATCTACACAACGCACTTTGAGTATGCAACCCATGTATCAAAGTTCATGATCATTAATTAGGACCTTACTGACAAAAGAATAATGGAAAAAAAAAGAGTTAATAATGTACCAAAGAGGCTCCATCAGGGCTCCAAGCTACACAATTGATTGATGCAGTATAGTCGCTGGTCAAAGCAGCCTATTAACTGATGATATAATAACAGAAATGATATACCTCAATCCAAATAAATGAAACTAAATATATTATTAATGAAACGTAAGATAAAAAAACATCAAAACAAAACCTGAGTGATTCTTTAATTGAAATAAGGATTGAATGAAAGACGACGGTGATCTGGAAGAGAAGAAACACAGGCTATTGAAGACAGGATCCTGACACAGTTACCGGTACGTTCCTTCTCAATAATCGTTCTGTTAGTGTGTTATTTGATTCTGGAGCCGACAAGAGTTTTGTATCCATGGAAGTTAGTCGACTGCTAGATGTAGTACCCGACTTATTAGAGACTAAGTATATTATTGAGTTGGCTGACGGTAAAAAGATTGAAGCTACTAGTATCCTTCGGGGGTGTCAATTAGAGTTGTCGGGTTTGTCGTTCCCCATCGACCTTATGCCGGTACCTTTGGGTAGTTTCGACGTGGTGGTAGGTATGGATTGGTTGTCTGTGTATCGCGCGGAGATTGTCTGTTACGACAAGATCATTCGGATTCCTCTCCCTGATGCAGAATTCCTTTCCGTGTACGGTATCAAGGGTGGTGTTCCGCTAAATATCATCTCTAGCATGAAAGCCCTTAAGTATCTTCGAAAGGGTTATTCGGCCGTTTTGGCACTTTTATCTGTTTCCTCTGGTGATGAGAAGAAGATCGACGATATTCCAGTTGTACGCGAGTTTCCTGATGTTTTTCCCGATGATTTATCTGGTCTTCCTCCCCAACGTCAAGTCGAGTTCGGTATTGATCTTGTACCAGGGGCTGCACCTATTGCTCGGGCCCCCTACCGTCTTGCACCTCCCGAGATGCAGGAATTGTCCAGCCAATTACAGGAACTTTTGGACAAGGGTTTCATTAGGCCGAGTTCTTCCCCTTGGGGAGCCCCGATTCTATTCGTCAAGAAGAAGGATGGAAGTTTCCGATTGTGTGTGGACTACAGAGAACTGAACAAATTGACCGTCAAGAACCGTTATCCTCTTCCACGTATTGATGATCTATTCGACCAACTCCAGGGTTCTAGTTACTATTCCAAGATTGATTTGAGGTCCGGTTATCACCAGTTGCGCGTAAGAGAAGCTGACGTTGCAAAGACTGCCTTTCGTACACGTTATGGCCATTTCGAATTCTTGGTCATGCCTTTCGGTCTCACGAACGCGCCGGCGGTTTTCATGGATTTGATGAATCGCGTTTGCAAACCATATCTGGACAAGTTCGTCATTGTGTTTATTGATGACATTCTGATCTACTCCAAGAACAAGGCTGAACACGAGGAACACCTGCGTTTGGTTCTGGAACTCTTGCGACGGGAACAACTTTACGCCAAGTTCTCAAAGTGTGACTTTTGGTTACGCGAAGTTCAGTTCCTAGGACATGTGGTTAATGAACTAGGAATTCATGTCGATCCAGCTAAGATCGAAGCGATCAAGGACTGGGGAGCACCAAAGACGCCAACTGAGGTGCGGCAATTCCTAGGCCTTGCGGGCTACTATCGTCGTTTCATTCAGGGGTTCTCGAAGATCGCTCAACCCCTCACCACTCTTACTCAGAAGGATAGAAAATTCAACTGGGGTGAACCACAAGAGTCGGCATTTCAAGAACTGAAGTCTAAACTATGTTCTGCTCCTATTTTGTCCTTACCTGAAGGCCCTGATGATTTCGTTGTTTATTGTGATGCTTCTATTCATGGTCTCGGTTGTGTGTTGATGCAACGCGAGAAAGTGATTGCGTATGCTTCTCGTCAACTCAAGGTGCACGAGAAGAACTACACCACCCATGACTTGGAGTTGGGTGCCGTGGTATTCGCGTTGAAAATTTGGAGACATTACTTGTACGGTACCAAATGCACCATCTATACCGATCACAAGAGTCTCCAACATATTTTCGACCAACAACATTTGAACATACGACAGCGTCGTTGGATTGAACTCCTGAACGATTATGATTGCGCTATTAAGTACCATCCTGGCAAGGCAAATGTTGTAGCAGACGCCTTGAGCAGGAAGGAATCAACTAAACCTCGTCGCGTTCGGGCGTTGCAGCTCACCATTCATTCATCCCTACCTGATCAACTCCGTTCTGCCCAGTTAGAAGCTTTGAAGGAGGAAAACCTTAAAGCTGAGACTATGCACGGTGCCGACAAGCACCTCGAGCGAAGGCCTGATGGCCTGCACTACTTCGCAGATCGTATATGGATTCCTTTATTCGGGGGACTTCGGGAGCTTGTCTTAGATGAGGCTCATAAGTCCCGATATTCTATTCATCCTGGTTCGGATAAGATGTACCAAGATCTGAAGGTGCTGTACTGGTGGCCAAACATGAGGTCGGATATAGCTTCATACGTGAGTAAGTGCTTGACTTGTGCTAAGGTCAAGGTGAAATACCAGAAACCGTCGGGTCTCTTGCAACAACCTGAAATTCCGGAATGGAAATGGGAACGGATTACAATGGATTTTGTCACGCAACTTCCTAAGTCACCAAGCGGGAATGACAAGATATGGGTGATTGTTGATCGGTTGACAAAATCAGCCTATTTTCTCGCTATTAAGGAGACCGACACCATGGATCGTTTGGCTCGTCTTTATCTGAAGGAAGTTGTTTCTAAGCACGGGGTGCCGGTTTCTATTATTTCGGATCGTGATTCCCATTTTACTTCTCACTTCTGGAAGTCTTTGCACAAGGCTTTGGGTACCCAACTAGACATGAGTACAGCTTATCACCCACAGACTGACGGTCAGAGTGAGCGCACGATTCAAACTTTGGAAGACATGCTGCGGGCATGTGTGATCGATTTTGGCAAAGGTTGGGAAGCTCATTTACCGTTAGTAGAATTCTCATACAACAACAGTTATCACACGAGCATCAAGGCGGCTCCGTTCGAGGCACTGTACGGACGGAAATGCCGTTCTCCTCTTTGTTGGGCTGAAGTGGGTGAGAGTCAACTCACTGGGCCTGAGCTAGTGTACGAAACTTCGGAAAAGATCGTACAGATTCGTAACCGGTTGGCAGCGGCACGGGATCGGCAAAAGAGTTATGCCGATCAGCGTCGCAAACCATTGGAATTCCAAGTTGATGACAAAGTACTTCTAAAAGTTTCACCGTGGAAGGGCGTCATACGCTTTGGGAAGCGTGGCAAACTCAACCCTCGATATGTCGGTCCATTTACGATCCTGGAACGGATTGGACCGGTGGCATATCGTCTTGATTTACCGACGGAGCTCGGTAACGTACATAACGTCTTCCATGTGTCCAACTTGAAGAAGTGTCTGGCTGACGAGTCTCTCATTGTTCCACTGGAAGAGATCAAGGTTGATGATTGTCTTCGGATTGTGGAAGAACCTGTGGAGATCCTTGATTACAAGATTCGTAGCCTACGTCACAGCAAGATTCGCATCGTTAATGTAACATCGCAAAATTTTCACGGAATTTCTATACGAAAAAGCCCCTATTTTACCCTTAATTCTACACTAATGTGCCCAAGTCTATATTTATTCTTCCAACTCGCAACCTATATGTATATATATATATATAATGCATTTATTTATATAATAATAATAATAATAATAATACATTTAGTTTAAAAAAAAAAAACATTTACAAAACTAAAACAATTGCTGCAGCCCACTCCCATGTTTGTTTCTTTTTGTTTTTTTGAAGCCCAGTCTGTCCGGCCCACACAGACCCCAGCCCACAAGCCTTGGCCCAACACCCTCCTTCCCTTCCTCATTTAACAAAAAAAAAGGGTGCTTGTGCCGGGTATCGAACCGGACCACCCCCACACACACACACACGTACACACCAACTGCTCCACACACTTCAATTGATTTTTATCCAACCTTAATTATATTTAACCCGATTTTAACTCTCTGTTCTCCTCTTCCTTGTCCACTGATAGCGCGCAGCAGCAGATTGTTTGAATTTTCAAATTTTAACCAATCCATTAACTTAATTAACGTGTAATAATCATAGATTGACTAAGGAAACGTGATTTTCGGCCATCAACACACCCTATGATCATCAATTATCATTCAATTGCTTCCATTATAATCAAAAACGCGTCTCACGATTTAAAGCTTGGTCAAACTTACCAATTAAGCAATCTGAACATCCACACTATAAATTGATGATCAGCGAGCCTTCACAACTCGCTCATAATCATTTCTCCACCTCCAATTCTCCACAATAATCACTCTGTTCTGATTCTTGATCGTTGTTTGACTTTTTAACTTGACCATTCAATCGAACACGATACTACGCTGTAAGTCCAATTTGTTTTGTGGGTTTTATTCATCGGCCATCACACATCAATAGCCCTATGGTTAATCAGGCTATTGATGTGTGATTTGCCCAATTGCAGATTCTAGGGTTCATACGTATTAATTGGGGATAAACCTGGATTTCGCGTGTATATTTATTTATTTTTAAACAAGAAATATCACAACCACCGGCCTAGGCCAAGTGGTTGTGACCTGGGTTTGTTTCAGAGAGGAACCGGGTTCGATTCCTGCATGGACACCCCTTTTTCCATTTATTTTACAACAAACCATTTTTATATATATATTATACATTAAATCTTGTAAATTCATTTTTAAATATTAAAACCTTTTTATAAATTCTAAAAAAATTATATTTATCAAATCTGATGTAAAAGATTTATTTACAATTTTTTAGTTTTCAAAAATTTATTTATTTATTATATATAATAAATAAATCAAGTTTATTCCATTTTATTTATAAAAATCTATAAAAATATCAAAACAATTTTATTAATTTCCACAAAAATTATCCTAAGTTTTTATAACATTAATCTTTTCAGAAATGGTTTTTATTTCTGAAAAATCATTTATTTAATATTTTTAATCAATTTTTGTTAGATTTAATCATAATTAAATCATAATAAATCCAATTTTTGGTATTTTCGCACCAAAATTTTATACAAATTATTTCTGATCATTTAGAACAGAAATATGAATTTTAAACTAAAAATTATTTAATTTTAATATTTTCAAATATTAATGTTAGATTTTGACAATTTGTTATAAATAGATTAAATAATCTATTTTAAAGAAAATAATTTTATAAAAATTATTTTTATACTTTAAACACATTCTTGTGACCATCCTAGATTTAACATTTATAAAAAGATTTTTAGTTATTTATTTACTAAATTTCTCTCAATCGGCGAATATTTTTAATATTAATCAAACGAGCAAATATCCCCAATTCGAAGCCCTAGAAACTTATACATTTGTAGACTTGATAGACTTAGACATATTTATTACCTCATTTTAGGGTGATACTTGATACATTTGGTCAACACATTTCTCAACAGATATAACATTTTACCAAGGTGAGTTTACATAGCCCCTTTTCTCTATTTTCACTATTTTTGGGGTGAAACATGTTTAAACATTTTATACTATCATTTACTCATATTTACCTGTGATTCAATTACAACATCATTCTATCATTTGACTGTAACAAAAAGACACAGTACAATCATTAACAATGATCAAGCCGCCTGTTTAGATTATAGCGCTATAGGTCTGACAAACCCATCCCCCCCGCATAGACTCAGGGATGATCGATAACAGTAATAACATTTAACTAACTTGCGAGTTAGTCATCAGTCGACACAAGGTTTGGTTGTACAAAGACGCATTGTTGCATGTCGGTATCATACTCTATCATCATACAACCCTGAGTGTTGTACAAACTATTGTTATCAACTACTTCTCAAAAACCTATGTAATTCTCACCAACTTTTGTTGACCCAAACATTTTCAACTTAACATGTTTCAGGTCCTACTTGCTTGAAGAATTGCTTGAAGATATGTGCATAGTTTATTCAATTTGATGTACGAATTCTTGTAGAACAATTGTATGTAATTTATTTAAATCAATTAATGAAACTTATTATTCTCCATGAGCTACTGAACAATCATCAATACGTGGCACCCCGATGTTTCCGCCATCGGTTGGGGTGTTACAGTTAAGGTTCGGTGGAACTCGAACCGAGGACCAGAATACACTTGGGAACGGGAGGATCAGATGAAGTCTAAATATCCTCATCTCTTTCCTAAGGAAGCGTTCAAGTCGAGATATGTCTCTTCTGCAGCTGAATGAATCTCGGGGCGAGATTCCTTTTAACGTGGGGATGATGTGACCACTCGGGTAAATCTCTCTTTTTGGTTTCTATCTTTTGTTGTTTCCTTCGTTATTCCTTTTGGTACTTGTGCAATTTTCGGGACGAAAATTCTTTTAACGTGGGGATGATGTGACACCCGGCAAATTCTGGTTAACAACGTTGTCTAGATGAAAGTCTACCTTAGCGAGTCACGCGTATATTGCACTTAACTGGGTTAGTTAAGTCGGGTTATGGTTCGGGAACTATCGGTTTAGTCTAGAAGATCATTGGATGTTGGTCTAGAGGTTCGTTAGATGTCAGTCCTTAACCAAGTGTACAAATGGTGACGATTTGTAGGATCGTCAGGTCATACGGAACATACAAGTCTCGAGTCCCGGGAATTGGTGAACGAGTGTGAATATGTCTATTTGCAAGTGTTATGTGTTTACAATCATTATGTGACTTGTCGGTATGTGAATATGTGTTAACATATGTTAAAACGGGGTTTAACGCGCAAAATACCAGGAACCAGCCCCTATAGGTGATTAGGGGTGGCTAATCGCCTATAGGAGGGGCGATTGGGCAGGTTTATAGGCGATTGGGGGCCAAATTCATGAGGTTTCATGCGATTAGGCCCCAAATGCATGAAGTTACATGTGATTAGGTTCCCTAATCGCGTGTAAATGCTGCACAATCGCTAGTTACGGGCTGGACGACTAAAAACGACTATAAATACCATACTTGACCTCCTAAACTTCATAATACAAACCCTAGTCGTCCCATAACCCGCCTCAACACACACACAACCTCTGGAACGCGATTTTTGATCAAAACACAAGGTTTCAAGCTTAATCCATCATTCTTTCACAAATCTAAGGTTTGGTTTCCATCCATGCAATCTTTATAAACGTTTTTATTCAATCCCTAATGGTCCAGACCTGTTCTAAAACGAAAAAGCTTTCTGAAAATCGTTAATAAGTGTTGTTAATCAGATTCTAACAATCATACATGTGTTATGTGTGTTTATGATTAATATCTAGGGTTTATATGATTAAAGATGAGTGATTAACATGTTGTTAGGTTAGTTCAGAATAATATTGATGTCATGATTAATGAAATTTGAGTAATTGATTATTAGGGTTATGGTTATGCATGTTAATGGGGTGTTTCATGCTATGTGTATGGTGTTTGGATTACATGGTTGCATGCAGGGCTGATAATACGAGGCTAAACGAAGGATTTTGGTTTAAACATGTTTAGAATAGTTGTTGGGTTGATATTGGATGGTTACACACGTTCTGGATCTGATTTGGAGCATTAAACGCGCGAAAAACCGGAACAGCAAGGTTACAGGCGATTAGCAACCCTAATCGCCTATGTTAGAGGCGATTAGGAGGCCAATCGCCTATGTTTCATGCGAGTAGGGGCTAATTGCTAGTAGATACATGTCTTATGAGCTAAATGCTAGTAGTTACATGTGGTATAGCCCTAAATGCTAGTAGTTACATGTGGTATAGCCCTAAATGCTAGTAGTTACATGTGGTATAGCCCTAAATGCTAGTAGTTACATGTGGTATAGCCCTAAATGCTAGTAATTACATGTGGTATAGCCCTAATCGCCTATATTACATGCGATTAGCCTTCCTAAATGCCAGTTGACCAACCTAAATGCTAGTTGACTTTTCCTAATCGCGTGTACTGCTGCTGTAAGTGTAAATTAGCATTCCGAGACCCGATTTGACCTGTACGAACATGCTAGGAACCCCGTAACATATCTAATAACTTGGTAACATATGTTTGGATGTAATTATGTGATACGTGAGCTATGTGCTATAACTTGTTGTGCGTTAACGTATGTTAAGTGTGATTGCATGATTGTATGTTTGAGAGCGTAAACATAACACTGGGAGTCTCGGGTCACCAATGGGATGTCGAGTCTTGTACTTTGGGTCAGTTAAACAGTCACAGTGTTTTCAAACGAACTTGGTTATGGTCTGGACATCTAGGGACTAACTAACCTGCGGGTTATTAGTCTAAGTGCTTGTAACTGTCATATGTTAGGTCACCGCTTTACGGGACTAGCATAGCTTCTGAGTTATTCGTATTACGAAGTTACGCAACTTAAGGTGAGTTTACGGCCCCTCTTTTAAACTGGTTTCACATTTTCGGGGGAGAAAATATGTGTTAAAACGATTATTTGGTAACTACTGTCATACTATGGGTTTCTATTGTGTACTACACGATCTTTGGAAGTCCCGGGGGGAACCATGAATGTGCGGGTTTGCACAACGGGGAAATGTGAATAGCGCTATTGGGAGTGACCAACCCCGCTCGTCGACTTGGAGGGTCGGCGGGTGTATATTGTCTCAAACAAGAACAACAGGAACAACAGGTTTACTACATCGGGCACACACTTGGTTTACGAGTTAGTAATGGTTTTCCAATCGTGGTAGTAACAAAACATACGCCTAACTAGCGTACACTGGTTTTCGATTTGTTATAGTATGGACAGGTTGACTTGGTACTTGGATTACAAAACCTGTAAACTCACCAGCATTTTTGTGCTGACGTATTCTCTTACATGTTTTCTCAGGTCGCTAAGGTAGCACGACTGGACTAGGGCGCACGCGTCTGCACGGCGTCTAGTTAGGGTTGCATGGTTTTACAAACGTTGAACATTGGTTTACTATTGAATATTGTTTTGAATAAGCTTCCGCTGTAAACGGGAATTTTAAACATTGTTTTGAAATTGCATTATGTTCATTTTAGACTTGTTTATTGTGATCGTTGGTTTGGATCCTGGTTTGTCATGCGCCTCGCGGTAAAACTCCGCAAGTGGATTTTGAGGGTGTGACAGTATAACATAAATCGAGTAAATCGCACAATTGCACAAAATGAAAGTAAACGAGTTGAATTAATGCAAATAGGCAATGTGAAATTAATCACAAATGACGTGTTAGAAATAACTATGAATAAAAATGGTGCAAGAGCAACATTCTGATAAAAAGATGTCTACTCGACTTTGTGATATTGTTGAAAGAATAGTTAGTGATGCATGAGAAAATTTTTTTAGAAATCGAAGTGTGTTTTAGATTCAAAACAGGTTCATTTGCAAAATCTTCGTAGATATGTATTTACGAGGAGTCGAGTTTGAGAAATGTTATAAGGCTTATTATTAGTTGCAAGTTTCTTTCGAAAACATATATTGGTTACGTCATATGAAAACAAAAGGTTTACATTTGATAAAATATGCACTACAAGTTTATAAAATGCAAAATGAAACCATTTTATGAAGTATGTGTAAATCCAACGTGTTTTGAAAGACCAAGATTTAAAATGTCGTGAATGATAAAATTAACGTATGTAATAGATTACCAATATTTAAGAAAATTCATAATCAACGAGATGTAGAAATAGATCCTTGAGATGTGGATTTCACTCCTAACTCAAGATGTATTTCAAAATTGAAAACGATTGTGGAATGAAACCAATCACTAAGTTAAGGATATCACTCCCAGCTTAGTGGTTAAGTTTCTTTTTGAAGGAAATACTCTTTGAGGTGTGGATGTCACTCTTATCCCAAAGATATATCCCTAAGATAAATAAAATATAAAGGAGTGAAACTAATCACCAAGGTATGGATACCACTCCTAACTTGGTGATATCGTTTCATTTGTGAAATTCGAGTGTGTTCTTTAAACAAAACACCGAAAGAATAACGAGAAAGAATCATAGCGAAAATATCATAAAACAAAATATAAGAATAAAGAGAAATATACACGAGAGGACTCGTGAATGTAAACTTAGTTATAGACTAGGCTAAAAGGCATTCTAATAACCTAATTCCCTATAACCATGGCTCTGATACCAATCTGTAACACCCCAACCGATGGCGGAAACATCGAGGTGTCACGTAGTGACGATTGTTCAATAGCTCATGGACTAAAGTGTAAATTTGAATACATTGATTTAAATAATTTATTACATTGAAATGAAATTACAGGATACAATAATTCACTACACCAAAAGCCACACATTTCCTAAAATCGTCCTGCCACACTTTTGATTGAATGTGTGGCAAAAGGTCATTTCTAACATTTGAAAAACTTCCAGCCCACTTTTCGCCACACATCTTACATATTCATGTGACCATTTTATAACAGCTCAAAACTTTTAGCCACACTTTAAGAAAAAACTGTGACATTTACTAGTCATACTAAAAAAAGTGTGGCCAATTGTGATGTAAGGCAACAATATTTATTTCATGTGACGAAAAACTACAACTTCTCGAATCCTTTAGCCACACTTTAAGAAAAAACTGTGACATTTAGTAGTCACACTAGAAAAGTGTGGCCAAATGTGATTTACAGCCACAGTATTTGTTTGATGTATGACTGAAAGCTAATACACATTGCCACATATATTGTTGTGTGACCAGAGACTAATCAATAGCCACACTTAAAATTCAAAAAATTCATGTGGCTTTACATAAACATTCGTCACACCATTGACACTTTATTATTTTTGTATGACTGAATGATAGCAAATGTCATGGAAAAATATATGTGACCAAAGTTAGACAATAATCACAATTAAGTTTAAAAAAAAAAATCATGTGTCTTTAACCACTAGCCACACTAATGTCATTTTTTTCATATGACGAAATGATAGCAAATGTCATGAAAAAATATGTGTAACCAAAGGTTAGATAATAACCATACTTAAAATTGTAAAATTTCATGTGGCTTTATATAACTATTAGCCACACCATCGTCACTTAGTGTTTTTTTTTCTTTTTTTTTTTGTGATGTAATTATAGCAAATGTCATGGAAAAATATGTATCGTCAAAGATAAAACAATAGTCACACTTATAATCACAAAATCTCATGTGGCTATACATACTACAACTTCCCTCTCAAAATACTTTTCTCTTAATTATAAAATTTTAATTTCCTTCCAAAAACTCCCCCCAAAATTTTTCATCCTCTTAAAATTATAAAATTTCAATTTCCCTCCAAAAACTCCCCCAAAGTATTTCATCCTTTTAAAATTACAAAATTTCAATTTCCCTACAAAAATCCCCCCCCAAAATGTTTCATCCTAAAATTTCCCTCTAAAATGCTACTCTCATTAAAAATATTACATTATATAGCAGAAATATACAAAAGTATAAAATTGTAAAATTTCATTTTATTATTTTAGTAATTTCTTTCAAACTTTTATATATTTGTCTTTGTAACTCATTTATGTAATAATATACATAACAAATGCATCAAGTTTTGAACTTTGTGCCTTTTATCGTGTCATAAAGGTATTAAAGGCTTACATTGCGTTGTAATGAGTAAAAATGACCTCGGAACAGAACCGATACCGATCCTAAAAATGGAAGAAATGGGTACCGGTAAAAATAGAAAAATGAGTGTTATGATATAAGAATTTCAAGGTAAATCAACCAAAATATCGGACTGCACTGAACTAGTACCGATATCAAAAGTACCGCTGTTGAAAAATGCAAAAAAACAGGTATCGGTACCGAAAATAGCCGTACATGTCTTAATGGACCGTATTGATCCTTAATGGATCACAATGGACACTAATAAATCATATATGTCTTAATGGACCATATTGGGCCTTTATGGATCATAATGGACATTAGTAGATTATTTATGTCACTATGGGCCATATTTGGCATTAATGGATCATAATGGACAATAGTATAGCATATATGTCTTAATGGGCCATAATGGGTCTTAGTGGATCAAAATGGACAATTGTAGATAATACATCATGGACAATAGTAGATAACACATGTCTTAATAGACTATATTGGCCTTAATGGATCAAAATGAAGAAAAAAAATAGATCATATACGTTTTATTAAGCCATATTGGGACTTAATGGATCACAATAGACAATGGACAATAGTAAATCATGTATGCCTTGATGTACCGTATTGGGCCTTAAAGGACCAAAATGCACAATAATAGATAATGCATGCCTTAATTGATCGTATTGGTCTTTAATGTATCGTGGTGGAAAAAGTAAATCATACATGTCTTAATGTATCATATTGGGCCTTAATATATCACAGTGGACAATAGTAGATCATACATGTCTTAATGGACCATATTGCACCCTAATGGATCAGAATGGACAATAGTGGATTATATGTCTTAATGGGCCATATTGGGCCTTAATGTATCACACTGGACAATAGTAGGTAATACATGTTTTATTAGACCATATTGGGTCTTAAAGGATCACAAATGGCAATAATAAATCAAAAATGTCTTAATGGATGGTATTGGGCTCTGATGAATCACAATTGACAATAGTATATCAATATATCATATATGTGTTTATGGATATATGTGTTTACGGACCATATTGGGCATTAATGGATCGTAACGGACAATGGAAAATGGTAGATCATATACGCCGTAATGGGCTATATTCGACCATAGTGGCTAACTACAACTTTTAGTATATCGTATATATCTTAATGGTCCTCATTAGGCCTTAACAAGTTAGTATATCGTATATGTCTTAATGGTCTTCATTAGCCTTAACAACAATTTATACATTTTTATAATTTATCTTATTTTTAATGAATTTATTATAAGAAAATATATATCGAGACGACATGCAGGGCAATTCATTTTTATATTTGGATTTTTTTTTTTTGAAATATATATATATATATGTATATATAAAGTCGGTATGATGTCTCTATAGATTCAATATTTTTTTTTAACTTTTATTAGAAGGTGATGAAATGTTTTAAATTTATCAAGAACACAAAGCGGGAAACAAAACTTTGATAAACAAAGAAGGATAAAAAAAACAGGGAGGGAATCAAAACTCATTTACCCCAAAACTCATTTTCTCCTTCGTGGAACCCTAAACACTACCAAAGGTTTCCTTCTCCTCCAAACTCATCCCTCCACTGCTCCATATCCCCCAAACTCCTGCGCTACACTGCTCCAAATTCATCAATGGTGTCTGCATCCTCACCCACCTCTCTCTGTTTCCTCCCCATAACCCCATCCTCCACCACCACTCGTACACCCACCACCCTCCACCTCCACCCCCCTTCTCCTCCGCTCCCCACTCCGTGCTCTCAGCTTTGCTGCATCAAGCCCAAGTTTCACTACCCACGTGGCCTCCAAGATCTGATCTTTAGCAGCCCGCTCCTCAAAACCCATGATTTATAATACTGTCGCAGTTAAAAAGAGCGTTTGGGACCTGTCTCCGACGAAGTTGAAGAGGAAGAAGGTGTTTGTTAAGGAGGATTTAAATGTATTCACTTTTTGTTTTCCAGAGAACCCTCAAGCCTTTGACTTTCATGTCACCGGCAAGTAAGGTAATAAACCTAATAAATTTTAGTCCAGTAATTCCTATTGAACATCTGGTATCTAACTATTGGGGTCATATTTAGGATTAATTTAGAATGAACTCATAGTGTTGAATAAGGATTTCTACACTATTGGATGATCGTGATGGGCGTTGGTGGTAAGGTAAAGCCGAACATAAATTGCAGAAATGAAGGGGATGAAGCCAGTCAAGCAGGTAAAGCTTTCTGTTTCTGCTCAAGGAGCTCCAGTAACGAGCTTCAACATGTTTATATATTCAATTTTGGATTCGAAAACAATTATATGTTCATCTCAATTGTATTATTTCAGTGATGATCCTATTTTTCTATAAACTAGAATGAAAGCCCTAGGTTTGTTGCATTTACAACACTGTTGTCGATTTCAACCTATTTGACCTGTTTGTCTTGGTATGTTGTATGTGACTGTGAAGTTTGATTTCAAAGGTCATCCCAAACAAGCGTACTAGTCTTTTTTTTTTTTTTTATGGTTATGGTCCACCAGCTCTGGATCTAAACTACTATAATGGAGTCTGCGCAAGAGCAGGCGGCTATGGAGGTTGTTAATAACTGCATCAATTGTGTCTAATGTCTATTGTTACGAAGTAATGCTGTAGGAATTGCAGGCAATCCATCACTTGATTTGACGATGTAAGGTACGTCTATGTTGTCCAGGAGTGATTTTATTTGCTGCTCTAACTTTACATTGCGATTTGTTAAGTGCTAGGTTGGGTTGTTCTCATTTTTAAGGTAAACCTATGAAAAAAATAGAATACCAATATAACATCACATTTACAACACAGACTCACGTTAATCAACATACATGTATTGCATAGTTTGATAGACTCAAATTTTGATTAAAAGGTTGAATAAAAATCAAAGATAAATCCATTAAGGTAAGCCGTAAGGTAAGAGTGCAAATTATTTATCTCATTTCCACTAACACAAAACAAGGAATTTGCCATGGACTTTGAGTTTACAAGTTTAGCCGGTAGTAAAAGGTTACCATAATTGTTATGTGGATTTTAAATTTCTAAAAGAATTTGCGTTGCCTCTGGTGGTAGATGTATTGCAGTGATTTGGAAAAATATTTTTTTAATTCTTAATTGGGTCAAAACTAATTTTCAGTTTTTTATTTTTTTTATTTGTAGTAGGCTGGAGTTAGAGGAAGCTGGGTCTTGAGACGCTGGAAACATGGAACTCTTAGATACAGAGCCTCCTAATGGTCTCTATTTTTATCATTATTTTTTGTTCATATTGCAAGCTGGAACGTGGGAGTTCGAGGTCTCATGAACTACTACTAAAAACCTACTTTTTATAGAACTATAGAAAATGACTCAGCCCGTTAATGTAGTAAGTAAAAGTGAACTCATTTTATATGTTCAATCCAAATACACAAAAACATGACTCTTTTTAATGTTCTTTTTGTTGGTCTTCGTGTTTTTAGGGAATTATTGATCAAGAACTCTGGTGACTTGGTAAATGTAATGAGTATTTATGTTAGCAAAATTACGTAATAATTGTTTATTTTTAATGAATTTGTCTGGCTGTTACTCTTTGTCTTAGGCAGAGATGCGACGTGTCAATAAAGATACTGGATAGTATGTTAAATCTTCTTAAAGTTATGAAAAAGAGAATGGAGCAAGAAGCTGACTCGAGTCTTCAAATTATGCGTGACTTTTTGCATTGCTTGGGAAGGAAACAAAAACTTGAAGAATTAAATGAGGTATTTCCAGTTTTTTAACTATTTCGGTAATTATGCATATATATTCTAACCTTTAATATGTGATGTGTATAATATATACCGTAATGAATGCAGATACAAAACGATCTATTGTACAAGATATCAATGTAGTAGAAACGCAGAATAGAATTGCATAGAGCTAGGGAAAGATGTTTTGTAAAGGCTAAGAATGGTTGGTGATGATTTCAGTGTGAAATCATCATTAATGGATAAGGGGGCGCATAATGAACATAGTTGATGTACATGAAAGAAACTAAGAAAGGATGCTAGCCAGTGGCTCAGACTCACACTTAGGGATCTCTATAGCAAGAAAAAGGCGGGCCACACACAGATTAGCACAATCCATTTCCAAAATTCGGTTGCATGTAGGATTCAAGAGATTTCAACATAATTCTTTTAATATTTTATTGAACTTACAATTGCATTTGTCTATAATTGCAACAGTTCAACGACTTGCAAGAATGCTACCTGCAAAAGAGGAGGCATTGGGCAAAACAAGTACAGAAACAAGAATAAAAGGGAGGGTAAACTTGTAAAAAGAGGAGGTTATTACGCAGGACTAAAGGATTTTCAGTTTTTAATTTCTTCGTTTACGCGATACAGGTTATGTGAGGTCTTGATGGCTAATTGATTCTTAATTTGTCTAGCAGCCAAATTTACTTATACAAACAGCCTATAAAGATAAAAAGTATCCTCCTGGCCGTTGTTGACCACCGTTTGGCAATTGCAGTGCGCAACGAACGGCCATTTCCTCGAGAGAAATTGATACTAAATTTGATAGTCAATTTGACGAGAGGGGATGGATTTGCATTTTAGAGTTTCAGTCACGAGCACATCAAAAAGTGTGCAGCGCGCACACATTTCACACTAGTTGATATAAATAAACCAAAGGGAAACTGCAGTTTAGTGTCGGTTTTAGAGTTGTGATAGTTGTCTAATAAGATGTGTCCAAAAGGTTTTTTAACCACTAGTTCTGTTTTTTTTTTTTAATGTAGGTCAAGCTGAAACATCCACCAACATCCACCAAGTGCACAACATGCAGCACATATATTGTTGGAGCTTTTGTGAGATGGGTTAGTCTCTTAATTATGATATATTTTTTATGAGGATTATCATTTGTTTATTTTATTTTATTTTATTTTATTATCTAAGCTTTAGCCTTCACTATTTCAACATCACTGTAGAAATCGTGGTGACTTTTTTTTTCTGTGATGAGTGCACTCAAGGTAGAATTGCTGTCACAGCAGAAGAGAATGCTTAACAAGTTCAACTACTTGTTGAGTCCTAATTAGGTACCTATATTGGAACAAAATAAGGGAAACAACCTACTTTCTGAACCTATGAAGGTACCTATTTTGGAAGGTAATCTAGAATCATACAAGTACTTGTCGTCCGCCCGCCATTCACGGCATTCCAGCAACAGACTTGAGTTAAAGACAAAGCACACGAGGCTGCAAGTCGTCATTTTCACTAACATCTTGGATTGCTGGTTATCAATAAATTTAGCTACTTTTGATATATGTCTTGAATTGTAAGCTAGGTTTGGTTTAGAAGTTTGTGTTTAGTATTTAAATTGAAAACTTATGTATGGATTTTTGTTAATATCTTTTTTTAAGTATTCCCATGTTTACTACTAATTTCATTTTACAAAAAAATTGAAAACAAAATGGTTGATTACTAGAAAATGGACACATCGAACCACGATAAGTAATGTGTGACTAAAGGCTAGGCAATAGAAACACTTAAAACTACAAAGTTTCATGTGACTTTACATAATCATTAGCCATGCCATCACCACTTTGTTATGTTTTTTTTTTTGTGTGACAAAATGATAACTAATGTCATTAGAAAAAAAATGTGTAACTAATGGTTAGTCAATAGCCACACTTAAAGTTAACATATTTTATACGACTTTACATACCCATTAGCCACACCATCATTGGTTTATTAATTTTGTTGTGTGATGGAATGGTAACAAACGTCATGGGAACAAAATTATGTGTGGCTGTAGGTAAAACAATAGTCACACTTAAATTATAAAGTTTCATGTGGGTTTACATATCCATTAGCCACACTATTGCTAGTTTGTTTTTATTGTGTGGCGAAATGCTAACAAATTTCATGAGAAAAGAAATATGTGTGACCAAAGGTTAGACGATAGTCACATTTACAATTAAAAAAATGTGTGTCCAAAAATAGTTTTTAGCCACACTTATAGTAAATTCATGTGACTATATAATAGAAACAACCTGAGTTACAGTAAATTAATGTGGCTGTTACTACCCATTAGCCACACTTAACGGACAATATGTTTGCTTACAACAACCCTTTTTGCCACACTTTACTTTAATTGATGTGACAAATACAAACTTTTTAGTAAATTCATGTGACTATATAATAAATATAGCCACACTTAAAGTAAATTCAAGTAGCCGTTGCTAGCATTTAACCACACTTAATGGAGGGAATGCTTGATTATAACAAGAAATGTTGGTATCTTTTAGCCACACTTTTAAGTTGCTATGGCCACTAAACGTGAATGTGGCCGTATGATACCTACGATGACTCGACCTTTGGTCACACTTGACCTGAAAGAAATATGTGTGGTGAAAGGCATATGGTCACACTTTTTTTGTGTGGCCATATGCATATTTTGGCGTAGTGATTCTAAAGTGACAAGTCTAGCTAAAATACAATGTAGACAAGACTGAAATATAAAATCCAAAAGCCTAAAAGAAGCGTCTCAAAACAACCTGAAACATGTACGAAAATGATTTGGTCAATACAAAATGTATTGGTGAGCATACCCTGTTTAAATAAATATAGTAGAAAAGTGTTTAGCAATTCATGTGTCGTATACTGTTTGCAATTATATAATAAGTGATATCCGTTCAAAACCAAACCTGAGAATAATGACTAACACATGACTAACCAACTGAATAATGAATTAACAAGACAATGACCAAGATTCTCTCAACAGAGTCTCAAGGGGGTATACCATAGTACTATTCATTGAAAAGCTAGGCCGCCCAGCGGTTAATGATTTTGACAAGTCATAGACACACCAATTAACATAAAGCAAACACACATGAGAATTGCATTAAG
This sequence comes from Ambrosia x helenae, assembly GCA_030844895.1. Taxonomy (NCBI): domain Eukaryota; kingdom Viridiplantae; phylum Streptophyta; class Magnoliopsida; order Asterales; family Asteraceae; genus Ambrosia; species Ambrosia x helenae. The sequence continues at coordinate 22,401,941 of CM061232.1, read as the reverse complement.
TATAAGAAATTGAAACTTGATTAATATATAGGTACATGAGTCACCCCAAAGTAGTAAAACAGTAAAAAGGGAAAGATATACTCACAGTTTGCGAAAGCGAGCAAAATCCAACTTAAGCGGCCGTGAGCTAAGTAATGGGAATTCCGAGGAATTCAACCTATAATGTGTAAGAATACTAATAAGGAAGTGTCTAAAAAGTCTAAGGTATCTAGGGTCTAAGGCATTAGGGTTTGCTAAGTCGATTTGGGGAATTAGAGTATTTATGATAAACCAATTTAATGTAGAAGTTGTATATCAAAAATGATATGGCACAGTTTATAAATGTGGTGTAGGTAATATAATTATTACTAATTGAATATTTAGATAAAACTAATGTTCGAATAATTAAGACAAAATAAAGTAGTTAATTACTTTAACTAATTATTGTCGATAACTACAATAGTCATAAATATTTAAATAAATAATTATGAGTTACACCAAGACCCAACCAATAATAGTTAAGATTTTCAAACATAGGAAATATTTCTATTTTATAAGAAAATATTTATAAAATAGACGTTTAAATTGTATAAATAAATAAATATTTTATTATGTCTAATTAAACGTAAATAAGACTAATAATACCATACATGATCCAAAAATACTAATTTTATAGAAAATGGATGATTTCTGATGTAAACAAATTAGGATAATTTTCCCATAATTTATATAAACTTATTTATATTTAAAACTGATTTAATGAGATTAAATCATGTTTAAATGATTAAAAATAGAAAAATTAATAAAATAAATGTTTTCTGAACCAACAATTTTTATTTCAGATTAGAATGCTTAGAAATAATTATCCTAAAATTTTGAGATCAAAATCGTTAAAAACGAATTTTTAATCAATTAATTATGATTAAAACAATTTAAATTAATAAAATAACGAAAATTAAATAATTTTTAGAAAGTAAAAGTGTGATAATTTTCTTTATGGTGTCAAGATGCTACACCTAAATTTTCATAATTTTTGGATCAAAAATGAATTAATTATGAATATTATAAGTATAATGTATTTATTTATATTTAAATATAAATGATTAAATAATAATATAAAGAAGTAATAAAAAAAATACATTGGAACTATGGACCCAAAAAGACTCGAACTTGAGTCTGTTGCCCAGACTTACACACAAGCAACCACTACACCACCTGCTTCATTTAATGATTTTAATCAAACGAAATTTTATTTAACAACATATTTAAAAGTCATCTTCTTCCCCAAATCATCTAAGAACCCTAACCCTATGATTTGTAAATCGAACCCCACATCGTTACTGATAACAGTCACAAGCATAGGGCTTTCAAGCTACATCTAAAACCGAGCATGAGGGAAAGATTATTAAGAACTTATAAGTACGCAAAGAGTTTAAAATCGAAGCTATGGATCCAAGACACGACATCGACATTGAGTGGCTTCTGCTCATGATTTCTGTTAATTTACAGAGGTATCAAAAGGCTTAAAAGTTTCTGAGGTTGATGGAACATCCAACTTATAAATATGCGAGAAGAAAACGAACGTTTGGTCTGATTCTTAATTTTCCGATCGGTTACAAAAACAATGATTAAAGCCCGGTTTTAACATGTTTAAATGGCTTAAATTCTGTTGTGACCAGTTAGAAACGATGGAGAAAAACGTACCAAGCAATAAAAACGAATTAACGAGCATTTAAACATGGTTTGTGGTGCTCGCCGGAATTTGTCGTCGGCCGGAATCCTCTTGGCCGGAACTCACGAACAGCAGCAACAAAGTGGGATTTTTTTTAAAAACTTATGTTAATTGTCAGAAATAGTCCCTATAGTTATAACTAAGTTAGAATATTTTATAACTAAGTTAATTTTTCTTTAATAAAACTTAACCAAGTTAACTATATTTAACTTAAAAGCTTTTAAAACTTTTTAAACTTGAATTCTTTTATAAAATCTTTTTACGAATATGTTTCCACAACCGTATTTGATTAAAACTTATACCCGATTCGTAACAAATATAAATAACAAAACTTTAGTTCGCTCTAGAATTAAATTTGAAAACGACGAACTTATAGGGACTATAACGAAAATATTTGAAGGGCTATTTTTGTAATTTTGACGAAAGACGAGGGTGACGGATGTCACATATAGGAACATTGTAGATGCTTTTAGACATATTATTATTTCTCTTAGAATTCAATTATGTATTTTTAGGTCTTGATATTTAGTGTCGATCTTTAGTGATTATTTGATAATTTTATGATGTTTTTCAATTAAATATATATTTTGGATTACTCAAATTTATGTATTTAAATCCATAGACTTTTTAATGATTTTTATGACTCGAACATATACCTATATGTTTAGAAAATTATTAATTTATTTGCCTTTAATTTTATTTAGTAACCTCTTTTTCTAATAATCCTATTCAAATATTATATTAATTAATTAGAATTCTTCATAATGAGGGTGCAAGTATCCTTTAATGAATTAAAAAGTATATGATGTTATGAATTGGACTAAATTAATACACACACTATACACATTATATAATTTATATACATATAACTCTAAATCGATATTTTATTAATATATAGAAAATATTGCAGACGCTTTTAGACATATTATTATTTCTCATAGAATTCAATTATGTATTTTGTGGTCTAGAAATTTAGTCTCAACCTTTAGTGATTATTTGATAATTTTATGATATTTTTCAATTAAATATATATTTTGGACTACTTAATTTATATATTTAAATCCATAGACTTTTTAAGGATTTTTATGACTCGAACATATACCTCTATGTTTAGAAAATTGTTAATTTAATTGGCTTTAATTTTATTTAGTAACCTCTTTTTCTAATAATCCTATTCTAATATATATATATATATATATGGTAGAGGATCCGGTAGGAAAATTGTTTTGTGTAGGAAGTGTAGGAAGTGTTTTCAACCGTTGGATTAAATCTAATTAAAACTTGAGATGATGGGCATTTTAGACTTTTTAACCATTTTATTAATTATATCAATCCCATTTTTTTAGCAACTTCCTCTAGTGATTATGGAGATTTATTATCCTTAAATAACTAATTATTCTTTTTTTTTTTCAACTTGATTCATAACATCTTCTTAATTCCTACATGATCTTAGTATCTTTTATAATAATCAGATTTAATCTTCATCTTCTTATAATAATCGAATTATTAAACAGACGCAAATCAGTAGTGTTTTTAAACAGACGCAAATCAGTAGTGTTTTTAAACAGATGCGAATCAATATTGTTTTTAAACAGAAGCGAATCAATAGTGTTTTAAACGCGGTGCAAAACAGTGGTGTTTTAAACAGACGCAAATCAGTAGTGTTTTTAAACAGATGCAAATCAATAGTGTTTTTAAACAGATGCGAATTAGTAGTGTTTTATAACACTGCTAGTTGGAGGTTTAAAACACGTGCAGAAGTTGGATTGAAGATGACTATAAAATATGAATACAAACCGGCGCGTAAGATATTGTGGGTGTTATTGCATTTTCTTTTGGAAGATGAATTGAGTTTGAATGTAGGAGAGAGATAGAGCAATGAATATTAATTATCTATAATAATATTTAGATGAGAGAGGGAGTCATTAATGTAGGAGCATTAAAACAGTTTCCAAAACACTTTAATACAAATGACTTTGATACCCTCAATTAAAACACATATTGACAATCTTACCCTTAATTCCTATAATATATTAATTAGATTTTAAACACATCCCATCTTTTAATCTCCACCATCCATCTTTAAATCTAATGGTTGAAAACACTTCCTACACTTCCTACACAAAACTATTTTCTTACAGGAACCCTACCCTATATATATATATATATATATATATATATATATATATATATAAATATATATATATATATATATATATATATACGAATCCTTTGACAGACACCAGAGAAGTTAGTTCTTCGCCTATCACATTGGTCGACTTGAACTTATATTAGGTTAGACTTTTGATAGTTATTTAATTTACAAATTAACTATTTAGTTTTACACGCACTTTTATATTCATTTTGTCATATTCACTATTCTAATTATATAGAAATAGTTATTTTTTTTCGCATTATGTGATATTTATTTATTGAAATATATATAACTTGACATTTTCATACATACTACTAATTGGTGTTTATACTTAGACATAGTTTGACATTTTTGTAACTAGCGTAACTTGATAGTTAATTCCTTTTAATATGTATGTAAATTGATTTACGTTTTTTTATTTAGATTAAATGAATAGAATATTATACTAATTAGAATTCTTCATAATGAGGGTATTGGTGTCTCATTAGACGAAACAATCGCGAACATGAGAAATGACATATATATGTTCGGGGCATATTCGGGAATATACCACAAAATCGACCAGTTAGTACTACGGGATGGCAAACCCATCCCACACACATTCTTTATTTTTTATGGCTTCATTTAGAGTATTTAGCTACTTTTTTTTTTCAGAGACTGAAATCTTGTCTTCTGATTCATGTTTTCAGTATTCTCCCGCATCAATTTTTATTTTTTATTTGTGCTTTCAATATCAAAGGACTTCCACCAAAATAATTGTCACATAAGAATACATGATGACTTTTGGTTTAAAATTATTATATATGTAATAAAAGTTTACGGATGCAGCCCCGCTGCAACACGCGGGTTCCTGCTAGTCTTATTAAAGAGGAGTGATGACGAAGATTGTAATTTTTTCTAGCATCCAACTATTAAAGCAACATGTACAATTGAATTATGCTTATATAATGAGGGTATAATTGGAACTTTATGGACATTTAAGACACTTAGAAGGGTAGAATAGTAAATTTAGCATAATCCAATACCTCACATCCTAAAATTTTATCCAAATTCTACCCTCATGTCCAACTTTTAAAACATAAAATAAAACCTATGATGCATCTTAAATGTGAGACCTTTCAACCCCTCATAATCATCAACCTCTCATAATCATCAACCTTTCATCATCATTATCATCTCATTAGCAACTCCTTCCTCCAATATATCTATAATATTATCTATATGGAGTCAACAACAACAAGAATCACCACATAAATCACCAAATGCAATTCTTTGGTTTCTCGCCTCAAATCCCTTCTATCATCACAGGTTCCTTACCGTATCTTTCATTTTATTTAGCATTTTTTTTCTCTATGGCATTTCATCAAAGCTTGATACGCAAACATTATTTCCTTTCCATATCTTTCATTTTATTTATTATTTTCTTTTTTTTTCTCTATGACATTTCATTAAAACTTGATACGCAAACATTATTTCCACTAAAGCTTGATACGCAAACATTGTGATGTAAATTAGTATTTTTTTTTAGAAATCTCGATTTAGTTGGTCAAATAGTTTTAACCATGAAACTGTGTTGATGGAAACATTATTTCCTTTCCATATCTTTCATTTTATTTATTATTTTCTTTTTTTTTTCTCTATGACATTTCATTAAAACTTGATACGCAAACATTATTTCCACTGAAGCTTGATACGCAAACATTGTGATGTAAATTAGTATTTTTTTTAGGAATCTCGATTTAGTTGGTCAAATAGTTTTTTTAACCATGAAACCGTGTTGATGGAAAAAAAGGACTTCGTGGATTTATGGTGATTGATGATAATTGACAGGTGGGATTAATATTGTCTCTAAATAGCAAAAGATGGATTCGAGATCACCAGGGATAACGAGAAAGGTCTCATCATCTCCTTATACTCTTATAAAGATTTTCAAAAGCAGAGGTGATACATCTTAAATGTGAGACCTTTCAAACCCTCATAATCATCAACCTCTTATAATTATCAACCATTCATCATCATTATCATTAATTATTAGTAACTCCTTCCTCTTATATATCTATATATTATCTATATATATATATGGGGTTAACAACAACAAGAATCACCACATAAATCACCAAACACAATTCTTTGGTTTCTCGCCTCAAAACCCCTTTATCATCACATGTTCCTTACCGTATCTTTCATTTTATTTATCATTATTTCCATTCCGTATATTTCATTTTATTTATTATTTTTTTCTCTATGGCATTTCATTGAAGCTTGATACGCAAACATTATTTCCACTAAAGCTTGATATGCAAACATTGTGATGTTAATTCTTATTGTTTTTAGGAATCTTGATTTAGAGGGTGTTTGGGATTGCGTTTTGAATATGATTTTTAGATTATTGCGTTTTGAAAACGCAGATAATCAGTTTTTAGTGTTTGGATTGCGTTTTGAAAACGCAGATAATCAGTTTTTTAGGCTTACAAAACGCAATAATCTATAAGCAGCTCCACCCTTGCTTTTCCAAAACGCATAATCTGTTTTGAATAATCAATCCTAAACACCCCCTTAGTTGGTCAAATAGTTTTTTTAATCATGAAACTGTGTTAATGGAAAAACATGAGTTCGTGGATTTATGGTATTGATGATAATTGGCAGGTGGGATTAATATTATCTCTAAATGGCAAAAGATGGATTCGAGATCACCGGGGATAACGCAAAAGGTCTCATCATCTTCTTATACTCTTATAAAGATTTTCAAAAGCAGAGGCGGTTTTTGTTTTAAGTACCAATTTTGATACGTATCAATCATTTTGCTACCTGTTGTTTATAAAACTCAATACGTGCCATCTCTTTATGCTTTTATTCCTTTGATTTTGATTCTTGATTCTTTAGTACTTTTCTATCATCATGAATTCTATGTTTTCTTTGGTAAATATCTATATATCTATAATCCATATCCATACTATATTATAAAGCATTCGAGAAGGACTCCAGCCAAATTTAAGTAAATACTAACTATTATTCTTATAGTACAACAACTTAATGAAGTTAGTAAGAGGGCAAAATTGTCTTTCCATATAAATATTAAATTGAATAATGAATAATTGTTTTATATGAATCATGATGACATTCATTTTCCATTACATGAAATTAAGATTATTGAATAGTTTTAATTCTTTTCCTTTCTTTATAACCGTCAAAGCCTAAGAGTTGTATGATCACCAAAACAAATTAATAAAAAAATATCAAGTTTTGAGAATACAAAAAGAACATTAATAAATATTAAGATTAAATGTAGTTTTTACATTAAACACTAAGTTCTAAGAATATATAAAATAACCATTAATCTATATTATCTAAGGTAGTTACATCCTTTCTAGATTAGTAAAAAGAGTTGTGTGTTATAAACATATATATTATGGTAACTATACATATTCTAGAGATATCTGCAAAAGTTGTCTAGATATCTGCAAAAATTGTCCTTGCGGATTTTAGCACGCATTATTTATCCCAACCGAATAAGCATATATATATATATATATATATTGAAATATAAAAAAATAGTAAAAAGAGTTTTGATATAATTAATATTTCTTTGTTATAAACATATATATTATGGTGACTATACATATTCTAACTCCTATATACCATTATGTTTGTATTAATGTTATGTCTCTATAAATAGAGGCTTCTTGTATTTGGTATAACTCATTGATTAAAAAAACATTAAAAAGAGTTGTGATATAGTTAATATTTCTTTGTTATAGACATATATATAATGGTGACTATATGTATTCTAACTAAAACAACAACAACAACAACAACCATACCCAGTAAGTCCCACAAATAGAAATACTATTGGTAGGGTCCGGGAGGGTGGGATGTAGGCAAACCTTACTCCCATCCCTAGGGATAGAGAGACTGCTTCCAAGGAGACCCCCGGCTCTAAACAGGAAAGACTGGGTATATATAAAATAAAGACTACCAAGTACCAACAATCTAGTAAGTGGTGAAAATAATAATAATAATAATAATAATAATAATAATAATAATAATAATAATAATAATAACAATAATAATAATAATAACATGACAGACAAAGGAACACATATAACATGGTACACAAACATATATGCAAGCATTGTTACTAACACAAAACAAGTCCAACGGAAAGGTGGACAAACCCTAAGTATCCTTAGCTTTAATTCTACGTCTCCACGAACTCCTATCTTGGACCATGTCCTCAGAGAGGTGCAACTCTATCAGATCGTGTTCAATACGCTTTTCCCAGGCCAACTTGGGTCTACCTCTACTCCTCCTACCCTCAACAGTCAGCGTTTCCACTACTCTAACTATCGCTGACGTCTGCCTCTCCTCACATGCCCAAACAATCTCAATCTCCACTCCTTTATCTTCTCAGAAATCTTAGCCAATCCTAACCTATCCCTAACTAGCTCATTTCTTATTCGGTCTAGCCTTGTATACCCACACATCCACCGAAGCATCCTCATTTCTGCTACATCCATCTTGCGGGCTTGAGTCTTCTTGATGGCCCAACACCCGACCCATACAGCATAGCCGGTCTGACTGCAACTCTATAGAATTTACCCTTTAGTTTAGTTGGGAACCTCCTGTCGCACAAAACCTCAGAGGCTGCTTTCCATCTACGCCAGCCGGCCTGGATACGGTGGGTTACATCTCTATCTATCTCTCCATCATTTTGAACAAAAGATCCTAAATATTTGAAAGTCGTTGTCTTCGGGACCGCTTGGCCATCGATGGTGATCTGCGTGTCACTGACGTCACCTGCCTCGCTGAAACCACAGTAGAGGTACTCTGTCTTCGAGCGACTAATCCTTAACCCCTTGTTCTCTAAAGATGCTCTCCACTCTTTTACCCTCGCATTCAGACTTTCTTTGGTCTCCGCCACTAACACAATATCATCAGCAAAAAGCATACACCACGGCACCGCCTCCTGAATCGATTTGGACACCTCATCCATTAATTGTATATGTATTCTAACTCCCATATACAATTAAGTTTGTATTAATGTCGTGTCTCTATAAATATAGGCTTATTGTATTTGGTATAACTCATCGATAAAGTGCACTCTCATTTTTCATCTTATCTTTCTCTCTATAATCTTTGTTCTTATATTTACATACGTTGTATAGTGGTTTCCAGGAATAACCATTGAGAATACATGAAGTGGTAGCATGTCGCGATAAACTTTAACAACTCATGTTCAATGAGATATAGCTCAAACGAAACATGTAGGATGTGACGCAGATTGTATTATGAGGGAAATTCTGGACAATGATAAAATATTCGTGCATCGTGACACACGTCAATGACGTAACACAAACAACGATGTATTTGGTATAACTCATTGATAAAGAGCTCTCTCATATTTCATATTATCTTTCTCTCTATAATATGTGTTCTTATATTTACATACGTTGTATAATGGTTGCTAGGAATAACTATTGAGAATACATGAAGTGGTAGCATGTTGCGATAAACTTTGACAACTCATGTTCCTTATTGAGATATAGCTCAAACGAAACACACAGGATGTGAAGCAGAGTGTATTATGAGTGAAGTTGTGGAAAACGATGGAAAATTCGTGCATTATGACACACGAGAATGACGTAACACAATTAAAAACACTCTCGTTTTGTAATATGATTAAGCTCGTTGTTTGTTTGATTTCGCATGTATGTTGGTGACAATGGACTCTATCATCTAGGACGGTTTGTGGTAGTTTGATGTTGTAATTTGAATTTCTAATCTAATTAACATCCATTCGAATTAGAACATCGCAACACGGATGGCTTCCTCATTATTGTTACAAAACCAAATGCATTAACTTTCCTTGTATTCATTACATTTATTTGGAGTAAAAGTTACTATAATTCCCTACATACGCTCTCTTCGTCATGTCATATACAAAAAACAAAACAAAAGCAAGACTAATTATATTGAAGTGAACACGTTAATAAAAAACAATAATAAATACACGACAATACTAACTCCATGTAAATGCTATACACATTGCGTATCTAGGTTTAGATTCCCAAATAAATTCATATCATATTAACGTAATTTAAAGAAACTATAACTGTCACACCCCGACTTTTCCCTCGTCGGTTGCGACGTTTGGTGCCTTTGCCAGCGCAGCGGAAAGATGCATCTAAGATTCTGGTTCCCTGAACGCCAATTCTAAACCTCTAGGATCCCCGATCCCAATACGTCGACTACTCCAACCGTGCCGTTACCAAAGTTTAAACCCTGAAAGACATACTTAAAAGTCAACATAAAGCTGGTGAGTTCATAAGTTTGCGAAACCAAAAGTTAAGTTTAATCCAAAATCATTTCAAGCGAAATCTATGTAGTCCAAATCCAGGAACTAGTTGTGTAACCCCAAACCAGGGAATAAAGTTATGTTATTCCAACCCAGGAATAAAGTTTTACAAAAACATTTCCATAAGTTTTGAAAGCCATCATGTTATCACTATGTTAGAAATGATAGCGTTAGCTAGACGCATGAATAATACCACTACGACCGGAAACCATTACAGACAACGATATATGATTTTGCCCGAAACGATTATGCACTACCATTCCCCGGTAGCGTTATGACCGAGACAATATGCACCCGCCCGGCTCCCAGCCGACGGGTGGGGTCTGTCAGTCCCAATAGATCTATCCACATTTCCCCCGTTATGCTATCCAGCATATTCATGGTTTCCCCGGGACTTTACGTATCGTATAGCACAAATGAATTTAACACTAGTATAACATGATAATTTATGAAATATGTATAAAGCATGTGTCTCCCCCGAAATATAAAAACGTAAAGTGGGGCCGTGAAACTCACGCAACCCATTTGATTTCCCATGAACGATTTTTCAAAGTGTTTGAAATGTTAAACTTTTCCCAAAACTTGATCACTTTAATTTCATCAGATTTTCATAAAAGAAGCATGTCTTCCCCCCGAAAGCATTTATAAAACGATAAAAAGTGGGGTCATGAACTCACCTTAATTTCCATGCTAAGCTAGCAAAAAAGCCTGAAACCTCGACCGACTTCCTCGTGCCCTAAATACCAACAAAGGACACCTTAACAGTCTATCACACATAAGCCTAGCTTATTAACCGCTTACAAGATAGCCTACTCGACTGTCTAGACTCGTGTGTACCAACACGAGTCTAAATACGTTTCAACTCGACGAACCGACAATGACTTATCTTAATTCTTGTATTACATAGCACCCAAGTTACAAACTTGTTACTATTTATGTATAAACCATGTTGGACTAGTACCCCGAAACGTATAATTACCCTGAATCGTAGCACGTCTCGTAAATCATATATGTATATTCATTTTGTGTAATTATATTTTAGAGGATACTCTTTAAGGAAAATACAACTTTAGTTATTAAAATCAATTAATAACATTTGTTACTTCTTCCCAAATATTGTTTAAAAATCATCTTTATTGCCACAAATAGTTAGACTTTGAAAATACTTTGATTCTGTATATAATGCACTTGTTCAAAAGACTTACGAGAATGTATTTATAGAAATAATAGCAGTTCGCTACGCTTTGGTTTTATAAAAATTTGGGCAGAGTTTCCTCTGTTTTTGTACAAACCAGACAACAACCGTTGTCTACAATTTTTCCCAAAATTAACTTTCAAACACAATTCATCAAATCCTTTTATCCACGATTCCGATTTACGAGACTCTATACGTTTCCACACTTATCTATACATATATATATATATATAGCAATATATATATATAGTCCGACAATATAGTCCAATGTTATTTAGTCCGATGTCCGATATCATAAGTCATGTTAAGTTAACCATTTACCAAATCGTCCGATATAATATAGTTACCGTTTATTATTTGGATCGTTCGCGAGTTAAAACTAATTCGTCCATGTCAATATATTTATAAAATTATAACATTCATAAATATATATAAATATTTACAAATATATAATGTTTATAAATATATGATAAAATAAAATGACAATAAATACAAACATAAGTTATACCGAATCACACGCGCGTAACCCAAAATCCGATCCGCGAGACGGTTGAACAGATCTGACCGATCCGACCTTAACCACAACTGAAACCCGAACTGAACCCGATCCAAACCAAATAACGACCAGATCTAACAAACTCCAACACCGCGAGCCAAAAGCCATATCAAACCACCTGTTGCACCCCGAACCATAACCGGCACGCACCCGACTAGAACCCAAACCGAACCCATCTTGAACTGAGACCCGAACCAGAGTAAACCCGGAGCCAAACATGAACACGTACTGGATTTGTTTCCAAACACGGCCCGGACATGACCACACCAGACCGGACATGGCCACGCAGACCTGACCAGACCAGACCATTTCTGACCCGGACCCGAACTGGACCAAATCTGAGCCAAGACTCGAGATCCGAACCCGAAAACAAACACAGGTGACCCGAGACCCCAACCGCACCGATGACGAACCCCAAATCTTACCTAAGCCGACAACCACCACGACCAGCTACCCATCTGAGCTCAACCTCCATGATAACACCACCATAACCGGGCCACGAACCCCATCGGACCTCCATCGCCTTGAACCACCCTAACACCTCCACCCCTGCCCAATATGTGCCTAAACCATGCGCCGCCACCACAGAGCAGTGTGGTGGCCGGCCGCTGCAACTGGAATGAGAGACAGGGAGAGAGAGAGACCGGGAAGGAAGGTAGAGGGAGAGAGAGAGAGACGAGCGGGAGAGAGAGAGAGACGAGCGGAAGAGAGAGTGTAGAGAGAGAGAGTTTGTGTGTGTTAGGTTCTAGAGAGAGAAGCTATGTGTGGCGGCTGAAATGTATGAGGGGGAGGAGATGATAATGTGCTTTTATACCTAGGGTTCATTTGGTAGGTGGATGTCGCGTATATGAACCCGTTTAAAACGTATCGCGCCTCAGTTCGTGTTTTGGTTCAATAATAAATTACAAAATTAAGTCGGTTGTGTTCGTAGTTTAAAATAATAATAAACCGAGCCAAAATATAAATGCTTTCGTTATACGACGCGTGTTTTCAGAACACGCATTTAAATCGCGTTAAAAGATTCGATCACGGTTTCCTTTGTTAAAACGATCAGTTAATTCCCGAAACTTAATAATTAACAATATTTATAATAAAAAGTTATCTAAAATCACATCGGTATTATTCGGAAGTTGCCGGTTGTCACATTCTCCCCATGTTACAGAAATTTTGTCCTCAAAATTTGAGGTAGGATATCATCCAATAACCAATAGTAGTACAACAAAAATAGTCAACGGACTTGCCGGTACAAATGGCACGAAATAAAGTTTTAGAACCAACTGGATGCAAAGTGTAAACAATAACTTTGCCACAAACACTATTGACGCACCTCAAACGAAACAACTAGTGCACCAACTTTTTCATTACACACCACAAGGTGTGTCTGCATTCAAGGCAATGACAAACAAGTTGATGAAAGTGAGACTTGTCAATAAAATCATTCATTATTCCAAGTCGATTGAATATCCACCGCAGGGTGCTGTATTAAATTCCAACAATTCGATTCAACTGAAATGTCGACTTTAAAGAAACTCATCGACGAAGTATCAAAAGATCCATTGCCCACAATGGCCTAATATAGCAAGACTATAAGACAAACATTACGAGCAACGTAATGAGGGAACAAATCATTAATGAAACAATTGTTTGATGCGAAGCCCTACAATGGACCTTCACAGGTTTAAAGAATTCAAACATACAATAGTTGACACATGTACAAAAATGCGTGTCTAATTTGGTGAAAAGAATAAGGAATCAACAAAAAAATAAATTCCTTTATGATTGAATGTTGAAGGCCACGAATACAAAAGAAGAGAGATGTAGATCGTACTCAAAAGATATAACTATGTTCTACAACATGAACCTTAGAAGTTCAAGAAACGAGATCATCAAGAACTTAAACTGGTTTAAGAAAAGCAAGGTCACAAATGACATGAACATGGGAGAATCGACAACCACGTCCGTAACAACAAAATAATGAAAAACCCTTATCCATTATTTATATATATATATATATATGTATATACAACAACCTAATAGCATAGATACCCTCACGATAGATGTTCTTAGAATTATCAAGTGCCTGTAAATTCGCAATAACGCGACGTCTGCGTTATCGAAAATTTACCTCACCAGATCATCCTATTAACCTCCATCATAAATTGTATCACGAGCACTCGTCACGTTCATATATTAACACGTATATATATGCAACATAATATAATGTTCGTCGTGTGCGCCACCTTTCCGAGTGCTCTTCCCGTCCGCATTGCAGCTTTGCAGTATCATCGGTAAAACGAGGTGCCTCATCAAAACGTTTCCAACCCAAGTCGACCTTGACGACATAGCATACTCCGAACCCGGGATGCGAAACCGCAGATGCTACAACAATCCCCTTGCCAACTCGTCCAACTAACATGACACGTGTGAGCGTTGTAAATGCGTCCAAGCTTGAGTCGACAACCATTGGCGATACGTATTATATATACTTTACATAAATACACGTTGTATACAAACAAGTAGATTGTTCCTCCTACCAAGAAACAATGACTCGGCTAACTCTATGTGAATAATCACTCTGAAGTCTAAAACGATGACTCGCCAGTCACCAGTGAGGTATGCCTAACCACTGCATGCCAATGTCCTTTCTATATACCACTATAGAAAATACCGACTTCCTATTCACATAAGAAAAGAATAAATGTTCCTTGCGCCGAAGGAATGTACGCTGAGCTAGTGTGATACACTAATAGTCACGTAATATACTTGGCAACGGTTGGAATTCCAGTTCCTAGGCGTTCATACTAAATATCATGTCTTAGAAATTTTGGTCCCAACTTCAAAACAAACTCAGGTTAAAGCCTAGATATCTACCCAGACACCTAGTTCGCTAAAACCTATGGCTCTGATACCAAACTGTCACACCCCGACTTTTCCCTCGTCGGTTGCGACGTTTGGTGCCTTTGCCAGCGCAGCGGAAAGATGCATCTAAGATTCTGGTTCCCTGAACGCCAATTCTAAACCTCTAGGATCCCCGATCCCAATACG
The DNA here is from genome assembly GCA_030844895.1 of Ambrosia x helenae. Taxonomy (NCBI): domain Eukaryota; kingdom Viridiplantae; phylum Streptophyta; class Magnoliopsida; order Asterales; family Asteraceae; genus Ambrosia; species Ambrosia x helenae. The sequence continues at coordinate 22,386,924 of CM061232.1, read as the reverse complement.
TCGACTACTCCAACCGTGCCGTTACCAAAGTTTAAAACCTGAAAGACATACTTAAAAGTCAACATAAAGCTGGTGAGTTCATAAGTTTGCGAAACCAAAAGTTAAGTTTAATCCAAAATCATTTCAAGCGAAATCTATGTAGTCCAAATCCAGGAACTAGTTGTGTAACCCCAAACCAGGGAATAAAGTTATGTTATTCCAACCCAGGAATAAAGTTTTACAAAAACATTTCCATAAGTTTTGAAAGCCATCATGTTATCACTATGTTAGAAATGATAGCGTTAGCTAGACGCATGAATAATACCACTACGACCGGAAACCATTACAGACAACGATATATGATTTTGCCCGAAACGATTATGCACTACCATTCCCCGGTAGCGTTATGACCGAGACAATATGCACCCGCCCGGCTCCCAGCCGACGGGTGGGGTCTGTCAGTCCCAATAGATCTATCCACATTTCCCCCGTTATGCTATCCAGCATATTCATGGTTTCCCCGGGACTTTACGTATCGTATAGCACAAATGAATTTAACACTAGTATAACATGATAATTTATGAAATATGTATAAAGCATGTGTCTCCCCCGAAATATAAAAACGTAAAGTGGGGCCGTGAAACTCACGCAACCCATTTGATTTCCCATGAACGATTTTTCAAAGTGTTTGAAATGTTAAACTTTTCCCAAAACTTGATCACTTTAATTTCATCAGATTTTCATAAAAGAAGCATGTCTTCCCCCGAAAGCATTTATAAAACGATAAAAAGTGGGGTCATGAACTCACCTTAATTTCCATGCTAAGCTAGCAAAAAAGCCTGAAACCTCGACCGACTTCCTCGTGCCCTAAATACCAACAAAGGACACCTTAACAGTCTATCACACATAAGCCTAGCTTATTAACCGCTTACAAGATAGCCTACTCGACTGTCTAGACTCGTGTGTACCAACACGAGTCTAAATACGTTTCAACTCGACGAACCGACAATGACTTATCTTAATTCTTGTATTACATAGCACCCAAGTTACAAACTTGTTACTATTTATGTATAAACCATGTTGGACTAGTACCCCGAAACGTATAATTACCCTGAATCGTAGCACGTCTCGTAAATCATATATGTATATTCATTTTGTGTAATTATATTTTAGAGGATACTCTTTAAGGAAAATACAACTTTAGTTATTAAAATCAATTAATAACATTTGTTACTTCTTCCCAAATATTGTTTAAAAATCATCTTTATTGCCACAAATAGTTAGACTTTGAAAATACTTTGATTCTGTATATAATGCACTTGTTCAAAAGACTTACGAGAATGTATTTATAGAAATAATAGCAGTTCGCTACGCTTTGGTTTTATAAAAATTTGGGCAGAGTTTCCTCTGTTTTTGTACAAACCAGACAACAACCGTTGTCTACAATTTTTCCCAAAATTAACTTTCAAACACAATTCATCAAATCCTTTTATCCACGATTCCGATTTACGAGACTCTATACGTTTCCACACTTATCTATACATATATATATATATAGCAATATATATATATATAGTCCGACAATATAGTCCAATGTTATTTAGTCCGATGTCCGATATCATAAGTCATGTTAAGTTAACCATTTACCAAATCGTCCGATATAATATAGTTACCGTTTATTATTTGGATCGTTCGCGAGTTAAAACTAATTCGTCCATGTCAATATATTTATAAAATTATAACATTCATAAATATATATAAATATTTACAAATATATAATGTTTATAAATATATGATAAAATAAAATGACAATAAATACAAACATAAGTTATACCGAATCACACGCGCGTAACCCAAAATCCGATCCGCGAGACGGTTGAACAGATCTGACCGATCCGACCTTAACCACAACTGAAACCCGAACTGAACCCGATCCAAACCAAATAACGACCAGATCTAACAAACTCCAACACCGCGAGCCAAAAGCCATATCAAACCACCTGTTGCACCCCGAACCATAACCGGCACGCACCCGACTAGAACCCAAACCGAACCCATCTTGAACTGAGACCCGAACCAGAGTAAACCCGGAGCCAAACATGAACACGTACTGGATTTGTTTCCAAACACGGCCCGGACATGACCACACCAGACCGGACATGGCCACGCAGACCTGACCAGACCAGACCATTTCTGACCCGGACCCGAACTGGACCAAATCTGAGCCAAGACTCGAGATCCGAACCCGAAAACAAACACAGGTGACCCGAGACCCCAACCGCACCGATGACGAACCCCAAATCTTACCTAAGCCGACAACCACCACGACCAGCTACCCATCTGAGCTCAACCTCCATGATAACACCACCATAACCGGGCCACGAACCCCATCGGACCTCCATCGCCTTGAACCACCCTAACACCTCCACCCCTGCCCAATATGTGCCTAAACCATGCGCCGCCACCACAGAGCAGTGTGGTGGCCGGCCGCTGCAACTGGAATGAGAGACAGGGAGAGAGAGAGACCGGGAAGGAAGGTAGAGGGAGAGAGAGAGAGACGAGCGGGAGAGAGAGAGAGACGAGCGGAAGAGAGAGTGTAGAGAGAGAGAGAGTTTGTGTGTGTTAGGTTCTAGAGAGAGAAGCTATGTGTGGCGGCTGAAATGTATGAGGGGGAGGAGATGATAATGTGCTTTTATACCTAGGGTTCATTTGGTAGGTGGATGTCGCGTATATGAACCCGTTTAAAACGTATCGCGCCTCAGATCGTGTTTTGGTTCAATAATAAATTACAAAATTAAGTCGGTTGTGTTCGTAGTTTAAAATAATAATAAACCGAGCCAAAATATAAATGCTTTCGTTATACGACGCGTGTTTTCAGAACACGCATTTAAATCGCGTTAAAAGATTCGATCACGGTTTCCTTTGTTAAAACGATCAGTTAATTCCCGAAACTTAATAATTAACAATATTTATAATAAAAAGTTATCTAAAATCACATCGGTTGTGACATCCGTCACTTTTCTTTTTTTTTTTAGTAATAATAATAATAATAATAATAATAATAATAATAAAAATAAAATTTAGATTTTATATATACATTTTTTTTAAATCACACATAACCCATTAACCTAAACCAAACCATCCTTTCTTTCTTTATTTTTTTTAGCCCAACATCAATGGCCCATTGGCCGGCCCAGAAGAGTCCAGCCCAACACAAGCTTGGCCCAAACCCTCTCCCTCACCTCCTTCCCATCTGCTTAAAAAAAAAAAAATAATAAAACTTTTGTCCATGCCTGGACTCGAACCGGGGACGAGACAGTCAACACGCACAAGCACAACCACTACGCCACTTGCTGCCTTGTTGGTGTTTATTGGATCCTATTACTTTTAACCTTTCATTCGCGTCTGGTCTCCTTCTTCTTTTTTTTTGCTGTGCGCGAGTTGCAGCCCAAGAAAAACAGAAACAAGCTTAAAAATTGGAATCAATTTGCACAAATCTTGGCTTGGGTTTGACCAACAAACGACTACACATCAACCTAGTGCACGATTAACGCGTCTAACCACAAATTCTTTCCAAATTAATAGTAATCACGCACATACTATCAAACGGGTCAAACTTTCTAAAACGACTAATTCGTAGGCCTCACTATAAATTGATACCTCCTACACCTTCACAACTCGCCATTCATTCTTTCTAAACCTCCAATTTTTATTAACGATCTTCTGTTCTTGAGTTCTTATTCGAGTTTGACTTCGAGACCTTGACTAAGCATACGTATTCGAATCATCTTTGTAAGTCTAATTTTTTTTGTGGGATACGTTAATCGGCATGTGTACAACATTAGCCCCATGGTTAATTGAACTGATGTTGTGTGTATTGACCGATTGGAAAAACTAGGGCTCATTCAATTCAAATTGGGGAAGATGACTAATTCGTGTATGTGTTAAATATTTTCAAAAACCAAAACGTTTACAAATATGAGGTACAGCTCAGTTGGTTGGGCCCTTCTCACAAAAGCTCTGAACCGGCCAAGGGCCAAGGTTCGAGCCCCACAACCCACAACATTTTTTTACCTTTTCTTATATATATATTTAGCATAAATATTTTTTTTAAAATAGTTTTTAAATACTAAAAGTGCTTATTAAATTCTACAAAAATTACTGTATGATTTTCCAATGATAAAGTTCATTACCCAATTTTTAGTTTTTCAAAAATAATTTATTTAAGATATATTATTAATAATACAAGTTTATTCATTTATATTTATTAAATTCTATAAAAATATCTAAACGATTTTATAAAATTTCACAAAAATTATCCTAAACTTGTATAACAATATACATTTCAGAAATAATTTTTATTTCTGAAAAAACCGTTTGTTTAATATTTTTAATCAATTTTTGTTAGTTTTAATCATAAATAATTCATAATAAATTCATTTTTCAATATTTTTGCACCAAAATTTTATATAAATTATTTCTAACTATCTAGAACTGAAATACAATTTTTAATTCAGAAATTCTTTGATTTTAATATTTTTAGATATTAAAGTCGTATTTTGACAATTTGAAATAATTAGATTAAATATTCTATTTTCAAGAAAATAATTTTATAAAAATTATTTTCATACTCAAAACCTTATGCTATGATTATATTCAACTTAAAATTTTACAAAGAGACTTTTATTTATTTATTCATTAAATTTCTCATAATTAATAAACAATTTGTTTAATAAACAAATAAACGTTTATCCCCAATTCGAAGCCCTAGAAATACATCTATCCTAGAGTTATTTCCCTTACACGTTATCAAATTCTTTAGGTTGATCCTTTGGATAATTTCCAACACATATTTCGTTGTCCAAGTTCAATTTCAAGCTATTACGTAAACAGTGAGTATTCCTATCCCCTTTTTGCTTTTGTACATTTTTGGGGTGTTACATGTACACTATTACAAATTTCAAATACAAGTTTACTTTTTTTTTTACAATACAATTCTAGTACTATGTGCATTGCTTACAACGTGCTTTATGCTTAGACAATACATGTGGATTACATTTGTACTTAGTGAAATCATTAACATGGTACAAGCCGACCTTAACATTGGATAGCGCTATTTGGATTGACAACCCGCCTAGATTGATTCTCCCCCTTTTTCATCGGAGAATCCGTGGCCAGTGTTAAGTTATCATCCATTTATTGGTTGAGTACACTACAGTTCATACAGTACATTATACAGTCACAGGGTTGATTTCGCTCATTTGTTTGATACATGGTTTACATATTTGCACTGTAGCTTGCACTTGAATTGTATAACTTTTTAACCTACTATATATATATATATCAAATCTAGGAATGCTCACCAACATTTCATATGTTGACCAAACCTATTTTTGTACATGTTTCAGGTGCAGTTTGATCTAGTGCTTTAGCAAGGAACATTTAGTGCTTTATTTTAATTCAGTTATTTCAATATTTACATTTCATTTAGACAATGTATTTTCCATTTCCATGTAAGACAATTTTGATTATTCAATAATATTTACATTTTAGTACCATGAGCTTTTGAACAATCGTCACTACGTGGCACCTCGATGATTCCGCCATCGGTTGGGGTGTTACAGATTGGTATCAGAGCCATGGTTATAGGGAACTAGGTTATTAGATAAAATGGCCTAGACTATAACCGAACTTTAACTTGCATGCATAATATTTCCTGAATTACCCTACTCCTCATTTCTCCCTACTTTCCTCATTCTATCTTTCCCTTCTTCCCTCTCTCTATTCTTCTTATCCTTCATCATGGTGCATAGAGATGGTGTCCTACAGAGAGTGTAAAGTTTACATCATCATACGGGAACAGTACCTTTTATGAAGACATTCTTAGGCATAATGCCTACTCTTACTTTTGTTCCTTCAAAGTTGTTGAACTTTAATGAGTGTGATAAGGACACGTGCAATCTGGAAGGGTGGACGCCTGTACACTGGGTTTTCTGGCATAGGCAAGCATAGCGCATAAATCCATTTACGGACCTGTTATGCTTACCTGGGGATTCCTGGAGTGAGTGTCCACTTATAGGCTAAAGCACGTCTTCTTTGATCACCATTGGGTTCAATTCCTTTGAAAAGTCAACGTTCTTGTTGGGCTTTACAGCTAGACAAGGGCACTCTAAGCATTTTATGCAAGCTTTTTCAATAATACTCTCTCGGTTCATATACAATATTTTGTATTTCATGATTTTCATATATTGTTTACAAGTTCATACTTTCATAACCATCTATGGATTTCACAATCACACTTCACCTTACCCTTTTAGCCACTTTTTAAATATTCAACACCCTACCCAAATCATATTATTTCTTTTCTCCACATGTTATTTATTTTAAAAAAACTATAACCTCATACTTTAGCACAAACTAAAGATTTCTAAAACTAGTTGTATTACCTAGTAACTTTACAAAATACATATTTTCCTCGAACTTAAATTCAATTGATTATTTATTGACGTAACAAACGATTTTGTATATAATGTTTTAAACTATTACAAAGCCTACTTAGCTTGTACTATTTAACAACTCTTGCCTTATGTACAAAACCAAATTTTGAAAATATTTATTTTTTTTGGAATAATATCTAGTCTCTAGATTCTCCATCAACACTCACCCATTTTCAACTTGTTCAAATTTTTACAATATTTTGCATATACCACAATTATGTTTTCTTATACACTTGATTATAACCTTTGATCCAAACCCCAAAATTTACACTGCTATATAATCTCCTTACTATAAAATAAACCCTTTATCAACTATCTTCACATTCAATATCGCTCACAACCTTGATTCTGCTTCAAGATTTTTCATCATCCTCTCAAGAACTAAATTCATATCCTTCACCTTCTCACACATGAACTAGTTACCCATGATAATCAAACTACTAAAAACCTGATACTTGATTCTACAGGATTTTCCCAAAACATCATTGTTTATGAAACTTGATTTTCCCTTAATTTGACTATTCACTGGACATTTAATTATTCTTGATACTCGTGTTTTCATTTTCTTGATCTTATTATCATTTTGTACCCAATTATGACATACTCATAGGCATATAACATCTAGAGATTTCCTTGCATACTATTATGTACGAACACAAATTGGTAATCTATCATATTGGTTACGTTTATTTTAATCGTACACTTACACTTATTTGAAACGTTTGGACTTGATACTTGATCTTACAGATGCTTTTCTAAGAAAACATCATTGGTTATTACATGAAACTAGATTTTTCCCTTAATTTAACTACGCATTGAACATCTAATTATTCATGATATTCGTAAACATTTAATTATTCATGATAACACTTACACTTAATGGTTGTAGTACTTACAAACTTGCTTGCATAAACATGCTATCAATTTGCAATCTATGTGAATAATAATTGCTGCACTTAATAGAAGTCATCATGCCTTTTTCAACAGTCGGGAGAGGCCCTACAACCTGCTCCACGACTGGTGGAGGCTATCGAACATACTCAACGATTGGTAGAGGTCACTATGCCTTTTCAAACAGTCGGGAGAGGCCCTACAACCTACTCCACGGCTGGTGGAGGCTATCAAACCTGCTCAACAATCGGTGGGTCATAGAAGGACGCAAAACTTTAATGTAAGGTAAATTGATGATTCCGGTCCGGAACGTAATCATGAATTTACAGGTACATTAGGGTAGTGTGAAATTCTATTAGAGTTTTTGGAAAGGCGTCCAGTACATTTTCAAGGTATCAAAGGTGTGGTGGGTTAGCTGCGGTACACCCTGTATACAAGTACTAATGATGCATTGAAAGTGAGACTGGAAGTCGGACCAGGAACAAACTCTGTTTACTTGGTAGTTCAAATTAGTTTTTCTATAGTCAATCAACTTGTACATTCATTTTAGGAGTCCTAAAACTTGAAGTCTAATGTTTTACTGGATTCTTATTCTCTTTATTATTCAAGACGAACCTAATCCAAACTCACACCCATCAAACCCCTTACCCAGATCATTCGAATTTTCCAAACCACTGCTACCTTAATTTCTACCCAAGCATCCATAACCCTATGATTCTAATAACTTCGGGACGAAGTTTCTAAAAGTAGGGGATGCTGTGACATCCGTCACTTTTCTTTTTTTTTTTAATAATAATAATAATAATAATAATAATAATAAAAATAAAATTTAGATTTTATATATACATTTTTTTTAAATCACACATAACCCATTAACCTAAACCAAACCATCCTTTCTTTCTTTATTTTTTTAGCCCAACATCAATGGCCCATTGGCCGGCCCAGAAGAGTCCAGCCCAACACAAGCTTGGCCCAAACCCTCTCCCTCACCTCCTTCCCATCTGCTTAAAAAAAAAAAATAAATAAAACTTTTGTCCATGCCTGGACTCGAACCGGGGACGAGACAGTCAACACGCACAAGCACAACCACTACGCCACTTGCTGCCTTGTTGGTGTTTATTGGATCCTATTACTTTTAACCTTTCATTCGCGTCTGGTCTCCTTCTTCTTTTTTTTGCTGTGCGCGAGTTGCAGCCCAAGAAAAACAGAAACAAGCTTAAAAATTGGAATAAATTTGCACAAATCTTGGCTTGGGTTTGACCAACAAACGACTACACATCAACCTAGTGCACGATTAACGCGTCTAACCACAAATTCTTTCCAAATTAATAGTAATCACGCACATACTATCAAACGGGTCAAACTTTCTAAAACGACTAATTCGTAGGCCTCACTATAAATTGATACCTCCTACACCTTCACAACTCGCCATTCATTCTTTCTAAACCTCCAATTTTTATTAACGATCTTCTGTTCTTGAGTTCTTATTCGAGTTTGACTTCGAGACCTTGACTAAGCATACGTATTCGAATCATCTTTGTAAGTCTAATTTTTTTTGTGGGATACGTTAATCGGCATGTGTACAACATTAGCCCCATGGTTAATTGAACTGATGTTGTGTGTATTGACCGATTGGAAAAACTAGGGCTCATTCAATTCAAATTGGGGAAGATGACTAATTCGTGTATGTGTTAAATATTTTCAAAAACCAAAACGTTTACAAATATGAGGTACAGCTCAGTTGGTTGGGCCCTTCTCACAAAAGCTCTGAACCGGCCAAGGGCCAAGGTTCGAGCCCCACAACCCACAACATTTTTTTACCTTTTCTTATATATATATTTAGCATAAATATTTTTTTTAAAATAGTTTTTAAATACTAAAAGTGCTTATTAAATTCTACAAAAATTACTGTATGATTTTCCAATGATAAAGTTCATTACCCAATTTTTAGTTTTTCAAAAATAATTTATTTAAGATATATTATTAATAATACAAGTTTATTCATTTATATTTATTAAATTCTATAAAAATATCTAAACGATTTTATAAAATTTCACAAAAATTATCCTAAACTTGTATAACAATATACATTTCAGAAATAATTTTATTTTCTGAAAAAACCGTTTGTTTAATATTTTTAATCAATTTTTGTTAGTTTTAATCATAAATAATTCATAATAAATTCATTTTTCAATATTTTTGCACCAAAATTTTATATAAATTATTTCTAACTATCTAGAACTGAAATACAATTTTTAATTCAGAAATTCTTTGATTTTAATATTTTTAGATATTAAAGTCGTATTTTGACAATTTGAAATAATTAGATTAAATATTCTATTTTCAAGAAAATAATTTTATAAAAATTATTTTCATACTCAAAACCTTATGCTATGATTATATTCAACTTAAAATTTTACAAAGAGACTTTTATTTATTTATTCATTAAATTTCTCATAATTAATAAACAATTTGTTTAATAAACAAATAAACGTTTATCCCCAATTCGAAGCCCTAGAAATACATCTATCCTAGAGTTATTTCCCTTACACGTTATCAAATTCTTTAGGTTGATCCTTTGGATAATTTCCAACACATATTTCGTTGTCCAAGTTCAATTTCAAGCTATTACGTAAACAGTGAGTATTCCTATCCCTTTTTGCTTTTGTACATTTTTGGGGTGTTACATGTACACTATTACAAATTTCAAATACAAGTTTACTTTTTTTTTTTACAATACAATTCTAGTACTATGTGCATTGCTTACAACGTGCTTTATGCTTAGACAATACATGTGGATTACATTTGTACTTAGTGAAATCATTAACATGGTACAAGCCGACCTTAACATTGGATAGCGCTATTTGGATTGACAACCCGCCTAGATTGATTCTCCCCTTTTTCATCGGAGAATCCGTGGCCAGTGTTAAGTTATCATCCATTTATTGGTTGAGTACACTACAGTTCATACAGTACATTATACAGTCACAGGGTTGATTTCGCTCATTTGTTTGATACATGGTTTACATATTTGCACTGTAGCTTGCACTTGAATTGTATAACTTTTTAACCTACTATATATATATATATCAAATCTAGGAATGCTCACCAACATTTCATATGTTGACCAAACCTATTTTTGTACATGTTTCAGGTGCAGTTTGATCTAGTGCTTTAGCAAGGAACATTTAGTGCTTTATTTTAATTCAGTTATTTCAATATTTACATTTCATTTAGACAATGTATTTTCCATTTCCATGTAAGACAATTTTGATTATTCAATAATATTTACATTTTAGTACCATGAGCTTTTGAACAATCGTCACTACGTGGCACCTCGATGATTCCGCCATCGGTTGGGGTGTTACATCGGTATTATTCGGAAGTTGCCGGTTGTCACAATAACCCACTAATTACTCTAATTTTTTCATAAATTGTTAACTCTTAGAGATTATAACTGTTTTATAATCTTCACCTTTTTTTTACAACTTAGCTCTACTACATTATAAAGAGGGAGCAATGGGCAAAGATGTCCAACTTGGCAAAGTTAAGATGGAATGTGAAGAGGCACAAGTATAAATCACTAAATTTTACCCACTTTCTTCCTTTTATACCCCTACTCACAAACTTCAAATCCAATTGTATAAGTCATTAATGCAGCTTCAAATTATAGTCACCCTTCTCTTTGCAATTCATCAACTTTCATCTTCATTCAGTTATACAATTAGCATTAAATGCCCCAATTACTTTGGTATTATTTCCCATCGATAGGTTATCTTCCCTAACGACTACGGTTTTGAGTTTGGTATTCTAAAAGTCGTGGTTTTTAATTGCTATATTGTCACACCCCGACTTTTCCCTCTTGGTTGTGACGTTTGGTAGCTTCGCCACGCAGCGAAAAGATGCATCTAAGACTCTTATTTCCTGAACGCCATTGCTAACCCTCTAGGATCCCCGATCCCAATACGTCGACTACTCCAACCGTGCCGTTACCAAAGTTTAAACCTGAAAGACATACTTAAAAAATCAGCATAAAGCTGGTGAGTTCATAAGTTTTACAAAAGAGTTTCCATAAGTTTGAAAAGATCATATCCGTTACTACTAGGTTATGAGAACGTTAGCTAGACGTTAAGTGTTTTTACTACTACGGTTGGGAACCCATTACTAAACATGTACCAATGTTGAATCCAGCCCAGATTGACTGGGTTACCGATGCCTCAGTAACCCTGAAGTTAGAGACAATATGCACCCGCCCGGCATCCCCGCCGTTGAGTGGGGTTTGTGAGGCCCAATAGATCTATCCACATTTTCCTCATTGTGCCCCGCACATTCATGGTTTCCCCCTGGGACTTTCCATATAATGCCGTATAGTAATATAAAGTAACCATAGTATAACATGACCTTTAGTAAGTAAGTATGTAGCATGTTTCTTCCCGAAGGTAAAACCAACAAAAGTAGGGCCGTGACACTCACGCACCCATTTCATTTATCAAAAACTTGTTCGTTTGAAATTCCTCAGGTTTTTATAAAAGAAGCATGTCTTTCCCCCGAAAACATTTATAAAACAGTAAAAAGTGGGGTTATAAACTCACCTTAATTTCCTCGCTTAGCTAGCAAACAAAGCCCGAAGCTTTGACCGACTTCCTCGTGCCCTATTACAACAAAGGACACCTTAAAAGTCTATCACATATAAACCTAGCCTATTATCTGGCTAAAAGATAGTTTATCCAACTATCTAAACTCGTGTGTACTAACTCAAGTATTAATATGCTTTAACTGGATGAACCGATCGTGACTTTTCTTCATTACGCGTTAACACATGACATAGTACCCAAGTTGCGCACTTGTCACTATTCGTGTGTACACCACGTTGGACTAATATTTCAAAACGTATAACTTAACTTGAGCCGTAGCTCGTCTTATAATTACATTTTAGGAAAATACTCTTTGATAAAATATGAGTATAGTTATTTAAAACCGATCCATAACAAGTGTTGCTTCTCTTCCTAAATCCGCAAGCCTTTAAAGGTTTCAAAATATTAAATTTTGTATAATTCTTTCTCCAATACGTCGAGTGTTTTTGTAATTCAAACCGTTAAAATAGAAATGTTTTAGTTACTAAAATATTTAAAGATTGACACAATTGACGCTCAATAAATAATATGTATTTGTTTTGGAAATAGTGTTCGACGTTTTTCTTTAAATGTTGCAATAAATCATTGGTCGAAAACCTTTTGAGATATCATAGAAAACTACATTTGTCAAAATACTTGAAGGTTGTTTATAATGAAATATACGACAAATATCGCCTTCGTTTACGCTTATAAATTTTATAAAATTTCGGCGTACAAACCAGGCAACACAAGTCGCCTACAATTTTCCCAAAAATCAATATCCAACACAAGACTGCAATTTGTTTATCCGCAATTCCCAATCAAACGAGACTTATACGTTTCGACGCTTTTATATAAACTATACTTATTTATATTTATATACGTATATAGTCCAACCGATTTAGTCCAATATCGATATTATAAGTCACGCAGTTTTAGTCACTATTACCAATCACCCGATTTAATATATAGTTACCGTTTATTATTAAAGTCGGTTCGTTCATGAGTTAATACCATTTACGTTTGTATTTATATTTTAATAAAAATACAATGTTTATAAAATGAAATAATGAAATAAATACGAGTTTAAGTATACCAAATCGTACGCGCGTAACCCGAAGCCACCTCGAACTTCGTGTAGAACGGAACCAAAGTTTGACCAGTTTGACCGCATGTTGACCGAGGTTTGACCATCCAGATTTGACCCGACTTAAACCCGTCTCGAAACAAGACCCGACCAGCCACGAAGACCTGAACCAGACCCGAACCTAATCTGCCTCGTAACCCGGACACGAACCAACCCGACTAGGACTGAACCCGAACCCAAAATCTAACCGGATCTGACACGAACTCGGGGCCCAAACAACAGCAGCCATCGGCCACAACCACCACCTTACCGGACCACCACGAGCACCACCGACCCGTCACCTTCTTCAAACCCGACCCAAAACTGACCCGGCCGAGCCCAGAATCAGCTCCGACCAGCACCTCCGTCGAGCCCCATCACGAACCACAACCAAAACCCACATCTGCCATGAATCGAGGTCACAGATCTGTACCGCCACCACCTCTAACCCGGCCCATAATCTGATCTGGACCAACACAGCCATCCCATCGGGCCTAGACACCTTAAAACCCACCAAACCCGAAACGAACCCAACCCCGTCACGAACCCAAAACCAAATCCCCGACCCTGAATAACCACGCCGCCACCTCTGTACTCGAACCCACAGCCGCTTGGACCACCATGATTAAAACAAAACCCTAACGACCATGACCACAACTCGATCTGGCCTGAAACCACGCGCCGCCACCACCATAAGGTGGGTGGTGGCCGGCCGCTGCTGCGACAGAGGGAGGAGGGAAAGAGACGAGGGAGGGAGGGAGAGGTGGTAGGGAGAGAGAGAGACCTGCGAGAGAGAGGGAGAGAGATGCGAGGAGAGAGAGTAGAGATATGTTGCAGAGATTGGGGGGGGTGTTTGGCTGCAGAAAATGGGAAGGAAGAAGAAGAGGGTTGGCTTTTATAGTTAGGGTTTGTTAGTAGGTGACTTGTACCGCGTATCGAACCCGTATAAACGTAAAACGTCTCGGTTTTATCCTAGGCCTGATAATTAATTATAAAAAGTAGTCGGTTTTGTTCGAAATGTAAAACACAACTAAACCAAGCAAAAATATAAATATTTTCGTTACCCGATGCGTGCTTTCAGTTCGCGTGTTTAAATCGCGTTAATTAAATCGGTTGCAGTTTCGATTGTAAAAAACGGTCAGTAAACTTCTGAAACTTAATAATTAGCAATACTTGTAATAAATATTATTTTTAATCATAAAAAAATCACGTCAGTGTAGATCGAAAATTGCCGGTTGTCACATATATACATCCAAGTTAAGCTGGGTCACCTCAAAGGTCCTACTTCTCACCGGAAACTCCTATTTATAATCCTGTTTTGGCATGTTTATTATTGAAAATCAATCATTTTGTTTGCTTCAGACCATCCATCAAGTTTTGGAATTATGGAGGTGAAAATGACAAGAATTAGAAGGTTTGATTAACTTAAATGTATTCTCTTTTGATACTCACTATCTTATATTCTTCACTTATGTTTTTTAGTTTTTGACTCAAACAATTATGATGATTGACTAAGGTTTCATAGACAAAATGATCAACAAACGGTTTAAGTCCAACAAGTAAGCTGAAGACTTCTATGCCTATGGTGATTAATCAATTATTTGATTTCTTTACACCTCATTTATTTTAGGGTTCTAAATTCTTTGGGAATTTATGGATTTAAGGACATGAATTGAGTTAACACAACTTTATTCTTGATCAATTGGTACCAATAACAACTTCTTTAATAGCTACATCATATATATATATATATATATATATAAATATATATATATATATATATATAGGAATGGGATCATTTGAGAACTCACTTGAGTTGTGAGAACTTGAGAACTCCAATAGACCAATCACCAACTGCCACATCATCTGTATTGTATTTTTTTGCATTTATTTAATCAGGGGTAAGATAGTCTTTATGCACAAGTAGTTAAGGACATTTTAGTAATAATAACACCCCACCCACCCCACCCCACCCCACTCACCCAATAATAATAATAATAATAATAATAATAATAATAATAATAATAATAATAATAATAATAATAATAATAATATAAATACAAAACTCTCCTCTCTCTCTCTCTCTCTCATTTTAAAAACCTACTCTCTCTCTCTTCTTCTTCTCTCTCTCTTCTGCTCTCTCTCTCGTTCTTTCTCTCTCTCTTCTTCTGCTCTCTCTCTCTTCGTCTCTCTCTCTCTCTCTATCTCTCTCTCTCATAAACAAAGAACAGATCCGGTGGAGGGGCTGTGGTGGGTCGTTTTTGATGATGGTTTGGCGACGGGGACTGAGGGTTAGAGGGGGAGGGGCTGTGGTGGGTCGATGGTGTGGGAAACAGACGACGGCGACGGGGACTGAGGGTTATGAAACAGACGACGGTGACGATGGTAGATCTACGGGGGTGTTTGACAGGTTGGATCTGGGGCGTTTTTGCAGGTTTGGAGGTGGAAGACGATGAACAGGAGGATCATTTGATGATGGTGACCCAGCATCGAAACAGATCTGAAACGTCACAGGGTGGTTTTTTGGGCGGAGATGGGGGTGAAGGGGAGATGGGGGTGTTTTTAGGATTTGAATGGGGGTGGTTGTTGGTGGAGGAGACGGCGGACGACGGAGAAGGAGGAGACGAGGGTGGTTGCTTCTCACACAACTCTCAAACACAGGTTATTATTTATTATTATTATTATTATTATTATTATTATTATTATTATTATTATTATTATTATTATTATTATTATTATTTTGTTGTTTGTTTTTGAAAGAAGATGAAGTTTTGATGATGATGATGATGTGTTTTTGCAGATGCAGCAGCAGGGTTGTGTTTTTTTTTTTTTTTTTTTTTTTTTGTAACAATAATGTTTCTAGTATGCTTTTTATAAATGTTTGGTTTGTTTTAGGACATTTTTTTATGGTGATAATACCAGTGTAAATTATGGTAGATTTACACTGGTGTAAATCGGTGGTTTTTTTTTTTTTGGTATAAGGTAAAGAAACAATGTGTAGTATGAGGTGTGTACTATGAAATGTATAGATGTTTTTGGGTGTTTTTTACATTTTGATGTAATACATTTTTGGTGATGTTGTGGGGGCATTTACACTGGTGTAATACGTTTGTGTAGATGATTGTTTTTTTTACACTGGTGTAAAATAATTACACTGACGTAATACGAATGTAGTAGGTTTGTGCATCGTACATTTTACGCTGGTCCAGTGTAAATGATGGTAAATTTACACTAATTACACCAGTAATACGAATGTTGTAGTTTTGTGCATGGTAGATTTACACTGGTGTAAAATAATTACACCAGCGTAAATGATGGTAAATTTACACTGGTGTAAACCAGTGTAAATCATCCTCATTAGACTTATCTGATTATTTATTTTAAAAAACAAAGAAATTAAAAAAATAAAATATAGTTTAAAAAATATGATATTTTTGAATTATTAAATAAAAAATTAATATTGTATTATATTAATTATTTTCTCTCACATGGTGTTTTTACCTTAATACCCTTAATGTACTTTATTAGATTAAAAAAATACTTAATAATCAAGTCAAGACAAAAACCATCATCTTTTAATCTCAACCATTAGATCATCAAGATCAATGGTCCAGATGAGTTCCTATGGTTCTCACAACTCAAGTGAGTTCTCAAACTATCCATTCCCTATATATATATATATATATATATGCCAATTTTGATTTTGTTTCTTAAATTTGTGATTTTAATTTTTTTTTAGTTATGTACTTTACTCATTGTTTGAGCAATTTATGGATTGCTAGAACAATTTTCAGTTATGATTTTTGTAATTGTATATATGTATGTGCTGTTTTATAAATGTTGAATTTGATATATTGATATTGGGGTGTTGGTGTTAGGTGATTGGGAAATCAACTTGGGGCAGAAATAAGAAAATCACCAATGCTGCTTCTGTTATGCTTGTTATCTTGGTGAATGGTCATCCTAACATAACTTGAATCCTGCTGATCAGAAGGTGGATGCAAATAGAGTCCCGCCACTGGCTGAGGTATAAACTAATACGCCAGAGGTCAAGGAGCCTGAAAATTCAAGTTTGGATTGTTAGGTTAAGCAAGGTCTAATAAATCATTATTATGTATGTCTAATTGTACCATGATACCTCAAACGATGACCTTATTAGTGCTATTTATTTTAGAATGACACATTGTTGATTGATTGTCTGTTTTTGTATTTACTTTCTTCTACCTGAGACATTCTACCAGTGGCGAGGCTTAGTTGGGGCGGAAGGGGGCGGCCGACCCCCCCGAATTTTCGTGCAGAAGATCCGATTATATAGTATTCGTATAGAAAATTTTGTAAATATAGGGTTTCGACCCCCTGAAACTGGTTTTCGACCCCAAAACTAGTGACTTCCGACCCCGGTGACTTCCGACCCCCGAACCTTCGGGTCAAGCTTCGCCACTGCATTCTACTAATGAGTGTGTGAAACTTTAAAAATTGGTTATGTGCAAAGTCTTGCTGAATTTTACTAAAATGTAGCATGTTATTATTTACATGTCCCATGTAGTCGTTAAAAATTTACCCGTCGCGAAGAGCGGGTGCTTTTATATACATATATACAACTTATATGTGATTTTCTTTATCATTATAAGGTTTAAATTATGTTCCCGCTGCAACGCGCGGGTTCCCTACTAGTCTATACTATTATATAATGCATCCTAGATGGACAGGAAGGTAATTTCACAAACATTTTAAGATGGCATACCAAGAGACTCTTTACAAAAGTGTAATCTTTGATCATTTTTTTTCTATTTATGCCCTTATGTACAATATGTAATGTCCATTGTATATGTGTACTACACACTTTTTATTCTCCCACATGCAACCCCTTTCATAAATTTCATTAAACCACAATTTAAAACCCACTAGCTTGTCCTACTTGAGACAAAGTTATATCAAAACATAATTAATCAATTTCTATTAATAACTTCAGTTGTGTTTTAATGTATCTGTATATATGTTACAAGCTCTAATATTTTTTGTTTATGTTTTAGTTTTCACAAAAAGAAATAAAAATGTTATGTACGTGATACCATCAATGTGTGTTGTTTTAATTATTATATGATGTTAATAGATTATCGATATGACGAGTGTAAAATAATTTGGATGATGTTTAAATCACTTCCTATTCATACAAGTAAAAAGAGGTAAATTAATTACTTAAAATTAGTGAGTATTAGAATGTAACATATTTAAGATAAAAGTTTTCTTAAAACAAATGACAGTCGATAAGTTGGTAGCACCAACCTAAGTTCACAAGCATATACTGCATCCTCACTCCAACAGGCTTAAGACGCGTCTTTAGAGATTCTTTAAGACGCCAGTTTTTGGTTACAGCTCAGAAAGCTTTAATTCCTGATTTAATGGGCAATTAAAGGTGATTAATTTAAGAAATCAAGCACTGTCGGTTACGTTGATGGTTTCTTTTCTCTGAACAGTACGTTCTTCATATATAGACTCAACTCTCAAGAATTGAACACCCTCTGTGCTACAAATTGAACAGCCTCAAGAATCGATTGGATGAAGATATCAGGTCCCCTTCTTCCTCCCTCTAATTTGGTATCCATTTTGTTTGATTTTTGATGATGTTAGTTAATTTTAATTGCTCTGGAACTCCTTTGGATCTCATGTTTAAATGCTATATGTTAGGGTGTTTTACAAGGTTTGTTTGTGTGGTTACGGCTTGTGGGAGGTCGTGTAGGTTGAAAGAGGGGAGGTCTGTTCATGGAGCGATGATTCGGATGTCGGTGAATGTGAGTTTGGTTATTGCACGACTTTAATCCATATGTATTGTAAGTGTGGGAGACCGGATGTTGGTCTGGTTATTTTTGATAGAATGTCGGTTAGGAATTCAGTGTGTTGGAATGCAATGATTTTGGGGCAGTCGATACATGGGGACCCAAAACATGGGGACCCAAAACATGGGCTTAGGCTATTTGAGAACATTAATGTAATAATCAACATCTAAACTTTTGTAGTGTTTATGAATGTTTTGTAGGTGGACTATATTCTTGGAGACAACCCAATAGCATGGTATAGCTGAAAAGCAAGCGACCGAATCCTTCTAACCGTGCTATTGTTGGTGGGCCGGATGCATACGACAATTTTACTGTACGACAATTTTACTGATCAAACAGACAACTATCAACAGACTGAGCCTGCTACATATAACATTGCATCTCCTCTTGGAGTATTGGCTAGACTGCGTGCTGGTCATAATGGTTATAACCAGCTTCTTCCTGGTACATTATTTGTTTAATATAATTTTTTTAATTGACATGTTTCTTAATGTTTTCAATCTTTTCTTAATCTTATAGTTAACTTGTTTTGCAGTTGAAATCCCTTGTGCTAATAAAGACCTGACCATTTGACTTTTTACCCAATATCCATTTCATTTACGTTAATAAAAATGAAAATGGTGAAGAAATTGCGTAGGGTGTTCCTAATGACTTGAATCGTGTACAAAAATATTTATTTATAATCTCATCTATTACTTGCGTTGTGATCTTCCTTTTCCTTATTACCACATATGCCGAATACTACACACAACCACACTTCGACAACCAAATTTCGGTTAACGGTTAAGGTTTACTCACCCTTACAACATAGTATGTATCCTCGGTCTCTCTTTCTAACATAGCACAACCACAATCTGATAACCAAATCAAAACACTCGCAACTTAGCTAACCCCGCTACAACGCGCGGGTTCATGCTAGTACATTATAAAGGAGGAGTGATGGCCAACATGGTCATTTTCATTCCGGTACAACTTAAGAAGCAACATGTACAACATATTTAAACAAGAAATTTAAGGGCATTATAGGAAGAGTTGTGACAATTAAGACACTTTAGAGGGTATGATTGTAACTTTACCATCATTATCTCACTCACATTTTAAAATCCTATTCCAATCTTGCCCTCATGACCATACCAATAGATTATCCATTGAATTATCTTTAATAATTGTCTTAATTGTGTTTATCGGATGGAAACGTAGAGGTAGAGAGAGAATTTTTTGAGCTTTTGCATTGCGTCATTTTAATATGCAGAGAATGTTAGCATTTGTGTTTCTTGGGATAGTAATTTCTATCCATGCTCTTACACAGCATTTGGAATGCCTTTGAATTCATAGATCTTATGAGGTAGTTTATCACTTACGTCTCAATTTTCCATTTAATTTTATGCTTTTGTACAAAAATAATGTTTGGTATTAATTAATGATACATATTTATATGTGTGTATATATGGATCTGATGGATGATAACAAATCTTGCATTTACTTATTGGTCTTTCACCAAGAGTTGTGCTTTACTATATTGCTTTAAAATCGATAGAGATTATCATATATTTGTCTCTCTAAAATGGTAGAGATCAATATTACTTCTCTCTCTCAAGGAAGTGATCACATTTCTCTCCTCTCATTACTCTAGGGTAGTTATCACATTTTCTCTTCTCATTGACTTGGTAACAAACACCGCTCACAAGTACTCATATATTAGACTTTTATAATAAATGTTAAAAAAAAACCTCGATTTTTTTGTTCAACCTCTTGAGCATGATATATTTGTAGAGGATTCCTCTTGTAGCATCTACAATTAAACTTAGAAACATGATTGATCTTATATGTTTATGCAGGTTATCAGGTTTGGGAAAGGAAGTATAAAGTTCTATTTAAAGAGGTTTTATTTAATTATTTACTTCGAGAAAATCAAGGTTAGATTGCTCTCAACAATTTGATTTTTGATATCTCGCCTATATGTTTGTTTCATTTTAAATTGGTATCTGTTACATTTGCTTCTTTTTATCCAATTTGCTTAGATCTTTTAGTTTAACATCTTTAGTGTTCTTAACTAGCACAATGAACAAAGGAGATAACTATGGTGGAGAATTGGGATAAAGTTATCCTTATGTTTGGCACAGAGATTTTTTAGGCTATTTTTTTAAGAAATAAACCCATTGAAAACAAATGTTTGTTTAAATCAACAAACTTTTGCTTGGTTTTGTCTTCTGCTTTTACCAGTTGTATGTTGCAGGTTTAGTTTTTTTTTTAAACATAAAAAAGTTAGGATGTTCTTTTGTGTGATCTCTCATCTCTTATCTTCATCCGCATATTCATCGCTTTTATTTCCACCTTTATT
Organism: Ambrosia x helenae; assembly: GCA_030844895.1. Classification (NCBI taxonomy): domain Eukaryota; kingdom Viridiplantae; phylum Streptophyta; class Magnoliopsida; order Asterales; family Asteraceae; genus Ambrosia; species Ambrosia x helenae. Next base: position 22,365,640 of record CM061232.1, on the reverse strand, counting down.
AAGAAGTTAGAAATCACTTGTTAAATTTATGAAATTGGATTTGGGGGAATTGTTATGTAGCCAAATTCTACTCTTATGTATATCAGGTGTTCATTCCCCATCTATTCCTTCATGTTACATTATCTACAATAATACCCTTTACAACTCATTGGTTCTTTATTTACATTTTTGTTAATCACATCCAACGTATATGTATGGAATCTTGCTTGTAGTGTATATGTATGAAATCTTGCTTTTAGAGTTATGTTGTAAGCTATTGGAACATTCGTTCTCTTTAGTCTACGCGTTTGGATCTTTAAAACAAAGCTACCCTCTATTGAAAGGTATGTTCACTTGCACTCGTTGTCTGAATCTTTAAAATGAAGTTACGATTCTCATTTTCCATTTTTATAAATGAGTGCATATATGCTAATTTATTATGTAATTTTGATGTCCTCTTTCGTATCTATTTATTGGTTGTGCATCTGTTTATCCAATCATTTAAAATTCTATTTGTTTTCACTTTGTGGTCATTATATGTACAAAGAATTTATTAGACATCTACACAACTGATTAATACAACTTAAGACACCATTGGTCTCGATTACTCAGCTTCGCATAACCACTTTCATCAAAACACCATGAATTATATTTTCTCGTTATATCGGTTTTAAATGGTCAAAAGGTCATCAACATTTGGACATGACACATATAATTTGAGATATTCAAATGTGCTTTTGCTGAGGAAGTCAACTGAACCGAAAGACTCATGAAAGGGCGAATGGGTTAATTAATCTTGTATGACTTTGGAATTTTTAATAGATAAGTTGTACTTTCGACTTCAAAACTTTGGCCACTTACAAGTAATAGGAAGCCATGGAAGAACCGAATTGTTGGTGCTTGTTGCATCCATAAGCCACCATCATACATTCTGTTTTCATTAATAGTGTTTGTTTGGACCTCCAGTTGATTAACCTTTTTTTCCACCCAAATTGCTAGAAAAAAACTATATTATTCTTTGTCAACTAAGAGATGACACGAAGCCAATTTGTTAACTCCTAAATTAATAAATGTAAATCTTTTAGAATAGCCGGCCATGAAAGATCAATACAAGAAAGACACCCAAGTAGCACAGTCAATGCACATTCAAGTTGAGTCACGAGCTCTACTGTATGGCATATGTTGAAATCAACTGAAAACATAAAAGTCATAGTTGATGTCATGTTCAAGTTGTGCATCCACCATACTATATATCACGAGATGATTAATAAACTAACAAAAACAATGTCACGTTATAAATTGTCGTTCACAACATCACGCCAGTTAGTCGAGACACCCGCTGTAACGCGCGGGCATTCCCACTAGTATATATATATGTATGTATGTATGTATGTATGTATTTATTTTGTGGGTTTATGTTATACGATGTGAGAATTTTACAACAACCCAAATCATGTCCAAATCAGAACAAAGATGAATGAGATGTCGATACTTAAAGTTGTTGTATTGTTAGAACAACCAAAGCTATGATTATTGGAAGAAAATGGATGACCCAAGACCTAGCACTTACCCCCATCAAGAGAAATATGCGCTGGACCATCTTGTACCAATGTGTACAAGCATCGAGATTCCAAATCAAGCTACCACTTTGTAGCCTACAATGCTATAAACTATTTCATGAAATGAAAGGAAGGCTTTTTTGTCAACTTTTCCCACATAGCTAAGATGGCAACACTTGAATATAAGGAGTGACCACTAGTGAGGACCTTAAAGGGTGCGGGGCACCCTAACTCACGCTCACTAATGCGCGTATGATCTGGGCATGATGTGACACTTTGATATCACGCTTTGCACATTTGCATTGCTGCAAGCCGCTTGAGATTCGCCTTTGTATTTTTAAACTCGTGTGCGAATTCTCGAACATGGGTGGTGCGGTCAAGTGGCGTAGGGTGGTGCATTACGTTGGCGGACTCCATGTGGCGCGATTCCTTAGGTGGCATGAGTTCGATTGAGGCGTGCCTACTGGCATGAGTTCGATTGATGTGACACATTGATGGCACTTAGGTTGACCACTTAACTCCATTTTTATTTCCCTTTAAAGTCGTCTTATGATGACTAAATTTAAAATGCAACAAATTGATTTTGATTGCACAACTTAACAAATTTGAACCAGGCTGAAATAAACATATTTAACAATGAATTTGAAGACGAACACCCCAAATTCAAGCAACGTGGTTTCGATATCAATTGTAACTTGTAAGGCTTGAATTGGATATGTTCAAATCAGTATTCAATGTGCAGAAACCATTGAATTGTTATAGAAATCAAGATGAAGAATAAGACCACCTAATCTAAATATTAGGGAAAATCACCAAATTGGCCAAAGACTTGGTCAACTTACCAAAATAGCCACCTCCCATCTTTTGGGAGAGTCGGCTCACAGGTCCCGAGACATCTTCGTGAGAACTCAGTGATGGACCACTAGCTGAGTGACACCTCACCCGTCTCCTCACCCGTCTTTGGAGAGACGGTTCCCGAATACCGAGACGTCTTTGTGAGGCGTTATAAGCCTACACACTTCCCAACTCTTTCCCCCTTTCTCTCTCTCTCTCTCTCTTCCGGAGCGGTGTAGCTTGATTCTTTCGGTGTATAACTACTTAACTACTTTTGGTGTGTCTTAGTGATGTATAACTGTTTGGCACCAAACACTCACCAGTAGCAGCCAAGGTGGAGGTGAACGTGGCCGTTGGGTGAACGCGAGCTGGACAAAGAAGACTACGTCTCGGGAACTGAAAATATAAAACTAAAATGGTATTATTATAAACACATTTGTTTAACTATATGCCCCTTCACTAATCAAATAGTAAAATAGTTCCTGGAAGAAGAATCAACGAGCAACTATGAAACAAGTACGGATTTGGTCGTTAGCTTGAATATCGCATCTGATATTAACAAAGCCAATTATATGATGATAATTAGTACTTGGCATGTGAGTGACTTGCATCTTTATATTTTTAATAGCATACAGAGCCAACAAATTAAGAAGTGATTCAAATTTCATTATGATAAAAAACTACACCAGAAGAGCTCCGGAAGAGAGAGAGAGAGAGAGAGAGAGAGAGAGAGAGAGAGAGAGGAAAGAGTTGGGAAGTATGTAGGCTAAAGCCTCACAAAGACGTCTCGGGATTCGGGAACTGTCTCTCCAAAGACGGGTGAGGTGTCGCTCAGCTAGTGGTCCATTACTGAGGTCTCACGAAGGCACCTCGGGACCTGTGAGCCGACTCTCCCAAGAGACGGGAGGTGGCTATTTTGGTAAGTTGACCAACTCTTTGGCCAATTTGGTGATTTTCCCTAAATATTAATCTAAATAGTGGGTTTGTGGTAGGACAAGCGGTCATGAGAGCTGAATCTAAGAAAGTGGAAAAGCACGCTAAAGCATGAGAGGATAATTAACATGTTTTCGTTCCTGGCCTTCGACACGTTCGGTTCCTTGGCACGGGAAGCGGTGCGGTTTTTGGTTCGGGTTCAGCGAGTAGTGCACATCAACTTTTTCACCCCTCAAGGGCGGGGGTTTGTTTTTAGCAGATTTGGATTTTCGATACAGAAAGGGGTGGCGACGCAACTTGTTGCCCGCCTACCTACTATTCTTATGTAATGTTCCTTCTAATTGAATAAAAAAAAAATCTAGATTCTCGTATTGAATATACTTGAATTTTATACAATATGAACCCTAGATCTTGAAGAGTATATTACTTGCAAAAGCTCCATAAGTTCTCTTTACTACTTTCATGCTAAAGAAAACTATTCATACCTCTATCAGAAGAATATGCAAATTACAATTAAGTCCCTTTGTCTGACACAACAGTATAAGTAATCCAAGAAGAAAATTCAAGAAATCTAGTCGTTCAGAATAGAGACTTTGCTACCCAAAATTAAGACCTTCAACAAGTTGTCAAAAAATTGTCGTCTGAAAACAAGAGATTGAAGATGATGTTAGGGATAACTTGGTTGTTTATTATCATGTACTACTTGTTTTAATTGTCCTTTTGTATGTTAAGGTGTAAGGTTTATGTAATAAACAATTTTTGATATGAAATGCATGTGTTATATTGGGTATAACATTGATGCAAATGATGCCAGTAGTAGTAACACAGTTTAACCATGTTACCAAAACATAGCAACATAATTGGACATTGATGCATACCAATAAACCAAACCAACATAGTAAGACAGTAACATAATAGGACATTGTTATATTCATACCAAGTTATCAAAACACAACAGTAGTAACACAATCTAACCAAAAGACCAAAAGACAACATTAACATACGAGACTTTACCCTCGTATCCTATTTTTGGATAATCAATCAGTTCACCACCATGATGAAACTCTATTGTGACAGAATCGGGGCCATCAACTGAAAAAAAAAACACCACAAACATACCAACATTCAACATTAGCAAATAATTAAACCAAAACAGGGGTTTAAGTTAGTTAGGGTTCGTATAACGACTAACCATACTCTACGCTAGGGTCAAAATCCGACCCTGGTTCTCGAACATTCCACATTGTGAAACAATCGTCAATGATTTGATGGTGAAAGATGAAATCGTGTATGAGGTTAGTGGTGAAAAATAGGGTTTAAAACGTATTATATACTGTGTTTAGAAAAGGGGGGGGGTGAAAAAGGGATTGGTTAAAAAAAGTTTGGTGTATATAGACAAAAATGCCACAGACTTAACTAGATTTTGTTAACTAAGTTAGGGAAATTGACTAAAATGACCAAAATTAGAAACATTAGGGACACAGATGAGAAAAAAAACTATTTGAACTAAAGTGACAATTTTTGACAAACATCAGGGACTAAATTGGCAATTAACTCCAAATAATAAGTATAACTATTTAGTTTATTAGGCTTGTGGGTTTGGGGATGGGCCTCAAAGGGAGAACTACCCATCACCTCAACTGCCACATCATCGAAGAGGATAGTCCTACACAAGGGGATGAGCTAGGGGTGTGATGAAGAAGGTTGATGGTGAAGAAGATGGTTGCTGTGAAGAAATGGCCCGCCCCCAACGTCTAGAGGTAGACGGAGCAGAGGGCGGTGTAGGCTGTCACAAGGGGATGAGCTAGGGGTGTGATGATCTTCAAGTGAGGGTTGTTGATGGCGTGATAGGTACAGATGTAAAGTGATGGAAGAATCGTGAAACTTATTGTGAGTAGTGCAATTAGATAAAAGAGAATGAAAATCCAGATGGCTATATTGTGACCATATGTTTGATTTAAGGCCATAAGTACCTCAGAGAAACAAAGTTAATAATATAATAAGATGTGGACAAAATGCTAAGGAGAGAATGCATCAAACACTTGTACCACAATGTACAAAAAAGCATGCATAAAAGCTTTGGTAAATGTGTGTATATATATATATATAATTTTGCATAAGTGTTTTGTTGCAGGTTTGTGCTGGTCCAAGAAAGGAGCCCAGCTGGTAGAAGATTGGCTCATGCTGGTAGCCCATGTTCATAGCCCACGAGGTGTGTCTCTATTGATGTGGTGATCCTCGTGAAAGAAGCACAAGGGACTGGGGCCGTTTGATCTCTTTATTTGTGGCTGTTGGATCTTCAAAGAAACACAATCACCTCAGCTATAAATTGCTTCAGTGTTCGTTCCATTATTACTTTTGCATCTCTTTTGTGTCTGTATTACTCTCAAATACTCTCTCACATTCTAGGGTTTTCTATTGTAGACGATCATTGTTATCTTGATCTTGATTATTAGATCTATCTCAGATCTTGTAATAGATTGGTATGGTCTAGTCTGTAATCCTGCAGATAGTGATAGGGAGGTTTTGTTTGGTGATCTGTTTTGTTTATCAGATCATCTGTTCTTAGAGTTGTAACTGTCTTGTGACTCGTTGGTACCCTTTTGTCTTTGATTAAAGCATTCGGTACAAAGTTATTTCATAAATCCATGTTTTATAACATGGTATCAGAGCCCTAGGTTGTGCTCTGGATTGATTTGTTTAGTTTCCGCTGTGAATTTTCTTGTTCTTGTTGTGAGAAGATCCTTCTGTTCTTGATTACTTGTGGTCTTAGTGGTGAACTCTCAGATCTAGCGTTTGTGACTAAAGAGACTTAAAGGTGTTCTTGGACTAAGAAGAGGATTTTCTTCTGTTTGCTCTCTGGTGTTTAACCCTAAGTGAAGGTTAAACACTACGAGTTTGGAAACCCTAACTTGGGTGCTATTCGGTGAGATCTTTCCTTTATCTTTGTTCTTTCCTTTTTAGAGGCTATTTGACCGGGTTAGGGGGACCGGTAGTTGAGCCGACAACATGTTTATATTATTCTTGATTGTCTCTGTGTGCTTTGTATTTTTACCGTTGGTTATTTCTTTGATTAAGCCTGTGTGAGTTTAGGAAAAGACTCCGTGATACGCTTGTCCTGACACCTTTTGAGTGACGAACCACTGTCACAACTTCATCTTAGAAGGTCCGTGTTATGGTGTTTTTGGTGTGTGTCTTGCTTTGTTTCTCTGATTGTTTGTGTATTATCTGAAAAATGGGTGATGCTCAAACTGATGGACCTACTGGACCAAAACTTGGACCTGTTGTTAACATTGACGCTCCTGTGACCTTAATCAGTAAATTGGATGCAAGTGATCCATTATACTTGCATCCTAGTGATTCTGCCAACCTGAGTATTATTACTGTGAAACTAAAAGGGACTGAGAACTACACGGTATGGGCTAATGCTTTAAAATTAGCCTTACAAGTTAAGAACAAATGGTGTTTTATTGATAGATCTTGTTTAAAATCTGAAAATGATGAAGTCCTTGCTAGACAATGGGATAGGTGTAACTCTATAGTGTTAACATGGATTCTTAATTCTGTAAGTGAAGAACTTTATATGAATCATGTTTTTGCAAAGAATGCTAGTGATGTCTGGGATGATTTATAAGAAACCTATGATAAAATAGATGGTTCTATTGTGTTTGATCTTTATCAAAAAATTAACTCTTTCAATCAAGGTGGTTCACCTATTTCTGAATACTATATATCACAAGCTGAATATTATGTGGAAACAGTTGGACCAGATTTTACAACTACCTACTTGTCACTGCAATGCTGCTAAAGACTTCAATGATTTCAATAGCATGATTAGGTTAATGCGATTCTTAATGGGGTTGGATAATGTTTATCAAAGTGTCAGGACTAGTCTTTTAATAAAAGATACCTTGCCTTCTATAAAAGAAGCATTTAATATCATCTCTAGGGAAGAATCCCATAGAAATGCTAGTGATTCTAATAAAAGAAGTCAGTCTTTTGCCATGTTTTCAAATTCAGTCCAACCTCCTAAGTTTAAAAAGAACAATAAAGTTGCTAATCAAAATCTGAAGTGTACTCATTATAATAAGATTGTTCACACTATAGGCAAATGCTATGAAATCATTGGTTATCCATCTTGGATGAGGTCTAAGGGCAATCATGGAAAGAAGGTAGTTAGTAACAACAATAGTGCTGATACTTCTGATCTATCTGTTAACTCTTTAGCCAGTGGTCAAATTAGTAGACTGTTGAATTTGTTAGGAGAGAAATCTACTGAGAACTCTAAAAGCTGCAATGTGTCAAGTAGTCTTAGCATACCTTTCTGTGCTAGTGCCTTGATTCGTCCTGTGTATTGTTTTGCAAGTTATGATAAAAATAAAAGCATTAAAGGTTGGATAACTGATTCAGGGGCAAATCAACATATGGTAATGGATGATAGTGTCTTAACTGATTGTATTAATGTGTCTGAGTTTAATATTAGGGTAAAACATCCTAATGCAACTCATGCACTTGTTACAAAGATTGGTAATCTAAAACTAGCAAACAATGTTGTTCTAAAAGATGTATTTGTTGTCCCTGAATACTGTGTGAACCTGATTTCTGTTCACAAACTTGCAAAGGACAATAAACTTTACATTGGTTTTGATAAAAACAAGTGTTACATACAGGACATAATCACCAAGAAGGTCCTAGTGACTGGTAGTCAAGTAGATGGGCTTTACTTTTGTGGCAATTCTATGTCTACTTTTAAGGTGTGTAATAATAGTACCTTGAATGACAAATTGTGGCATTGTAGGTTGGGTCATCCAGTTGACAATGCATTAAGAATGTTTAAAACCAAATTAGACCTAAGTTCTGTTTAACATAAGGACCCATGTGAGGTTTGCCATAAGGCTAAACAACATAGGGAGCCCTTTCCTATAAGTGAACATAAATTAACTGAAGTTGGAGATTTGGTTCATTTAGATGTCTGGGTCCTTATAGAGTCACTAGTAGGGAAGGACATAAGTACTTCCTTACTATAGTGGATTCAGGGCTGTATGGGTATGTTTAATGAAAACTACAACTGAGGTTTTTCAAAACATACAAGACTTTGTAAGCATTGTTGAAACCCAGTTTAAAAAGGTTGTCAAGTGTTTTAGAAGTGACAATGGAACTGAGTTTGTCAATAATCAAGTAAATAGTTTTTATTAAAAATAAAGGTATTATTCATCAAACTAGTTGTGCCTATACACCCCAATAGACTGGTATAGCTGAAAGGAAGCATATGCATCTATTAAATGTTGCTAGGGCTTTAATTTTTCAAAGCAATATACCTGTTAAGTTCTGGTCTGAGTGTATTCTAACTGCAACATACTTGATTAATAGGACTCCTTCTTTAGTTCTAGGTGGAAAGACTCCTTATGAGGTAGTACATAATTTTGAACCTTACTTAGATCATTTGAGATTGTTTGGTTGCTTATGTTTTTGCACTATTCTTAATGAAACTCATAAACTTAATAGTAGAGCTGAAAAATGTGTATTCATAGGATATTCTATTGAAAAGAAAGGTTACAAGGTTTTGAGTTTAGAAAGTAAAATTGTTTCTTATTTTAGAGATGCAAAATTTTTTGAAGAAGTGTTTCCATTCAAAGAAAAACATGTTTTTGATTCTTTAAATGAAAACATTCAACTTAATTTTCCAACTTATGAATTTTTTGAAACTTATGAGCAACAAAAATCTCAAGGTCCCAATGATGAGTTTATGGGTCAGGAAAGGGTTGATTCAGAGACACATGGGTCTCAGCAACCAGACCTTTCTGATCCTGGACTTGAAGGCTTGGCTGGTTCCCAGCAGCCTAGTCAGAAGGATAGATTGACCGATAGGGTTGAGGATGTGATACCTGGAGATGAAAACCTACATGACCTATCTGAGGGAGCCAATACTGACCATCAAATAGGACAAAATAATGTCAGAAAGTCTATTTTACCTAGTAACTTGAGAGATTATGTCATAGATGGAAAAGTCAAGTATGGTGTAGAAAGAGTTGTCAATTATTCTAGTTTGTCTAGTGAGTATAAATGCTTTGTTTCTTCTCTGAATAAGAGTATTGAACCTAGTTCATTCCATGAGGCTGCCAAAGATCCTAATTGGATTACAGTCATGAATGAAGAGATAGAAGCTCTTCATAGGAATGACACTTGGGACTTGGTTGAACTCCCTAAAAATAGAAGTGTAGTTAGGTGTAAGTGGGTATATAAAATAAAATATAAGTCCTTAGGTGAAATAGAAAGATATAAGACCAGGCTTGTTGCCAAAGGCTTTAGTAAAAAACAAGGTATTGACTTTGAGGAGACTTTCTCTCCTGTAGTCAAACTTGTTACTGTCAGAACTGTTCTTTCTATTGCTGTCCAAAATGACTGGGATCTGTTCCAGTTAGATGTGAACAATGCTTTTTTGTATGGGAACCTAATTGAGGATGTTTATATGGCTTTACCTGATGGTTACTTCTCACATGATGAAAAAAGGGTTTGTAAGTTAAAAAAAAAAATCCTTATATGGTTTGAAACAGGCTCCTAGAATGTGGAATCAAAAACTTGTAAATGTGTTAATTAGTCTAGATTTCAAACAAAGTAGGTGTGATTACTCTTTATTTTATAAGGTTACCAATGATATGACTTTGTTTCTACTTGTGTATATTGGTGACATAGTCTTAACTAGTAATCATAAAAATGAAATTGACAAGGTTAAAGAATGTTTAAAAACAAGTTTCTTGATTAAAGATCTTGGGGAGTTGAAGTATTTTTTGGAATAGAGGTTGTTAAGTCTAATAATGGGATTTGTTTGTCTCAAAGGAAGTATTGTTTGGAACTTCTTACTGATTATGGTTTGACTGGTTCTAAACCTGTTAATAGTCCAATAGAACAGAATCATGTGATTACTGCTATATGTAAGGACTATAACACTGTCTTAGAATCCATGACTAGTTATCAAAAACTGGTTGGTAAATTGATCTATTTGTCACACACTAGACCTGATTTAGCTTATGTTGTACATTTCCTGAGTCAATATATGCATAGTCCCACAAATGGTCATATGAAAATAGCATTGAGGTTACTTAGATACTTAAAGAAAGCCCCTGTAAGGGAATTTTGATAAGTAAGAGTTCCAAGTTTAATCTGTCTGCTTATTCAGACTCAGACTGGGGCAAGTGCATTGACGCCAGGAAGTCAATAACTAGGTTTTGTATTTTCTTAGGAGACTAATTAGTCTCTTGGAAGAGTAAGAAACAGTCAGTTATTTCTAGATCATCAGCTGAAGCTGAATTCAGGGCTATGTGTGCTGCCACTTGTGAGTTAATGTGGCTTGCTAATTTGCTTAAGGAATTGGGTATAAGAGTTGAGTTACTTGTAAAATTATCTTGTGATAACTCTGCAACTTTATCTATAGCTGCAAATCCTGTTTTCCATGAAAAAACTAAACATTTTGAGATTGACCTGTTTTTCTTAAGAGATCAAATTTCTAAAGGTTTATTTTGGAACCTGTTAAGGTTCATACAGATCATCAACCTGCAGATGTGCTTACTAAAGGATTATTTCCAATACAACATGATTTGCTGTGCATGTTGTTGCAAATGTTTGACCCATTTGAAGTATCAACTTGAGGGGGGAGGGGTTGTTAAAATGATAATACCTATATTACAATTTGATACTTCAACAATGTGTTTTTTATATAAACAAAGTTTTTTATAAACTTTTATTTTCTTTTCCAAAATTTCTTTATTTTTTTATTTTGTTGTTATATTTTGCATAAGTGTTTTATTGCAGGTTTGGGTTGGTCCAAGAAAGGAGCCCAGCTGGTAGAACATTGGCTCATGCTGGAAGCCCATGTTCGTAGCCCATGAGGTGTGTCTCTGCTGATGTGGCGATCCGCGTGGAAAAAGCACAAGGGATTGGGACCGTTTGATCTATTTATTTGTGGCCGTTGGATCTTCAAAGAAACTCAATCACATCAACTATAAATAGCTTTGGTGTTCGTTCCATTATTACTTTTGCATCTCTTTTGTGTCTGTATTACTCTCAAATACTCTCTCACATTCTAGGGTTTTCTATTGTAGACGATCATTGTTATCTTGATCTTGATTATTAGATCTATCTCAGATCTTGTAATAGATTGGTGTGGTCTAGTCTGTAATCCTGTAGATAGTGATAGGGAGGTTTTGTTTGGTGATCTGTTTTGTTTATCAGATCATCTGTTCTTAGAGTTGTAACTATCTTGTGACTCGTTGTAACCCTTTTGTCTTTGATTAAAGCATTCGGTACAAAGTTATTTCATAACTCCATGTTTTGTAACACCATGGCAGTTTTTGAAACTATAGAATGGAATATTGTTTCTCATACCATTTTGTCTAAATGAACCCCCTATGCCCGATAACCCGGACAAGAGTAACGAGCTATATTGGATTCGGGTCAGAGGCAATTTAAAATTGGTTTAGGTCAATTAATTATAAGTAGTTGACAATTCACATAGCGGATACGAGTTTCAAGGGATTTAGTTGATTCTTTTCAAACAAAGTGGTGTTCGATTGATTACTAATTTGTTAACTAAATAGAAAATCCGACTTGTATCACAAGAGGGGAGAAATCGGACTTGTATCACAATAGGGGCTATCAATGGTAGCATTGCCAATCTCTCTTGAATCAATTGATATTGACTAGAGATCGTCGTTGCTATTGGGGATCTATAGCTTTTTATGTAACAACTTATCAAATCAATTAAGAAATCTAGAAATCGACAACATACAAAACTGTTGATGAGAGATTGCCAGTGCTACTGTTGTTGACCCTCCTTTTGATGCAAGGCCAAATTTCAATCCCATTGGGATGATTCGTCGAGTTGGGTACCCCATCCAAAAAAGATCAAGTAATCATCAAGTGAGAGCGCCATTATCCGGGAAAACTAAGAGCTCACTAAAAGGGAACATGGACATATTGCGTGTGATCTGATGAAAGAAGAAAAAACAACAAACAACTCATATAAAAACACCTTATAGCAAAACGCTTTTATGACCCATTTGTCACAAACATAAAGTAGGCTTTCTAATGAAAATTATCATAATTAATCATTAATTTATATAAAGGGGTTAGGTTTGTTTTTTTAAAAAAAAATTTTTAAAACTGATATACCATCTAACCTTAATTTTTCAAAGATAGCGCAAGCTTTGACCATGTTATACACTAGTAGGAATGCCCGCGCATTGCAGCGGGTGCATCTGCTTTGCCCCTCGTGCATCGTGTTTGTTGGTTATTCGTTATGATGAAGTAGAAAACAACGATGTATAAAATATATGTTATTAAAAACTGAAACTCATAAGTATATCTTCTGAATATTTTAAATGGGTACATCACAATAGGTCGTACTATTCCTTGTAACACCCTTAGATTGGCCCACGTCCTTCAGTGGGACCCTTTTATATATCTCGAAGGCAGATAAGTATGCCATCATAGAGTGGTACTTAGCGTAGTGAAGTGGCGTTGTATCTCTTAATGACTATAAGATTGTAGTGGAATTGATGTAATTACTAAAATGCAGTTTGTAGTATGCAACATATTTCTATTATTTTAGGTCACCCGCGAGATGCAGCGGAGTCAATGATTTGCATAGATACTCTCGTTTTATGTTAGTTTGACAAGCGCCGTAACAAATATATTGGACCAAACAAATTAGTAATCAATATAGATAAAACTTCCAAATCGACTGATAAGAACTTGTTTCCTTTTGGATATGTAAACAATTGGTGACTTCGTGAGATCAGAAACTTAAATTATATTCCTAGCTTCTAGATGATATTTATGACCTGGAAATAGTTTCTATTCTGATTTTGTGGCCGTTGCAATAGTTTTAATAATTTTATTTTGATTAAATCATGATTAATTCATTAAAAATCATATATAATGTATTTTAATGTAAATATTTGTGGAAAACCTATTTATTATATTTGAAGGATTTGGTTCAAATGAGAACCTTTTTCCAAATTGAGAACTAGAGAACCATTCTGGGCCACACATTTCTCTAAGGCAAAAATTTTTTTTTTTTTTTTTTTTTTTTTTTTTTTTTTTTTTTTTTTTGCAAAAATCGCTGCTTTATATGTAAGGAAATTTTTTTTTTTTATTTTTTTTGTATTTTTTTTTACGGTATACATATGTGTATAATTGCATTATACACATATGTATAATGCTATATACACATATGTATAACTGAAATATACACATATGTATAGCTGAAAAATGCTATATACATATATGTATAATTGCTATATACACATATGTATAATTGTCATATACACATATGTATAAATGAAAAAAAATTCAAAAAAATAAAAAAAAAATTTCCTTGCATAAAAATGTGCGATTAAAGCAAAAAAAAAAAAAAAAAAAAAAAAAAAAATTTTTTTTTTTTTTTTTTTTTGCCTTTATATGAAATGTGTGGCTCAGAATGGTTCTCTCAGTTCTCAAATAGGGGTTGGTTCTCTTAGGATCCCTACCCTATATTTGAATACTAATTATGATTTTTGCTACCTGATTTGTATTAGTTTTGTATATTTATCGAATTTAATTCTTTATTTAAATTTTAGACAATAAATATAATATAAAATCATTTTTTGTTAAAAAAATTATCTAAATATTATTTTTGACCATTTTGAGTCATAATACTTTATTTTCATTAAAATTCTTGATATTTTGATCAACTTTAAATTTTTATGTGAATTTATGATAATTATGTGTTTATATATTCATTAAATCATTTAAATTTTTTTTTGAAATATTTAGATCATTTTATGACTTCATAAATATATTATTATATAAATTAAATTATTTATCTTATTTAAAATTTCTTTCACTAACCTAATTAATTGGTCGTATTTAAATTAATAAATACAAATAATTAATGTTTCAAAATTGTTACATTTTTTTTGAACAAGTCAAAGTTGTTACATAATTTAACATTTATGTGACTTCCACCATTAATTTAGTTCATAACTTTCAATTATGAACTTATAATATTATTATTCATATTTACTAGCAAGTATATATATTTACTTACGTTGCATTTTCAACATATATCGTTATTTACAAGTTAAACCCCAAATTAGACTAGACATCCTAAGTGCCTTAGACTAGAAACCCTAGACTTACTTTAAGTCCAAACACTTATACATATACCATACTTTTAGGTTGAGACTTCGGGATTCGCCAATTCACGCTCATGACGCTTTAGTGACATAACTATTTAGTGAATGTGGGTATATCTTTCCCCTTTTTCATTTTACTGTTTGGGGCTACTCATGTACCTTATATCAAATTACTATCTGTAACACCCCAACTGATGGCGGAAACAACGAGGTGTCACGTAGTGATGATTGTTCAATAGCTCATGGACTAGAAATGTAAATTTCTATACATTAAATGGAATGGTTTATTACATTGAAAGAAATACAACAATTTAAAAATATTTTTGAAATATTTAGATCATTTTATGACTTCATAAATATATTATTATATAAAATTAAATTATTTATCTTATTTAAAATTTCTTTCACTAACCTAATTAATTGGTCGTATTTAAATTAATAAATACAAATCATTAATGTTTCAAAGTTGTTACATTTTTTTTGAACAAGTCAAAGTTGTTACATAATTTAACATTTATGTGACTTCCACCATTAATTTAGTTCATAACTTTCAATTATGAACTTATAATATTATTATTCATATTTACTAGCAAGTATATATATTTACTTACGTTGCATTTTCAACATATATCGTTATTTACAAGTTAAACCCCAAATTAGACTAGACATCCTAAGTGCCTTAGACTAGAAACCCTAGACTTACTTTAAGTCCAAACACTTATACATATACCATACTTTTAGGTTGAGACTTCGGGATTCGCCAATTCACGCTCACGACGCTTTAGTGACATAACTATTTAGTGAATGTGGGTATATCTTTCCCCTTTTTCATTTTACTGTTTGGGGCTACTCATGTACCTTATATCAAATTACTATCTGTAACACCCCAACTGATGGCGGAAACAACGAGGTGTCACGTAGTGATGATTGTTCAATAGCTCATGGACTAGAAATGTAAATTTTTATACATTAAATGGAATGGTTTATTACATTGAAAGAAATACAACAATTAAAAATATTTTTGAAATATTTAGATCATTTTATGACTTCATAAATATATTATTATATAAAATTAAATTATTTATCTTATTTAAAATTTCTTTCACTAACCTAATTAATTGGTCGTATTTAAATTAATAAATACAAATAATTAATGTCTCAAAGTTGTTACATTTTTTTTTAACAAGTCAAAGTTGTTACATAATTTAACATTTATGTGACTTCCACCATTAATTTAGTTCATAACTTTCAATTATGAACTTATAATATTATTATTCATATTTACTAGCAAGTATATATATTTACTTACGTTGCATTTTCAACATATATCGTTATTTACAAGTTAAACCCCAAATTAGACTAGACATCCTAAGTGCCTTAGACTAGAAACCCTAGACTTACTTTAAGTCCAAACACTTATACATATACCATACTTTTAGGTTGAGACTTCGGGATTCGCCAATTCACGCTCACGACGCTTCAGTGACATAACTATTTAGTGAATGTGGGTATATCTTTCCCCTTTTTCATTTTACTGTTTGGGGCTACTCATGTACCTTATATCAAATTACTATCTGTAACACCCCAACTGATGGCGGAAACAACGAGGTGTCACGTAGTGATGATTGTTCAATAGCTCATTGACTAGAAATGTAAATTTTTATACATTAAATGGAATGGTTTATTACATTGAAAGAAATACAACAATTAAAAATATTTTTGAAATATTTAGATCATTTTATGACTTCAAAAATATATTATTATATAAAATTAAATTATTTATCTTATTTAAAATTTCTTTCACTAACCTAATTAATTGGTCGTATTTAAATTAATAAATACAAATAATTAATGTCTCAAAGTTGTTACATTTTTTTTAACAAGTCAAAGTTGTTACATAATTTAATATTTATGTGACTTCCACCATTAATTTAGTTCATAACTTTCAATTATGAACTTATAATATTATTATTCATATTTACTAGCAAGTATATATATTTACTTACGTTGCATTTTCAACATATATCGTTATTTACAAGTTAAACCCCAAATTAGACTAGACATCCTAAGTGCCTTAGACTAGAAACCCTAGACTTACTTTAAGTCTAAACACTTATACATATACCATACTTTCAATTATGAACTTATAATAACGATTATGTGTTTATATATTCATTAAATCACTTAAAAATATTTTGAAATATTTAGATCATTTTATGACTTCATAAATATATTATTATATAAAATTAAATTATTTATCTTATTTAAAAATTCTTTCTCTAACCTAATTAATTGGTCGTATTTAAATTAATAAATACCAATAATTAATGTTTCAAAGTTGTTACATTTTTTTGAATAAGTCAAAGTTGTTACATAATTTAACATTTATGTGACTTCCACCATTAATTTAGTTCATAACTTTCAATTATGAACTTATAATATTATTATTCATATTTACTAGCAAGTATATATATTTACTTACGTTGCATTTTCAAACATATATCGTTATTTACAAGTTAAACCCCAAATTAGACTAGACATCCTAAGTGCCTTAGACTAGAAACCCTAGACTTACTTTAAGTCCAAACACTTATACATATACCATACTTTTAGGTTGAGACTTCGGGATTCGCCAATTCACGCTCACGACGCTTTAGTGACATAACTATTTAGTGAATGTGGGTATATCTTTCCCCCTTTTCATTTTACTGTTTGGGGCTACTCATGTACCTTATATCAAATTACTATCTGTAACACCCCAACTGATGGCGGAAACAACGAGGTGTCACGTAGTGATGATTGTTCAATAGCTCATGGACTAGAAATGTAAATTTTTATACATTAAATGGAATGGTGTATTACATTGAAAGAAATACAACAATTAAAAATATTTTTGAAATATTTAGATCATTTTATGACTTCATAAATATATTATTATATAAAATTAAATTATTTATCTTATTTAAAATTTCTTTCACTAACCTAATTAATTGGTCGTATTTAAATTAATAAATACAAATAATTAATGTTTCAAAGTTGTTACATTTTTTTTGAACAAGTCAAAGTTGTTACATAATTTAACATTTATGTGACTTCCACCATTAATTTAGTTCATAACTTTCAATTATGAACTTATAATATTATTATTCATATTTACTAGCAAGTATATATATTTACTTACGTTGCATTTTCAACATATATCGTTATTTACAAGTTAAACCCCAAATTAGACTAGACATCCTAAGTGCCTTAGACTAGAAACCCTAGACTTACTTTAAGCCTAAACACTTATACATATACCATACTTTCAATTATGAACTTATAATAACGATTATGTGTTTACATATTCATTAAATCATTTAAAAATATTTTTGAAATATTTAGATCATTTTATGACTTCATAAATATATTATTATATAAAATTTCATTATTTATCTTATTTAAAATTTCTTTCACTAACCTAATTATTTGGTCGTATTTAAAGTAATAAATACAAATAATTAATGTTTCAAAGTTGTTACATTTTTTTGAACAAGTCAAAGTTGTTACATAATTTAACATTTATGTGACTTCCACCATTAATTTAGTTCATAACTTTCAATTATGAACTTATAATATTATTATTCATATTTACTAGCAAGTATATATATTTACTTACGTAGCATTTTCAACATATATCGTTATTTACAAGTTAAACCCCAAATTAGACTAGACATCCTAAGTGCCTTAGACTAGAAACCCTAGACTTACTTTAAGTCCAAACACTTATACATATACCATACTTTTAGGTTGAGACTTCGGGATTCGCCAATTCACGCTCACGACGCTTTAGTGACATAACTATTTAGTGAATGTGGGTATATCTTTCCCCCTTTTCATTTTACTGTTTGGGGCTACTCATGTACCTTATATCAAATTACTATCTGTAACACCCCAACTGATGGCGGAAACAACGAGGTGTCACGTAGTGATGATTGTTCAATAGCTCATGGACTAGAAATGTAAATTTTTATACATTAAATGGAATGGTTTATTACATTGAAAGAAATACAACAATTAAAAATATTTTTGAAATATTTAGATCATTTTATGACTTCATAAATATATTATTATATAAAATTAAATTATTTATCTTATTTAAAATTTCTTTCACTAACATAATTAATTGGTCGTATTTAAATTAATATATACAAATAATTAATGTTTCATAGTTGTTACATTTTTTTTTGAACAAGTCAAAGTTGTTACATAATTTAACATTTATGTGACTTCCACCATTAATTTAGTTCATAACTTTCAATTATGAACTTATAATATTATTATTCATATTTACTATCAAGTATATATATTTACTTACGTTGAATTTTCAACATATATCGTTATTTACAAGTTAAACCCCAAATTAGACTAGACATCCTAAGTGCCTTAGACTAGAAACCCTAGACTTACTTTAAGTCTAAACACTTATACATATACCATACTTTCAATTATGAACTTATAATAACGATTATGTGTTTATATATTCATTAAATCACTTAAAAATATTTTGAAATATTTAGATCATTTTATGACTTCATAAATATATTATTATATAAAATTAAATTATTTATCTTATTTAAAATTTCTTTCACTAACCTAATTAATTGGTCGTATTTAAATTAATAAATATCAATAATTAATGTTTCAAAGTTGTTACATTTTTTTGAACAAGTCAAAGTTGTTACATAATTTAACATTTATGTGACTTCCACCATTAATTTAGTTCATAACTTTCAATTATGAACTTATAATATTATTATTCATATTTACTAGCAAGTATATATATTTACTTACGTTGCATTTTCAACATATATCGTTATTTACAAGTTAAACCCCAAATTAGACTAGACATCCTAAGTGCCTTAGACTAGAAACCCTAGACTTACTTTAAGTCCAAACACTTATACATATACCATACTTTTAGGTTGAGACTTCGGGATTCGCCAATTCACGCTCACGACGCTTTAGTGACGTAACTATTTAGTGAATGTGGGTATATCTTTCCCCCTTTTCATTTTACTGTTTGGGGCTACTCATGTACCTTATATCAAATTACTATCTGTAACACCCCAACTGATGGCGGAAACAACGAGGTGTCACGTAGTGATGATTGTTCAAAAGCTCATGGACTAGAAATGTAAATTTTTATACATTAAATGGAATGGTTTATTACATTGAAAGAAATACAACAATTAAAAATATTTTTGAAATATTTAGATCATTTTATGACTTCATAAATATATTATTATATAAAATTAAATTATTTATCTTATTTAAAATTTCTTTCACTAACCTAATTAATTGGTCGTATTTAAATTAATAAATACAAATAATTAATGTTTCAAAGTTGTTACATTTTTTTTGAACAAGTCAAAGTTGTTACATAATTTAACATTTATGTGACTTCCACCATTAATTTAGTTCATAACTTTCAATTATGAACTTATAATATTATTATTCATATTTACTAGCAAGTATATATATTTACTTACGTTGCATTTTCAACATATATCGTTATTTACAAGTTAAACCCCAAATTAGACTAGACATCCTAAGTGCCTTAGACTAGAAACCCTAGACTTACTTTAAGTCTAAACACTTATACATATACCATACTTTCAATTATGAACTTATAATAACGATTATGTGTTTACATATTCATTAAATCATTTAAAAATATTTTTGAAATATTTAGATCATTTTATGACTTCATAAATATATTATTATATAAAATTAAATTATTTATCTTATTTAAAATTTCTTTCACTAACCTAATTAATTGGTCATATTTAAATTAATAAATACAAATAATTAATGTTTCAAAGTTGTTACATTTTTTTGAACAAGTCAAAGTTGTTACATAATTTAACATTTATGTGACTTCCACCATTAATTTAGTTCATAACTTTCAATTATGAACTTATAATATTATTATTCATATTTACTAGCAAGTATATATATTTACTTACGTTGCATTTTCAACATATATCGTTATTTACAAGTTAAACCCCAAATTAGACTAGACATCCTAAGTGCCTTAGACTAGAAACCCTAGACTTACTTTAAGTCCAAACACTTATACATATACCATACTTTTAGGTTGAGACTTCGGGATTCGCCAATTCACGCTCACGACGCTTTAGTGACATAACTATTTAGTGAATGTGGGTATATCTTTCCCCCTTTTCATTTTACTGTTTGGGGCTACTCATGTACCTTATATCAAATTACTATCTGTAACACCCCAACTGATGGCGGAAACAACGAGGTGTCACGTAGTGATGATTGTTCAATAGCTCATGGACTAGAAATGTAAATTTTTATACATTAAATGGAATGGTTTATTACATTGAAAGAAATACAACAATTAAAAATATTTTTGAAATATTTAGATAATTTTATGACTTCATAAATATATTATTATATAAAATTAAATTATTTATCTTATTTAAAATTTCTTTCACTAACCTAATTAATTGGTCGTATTTAAATTAATAAATACAAATAATTAATGTTTCAAAGTTGTTACATTGTTTTTGAACAAGTCAAAGTTGTTACATAATTTAACATTTATGTGACTTCCACCATTAATTTAGTTCATAACTTTCAATTATGAACTTATAATATTATTATTCATATTTACTAGCAAGTATATATATTTACTTCCGTTGCATTTTCAACATATATCGTTATTTACAAGTTAAACCCCAAATTAGACTAGACATCCTAAGTGCCTTAGACAAGAAACCCTAGACTTACTTTAAGTCTAAACACTTATACATATACCATACTTTCAATTATGAACTTATAATAACGATTATGTGTTTATATATTCATTAAATCATTTAAAAATATTTTTGAAATATTTAGATCATTTTATGACTTCATAAATATATTATTATATAAAATTAAATTATTTATCTTATTTAAAATTTCTTTCACTAACCTAATTAATTGGTCGTATTTAAATTAATAAATACAAATAATTAATGTTTCAAAGTTGTTACATTTTTTTTGAACAAGTCAAAGTTGTTACATAATTTAACATTTATGTGACTTCCACCATTAATTTAGTTCATAACTTTCAATTATGAACTTATAATATTATTATTCATATTTACTAGCAAGTATATATATTTACTTACGTTGAATTTTCAACATATATCGTTATTTACAAGTTAAACCCCAAATTAGACTAGACATCCTAAGTGCCTTAGACTAGAAACCCTAGACTTACTTTAAGTCCAAACACTTATACATATACCATACTTTTAGGTTGAGACTTCGGGATTCGCCAATTCACGCTCACGACGCTTTAGTGACATAACTATTTAGTGAATGTGGGTATATCTTTCCCCTTTTTCATTTTACTGTTTGGGGCTACTCATGTACCTTATATCAAATTACTATCTGTAACACCCCAACTGATGGCGGAAACAACGAGGTGTCACGTAGTGATGATTGTTCAATAGCTCATGGACTAGAAATGTAAATTTTATACATTGAATGGAATTGTTTATTACATTGAAAGAAATACAACAATTAAAAACTAGCAATCTAAACTAAAATATAGTAACTCTCAATCTAAGCCTAAGTTCCAAAAGCTTAGAAGTGATCTCATAAGAACCTGAAACATGTACGTAAATAATTTGGTCAATACAAAAATGTATTGGTGAGCATACCCGTTTGATACATATAGTAAGGAAATTTTAGCAATTCATGTGTTATTTTTGCAAAATGTAATAAGTGGTATCCAGGTCAAATCAACCCTGAAATGAAATGAAATATATATAGTATGTGCTAGTAACAGTAGTAATGAAACACATAGCAATGACAAGGACTCTCAACAGAGTCACAGGGGTATAGATACACGAAATAACACATGCAAACACACATAAGAATTGGTTTTTAGTAATAAGAAATAGAAATTTGGTAATAGATACATGAGTCACCCCAAAATAGTAAAACAGTTAAAAGGGGAAAAGATATACTCACAGTTTGCAAAAGCGATCAAATCCAACTTAAGCTGACGTGAGTTAAGAAATAGGAATTCTGGGGAATTCAACCTATAATGTATAAGAGTGCTAATAAGGAAATGTCTAAAAAAGTCTAAGGTATCTAGGGTCTAAGGCATTAGGGTTTGCTAAGTCGATTTGGGGAATTCGAGTTTTTATGATAAATCGAATTAATATAGAAGTTGTATATCAAAAATAATATACCAAAGTTTGTAAATATGGCTTAGGTAATATAATTATTACCAATTGTAACACCCTAACCGATATTAAATATAAATGATAAAATTTTAGTTCGCTCTAAAATTAAATTTGAAAACGACGAAACTTATAGGGACTATAATGGAAATGTTTGAATGGCTATTATTGTCATTTTGATGAAAGAAGAGGGTGACGGATGTCACAGTCTCCCCTACTTTAGAAAATTTCATCTCAAAATTTCTTTTAAGTGGAGGCTACTATGAAACAAAAAGCGTTGTAAAAGTCAACTAGATTTTTAAAAGGAAATTCCATCATTTATGATTTGACAAAAATTAAAATAGTTGTCTAATACCCAAAGTTAAAGTTTCAAAATCTTTGACAATTGACCCGAGATTAAGAAATTTAGAGTTTAAATGTGAAAAGCTTTGAGAATGTGTAACTGGTGAAGGGCAAAGGTACTAATGAAGCAGTCTCCCCTACTTTAGAATGGTTTCTAACTGAACTTTATTAGAGTATGCAATAAGAATCCAATTAATCGAGAGTGTAAGTGTATACAAGGTTTTAGTTCTCTGTGTGGGTGGTCAAGAGAAAGACTCTAGGAAGACGGATTGAAGCTCGTGTAAGAACGTTCTTATAAAAAATGCTAGCTGTTAGTCAACGATCTAATGAAGAGGTAATTAGCAAGTAATGGGTAGGTTCTTGGTCAGACTCCTAGTCCGCTCACGCAGTATCGTTTATGCTTATATATAGGGTGTACCGCAGCTGACCCACCACACTCCCGATACTTTGGACTCGTACTGATTCTCTACCAACAGCCTAAATAGAATTACACACCACCCTCATGTACCTGTAAACCCATGATTGCGTTCCGGACCGTAATCATCAATTTACCTTACACTAGGGTGTTATGCTTTTCCATAACCCTATCCTAAGTAATACCAGAAACAAATGCGTGCAATCAGGATATTCTAAGTAATTGATACTGCAATGAAACAATGACATGGTTAGAGGTCCTTCCCTTTCAGGTTTACCCATTTAACCGTAATGAGAGTAACATGTAAGTATAAGACATGGTTAGAGGTTATTCCCTTTCGGGTTCACCCTTAACCGGTAACTTCTGTTCACATCGTTGGCTCTAAACACTCATATTGATAAACTCTGAGGTTTACACTGTCCCCCTCGGATTATAGAAATACTCCAATCCGAGTCGTACATGGGCACTGGCTTAGATCTCATACGAGTTATCAACTAGTAAGTTCGTTGGCCATGATGATGAACAAAATAATGTAAAGTATAACGGGGTTTTGCTCAAAACAGGAAAGAAAATATGCATACCAAATATGCGTTCATGTAAATATATAAGTATAACATAAAATTTCGATTGAAAGAATAGTATAATGTAAATCGAGTAAATCACACAATTTGCACATAATGAAAGTAAACCAGTTAAATTAATGCTCAAAACCAGTGTTGTAAGAATAACTACTAATAACTAGTGCGAGAATAGTTATGAATAACACGTGAAAATAACCACCAATAAAAGAATACGGGAATAATAAGATAATGTGCGAACGTGACTATAAATAGAATGGTGTAATAATGAAATTTACTGTAAATTAAAGTGCGCAGAACAGACGTATAGTCTGCTGGCATGAGGACAACTTTTTAGAAACCGAAGAATGTTTTAAGTTCAAAACAGGTTTACTTGAAAAGATTTCATAGGTACACATTTTCATGTGTTTACGAGAAGTTGAGTTTGAAAATTGTTATAGGCTTATTATTAGTTGCAAGTTTCTCATATATTGGATATGTCATATGAAAACAAAAGGTTTACATTTGTTTTGTAAAAGATGCAATACAAGTTTATAAAATGCAGATGAAACCATTTCATGAAGTATGTGAAATTCTGATGTGTTTCAAAAGACCAAGATTTAAAATGGCGTGAAGGTTGTGAATGATCCCAGATGCCTTGACAAATTTTGGAAAAATAGAATTTTTGTATTTAAACATTTCTTTAACTTGTGGGTTGAAAAATCGATTTTTTTAAATTGTTATGAAATGTTGAGAAAATCTAAATGTTACCCGTTAGGACTGGGTAAACTTGAAACCTGTTAATTGTCAAAATTTTACGAAATTTGTACATTTAAAGATAGTTTGTTGATAAGGATTGTTAAGGCATCTTTTGGGGCTCATAGTGGGCTACTTGCTTCAAGGCACAAGGTATATATAAAGGTCATAGTTTAGGGATATCCCGTGACATCTATCAAATGAGTTTATAAATATACAAATATAAACAAGTTGATTAATAAATTTTGAAACCATGTTTATTTTAACTGTGTGTGAAGACTTAACGTACCAAAATTAGGATGCGATTAAAGTTAAACATGAAGTTTAAAATCTGAATCATGGGAAAAATGTTTTAGCAAAAGAGAAGTGATGCTTTACAGTGTAAAAGTCACAAAGCATAAGTGAAATAGTGTAAGCTTTAATGCGATAATATATTGAACAAAAAATTTTAATAACACCGATACGGAATTCAAAAGCGAATGATCAATGAATAATGGCATATGAAACATCAAGTGATTAAATTGAGTCTTCAAATGATAAACAAATATAAATATCAATGATATAAAATATTGGAATTGTTTCCATTGGAAACTTTGACTAACTCAAGTATTTTAATTTTCCTAGTGACTTGTGGGGGCGTACTTTAGCCTATAAGTGAATGCTCATCCCAAGAGTTCCCAGGTAGGTATACGAGTCCCGCGTCTGATTGGGATTTATACGAAATACCAGGCCTAGACAGAAAACTCAGGATACATGCGCTCACCCTTCCAGATTGCACGTGCCCCATCACTAGTGAATTCCAAAACGTTAGCGAGATTAAAAACGAGATGCAAATAGATCCTTGAGATGTGGTTTTCACTCCTAAGTCATAGATATATTTCAAAATTGAAAACGATTGTGGAATGAAACCAATCACTAAGTTAAGGATATCACTCCCAGCTTAGTGGTTAAGTTTCTTTTTGAAGGAAATACTCTTTGAGCTGTGGATGTCACTCCTATCCCAAAGATAAGTAACATATAGAGGAGTGAAACTAATCACCAAGGTATGGATACCACTCCTAACTTGGTGATATCGTTTCATTTGTGAAATATGAGTGTCTTCTTCTCCAAGCAAAATATCGAAAGAATAACGAAAAAGAATCATAGCGAAAATATCTTGAAAGAAAATATAAGAAATAAGAGAAATATACACAAGAGGACTCGTGAAAGTAAGATTAGTTATAGACTAGGCTAAAAGACATTATAATAACATAATTCCCTATAACCATCACTCTGATACCAATCTGTAACACCCCAACCGATATTAAATATAAATGATAAAATTTTAGTTCGCTCTAAAATTAAATTTGAAAACGACGAAACTTATAGGGACTATAATGGAAATTTTTGAAGGGCTATTATTGTCAATTTGACGAAAGACGAGGGTGACGGATGTCACACTATTTCTTTTCACTAAGTGCAATTCTCATGTGTGTTTGCTTTGTGTTACTTTGTGTATCTATGACTTGTCAAAATTATTAACCGTTGCGGCCTATCATTTCAATGAATAGTACTATGGTATTGTAACAGTACTGATTTCTGGGAGATTAACATAGAACTTTGTATGACACCCTAGGCAAATCCCACATCGGTCGTGGCCATGAGAGATCGTTGGTTCATAAGTAATCCAAAGCCTCTTAAATCACCAACGCGTTTTGGGCTTAATGCTAGTGGATGAGAGGAGAACTCCACAGTTAAGCGTGCTCAGGTGGGAGTAGTATCAGGATGGGTGACCTCCTGGGAAGTGTCCACTGGGGCGACCAAAAACAAATCCGTGAGCTCTGTATGGGCAACCCATCGGGGCAAAGCGGACAATACTGGTGGTGAGAGGGGCCGGATGTTACAAATGGTATCAGAGCCACTCCTGTGCCATTCGGGATGGTGGGGCAAACCTCATCGAGGACGATGAGTCCCTAAGGGGGGGGGTGATTGTAACAGTACTGATTTCTGGGAGATTAACATGGACCTTTGTATGACACCCTAGGCAAATCCCACATCGGCCGTGGCCAGGAGAGATCCTTGGTTCATAAGTAATCCAAAGCCTCTTAAATCACCAACGCGTTTTGGGCTTAATGCTAATGGATGAGAGGAGAACTCCACAGTTAAGTGTGCTCAGGTGGGAGTAGTATTAGGATGGGTGACCTCCTGGGAAGTCTCCACCGGGGCGACCAAAAACAAATCCGTGAGCTCTGGATGGGCAACCCATTGGGGCAAAGCGGATAATATTGGTGGTGAGAGGGGCCGGATGTTACAGGTATATACCCCTTGTGACTCTGTTGAGACACCTTGGTCATTGCTATGTCTTTCATTACTACTGTCAATAGCGCATACTATATATAAATTTCATTTCACTTTCATAGGGTTGATTTTGACCCGGATACTACTTAAATACATAATTGCAAACAGGATACAACACCTGAATTGCGAAACATTTTTATACTATATGTATTCAAAACAGGGTATGCTCACCAATACATTTTTGTATTGACCTATACTATTTTCGTACATGTTTCAGGTTATTTTTGAGACGCCTTTTAAGCCTTTGAAATTTATACTTAGATTTTGGGTTTTATTGTATTTCAGTTTAAATAGTTAGTTTGAATCATTGTATCTTTGTTTCTCTTTTTAATGTAATAATCTATTTAATCAATGTATCAATATTTACACTTTAGTACCATGAGCTATTGAACAATCGTCACTACGTGACACCTCAATGATTCCGCCATCGGTTGGGGTGTTACAGATTGGTATCAGAGCCGTGGTTATAGGGGAATTTGGTTATTAGAATGCCTTTAGCCTAGTCTATAACTAAGCTGCCTCATATACGTATTTCTCTTTATCCTTATATTTGTTTTCGATTTCATTTTCACCTCCTCTCCTTTTTCATCATCCTTTTTGGCATCATACTTGGAGAAGAAGACACTCGTATTTCACAAACAAAACGATATCACCAAGTTAGGAGTGGTATCCATACCTTGGTGATTAGTTTCACCCCTCTATATGTTATACATCTTTGGAATATATCTTTAGGATAGGATTGACATCCACATCTCAAAGAGTATTTCCTCCAAAAAGAAACTTAACTACTAAGCTGGGAGTGATATCCTTAACTTAGTGACTGGTTTCATTCCACCGTAATTTTCAATTTTGAAATACATCTTTGAGTTAGGAGTGAAATCCACATCTCAAGGATCTATTTTTGCATCTCGTTTTTAATCTCGCTAAAGTTTTGGACTTCACTAGTGATGGGGAACGTGCAATCTGGAAGGGTGAGCGCCTGTATCATGAGTTTTCTATCTAGGCCTGGCATGCGTATAAATCCCAATCAGACGAGGGACCCGTATACCTACCTGGGAACTCTTGGGATGAGCATTCACTTATAGGCTAAAGTACGCCCCCAAAAGTCACTAGGAAATTTCAAATACTTGGGTTAGTCAAAGTTTCCTATGGAAACAATCCCAATGTTTTATGTTACTCATACTTATGTTTTGTTTATCATTTGAAGACTCAATTTCATCACTTGTTGTTTCATATGCTATTATTCATTGATCATTCACTTTTGGATTTTCATCATCATTATTAAAAATTTTGTCCGCTATATTATCGCATTAAAATCTACACTATTTCACTTATGCTTTCTGACTTTTACGCTATAAAGCATCACTTCTCTTTTGCTAAAACCTTTTTCCTATGACTTAAATTTTTAAGCTTTATGTTTAAACTTCGACCACATCCTGATTTTGGAATGTTGCATCATTACACAGTTAAAAAATGAAAATGATATCCCAAACTTGTTGATCAACCTGTCTAATATCATCATGTTTATAAACTTAATTGATCGTTGTCACAGTATATCCCTAAACTATGATCTTTTGTATTCTCTTGTGTTTCCACAATACTCACAACATCATAAATGCCTATCTACTCAATATACACCTTTTGTCCTGAAACAAATAGCACGCTATAAGCCCAAAGAGATGCCTTAACGAATCTTACAAACAAACGGGTTTTCAACGTATAGATTTCATAAAACTTTCAAGAATTCAAGTATCATTTGATTTTTTTTCAAAAATTCCATAAAAAATTTGGAAATTTTCAATCTTAATGAAATTTAACTTACAAGTTAAATAAATATTTAAAATCCTATTTTCCAAAATTCGTCAAGGCATTCGGGATCATTCACAACCTCATACTTGTCCTGCCCACACCTTTCAAACATTATCAAGGAGAACCAACCTAAACCAGATTCTCCATTGCCTTCAAGCAACTCATAAACTTATACCATATTATCAAAATACCGAGATGATTCACTCAATCATTGCAGCACGAGAAATTGTGCAATGTGGACTTTCAACATTGAATTGGGTTTTTGAAGCTAGGTCACCAACTGACACTTGAGACTAGAAACTTATTCATTATTCACAATCCTTATCATTTCCCTTGCTGTGTTTCGATCTTCTTTAAAAAAAAAAAAATTAAAGTCTATTTTCAGAAATGTTATGTTTATAAGTTTTTCACATTCACCACATTTCGAAGCCTTGAAATTTTTCTGAAACATTTGGAAATCTATTCATGTCTTATAAATTGGCTTTTATCATTCACATCATTTTTAAATCTTGGGTCTTCTGAAACACATTCTATTTACACATACTTCATGAAATTGTTTTCTTTTGCGTTTTGTAACTTGCTTTGCATAACTACAAGTCAAGTGTAAACCATCTTGTTTTCATATAAAAAATCCTTGCATGTTTTCGGGAAAAGTAAATTAGGAAAACTTTTGATTAATTGTAGGCCTTATAACAATTTTCAACTCAACTTCTCGTAAACACAAGAAAGTGTGTACCTGCGAAGTCCTATTATGCAAACTTGTTTTCTAAAACATTATTTGATCTTTAAATAGTTATTCTCATACTGCATTACTACTATTCTTTTAACTATATCACAAAGTTCGAGTAAACCATGTCTTATAAACGAAAGTTTATCCTTTTACACTTGTATATTTTAATCGCAAAACTCTTGGGTTTAACAAAATAGTTGGGCGTATCTCCATCGAAATGTTGGTAAATGCCTGCTAGCATTTAGTGCAAAATTACTAAACTTTAACCCTCATGCCGGTAGACTATACGCATGTTCTAAATTTCATTATTTTGTACTACATTTTATTATGTTCGCGCATTATCTTATTTATGATTATTCTCGCATTATTCTTTTATTGATTGTTATTCTTACGTGTTATTTGCAGTTATTTCTCGCAATATTTATTAGCAATTATTCTTACATCACTTATTTTGAACTTTGGTTCAACTCATTTTGCGTAATCGCGATTTACTCAATTTATGTTATATTGTTCTTTCAATTCGAAATTTTATGCTATATACTTACATGAACGCATATTTTTCCTATTTTGAGCAAGACCTTGTTATACTTTCCCATTATTTTTGTTCAGCACAATGGTCAATGAACATACCAATTGATAACTCGTATGAGATCTAATCTAGTGCCCACGTACGACTCGGGTCGGAGTACTCCTCTATCTCGAGGGGAACGGTATAATCCTCAGAGTCTATCAATGTGGGTGTTTAGAGCCAAGCGATTTGAACAGAAATTGACCAGTTACTTAAAGGAGAACCCGAAATGAGAAGGACCTCTAACCGTGCCTTATACTTACACATTATTCTTATTTCGGTTAACAGGTGAACCCGAGAGGGGAAGAACCTCTAACCATGTCATGCTTACATATTTTCTTGAGCAGTGTCTATTACTTAACACATTTTAGTTGAACGCGTTGTGTCTTGGATCATTTATGTTAGCATCATGGAAGAGCATAACACCCTAGTGTTAGGTAAATCAGTGATTACAGTCCGGAACGTAATTGTGGGTTTACAGGTACATGAGGGTGGTGTGTGATTCTACTTAGGCTATTGGTAGACAATCAATATGAGTCCAAAGTATTAGTAGTGTGGTGGGTTAGCTACGGTACACCCTATATATAAGCACAAGCGATACTGCGGGGGCGGACTAAGAGTCTAACCAAGAACCTACCCCATTACTTTCGACAAGAACATTTATACACAATGGCTAATAGGTCGTTGACCAATGGCTATCATTTTTACCACCCATTAATAGCGTTGGACCCGACCTCTTTAATAGGGCGGACTAAGAGTCTAACCAAGAACCTACCCCATTAATAGCGTTGGACCCGACCTCTTTAATAGGTCGTTGACCAATGGCTATCATTTTCGACAAGAACATTTATACACAAGCTTCAATTCGTCTTCATGGAATCTTTCTTTTGACCACCCACACCAAAAACTCAAAAAAAAAAAATTATACACTTACACTCTGTTACTTGGAATCTTGTTGAATACCCGAATAAAGCCAGTCAGAAACTTTTCTAAACTCTCAACTTCCTAGCCTCAGGACAAACGTTAAAGATTTTGAAGCTTTTGCTTTGGATATTAAACCACTACTTTAAACCTTGTCAAATCACGATTGATGCATTTCTTAAAAGCTACTTGCCTTTTTACAACATCTTTTGTTTCATAGAAACCCCATTTGAAAGAATTTCGGGACGAAATTTTCTAAAGTAGGGGAGACTGTAACATCCGCCCCATATATTTTTGTCAAGATTAAAAATTTAGTCCTTATATTATCACATTTACAAATCCAGTCCATGTACTTTTGTTTATTCTCAAATTAATAAAAGCTTGAGTTTCTTTTTGTCATTACATATTTACTGGTGGGTCTACGTTTTAATCAAATACGTATATTGAAAGTTTTTTTAAAACTTATTATAATTTGACTTTTATAGGAAACCAAGGTTGGATGTTAGTTATGCCAAAAATCAATTTTCTTGTATCATATATTTTAACTACAATTAAACAATTACCAATTTCTTTTAAACTTTATGACTAATCATTTTACCTCAAAAACAAATTTCATGAGTTTCTAGCCAACCAAATTACTAGTATTAATAACCAAATTGATTATTATATTAAACTCCATTATATTTTCAATTACTCTTTCTTTTCCTCAATATCTCAGAATAAGTTTCACGCACAAACACTCTCATTTCTCTCATATTTGCATCATCTTTATTCTTTTGAGTTCATATCACCATCATCCTCAAGAATTTTGGAGATTTTTGCTTTGGGTTTTCATATATTCTTAATTTTCTTAATCGAACAGGCAAAAACCGTAAGTATTTTCAATCAATTTTCACTATTTTCCTTCATATATATTTCTTCAATAGTATTTTATTTATTTGATGATTCATACACTTTAGGGTTTCAATTGCTAGTTAGGGCATTAGGGTGTTTAAGAACAATTTTGGATTTTTTAATTAAAAGTATAATTAACTTGTAAAATTCATAACTAATTCATATGTTATCTATAAATCATGAAATTCTAACCCTAGCTTCTAGATGATATTTATGATCTGGAAATAGTTTTTATTCTGATTTTGTGGTCGTTGCAATAGTTTTAATAATTTTATTTTGATTAAATCATGATTAATTCATTAAAAATCATATATAATGTATTTTAATGTAAATATTTGTGGAAAACCTATTTATTATATTAGAATACTGATTATGATTTTTGCTACCTGATTTGTATTAGTTTTGTATATTTATCGAATTTAATTTTTTAGTTAAGTTTTAGACAATAAATATAATATAAAATCATTTTTGGTTAAAAAAAATTATCTAAATATTATTTTTGACCATTTTGGGTCATAATACTTTATTTTCATTAAAATTCTTGATATTTTGATCAACTTTAAATTTTTATGTGAATTTATGATAATTATGTTTTTATATATTCATTAAATCATTTAAAAATATTTTTGAAATTTTTAGATCATTTTATGACTTCATAAATCTATTATTATATACAATTAAATTATTTATCTTATTTAAAATTTGTTAGGATCTGAGTTTGATTGTTTTGATTTGTTTAAGTAAAGATGAGAAGAATGAAGTGAATATAAATGGAAAGTGCAGCGGAATAATAAACTATAATCATAACAAGAGAGTAAATGTTTTCTAATCGAATGCTTTCATAATATTGAATGATTACAATCAATTACAAGTACTCCCCCTCAGCCTGATCACTCTGTGATTGTTTTTCTGAGAGAATGTTGTGAGTGATGAGTAGAACAGTACAAGCACTGTTCTATTTATAGACAAATCTAAACCACCGATGATCTAACCTGACGTCACCTAAGATAGTGACCTCTAACAGAATAACAACATAAAACATCTGCTATATATAACTATTGTTACATTGTAAAACACTGTAAGGTAAACTACTGTTGAGGAAAACTCTGATGGTCTTGTATCATCTATTGGAGCCTAAGTGTTGTTGGCTCCAATAGACCTTTAGTCTTCAGCACTTAATCAGCAGTTGTTCTCTATCAGTTGTTATCCAGCAGTCCTTTGTAGCAGCAGTTGTCACAGCAGTTGTTTGGGTAGAACAGTTGTTAGGGTCAACAGTCTTTTGGGAGGAGTATGTTGTAAATTTTGTTTATTAATATGGATCAACTGTTAGTATATTTTGGCTTTTCAATCATCTGTTCTTCTCCAGGTCAGCAGACCCAACAATCTCCCCTAGAACAGATGATGCCAAAACTAGACTTTATTCTTGATCTTTATTCCTCATCAGACTTTCTCTGATTTGACATTTGAATTGTAACTCAAAGTTCAAAGAGTAGAGGTCTTCTGCATCTCTTTCAAGCTCAAGGTTTAGCAATGTTTGGAGGTCATCTGCACACAGGCTATATGCATCATCCATGCTTAGCTTTTGAGCCTCTCCATCTGATCTGAGCAAAGTCAATTCATGGGTGTCTTTGTTGACCTTCCATTTTAGAATTTTTGAATCAGTGGATTTGTTGAGATGCATTTTTATTCTGGATGAGTTTGGTGACGGAGGTCTCCCAATGAGTTCTCTGAGTTTTTCAGTAGTGGGTTCAGAGAAAAAGTGTATTTGATTGTAGAGGCCCTCCTTTATAAAAGTATCAGCAAATTTCTTCTGATCTTCTTCTGACATTTCTTTTTTCTTTTTGAATTGTCTTCTTGCAGCAGCAGATAGATCAGAAGTATCAAGTAGGCTGTCTAATGTAAAAGCCTGTTGAAGTCTCTTCATTAAGGGTTCATCAGGGTAGACAGGTTTTCTGGGCAAGTTAGGGTCTTTCTTCCTGTTTTCTTTAAGCTTCTTGTAGGTTTCAACCAACCTCAGCTCTAACCATCTTGCAACAGACTTCATCTCCCCATAGTCTGTAGCCACAATTTCTTGTCTCATTCTTTTGAATTTCAAGGCTCTGGTTGGATCTCTGCCTTTACTGAAATCAGGGGCAGAGACCTTGGCTGGGGGATTCTTGGCCATGTCCTCAATCCTTATGAGTTCTTCTCTGAGAGCATGAGTGGTCCAGCCTGCAAACGGTTTCTTGTTTGCTTTATAAGGCATGGTTGCCAAGATCTGTTCAAGAAGAGATTCCCTAACCCCCCTTTCCATGTCACTGCTAAGAGGCATGGTAGACATAGAGTTGCTCAGGGTCTTAGCAAAATCTTCAATCATTCTCAGTTTTCTAAGCTCTGCTGAATGGATGCCCTAAACACTCCTGTTATCTTTCCCTTTGCATTTCTCTTTTATGATGGCATCTGTCTGTTCAGCCTTGAATTTTAGATATTGGTCTATGTTTAGGGGAACAAGAAAATGTGAAAGAGATGGGAAAGATCTTTTAGATGGTTGTTTAGTATTGTAGAAGGATTGCATTTCCCCCTTGAGTAGATCAAGTTCAAGGGGATACTGAACAGCTAATGGTGTAATGGTTGGTGGTGGTCTATGGGATGTAAATTGTGAGGTGTGTGGTGAGAATGATGAAAGTGGAATGGCAGATATGGGTGTAGATTGTGTGGTTGAAGTTGTAGGTGGTGATGTGTGAATGTTTTCATCCTGTACCACAAAAGGTAGATTTTCTCTTCCTTTTGTACAAGATTTTTGGTGATGGCGGTGTAGAGGCAGTGGTTGTGTTAACATCTGTTGGCACTTTTGTAGAACCAGCAGATGTTTGGGATTTAGGTGGTGGAGTGTTTGTAGGTGGTGTATTGGTGGTTATGGTAGTAGGTTCAGTGGTTGGCTTGGTGGTTGTGGTGATAGGTTCAGATGTTGTGGTGGTATCAGTGGTTTTGGTGGTAGTAGTGGTTTTGGTAGCAGTGGTTTTAGCAGCAAGTTTGGATGGTGGTTTTCTGACATGTTTGGCAGGCATTTTCTTCCTTTTAGAGGAACCCACATCTTCAACTTCTTGTTGTTGTTCCTTTTTCATCTGTACCAGAAACTCTGCTTTGACTTCCAAAGTGGCAGCCCTCTTTTGCTTTTCCTCAGCAGCTTTTTCAGCTTCTTCATTAGCAGAGGTATCAACTTCCTTTGCTTTGCTGGTTTTGGCAGTTTCAGTAGCAGCAGAGGTTTGAACATTTGGTTGTTGTTGTTGTTGTTGTGGTGCTGTGTGGGTAGACCCTGGTTTGTTGGCAGACTTTGATTTTCCCTTTTGTGAGGGTGGACAACCAAAGGGATCTAGCTTTGGCAATCTATCTCTGCCACTCTCCCCCTTTTTGGCATCATCATCTTCATCTCTGAGAATTGTGGTAGGGGCAGAGCCAGTGGTCTTCAGCAGATGGTCTTTAAGGGCTTGAATGTCAGCATGGGTATCTTTGTACCTAGCATCTACCATATTTCTGATTTCAGCCATGTAAGTTTCATGAGTCTGATCTGCTAATTTTCTGTGAGCTATAATGATGGGAGAAACAAATTTCCATATCTCACTAGCAATTTCAGTTGTGGATGGTTGACTCGTGGTGAGAGTAGCCAATGATCCCAATATTGTCTTGATATCTGATTTGATATTAGCAACAGAGGTTTCAATGGACTGTACTCTGGCCGTCAATTCTTGGTATTTTAACCCATCACCTAAGTTAATAGGATCATCTGAATTCCTACCAGTGGTAGTTGTAACTGGTTCAGTCCTAGGAGGTGAGTCCAAAGGATGAGAACCAGATGCCCCTTTTTCTTGGTTCTGGGGACTTCCAACTGATTTTGGGGACACTATAGTGGCCTGATCAGTTGTTGCCTTCAAGGAAGTCTTAGCTATGTAACCATTGTCCTGTTATGAGACAATGGTCTCTACATCAGTAGTGGCTGCTTCACTTGAAAACTCACCTAGAGTTTCATTGAACTCTAGGGGTGTAACCTCCTCTTCTGTTAGTGGGATGGCTGATTGATTTTCCTCAGTCCCAGTCACTTGTGGAGGTATACTCTCATTGATGGGTGAAGGAGAGGAACTGGGATTTTCCTGAGTTTTATCAATAGCCTCATACAGAGGTTGCATGGTTTGAGGAACATGTTTTGGTGAAGGTGGAGGAGTGAAAAGAGAATTAGCACTGGGAGAGGGGCTTGTGAACATATGGCCAAGTGACTCATATGTATCATGATGTGTTTCCCTTTGGCTTACAACATGATCCTTTTGTGAGAATTCATGAGGAGTTTGGTCAGGTTGAGATATATCCAACTGTTGTGAGCAAGTAACAACAATGGTTTCTTGTTGCTTTTGTGTTGCAACAGGGTTTTCTTCTGGTATCTCATCTTCCAGAAGTCCCCTTTTGGGTTTAGTGGTGGTTTTTGTGGATGGACGTTTTCTTTTGGAGGTGGTTGGTGTGGGTTTCACAGCACTGGATGTAGTGCCATGATCACCAGGAGCAGTGGGCTCAACAACAGAGGTTTGGACAACAATTGTTGTCTTAGCCCTCTTTTTTTATGTTTTGGAAACTTTTGACACTTTTAATACCTTTTCTTGAGTAGTTGAACCCAACATTCTTGTGAAATTTTCATCAGTTAGACTCTTCATTTGAACAGACTCACCCTTTTTAAAATCTTTTTCTGGTAAAACCTTTTGAAGTATTACACTCAAATTCTTGGGTAAATCAGAAAAGCATTATTAGACCCAGACTTTAGGGCTTTCACATTTGATACTAAGTCCATAAACAGTCCCTGGGATAGATTGAAGTCAGAATCTGACAACATAGCATAGCCCAAGTGCTGAATCCTCAATGGGATTTCATTAAAGGAAGTGGACTTAGCAGAGACACAGAGAAGGAGGGTATGAAAGAAAAATTTCATGACTGGTGGGAAAAAACGTTTTGAAAAGGGTTGACCCAGTCATTTGTGCATCATAACCTCTTTCCTGAAACTCTGTGTGAAGCTCTGCCTTAGGGAAAGAGTCTTTACCTGACATGTCATTGAGTGAGAAGGTTCTGGATATTAGTTCAGGGGTAATGGCGATACTCGTCTCTCCAATTTTTGAGATAATGGATGTAGGCTTTTTGTCTTGAAGAAGAAACTCAGCATTCAACCAAAATTCTTGGAGGGTATCAAGATAAATAGGAGCATCAACGGTTAGGATTGTCAGGTATTTGGAGTTTAAGATGATGTCGATGGTGGAATGGAATGGAATGGAACGTTCTCGTCTGTTTTTACCAGATATGGGAGATAATTGTGGGTGGCTTTTGCTTAAAGATCCATTGTAATGGATTCCGAGTGTGAGAGTGAGTGGAATTGGAGTAAGGATTTGAGGATGAAGAAGGCGGTTTCAGTATTTTGAATACAATGAGACAGTGTAGCGACTGTTGTGGAAAAACAGGGTTTTTATAGGCTCTGGTGAAACCGCTGATGTGGCAAAAACTCTGCTTTTGGGAGCAGACGTGGCAAACATCTGATGGCCAAACATCTGGTGGAATACAGTTGTTGCCAAAGATCTGATGCAAACAGCTGTTGTTTTACCAAAGTGCTGATGCTAATAACACTTGTTGGTTTTTTTATATATAGATAGATATATGTATATATATATATAATGAAACAGTTGTTTTATCTGATCAGAGGTTTGAAACAGATTTTTCAACCAAACAGTGGCTGTTTTATCTGATCAGATGTTTGAAACAGATTTTTCAACTTAACAGTGGATAGAGTGAATGAAACAGTGGTTGTTTTATCCTTAACAAATTTTCCAACCAAAATGCTATTTTTAAGGATGGATTTTGATTTTCTGAAACATTTTAATGTTTTTATTTAAAACATTTTTGTTGTTTAATCCATGTTTAGCATACCAATTCTAGAAATCAGATTTGTGAAGGTAGATGTGTCTAAAGCTTTTGTTAACACATCTGCCAACAGATCCTTGTCCAACATGAGTGGAGTCTTTAGTGCAGTTATCCCAAAATCCAGCAGTTGATTTTGAAGCCACATGAGTTGGGCTGTACAGCTTGCAGCAGCAATGTATTCAGCCTCAGCTGTTGAAGTTGAAACAGCTTCTTGCTTTTTGCTTTGCAAAGAGACTAAGGCATTCCCTAGAAACTGGCGCCCTCCTGATGTAGACTTCCTTGTGGTGTGGCAGCCAGCAAAATCACTATCTGAATAACCTGAAAGCTCCATGTTTCCATTAGCAGGATACCAGATACCAAGTGTGGGAGCACCTTTTAGGTATCTGAATATCCTTTTCACAGCAATAAGGTTTGACTTTCTGGGTGAAGCCTAGGATCTTGCACAAACACAAGTGGCAAACATAATGTCTAGCCTAGATGCAGTTAAGTACAATAAAGACCCAATCGTGCATCTGTAATGTGTTTGGTCAACCAGTTCATTCTTGTCATCAATAGTGAGTAGCTTGACTGTACTCATGGGTGTACTACATGGCTTACAGTCATTCATCTCAAATCTAGTTAATAAGTTTTTCACATATTTGTTTTGATGAATGAATGTGCCATTTTGCAGCTGCTTCACTTGGAGACCAAGGAAACACTGAAGTTCACCCATAGCACTCATTTCAAACTCTGTTGTCATGAGTTCCCTAAACTCTTCACACATTTTGTTACATGTGGATCCAAAAATGATGTCATCCACATATATTTGAACAATCATTAAATCTTTCCTTCGCCATTTCAAAAATAAGGTTTTATCAATTTTACCTCTTGTGAAACCAATGGATAAGAGA
This sequence comes from Ambrosia x helenae, assembly GCA_030844895.1. Classification (NCBI taxonomy): domain Eukaryota; kingdom Viridiplantae; phylum Streptophyta; class Magnoliopsida; order Asterales; family Asteraceae; genus Ambrosia; species Ambrosia x helenae. Next base: position 22,326,765 of record CM061232.1, on the reverse strand, counting down.
AAGGTGGAAAGAGTTTCATACCAGGCCCTAGGTGCTTGCTTGAGTCCATACAAAGCTTTGTTAAGCTTGTAGACATGATCAGGATGGAATGTGTCTTCAAAACCAGGTGGTTGACATACATATACCTCCTCCTGAATTTTGCCATATAGGAATGCACATTTGATGTCCATCTGATACACCTTGATGTTATGGTTGACAGCAAAGGCTAGAAAGAGTCTGATAGCTTCTAACCTTGCTACAGGAGCAAAGGTTTCATCATAGTCTATCCCTTCTTCTTGTATGAAGCCTTGAACCACAAGCCTGGCTTTATTCTTGACAACTATACCCCTTTCATCAGTTTTATTTTTGAAGACCCACTTTGTGCCAATTGGACAAACATCCTTAGGCAGTGGTACAAGTTCCCATACTTGTTGTCTTTTAAACTGAAGGAGCTCTTCCTGCATAGCTTCTACCCAACTGTTGTCTTTTAGTGCCTCTTGGTACTTGACAGGTTGTGTGAGAGATAGAAAGCCTGCAAAAAGACAGATATTTGAGGATTGGCTTCTTGTTAGCACACCCTCTCTGATGTTGCCAATTATTTGATCTGGTGGATGAGCTCTTAGATAGATTAGATCTCCCTGATATGGTATGCTGGCATTTTGAGGTGAAGGACAGAGGTTTGGTGACTCTGTTGATATAACATATGTTTACACTTCTGTAGTGCCAACAGATGTTTGAAATGGAGGTGGGGGAATGGGTCCAAGTGGTGTAAAACTGGACTGACTTCTGTCAACAGATGTTTGACTTTTGTCAACAGATGATTGAGCAGTGGATGTAAAGGGTGAAGCAGTGGTTTGAGGGTAAGACTGGCCAACAGTGGCTGACTCAGCTGTGACAGAGTTTTGAACAGCTGCTTCCTCTGATGCAGAATAGACTTTATAGTGACTTGGAATCACAACATCTGTTCTGTAATCTTGTTGTGGAGATTGTGGAATACCTGCACTGTTAGTTTTGACAGTAATATCTTCAAATTTGAATTTATCTAAATCAAACAACTCAGCAGGATTTGCTGGGATTTTTAGGGATGAAAGTTCATTGAACTTTACATTCAGAGTTTCTTCTATTGTCCTGGTCCTTGTGTTAAACACTTTATAGGCCTTGGCAGTAGAAGAATATCCCAGAAAATATCCACAATCTACTTTGGCTGCAAATTTTGAAATGGAATCTTTAAGATTTAGAATGAAACATGGGCAGCCAAAGATTTTGAAAAATGAGATTAATGGTTTGATTTTGAACAGAATTTCATAAGCAGTCTTCTGATGTCTTGGGTTGATCAAAACTCTGTTTTGAACATAGCAAACAGTGTTTACAGCTTCTGCCCAGAAGGACAGTGGCAAACCAGAATCTGCTAGCATGGTTCTTGCAGCTTCAATAAGAGTTCTATTTTTCCTCTCAACCACCCCATTTTGCTCTGGTGTTCTTGGGATGTTGTACTGCCTCACAATCCCTTTTGACACACAGAAGTCATCCAACTCCTTATTTTTAAACTCTGTTCCATTGTCACTTCTAAAAACTTTTACTGGCAAGTCATATTGCTTTTTAACTTTGGTGACAAAGTCCTTCAAGATACCTGCAGTTTCATCCTTAGAGTGTAAAAAGTAAGTCCATGTAAACCTAGAAAAAGCATCAACTATGACAAGACAAAATCTCTTTCTTCTTAGACTCATCATTTTAACTGGGCCAAACAGGTCCATGAGCAACAATTGTAGACATTGACTTGTTTTGGACTCATCAATGGATTTTTAAGAGCTTTTATGTTGTTTTCTTTTTAAACAGGAAACACAATGCTCATCACGTTTGAATTCTTTTGATGGTAAACCTCTGACAAGGCTTTGTTTAGAGAGAGAGTTGATAGTTTGAAGGTTGGTATGACCCAGTCTCCTATGCCACAATTCTGTCTCCTTTGTGGAGGCAGCGGAAAACAAACAGACATTTGCCATAGGATTATCCTTCAACATATCAACTACATACACATTGCCACTCCTATGAGCAACAAGTTGTGCTTTGCTCTCAGCAATGATGGTGTCAATCTTTTTCACCACTTCTGGCCCAATAATCTTACAAGTTTTCTTAGTGAAAAATGAGCCATAACCTTTGTCACTCAAGGGAATGACCTTTGCCTGTGGTGCTGTCTTCCCATTAGGAGTTTTGAAATCAACTGGTTTGAAGTTCTCAAGAGTATCACACTTATTAGACCAAGTAGGTTTAAATTCATATTTTTCAAGTTTAGTGAATGATGAGGAACCTTCTGGTTTTTCAAGAACAATTTTCTTGCCATTAGGTTCTGTGATTTTAATCTCTTGACCCTTCAAATTAGTTGGTACTACCTTAACTAACTTTTGATCCCTTTTGTCAGCGTTTTCAAAAGCTGGAGCAGTGGTTTCAAAACCAAACCCAAACTTCACATGACTTTTGGTTTGTTTGTTGAGTATCATCTCAAAACCTTTACATGATTCCACCCATTTCTGACATTCAACTTGGGTGGACTCAAGCTCACTTTTGCAACTATGATATTTAGTTATCATAGTTTGGAGCTGGTCTTTGGTTATAGTTGCTTCATGTTTTAAGCTGCTTATTTCAGATTCTTTTTCAGTCAAATTTGTTTTTAACTCTTTTGAAAGTTTCTCAAATTTAACTTCATCATCTAAAATTTTCTTCCTTAGGTTTTCATTCACCTCTTTGATGTTTGTAAATGCTATTACACATTTGTCAGAACACAAATCTTTAAGGATTTGAGGAGATACCTTAGCAGCAGCCATCAATGCACAATCACACTTGCACTCACAATCATCAGATGCACCCCAGGGATCTGAGAGATTCACAACCTCTTCTTCAGATTTTTCACCTGCAACTACCTCATCAACAATATCATCAGTCATAATAACAAATTCAGTTACCACTTCCTCAGAATCAACCTCTTCTACCATAACCATGAAACAAAAATTTTCTAGTTCATTTTCAGCTTTGGCAACTAGTGCAAAATTTTCATCTGTCAACTCATCTGGTATACTGCTCCAATCAACAAAGCCTTGTGTGAAGAAACTCTGTTGACTGGTCTCTGCAGGAGCAGAGGGTGGAGCAGCAGTCATTGGCACAGGTGCCTGAGCAATAGGGGTTTGCACATAATGGATCCGAGGAATAGTGGTTTGGACAAACTGGACAGGAACAGTGTTTGAGGACTGTGCAAAATGAGCAGTGTTTTGCACATTTGGTCCAGGGGTATTATAGGAATTTTGATAAGTGTTGGTCTGTGGCCTTTGATTTGGATAGGTAATCATAGGTGTACCATGTTGACTCCTACATTCCCTAGCAAAATGACCAAGTCTATGACATTTATAACACTTTATCTTTGATTTATCCAACCCCACTTTTGACCTGCCAGTTAACCCTGGAAACCTTCTTCCAGTTTTCTTGTAAAAATTGTTAATTCTTACACTGAAAAAGGGCCAATTGGTGCATAATGTCCATTTCTTCCAAATCATCAGGGTCAAAGTATTTTAGGTCATCATACTCAAAGGATATGTTATCAGATGCCTGGATATCACCACCACTTGCTGTAAAAGCATAGTTTGGTGAATAAGAATCAGAGTTAAAACCTGAGTTAAAACCTGAAGTTATGTCAATGAAATGATCATAACTCTGATCCTTACTATTACCAGGCACCTCATCATGACCCAGAAGTGCTGTATTACCAAATACATAGTCATCAGACACTTTTCCAGAGTCCTGGAGCTTCTTTTTCTGGTTAAGCTCTCTCTCATAGGTCAAGAGCTTACCATGAAGTTCGGTCAGTGATAGGTCCTTGAATCCAATTGAGTTTCTCATAACTATAGCAATAGTGTCCCATTTATCTGGTAATGATCTTAAAAACCTATGGTTCAAAGTTGAATGAGGGTAAGTTAGACCAACCAGTTTTAGTTCACTAATGAGACAGTTAAACCTCTCAAATTGATGAGTTAATGACTCTCCCTTAACGTGACTGAATGTTTCATATTGTTAGTTAAGTATTTCACGGTTGTTTTCAATAACCTCTTCAGTCCCACCAAATTGTTCTTTCAGTGCATCCCACAACTCCTTTGCACTGTTACAGTGTAACAGCCCAGCATATATATCATTGGGTAGAGCCATGGCCACAATACTGAAGGCCTTAGCATCTAACTCAATTTTCTGAAAATCCTGGTCGAAGTAGTTTTCAAGTTTCTTAGGCTCCTGAACCTTGGGAGCTTCGGTACTCGGCACCATCGGAACATGTGGTCCGAAGATAACCGACTTCCAACACCCAGTGTTCTGTTGAGCTAGAACATGGCTCATCCGACGTTGCCAGATATTGTATTCAGATCTGACAAGCATCGGTGGCTTGTTGTTCATGCCAGTGTTGTGTGGATCGTGATTGATTGAAGCCATTCTCTGAGTTTTTCGAAAACAAAGTCTGTTTAAAAACGGTTGAATCGAAGATAAACTATTACTCTGTTTTCAATCCGACAAACAAACGATATCAATAATTGTGAGCTGATCTGTTTATATTAAATTGATTGGTTAGATCGAATTTAATTGACCAAGCTTTGATACCAATTGTTAGGATATGAGTTTGATTGTTTTGATTTGTTTAAGTAAAGATGAGAAGAATGAAGTGAATATAAATGGAAAGTGCAGCGGAATTATAAACTATAATCAAAACAAGAGAGTAAATGTTTTCTAATCGAATGCTTTCATAATATTGAATGATTACAATCAATTACAAGTACTCCCCCTCAGCCTGATCACTCTGTGATTTGTTTGTCTGAGAGAATGTTGTGAGTGATGAATAGAACAGTACAAGCACTGTTCTATTTATAGACAAATCTAAACCACTGATGATCTAAGCTGACGTCACCTAAGATAGTGACCTCTAACAGAAGAACAACATAAAACATCTGCTATATACAAACTACTGTTACATTGTAAAACACTGTAAGGTAAACTACTGTTGAGGAAAACTCTGATGGCCTTGTATCATCTGTTGGAGCCTAAGTGTTGTTGGCTCCAACAGACCTTTAGTCTTCAGCACTTGATCAGCAGTTGTTCTTTATCAGACCTTTAGTCAGCAGTTGTTCTCTATCAATTGTTATCCAGCAGTCCTTTGTAGCCGCAGTTGTCACAGTAGTTGTTTGGGTAGAACAGTTGTTAGGGTCAACAGTCTTTTGGGAGGAGTATGTTGTAAATGTTGTTTATTAATATGGATCAACTGTTAGTATATTTTGGCTTTTCAATCATCTGTTCTTCTCCAGGTCAGCAGACCCAACAAAATTTCTTTCACTAACCTAATTAATTGGTCATATTTAAATTAATAAATACAAATAATTAATGTTTCAAAGTTGTTACATTTTGTTTTGAACAAGTCAAAGTTGTTACATAATTTAACATTTATGTGACTTCTACCATTTACTTTAGTTCATAACTTTTAATTATGAACTTATAATATTATTATTCATATTTACTAGCAAGTATATATATTTACTTACGTCGCATTTTCAACATATATCGTTATTTACAAGTTAAACCCCAAATTAGACTAGACATCCTAAGTGCCTTAGACTAGAAACCCTAGACTTACTTTAAGTCCAAACACTTATACATATACCATACTTTTAGGTTGAGACTTCGGGATTCGCCAATTCACGCTCACGACGCTTTAGTGACATAACTATTTAGTGAATGTGAGTATATCTTTCCCCCTTTTCATTTTACTGTTTGGGGCTACTCATGTACCTTATGTCAAATTACTATTTCTTTTCACTAAGTGCAATTCTCATATGTGTTTGCTTTGTGTATCTATGACTTGTCAAAATCATTGACCGTTGTGGCCTATCATTTCAATGAATAGTACTATGGTATATACCCATTGTGACTCTGTTGAGAGACCTTGGTCATTGCTATGTGTTTCATTGCTACTGTCGATAGCGCATACTATATATAAATTTTATTTCACTTTCATAGGGTTGAATTTGACCTGGATACTACTTAAATACGTAATTGCAAACAGTATACAACACATGAATTGCGAAATGTTTTTATACTATATTCAAAACAGGGTATGCTCACCAATACATTTTTGTATTGACCTATACTATTTTTATACATGTTTCAGGTTATTTTTGAGACGCCTTTTAAGCCTTTGGAATTTATACTTAGATTTTGGGTTTTATTGTATTTCAGTTTAAATAGTGACACCTCAATGTTTCCGCCATCGGTTGGGGTGTTACATATACTTTCAATCTTTAATCCTACCTTACCAACTCTCTTGGCCCTTCTTGTGATATGGATTCGTCCACACTAGAAAGGGGAAATCCTGTGTCCAAAACCCACGTTTATCCCATAAACGAAGTGGTAGTGAAATGAACATTTCTAATGGATTCACATTCCTAACCTTCATACCATCCGAATTATCTTTATGATGATTTTGTTCGTGGTCTAACTTCAAACTTATGACCATCCGAATTGCGCTAAAGGCAATTTGTGCTTTGGTTCGCCTAGAAGGCTTGCTTGACTCTCTTGAATCTATACCTAAAACTCGAACCTAAGATTCCTTTATTTCTAATCCTAGTTAATCGGAGCTAAGGACCTATTCTTTCAAGACCCGATTTTGGGAATCTAATTAGCGCACCCTAAGGTGAGTTCATGCTTGTCCCCTTTTTACTTGTTATAACTTTTGGGACTCAACATGTATCATTATGCAAATACACTAAATGCTTTCTTATACACATGCTCAATCTATCAAACATGCTTATATGTTATTGCCATGCTAATAATCAAATTCTAAGACACAAAAGCCTTAAGCATAATTCATCAACTATTTTAGCCCACCTTAACATGTATAGCGCTATAAGAGTAGCACCCCGCTCCCTTTATGGTCATTGTTAAGTTTTAACGGGCTAACATGATGGTGTTAGGTATACGCAGTGGATTCTTAGGATTGATTTATGCCTTTTGTATGATTCTATGTGTGCAAAGCTATAGCATGATGATTCGAGTAAAACATTTTAATACTATATATGTAAACCAAAAACTAGTATGCTCACCAATGCTTTATGTGTTGATGGATATTTATACATGTTGCAGGGAATGTTTGATGAAAGTAAATCAAGAAACATGATAGGATTGCACTAGAAACACAACCTAGTTTAATTTTTGTTATCCTTGATGTTGTACTTTCTTTAATTTGAGACAATTTGTATTTTCCCATTTTAGACTTATCAATGCTATGAATGAAGTCCATCTTTAAATTATTAGTCACAATACTAGTTTCATGAAGTCTTTGAACAATCTATTACAAGTTGCGCCACGATGTATTCCGCCATCGGTTGGGGTGTGACAATAGGTTTGAGTTAGATTAAGTTAGTGTGAATGAGTTTTGAACTCATTTCACATCATCCTTCCAACCTTAACACAAGGGTTTCAACCAATTGTTAGATTGATTCCCATAGGTTTGGTTATGGATTAAATGTAAGATAGTTGCATAAAAGTAAAGAAGTTAGATGTATTACCCAACCTTAACTCAAGACATGCAACCATGACAGTAGGTTGTGTCTTGGTTTGGTTTTTTGGGTGGGTTAAGGCTAAGAATTCATGTAAAGTCCAAGTTGTTAAGTGTTATAATAACTAAATGGAAGCCAAATCCATTTAAGAGGTTTATGCCTCGAATTAGAGCTTGCCATTAGCTTAACGATGCTTCAAACCAAAGATAAGATGTAGCAGAAAAGAAAAGTCAAACTTACTGAGTTTGATTTTTGAATTTGACAAATCAGGAGGTTTTGGAGTGAAAACTTGAAAGTGTGATGTAAGGGAAAGGGAAATGAACAAGGGGATGCCCTCTATTTTATAAGGAGCGGTTCCAGGGTTTGAGAATTGTGCGGATCAAGCCAAAAACGTTTAACCCCACCTAAATGTGGTTAGAGGGTAATTACTGGGTGGTTGGGTGATAAAACATGTGGGTTAAGCTTTAGTAATGTTTGTTGGGAGTTGGGGAATGTATGAGGTTCATTATTTGGTCCAAATTCATCAATTAGGAGTGTAATTAACGGGTTTTTGGAGAAAAAGTTCAAAAATTTATTGCTGGGAACAGATGATATGGTTTGACAAAAATACGCGACCCACGTATTTTCCTTAAGGAAATACGCGTGGCGCGTATTCTGACTTAACATGGAAACTTTGTTTTATTGCCAATTTTAGCCCCTCAACTTGGTTTGACTTGATATTTTATGTAATACAACTTGTAAAATGAACATAAATAATATATTTGAAGATGTGCAAGTATGTGTCGCATATATGCGTACGTATTTGTGTATAAAATGTACAATTAACGACTAAGGGGTTGTTTGGTTGATTAAGTGCTGAATCATTAAGATGGTCTGAATGGTTAAGAGGCTCTGAATGGTTAAGAGCTGAATCATTCAGCATCCCTTATTAGCTTAATGGTTCAGCACTTAATCATTCTATTTAGATGCTGAAACAAACAGTCTGAATGCTGAATGATTCAGACCTGAATGGTTAAGAGGCTGACTAAGAGGCTATCAAACAGCCCCTAACACTTTGAAGAATTCGATTGATCACAAATCTCACGAGTACAAGGTTAATGAAATACATGCTTACAACGAAACAAAAAAGGTATGTATATTACATTATGCATGGGGATCTAGATGCTGGTTTTTAGGGCAAGCACTTAAATGCGTTTTAAGGGATATCATCGATCTTATGGGCACTATGCTATAGATATTATGTTGCTTTGGAAAACTTTTTAATACCTATGGATCTGAACGATGTTTTGTAATAATTTCACCTAACTTTAAAACTTATGGTATCCATGCTAGATAAATGTGTTTGCTTAATTCTTGACTGTCATCAACGTTCGTTACACCCACCATGCTTACCCTTTCGTTACGATTTTGTAAGACCCTAACCCGCAATCACGTGATTAACGTCTAATCTTATGGGTTTTGACCTTACTTAATCCACTCCCGATTAAAACTTTGATATTTATTATAAACTCAAACCATTAAGATCAAATACATATTTGATTCCCACAAATTTTTACATTTTAGGAGTTAAAACATACTCTAAGATTTTGCGTTTTAACGGGAGTTCCTTGAATTCTAGTGCGGAAGCTTGATGAGTGATCGGGTGTGTTCGGCTCTTATCGCGGCTTGATCCTTGCTCCGGGACTTCTATCACATGTTTACCTAGCACCATTACACAAGGAATGGTTAGTGGGTTGTCAATGATACATTTAAACTAGTACGATAGTCGTTACACGTCGAAACGGAACGAACCAGGCCAAACGGCCCTTTATCAGGAGAACAAACTGCTGCAACTTTTGCGAAACAGCTGTTCGGATCACTTTTACCCCTTCTAAAACCCAAAATCCGACTTCGACTTTCAAATAAGAATTGTTCTACGCTCCGAGAGCTTTCCATTCATATAAAGAACGTCTCCTAACGATTTTTCTACGATTTTATATGCAATTTTAAAGATCGTGCCGTCATGCTGTTCTCTGTGAGCGGCCGCTCACAGCTTCTGATGTAAATTTGGTGATTTTTAAGCATGGGAATCATGTTGCAACCGCATTTGATGATTCCCGAAGCCTAAGTATTGACTTTCCGACTAAATAAATCTTTGTTTGACTGAAATTATAGTCCGGTTCATAATGCTATGACCCGGTTCAAAGTTTTAAGTGTTTATGTTGATTTTTACCCATATTGACCCGTTAAGGCCTTGAATCAAACAAGACACTTTTTGACCACACAAAATGCCTACCGATTAAGTTGTCAAGTCATTAGACACTTAATCAACAAAAGCATTTATCCGATTTGTTTCATTATGATTTAGTTTCTTAGATTCAACCTTAAGTAATCTTTTAAATTCCCAAAATGCCCCTTCATGGTCAAATATTTCAATTTAGCCATTCGTGGCAAAACCTCTTGTTCCAATTCCAATGTTTTTGACTCATTGACTCGTTTAAAAGCCTCTAAGTCCTTCCAGACTTAGATTTTCATCCTTTCTTAAGTTTTCACTTGTTTAGTAGATTCTAAGCGCATTAGCGTGCATTAGACATAGTTATGGAAATAACATACTTGATGGGCATCCACACTTTGTGTGAGTGCTTTTATCACCTATGTTGCTTCGCCCGAAGACGTTTATTTGACTACGGACTTACCGGGTGGCCTTGACCCATATCTATACCTTGTGTTTATCCTCCATGATTCTTAGCAGGAGCATGCACGCGCGAATGCATTTACATGTATGCTTTCTAAATAGGCAACATTAATTTCTCGAAATTCAAATGGCAACAATTTGCCATTTGACCCGTTTAACTTTATGAATCTTAATGTTTGGAATACAAGCATCAAGTGTTGGACTCACATGGTGAGGACATCACCATTTGACCCGTTTAGACTCATAGTTCATAATACTATGATACCCAAGTTTTTATCTATGGATCGAGTGACACAAACTTGACCCATTTAACATCATGCTTAACGACTTCATTCAATTGATTTAATTTGGATTAAAACATCATTCTCACATATCTTTGTTAGTTGACCCGTTTGATGGATTTCTCCATTTGGTCATAACTCATTATCTCGATTAAGGTTAAAAACCACATTTTGTATTGAGCGCACATAAGGCGACCCACTTAATAGATTCTACCCCTTGGGGTTTATCTTTATCTCACACTCAAGATTTAAAACTGATGTTTATAACAATTAAGCTATGTTATAGTACATTGGTGTAAGTAAAACTTACCTCATATCCGTTCTTGCTTCCATACACATTACTTGCATCCGTTTGACCCGTTTGCATCCCTAGTTCTTGTACCTAACTTAGGGACATGTCAAACTTGATTATTAGAATACATAACATGGAATTAATTCACTATCCATAAATCATGTATTCATTATCCATTTATAGCTAAATCCATAGCCATTTTCTTACATGTCTAGTTGAGATTAACTCATCTAGGCATTTCATCAAGCATTTGGTGTGCATCCACCAATATACTTAGTTTCAAAAGGTCAAGATTATCCAAAGCATAACCATTTGTATAATTATCATCATATTACATTATTTAAACCACTTTGCCTAAATTTCTCATATTAACAACTCCTAAGAGTCACAATGATTACTAGATATAAGTTGATTCAACCTAGAGGTTAAACCCCAAAGTTCTACACATATACATAAGCATACGATCAAAATCAAATACACATATTAGTATGATTTGTAACCGGATTATACATGTTTAAGGCTCCCCAAGATTAGGGTAACCCATATTAACCATCAATTCCACGTTTTTATCAAAACCTTAGATTTTCATAATAATCAAAAACGAATATAACATCAATTTCTACCAAATAAAAGGTACCTTGATGTTCTATAGGCCTCAGATAACCCGTTTCTTGCTAATGCACTGAAAACCCCCTTGATTTGGCTTGGATTCAAGCATGTTCTTGTGTTTAGGGTTTGAGTGTTGAAGGAGATGTGTTCTCCTGATGTATTTTCGTAACACACACTTGTGTGTGTATTGTTTTATTTTTTTTATTAATAATAATCAAGTTCATCACATTGGCAACTATAGCCCCTCAACTAACCCACCAGGTCATTTTCGTATAAAAACTAACTCATAAGCTAGTTTCAAACACCTTTTATTTATTTATAAACATAATATTATTTACTAGGTTATTTCCATATTAGAATATAACCCATGTTCTTATCCTCTAAGTCTCGTGTTAATATTTTGCTAATCACGCCTAATGGCGTAGTTAGGCGAACAAATGGTTTCGGGGTGTTACAGATTTATGTGGTGTGACATCTCATACTGATAAAAACACATACCGTAAACATGGAACCAACTAGGGCTGTAAACGAACCAAACAAACATGAACAGGGGCTTGTTCGTGTTCGTTTGTTAAGGAAATAATGTGTTCACGAACTGTTCATGAAAAATTAGCGAACGTCGTTTGTTAAGGAAATGAACGTGTTCCTCGTTCATTTGTTAAATTTAGGTATCGGACAAAAGAGAACACAAAAAAACACCAATGAACGTAAACGGATAAAAACAGGCATTAATGAACAAAATTGAGCACAAACTAACATATATTAAATTATGAAAATTTAATAACGAACATTGTCCACCCAAAATATAATAATCTAATTACCCAAATATGCTTAGCATAATCTTGATCACATAATGTGTCATAAAAACACAAGATTATCATATTAAACTTGAAATCCTCATTCAATCCACCAAAAATAACAGTTAATTAAAATAGTTAAAATTATATTAATATGTGATACAATAATATATATATATATATATATATATATTAAATAATCTACCACTAAGAAATTTAAAGTATTTATATTAATTAAAAAGTTAAAAACCTGAATGAACTATCAAACACATACAAACATAAACAAACACATTCACGAATATAAATGAACGAACAGAACTCTGTTCATATTTGTTTGTTTAACTAAACGAACATAATTTCTTGTTTGTAACCTCTTTTAATACATATCTCTATTTTGTTTTTACTAAATATGTGTTGCATTATTGGCTAATTGTCTATTTCTAGAAATGATAATATTAGCTTTTATTTCTATAAACTATTTACTTAAGACACTACATCTGATTAGCCAGCATTAGATATGTTTGGTTTACTATAAAGGCACTTATGAATCAAGCAACAAGCCTTAAAATGATGGTCAACGGAAATTTTACACAATTGTACCTTTGCCTGTGTTCAATACCATACACGGGCCATTCAGGCACCACCTCTTTGCCCCACCATCACTTCCTCCACTACCAACCATCACCACATTGACATACTCTTACTAGTTTAACAATTAATAGTTCAGAGTCTCTTACCTAATTAGACTTCTTATTGACTCATCACTTACTGGTATAGAGGTTGCCAAACAACCCCTTAGTGTTTAGTTTTTTTAAAGTATACTTTTATGCTTTGAAATTAAAATAACAAACATAATAATAACACAATGCACTTTTTCAATAAACATGAGTATAATACATGAAAATACCATCATATACTACTTGATTTAAAGTAACAAAAGATAATATTTAGTTAAAAACTGGTAAGTGCCTATATTTAGATTTCGGTTTAGACCTATTAGGTTGGCAATGGTCGAATAGCCGATGTTAGCCACAACGTCTGGTATTACGGTGGTTGACACATCATTCCTTACCATTAAGAAAGAAAAAAGAAAATTCACAGCCCAACACTTTCAAGTTGGGTTTACAACAGCTGCCGGCCCATGCCCCAACAATATTATTCCCAACATAATATGGGCCAGAAAGCCTACAAAGCCCAATTCACTTCTTAAATAAATTCCTCCAAAGCCTAATAATAAATAACAGCAGACACAATAATCTCGAATCCCCTCTCTCCCTCACTAGCAAAACACCATGGCGGCGGCAGCACCACCACCAAACTCCGTCCAATGCTTCGGCCGTAAGAAAACCGCCGTAGCCGTAACCCACTGCAAAGCCGGCCGTGGTCTAATCAAGATCAACGGCGTCCCAATCGAGCTGGTCCAACCCGAAATCCTCCGTTACAAAGCCTTTGAACCCATCCTTCTGTTAGGCCGTCACAGGTTCGCTGGAGTGGACATGAGGATCCGCGTCAAGGGAGGAGGTCACACGTCACAGATCTACGCCATCCGTCAGAGTATCTCCAAGGCTCTAGTTGCTTATTACCAGAAGTTCGTTGATGAAGAACAAAAGAAGGAGATTAAGGATATTCTTGTTAGGTATGATAGGACTCTGCTTGTTGCTGATCCCAGACGTTGTGAGCCGAAGAAGTTTGGTGGACGTGGTGCCCGTGCTAGGTTCCAGAAGTCGTACCGTTGAACACATAGTATTATTATTATTATCAAACTATGTTGCTGTTGCCTTTTTGAGACTTATGTTATCGTTAATTTTGCTTTGTTGGTTTTATGATATGAATATTTTGTTGTTTTATTGTTGCTTTTGTTGAGTTTGTTAGTTTAGGTTTTTGTTTAGGGTGTGTTTTCTGAGATCAAGTAATACCATAGTTTTTGACTAGTCGCTTCTAGTGAAGCTTTTAGTTTGTTTGCGAGAATGGTCAATTCAGTTTGGGCGGTGTGGACACCGCTTATTGCGTCTTAATGTGTGTATACTTACTGTATATGCGCCATCAAATAATTTTGTTAAGTAGAAGTGGGCTCTAAGGTATTGGTTAAATTATGGTAACTATGCGCGTGCTATTGACTATGATGGTAATGGACATGTTAATTTTGGTCATTTTGTCCTTTGACTGCTTCATTTTAATATTTTTGTTGAGTTCAGTTAGTCGTATTTGGATTAAATTTTTTATTGCGTTTTAGATGTTAGGTTAACTTGAGTCTCAACATGGGCTCAAGCTCAACATTTTACGAGCTAGATTGACTCAAAAATTCAATATTGAGATCAAATTTTAGTTTTGATGTAGTCCTCTTTACAAATATTTTTGCTGAGATGAAATGTTAGTTCTGAACTCGTCCTCTATACCCAATATTGCTCATAGCTGGATGGCATGGTACCATGGGTAGCGCAGTTTCATGGGCCTAAAATGGATGTAAACCATTAGAGTCCCTTTCCGCACCTTTCCGATTTGCCCATTCTAGATATCACTAGAAAGCAATTAGATTATCAAGTGTGGTTTCACATTCACAGCTTCCATTTCAACGCCACATCCTTTCCACATGGTTTCACGCATAAGTGGTTTCTCTTCCGCGCTTGCCACCTCAAAGTTGCATCGTTTTACACGGTTTTACGCATGAGTTGCGTGTTTTCACTTTTCATATCTAAACTTCATACCTATTTCATAAGAAAAGGCTACCTTTCACCAAATGGCTGGCTTCCGCAACTTCCATGTTAACCTCCACTTTCGTGGGTCTCCCCACGTCATCCGGTCCATGTCGTGAAAGCCGCATCACCTTATCTCACGGCCCAACCTACTTCACCACACCTCACCTCATGGTCTTAATGTGCTTACCTTGTAGGAATTGTTGAAAGGGGTGGTGGAAATATACACCCACCTATTTAGGATATATACACCCACTATACCTACAAATCAACAACTACCACTCATTCTCTCTCTCCTCCACTCATTCTCTCTCTCTCACCTCTCTCTTCATTTGTTTTTTTTTTTTTTGGAATCTGAATTCATTTAAAACCACTTTACCTTTTTACCAATATTAATGACACAATAGTTTTTTATTAGTTAACATGTATTATTTAATACATATTAGTTACATTTATGATAATAATAATAAATAAATAAAAACAGGGCTTTTTATTATAAATCGACTCATTAGTTTGTAATAAAATTACAAGCACTATCAACTTATTTTTTAATAAAAAAACTCCAATCAGCTTAAATATTTGGATAAAAAAAAGTTAAATATAGAGTCAAAATTTGAACACGAAATTAAGATAGAGAATTAAAAATGACTAGTGAACTTATTATCCATATAATGATATTAGGCAGCTGATGAATAGTTCCAGCTTTAACAGTTATAACTATATTTATATAAGATGTTATGATTTTGATAACTAAACTTCTTCTAGCCCGGCTGGTGTGGCTGTTATATGCTTATGTTTGATGGCTGGGTTCGAGTCATGGCAGTTGGGTTTTTTTTTTAAAACAACTGACCTGAATATATTATAATAATAATAGTATTTTTACAGCTAAGTAACCTATCCTTGCAACACGTGTTGTGCTTATTCATCCACCTGAGCTTACATATAAAGACTAGCCTTCAACATACCTTCAACAAATGTGCTTCTTCCATCTAAACAAACTAACACCGATACCGCCGATTGTTATTTCGGTGAAAACCGCGACCGCCGATAGCTTTTCCGGTGAACTAACAGGCGTGTCAATTTTGCGCCTAGAGAGTCAATTTCGCGCCATTCAATCAGCCAAATCTAAATCCCGTGTTTGAAAATAAATGAGAAGAATGTATGGGTATTGGAAAGATGTGGGGATGCCATGAATCAAATTGGAACAGAGCCCAAATGGGTGGAAAAGGGTCAAAAAATATAAAATAGGTAAACTATTTTCTCTCTGTTTTCCATTTAATTTGTTTCTAAAATGAATCAACAGGTTCAGAATGATCCAATAGGTTCATTTTTTAGTTAAAACCAAAAGGTACTATATCCTTATTAATTACAATTAACTATTTTGGGTATATGTAATTAGCCTTCTTACTAACAATCTGGACCTCTATCAAGCATACATGACTGTTGCGAGCAACAATCGGATTTCTAACATATCCCATAATATCCAAAAAAAAAAAACAATGAAATGTCCACATTCAGTTGTTTTTTTTCTTTGTTGTTGTCGTTTTGTTATTTACAGACTTTTTTGTATATACGTACAATTTTTTTTTTTCGGAATGGTTTGTGCCGAAATGTGGAGAATCACTAAAAAAGGTAGGAGTTTACTTGCCAACGCCCATTTTCAGTCACGGTCAGCTATATGTTGCCCTTTCTAGAGCTACTTCCCCTGATTCACTGAAAATATTAACAACATCATCTGAAACCGACGATGACCACACAACCTTAAATATTGTGTACAAAGATCTTTTACAAGAAATTAATTGCAACCAGGTCTTATTTTATTTTTTCCATTGTTAATTGTACATCCAATGTATATGTGTTATTTCTTCCTATGTAGTGCAAACTTTTTAAGTTCAAACATATTTTAATAGCATTTTCTTCTTATAACAGGTTACATCAAATGGAGGTGTATAGTATTGGAAGTTTACGTGCCTTTATTCAACTGTCCGAGAGGATCTTGGACAAAGGATTACCTGTTTTGCCTTCATGTTATAAGAAAATGGGTCCCACACCATCGTGACAATGAGATACACTATCTTTTTTTAACAAAGAGGTACGTATACTAAATGTACAGATAATTACCTTTCTGTATACTGTTGTAGGATGCCTCATTATACATCAGATTACACTAAATCTTTTTACTGTTTAGGCGTGTTAGGTGTTGTAGGCGATTTAGTTTTTAAGGCACTTGTAGGCGTGTGATTTAGTTTTTAATCCTTTTACTGCTTAGGCATGTTAGGTGTTGTATTGTTTAGGCGATTTATTTTGTAGTCCTAGTTATATTAAAAGAAAAAAAAGAAAAAAATAGAAAGTTTACGCTAGGTGTATGATTGGCTATAGTTAGAGGTGCAAATGAGTCAAGCCGAGCCAAAGCTCGCCCAGGCTCGAGCTCAAGCTCAAAAGACTTACAAGAGCTCGAGCTCAACTCATTGGAAAATTTTTAAACGAGCTCAACTCATTGTAAATTTCTTAAACTTGAGCTCAGCTCTGGCTCGGCTTATTTACTATCTATTAATTAATATACTAAATAAAAATAATATAATATAATAATAGGCTCGCGAGCTCGATAAATGAAGCTCGGCTCAAGCTTGTTTAGTAAACAAAGCTTAAATGAGGGGTAAATATTATTAAGATTAATAAAACTAATATTATACTGAGCCTAACAAGCTTCACATGCAAGGCTCGAGCACGATAAGACTCGACTCATTCCGAGCTTATTACTGAGCCGAGCTCAAATAGCTCGCGAGCTGCTTGGGTCGTTTGCACCTCTAGCTATAGTCTAGAGAGTGTTTGTATTTTAAAGAGATGGTCTAATTATAACATTTATAATCCATAAATAATCTAAAATGGAGTTTAAAAAAATATGCCCACAAACAAAATAATGTATATCTTTTGGAAGCAGAAGGGAATACACACTTCGGTCTGTAAACGTTTCATTGTAAAAAAAAAAAAAGAAAAAAAGTAAATAGAAGGTGATGACGTATGTGTTATCCATATAAACGTTTCATTGTAAAAAAAAGTAAAAAAAATAAGAGAGAATTACTATTTGCGTCCCTGTGTTATAGTGGTTTTAACTACTTGAATCCAAAGTTGAAAACTTTAACTACTTGCGTCCCTAAACTGAAATTAACTAACATCTTGAGTCCAAATTTCTAACTCTGTTAACTATTTGCGTCCTTGTGTTATAGTGGTTTTAGCTAACAAAGTTAGAAATTTGGACTCAAGGTGTTAGTTTATTTCAGTTTAGAGACGCAAGTAGTTAAAGGTTTCAACTTTGGATTCAAGTAGTTAAAATCACTATAAGACAGGGACGCAAATAGTAATTCACTCATAAAATAAATATGAAGGCAAATCAAGTTTGGGAAACTAACAGTATTTTATATTTTATGTCTTTTTTTTTTTCAATTTTGTCAGATTCATTGAATTTCTTTTTTAATATGTACTTTTGTTTTTAATAAATTTTGCAATATTTAATAAACATTATTAATCAATTATATATTTTTAATAAGTTGAAAATAGATTTTGACTTTAATGAAAATAAAAATCCAATAATAATAAAAATATTTGCATTTAATAGCATAAGGAAAATAGTAAAAAATGCATTTAATAATATGTTAGTCAACTCTTACTTTACTTTAAGTGGGTGTATGAATCATGGATGTGATGTCATGATGACATCAGAGGGTGTATCAACCTTAATTTATTTTAACACACTTCTCGTTAACAAAGTACTGTGTTTTAAAAAGTGAGTTAAGCTCAGATTTGACGTGGCAACCTTAATTTTAACACACTTTAAACACCCTTTTGACCTAGAAAACAGACCCACAAGGGTTTCGACTATTCTTGTCATCTAATGGCTTGGTTTTTTATATTCATTTTAAAGTGAAGTCAACCTGTTTATCTGTATTGCCTAGCACGATGATGTTATGGAAAAGAATAATAGTAGTCGAATCTATGCAACTGGTAAATATTTATTTTTCATTGTCATATAAATCCAGTTATCCATGCATGGATATCATTTGTACTTTATTTGCTTCTTTCTCTTCTTCAAGCGTTTAATTCATGGTGCTCGGCCAAATCATTTGCTGGACCATAAACATGCTATCAAACCTCTACACTTGCTATTCTGCATCACCGCCTGCCTCACTTCACTAACACTCAAAGCATTAAAAATCCCTGGAGCAGCATTGCACTCTGCAATCAAACAAATCGGCTGTCTCATACGATGTAGTCTTGAGGATCTTTCGGTTTTTGTTTACAAGTTTATTTTAAAATCCATACGTATGACTGCCGGCTTATTCCTTAATCTTGTGGTAAAAATTTTATCTACTTCAGCCACAGTCTTCTCCACGACAGCCCGATGGCTGTTTAAGAACATAACGTCGGAGTTGATTGAGCTAATTGTCTGTCTTTGGAAGATTATGTTAAAGGCTGTTCGATTTTCCTTTCACCTTGTAGTGGATGTGGTAACTTGGTTGGTTGAAGCCGTCATGAAGGCAGCCGAACAGTTCAAACAGAAAATGATATCAGCTATTGTAGAGTTAATCAAACGTTGGGAGAAATTGAGAGATTATCTCGAGTACCTTTGGAAGCGTGTTCCAGAGATCTTGGAGGAGATAATCAAACATGTTTATTCAATCTACAATGATGTCATAGACATTATTTCTAAGTCTAGGGATGACATCATGAAGTTTGCCAGAGAGTTGAAACAGATGATGAAGTTGGCTTTTGATGAATTGATGAAACAACATAAGGTCATGATCGACTACATTCAGGATAATATTCCGGCGATTTTGGAGGCGATAAGCAAGCGTGTGGACGATTTCATGGCTGCGGCTGAAGAGTTGTTACAGAAGATGATGTTGGCATTTGAAGAGTTGATGAAACTAATGGTGTTTGTATTGAGGGGCATAAGTGAGATGGCCATTGTATTATTTAGTTTTGTGGTAAAGGTTTTTTGGTTGGTGGCCGGAGAGTTGGTGGCGAAAATGTCGTCGGCAGCACCACCAAACTCCGTCCAATGCTTCGGCCGTAAGAAAACCGCCATAGCCGTAACCCACTGCAAGGCCGGCCGTGGTCTAATCAAGATCAACGGCGTCCCAATCGAGCTCGTCCAATCCGAAATCCTCCGTTACAAAGCCTTCGAACCAATCCTTCTGTTAGGCCATCACAGGTTCGCCGGAGTGGACATGAGGATCCACGTCAAGGGAGGAGGTCACACGTCACAGATCTACGCCATCCGTCAGAGTATCTCGAAAGCGTTGGTTGCTTATTACCAGAAGTTCGTTGATGAAGAACAGAAGAAGGAGATTAAGGATATTCTTGTTAGGTATGATAGGACTCTGCTTGTTGCTGATCCCAGACGTTGTGAGCCGAAGAAGTTTGGAGGACGTGGTGCTCGTGCTAGGTTCCAGAAGTCGTACCGTTGAACACAGAGTATTATTATTATTATCATCGTTTTTTTTATCAAACTATGTTGCTGTTGCCTTTTTGAAGTGTTTTGAGACTTATGTTATGGTTAATTTTGCTTTGCTGGTTTTATGACTGTTTGGATCGGTTATCTTATTTTATATAAAATGGATTAGGTTTGAACTTGATTATTGCTAGTAATGTTGCTTTTGATTGTGCTTGCTTATTATATTCATACATTTTATTCTCAGTTTATGATGTTTATGTTTAGCTTTTGTTTTTTGATAACACTAGACTGTAGAAATGCTAATATGCTTTGGGGGTGAAAGCAGTAGTATTTTTAATAGTAATAATGTGTAGTTTATTGTGTTAGAATGTATGTCTTTACATTATCAAATTATTTTGTGAAGTCTAATTGGGCTATTAAGTATTGTTTTATATAAAGCAGGGCACGTTTTAATTTAAATTTATACAATATAGTGAAGATACCTTGTTGTTAGCTTTGATGACTTTATTGAGTCTTAGCTTCAAAATGAACTATATTTTGTTAGTGTTGATGACTGTATTGAGTCTGAGCTTGAAAATGAACGACGTATTGAAGCTTTATCAGTTTCATAACTTTGAGCCCTAGACTCAATGGTAATGGTTTCTTTATAACGATCAAGAGGAACACTAATATTTGCGGTCGAAAGTGTTGAGTTTACTTGTTTTGGACATGATAGTGTTAGTAATTTTTCCTTAAACGTCATATCTTTGTATTAGTAGTACTCTATACAACTCTCCTTGCTGATATGAAATTTTTATTCTGGACTCGACCTCTATACAAATAATGCTTCTTCATAGCTGGATGTGAACTAATGGAGTCCCTTACCAAACCCTTCCGACCTGACCGTCTTGCCACTTTTATATATCACTTGAAAGCAATTATATTATCAAGTGTGGTTTCACTTTAACACCTGCCGTTTTAACGCCACATCATTTCCACATGGTTTCATGCATGAGTGGGGTTTCACATCTACACCAGCCACTTCAAAGCCGCATCATTTCCACATACATGGTTTCACATGAGGTGTGTTGTTCCACTTTTCATATCCAAACTCCACACCTTTTTCATTAAAATCCAACTTTTCACCCCAATGGCTAGCTTTCTAACATTTCATGTTAACCTTCGCTCCTGCGGGTCTCCCCACGTCATCCGGTCCACGCCATAGCAATGGCATTAGGGCCCCTGTGTTGTGAGGCCGCACCAGCTTTATCTCATGACCCAAAGCACCACACCACACCACACCACACCGTGTGGTCCTAATGTGTTGTAGAAATTGTTGCAAAGATCTTGCTTCACAATCCTAATGTGAATATTAACTTCATTGACAACATTTTCGTCTACAACACATAGATTAGCTAAAAAAATATAAATCAGTTGCGATGTCCGTTTAGTGTACTTTTGTGAACAGTCTCAGATTAGGGAAAAAAAGAAGCAAGAAGAGTTGTAATGTAATGTGAGTTTTAAGAGCTCCGATTTGAGCAACGTGGCAACTTTAGTTTGGAAAACGCTTTAAACAACTTTCAGACCTATACAATCAGACCCACAAGGGTTTTGGCTTGGTCACACCAGATGATATTGCATCTTGTTTTTTTATATTCATTTTAAAGTGAAGTCAACCTGTTTATCTGTATTGCCTAGCACGATGATGTTATGGAAAAGAATAATAATAGTCGAATCTATGCAACTGGTATATATTTATATTTCATTGTCATACAAATCCAGTTATCCATGCATGGATATCATTTGTACTTTATTTGCTTCTTTCTCTTCTTCAAGCGTTTAATTCATGGTGCTCGGCCAAATCATTTGCTGGACCATAAACATGCTATCAAACCTCTACACTTTGCTATTCTGCATCACCGCCTACCTCACTTCACTAACACTCAAAGCATTAAAAATCCCTGGAGCAGCATTGCACTCTGCAATCAAACAAATCGGCTGTCTCATACGATGTAGTCTTGAGGATCTTTCGGTTTTTGTTTACAAGTTTATTTTAAAATCCATACGTATGACTGCCGGCTTATTCCTTAATCTTGTGGTAAAAATTTTATCTACTTCAGCCACAGTCTTCTCCACGACAGCCCGATGGCTGTTTAAGAACATAACGTCGGAGTTGATTGAGCTATTTGTCTGTCTTTGGAAGATTATGTTAAAGGCTGTTCGATTTTCCTTTCACCTTGTAGTGGATGTGGTAACTTGGTTGGTTGAAGCCGTCATGAAGGCAGCCGAACAGTTCAAACAGAAAATGATATCAGCTATTGTAGAGTTAATCAAACGTTGGGAGAAATTGAGAGATTATCTCGAGTACCTTTGGAAGCGTGTTCCAGAGATCTTGGAGGAGATAATCAAACATGTTTATTCAATCTACAATGATGTCATAGACATTATTTCTAAGTCTAGGGATGACATCATGAAGTTTGCCAGAGAGTTGAAACAGATGATGAAGTTGGCTTTTGATGAATTGATGAAACAATATAAGGTCATGATCGACTACATTCAGGATAATATTCCAGCGATTTTGGAGGCGATAAGCAAGCGTGTGGACGATTTCATGGCTGCGGCTGAAGAGTTGTTACAGAAGATGATGTTGGCATTTGAAGAGTTGATGAAACTAATGGTGTTTGTATTGAGGGGCATAAGTGAGATGGCCACTGTATTATTTAGTTTTGTGGTAAAGGTTTTTTGGTTGGTGGCCGGAGAGTTGGTGGCGAAAATGTCGTCGGCTTTTCCGGTGATTCAGAAGGTGGTGTTAATATTGTCGATTTACTATATCGTCGTGTGGTAAAGAAGATGTTCTTGGGTTGTGGAATTTTTTTGTTTTTTTTTTGTTTTTTGTTTTAGAAAGGTTTTTTCTACTAAACTTAGTATGCTTCACAAAGTAGGGTTGAAACGTAACATCTACTATCTTGTAATACTCGATTATTGAGGTTCGTCAAAATTGTGTGATTTGATTGACTAACATTCATGTGGAGAATTGTTTGAAAAAATATTAGTGAAAAATACAGTTTTTTTCGAACGACAGTGAAAAAGACAGTTAACTTTGGACATAATACACACACACATATATTTGTGGGTTTATGTTCTACGATGTGAGAATTTCATAACAACTCAAATCACGTCCAAATCAGAGCAAAGATGAAAGAGATGTCGATGCTTAAAGCTGTATTGTTAAAACAACCAAAGCTATGGTTATTAGAAGAAAATGGATGACTCAAACCTAGCACTTACCCCCATCAAGAGAAATATGCGTTGGACCATCTTGTACCAATGTGTACAAATATCGAGATTCCCCAAATCAAGCTACCTTTTTTTAGCCTACAATGCTATAAATTAGTTCATGAAATGAAAGGAAGGCTTTTTTTTTTTTTTTTTTTTTTGTTAACTTTTCCCACATAGCTAAGATGGCAACGCTTGAATATAAGGAGTGATCACTAGTGAGGACCCTAAAGGCTAAGGGGCACCCTAACTCATGCTCACTAATGCGCGCATGATGTGACACTTTGATGGCATGCTTTGCATTGCCGCAAGCCGCTTGAGATTTCCCTTTGTATTTTTAAACTCGTGTGAGAATTCTAGAACATGGGCGGTGCAGTCAAGTGGCGTAGCGTGGTGCACTATGTTGGCGGACTCCATGTGGCGCAATTCCTTAGGTGGCATGAGTTTGATTGAGGCGTGCCTACGTGCAGGACTCTAATGTCAGGAATGAATATGGCAGTTAGCTTGATGACAAACTCCATTTTTATTTCCTTTTAAAGTCGTCTTATGATGACTAAATTTAAAATGCAACAAATTGATTTTGATTGCACAACTTAACAAATTTGAACCAGACTGAAATGAACATATATAACAATGAATTTGTAGACGACACCCCCAAATTCAAGCAACGTGGTTTCGATATCAATTGTAACTTGTAAGGCTTGAATTGGATATGTTCAAATCACTATTCAATGGGCAGAAACCATTGAATTGTTGTAGAAATCAAGATGAAGAATAAGACCAACTAATCTAAATATTAATCTAGATTCTCGTATTGAATATACTTGAATTTTCTACAATATGAACCCTAGATCTTGAAAAGTATATTACTAGCAAAAGCTCCATTAGTTCTCTCTACTACTTTCATGCTAAAGAAAACTATTCATACCTCTATCAGAAGAATATGCAAATTACAATTAAGCCCCTTTATCTGACACAACAATATGAGTAATCCAAGAAGAACATTCAAGAAATCTGGTCGTTCAGAACAGAGACTTTGCTACCCAAAATTGAGACCTTCAACAAGTTGTCAAAAAATTGTCGTCTGAAACCAGAGATTGAAGATGATGTTAGGGATAACTTGGTTGTTTATTATCATGTACTACTTGTTGTAATTGTCCTTTTGTATGTTAAGGTGTAAGGTTTATGTAATAAACAACTTTTGATATGAAATGCATGTGTTATATTGGGTATAACATTGATGCAAATGATGACAGTACTAGTAACACAGTTAAACCATGTTACCAAAACATATCAACATAATAGGACATTGATGCATACCAACAAACCAAACCAACACAGTAAGACAGTAACATAATAGGACATTGTGTCACACCCCGCCAAGGCGGAAACACGAGATGTAACTCGAAAGGTTTTCAAGCACAAGATTCAAGCAAACAACTAAATAAAACATAAGTTTTGATTTCAGCTCGTCAAAAGTTACAATTCGAGAAACTCATTGTTTTTGAAATCTAAGGATTTTACATTCAAACTTCGTAATACTTGCTAGTTCAAATAAAAATCCCCGCAAAAATGGTGTCGTGTACCGCATGCTTGAATCCCAAGTTTCATTCATGAAAATCTATTACCTGAAAAACATGCATAAAATATTTGTCAACATAAAGTGGGTGAGTTCACATGTTTTATCGACTCGTTGTGAGTTGTTCTTGGAAATTCGTTGGTGATTCTCATAAATTGTTGAGAATTATTGTAAATTATTCGCGTTGAAAAGTTTCGTGAAAACACATACATAATTGGTGAATATGTGTTTGACCAATCAAGATTTATGTACCAACCATGAGCCCATAACCAAACCTCTGACATGTAGTGCCTCGCGTATTGTACAATAAAGACAACGTAAGTATGGTAGAATACTAGCAGTCTTTTGCATGTGGCAGGTTAGCGCGACTAACCAAGATTGGGGGTGTCAACCTAATAGATCTACTTAAGTGTTCATGGCTAACTGTTTAGCTAATGGTTAAGTGTAATGTATGTACGAGGACTATTGAGATCTCATGAACCAATTGTCTCATGTTTACAACTGTAGTCATGCTAGAATTTACCCTAAATGAAAGTAACTTGTATAGTTGCATGTTCCCCCCAAAAATATGAAAACAGTAAAAAGGGATCGTGAAACTCACCTGGTGACTGGAGATGGGGTCTAGTAAAGCAGAAATGCGAAATAACTACTGTCCCGACAATATGTACCCTATGATTATCAAGGACATAGTAAGTTGTACGTTCTTGTCGTTTACCATACAATGTGTTCACCTGACTTGTGGACCCTTGTATCATGTATGTGGGGCCATTGTTCATGCACGTGACAATTAGTACATATTTTATATGTACTTTTGTAAAGTGTACGGTTTCCTGAATTCCGAGAGTTCTGTTGTAAAAACATATCTACTGTTATCAAAATGGGTCCCACATGTTAGGGGTGTTCAGAAAAACCGCAAACCAAATAAAAACCGAAAACCGAACTGTAACTGTAACCGAAAAAACCAATCCGAACAACGAATTTGGTGTTTGGTTTGGTTTGGTTTTTGGTTCTACATTTATTTTTATTTGGTTTATTTGGATAACCGAATAAACCGGTAAAATAATTAATTATTAAATAAAAATAATAATATTTAATAACTCATATATAATATATAAGCCAACAATATTAAACCCAACCCAAAATAAATAAAGCCCACCAATATATAGAGGTAATAATCTGAGTATAAACTAGTAAACTAGGGTTCATTTTACTATTTCTAATTTTTATGATGTTTCTGTTTGCGTGGTTTGATTTTTTGGTTTATATTTATTGCAAACTTTCTTTTCGGATTTTGGAACATATAGGTATATAAGTTAGAGAAAAAAAACTTCGTTTCAATTTGGTTTGTTTGGTTGAATTTGGTTTGTTTGGTTTTAAACCGAAACTGAACCGAATTCAATTTGGTTGAATTTCATATTCCTAATTTGGTTTGGTTTGGTTTTTGGTTTGAGGTACAAAATTTTGAAAACCGAATAAACCGAATTGAATAAACCAAATAAACCGTAAACCGAACAGATGAACACCCCTACCACATGTCATCATGGGTTACAGAACATCCCCCAATCTAACATGTGTGGTGTATTTCTTGGAAATACAAGTGTTTTAACATGCCTCATAATATTATTATGTGAAAGGCGTGTTTAACACATGTTGTAACCATTTTGAACATATGTTATGTAATGTAGCCAAAACTTTTGTATAATATATGGTTCAAAATCCGATTCTTGTGGGATGTGTTCGATTCCCATTAACTCGTATGAGGTTCTATATGGACTTATGGATATGTAGGTTGATGTGTTGCAAAACACATCTCTTTTCTTATGTATTTTGTATATTATTTGGTCATGTTTTTAGTCGTTTTGTGTCGTTTTTATTATGTATTTATGTATTTTATTATTTTATAGGTGTTCGTGGAAAATGAGCTCAAAATGAAAGAATTTTAATCGAGCCAAGAACACCCGAGTCACAAACACCTGAAGCAAGCTTGGAGTATATACCACTACCACTACCACTACCACTACCACTACTATAATAATAATAATAATAATAATAATAATAATAATAATAAAAGAAAAGCAAGTCACGTGGACTTGGCCCAAGAGTAGTATAAGGAAACTACTAAAACCCTACAATACACATTATTTTGTGGATACATATATTATCGAAGGCACATAATTCATGGGGGCGGCCATTAAAAAAAGAGGGCAGATCATCGAACAAAAGATAACATAGTAGCTGCCGAGGAAGAGGAGTAGCAGCTTGAACAACAGTTGTGAGGATTAATTGAAGGGGGAAGGCTTGGAACGGTTGGTGAAGGCTTGGGTTCGTTTACCTCAAACATTAGTCTCGGTTTATGATTACTTTGTGTTCATTAATACTCGCTACTATGTGTTATTATTATTTTGAACCTATGTTTTTCTCGTTCTCCATGACTATTATTGGCTAAATATTTTATGGCTACCTAGGTTGTATGATGACTGCGTGTTAAATTTATAGTTCTCGGTTTTGGATTTATTTTTGAATGGTTAATATTTAGGTAACGATTTGGTTGGTGTTTATTATGATGTGTGTGCGTACTTAAGTCTAATTTATTATTTTTGATAGTTCCATAATCGTCTTAGTGAATGTCTTTCATGTTTGGATGATTATTAGGGTTGCCTGCTTTGTGCTCGTAGCTTAGTTTATGGTTTTGGTACCAAAAGCCATAGGAACTTGATTAGAGAATTTAGAGGACTTTTGTATTCTTCCATTCTTGAGACCGGGAGGTGATGGAATGTTGGGTTGTCTAGAGCTTTAGGTGTTAGGTTTTGGGTGAGACCGGGAGGTGATCCTATCCTAGTTGTCTTTAGTTTCGTGCAATTCCAAGTCATAGTTAACCCAATTAAATTACTCATTTACATCTTCGGGTGTATTGTGATTAGAGAGACCGGGAGGTGATCGAGTCATTAAAGTACCTTTACATTCTTAGTGAGGTGATACCGGGAGCTGATCCGAGCTAGATAGCCAGTGTTTTATTCTTTAGGATTCTTTGGGGTGTGTTGGTGAGACCGGGAGGAGATCTAGCACGTCTTAGGGTTTCTTGAGTTATCTTTAGAATCTGGTAAGCCATTCAGTTTTCCATTACCGAGAGTTGTGAGTTTGCATGTAGGATTCTTGACCTAGGTAGTAGTCTTCCTATCCTGATACTTTCCTCAGTTACCCTTGCTGTTTATTTATCCTTATTTAATTGCTTTATTTATTTTAATTCTTATTTAAAAACACCAAAAATAAAGTTTTTAAACCATTTATTTTAAGTCTTAGTGGAGTCTAGTTTTGTTTTCTAGTAGTGTCATGTGGGTTCGATACTCAGACTTACTTAGTCTGTACTGCATTGATAGGTACACTTGCCTGTCGTGTGGTCTAGTATAGTTGAGTCTGTTTTATATTGCTAGGTGTCTAGGTTAGGTAGTTATTTTTAGACTATACATAGCACATCAATTTTTTGGCGCCGTTGTCGGGGACACTTGGCGATTGCGAAACTAGCTTTGATTAGGACTTCACTGATTAATTGGTCTTATTTGAGTCTTTTTGGTTTTTAGTGTGACTAGAGTGTCATAGGCTTTTATTTTCTTTTTGGGTGCTTGTGTGTTGAGTCAGTTTTTTGCTTTTATTTTTCTTGTGCTTGTGTGTCGTTTTGTTTTTGTGTGTTTTATCCAATTTTTATTTTCTTTATATATCTAGTGCCCGTGATCGTGTTTTTTTTAGTGTCTGTATGCAGTGATGTCAGGAAGAAAGACTGTAGCAGACCACACACGGGATAAGGCTAGTGATTACATGGGCCAACATTACACGCTAAACATCAGTTTTGGTCCAGGTAAGTGCATGGATAGGTGGCCTAGCGCGTATGAGTTTTTCAAACATATTTTTAAATTCACTAATTGTTTCTTGATGAACAATGGTGAAAGAAAAGAATTAAACGCGTTGAATATGGGATGGATAAAATATAAGCCACCTGATTGAGACTGAATGAAAACCCAGTTGTAGAGTATGTAATATTTTTGAATTTTCTTTGTATTTTGATTATTATTTTTGTTTTTGAGTCTTTTAGCAGGTTTTCGTGTTTGTTTAGGCATGGAAAATTACACTATGACCGGATTGGGATTTTGTTGGAGGTTTGGGTAATAAACGAATTTTTTTTTTCTAAACATTAAATTTGATTAACTTTTTGCGAAAAAAGGTTCTCCGTGTAATGCGAGGAGCCTGGGCTGACCTTTCGCTATACACGAATAGTAATTACCCGGAAAGTTATATTTTATTCGCTCGCGACGCGCGTTGAGATCACCAGTGTCCTTCACGTTGCGCGAGTTAATTAGAAAAATTTATTTTCCACCCTATTTTCTTCCACCACCACTCACCGCCATTTTACCACATGTTTTACCATCATCCACCACAGTCCATCATCTTGCCTTTCAAGTACGTTTCCTGCATTTTTGTATATCGAGTCGGTTGAGTCTGTATTTTTTTTAGAGTCTTTTATTTTATTTTTGAGTCAGTTTTGAGTCTTTAGTTTCTGTCATTAATTTGTCTAATATATTTTATTGCAGGTTTGGATCTAGCCACCCGTACTCAATCTCTATTCGGGTGGGGACGACCCAACAATCATTTAAGGCAACCATTTGTTTTTATATTTTCTTTTAGTTTTTATTTGTCAGGTTTGAGTCAAAGGCCGCGAATGAAATGCTATACGGCCTGGTTTAGAAGGACAACGTCAGATCGCCTGCAACTACATCGCTTATATCTAGGGGAGTCTGTTCCTTTTTTGTTGTATTTTTTTTCTCTGCTTTATTTTTTTCTTACTCTCACATTGAGGACAATGTGTCGTTCAAGTGTGGGGATGGGAACTTCGTTTTTATTTTTAGGTAGTTTGAGTCAAAAATAAAAAATAATAATAAAAAAATAAAAAAATTGAAATATGTCCCTGATCTTTTGTGCATTTTATATAGAAAATGATAGTAAAATTGGGATTTTTGGTTTTCAAAATATTATATATATGAGAAAATAAATAGATTGAAAACGTGTTTGCATAAGATGTGTCGGTAGGCCCAGCTAGCTTTGAAAGGTCCTAGGATTGTTCTTAATATACCTTAATAAATCATGAAATCTTGTGGGTTCTCATCTTAGAAGAAACGGTAGAACTGAAACCGCTGACAGTAATTAGAGGTACCACTGTAGGTTGAAAGCCCATATGTATTATTAATTAAATGGCACACTTGATCCTTTTTATGAGAATAAATCCGGTGAAAAGTGGCGCCCAAAAAAAAATCCGCATGTCCATCAATTGAGCTAGACCAAAAAAAAAAAAAAAAAAAAAAAAAAAAAACAAACTGAAGCCTCTGATCGAAACTCTCTCTAGGTCAAGTTGAAAAAAAAATACCGAAGCTCATGTTATCGCTCTTGGGGATGGTGACTCTGATTGAGACAACCCCTGGGTTAGGTATAAAAAAAAACAAATGTGTCTAAGCTCATAGACTTCATCCATCATCCATCATAAATTTAATTTCTAATACATTAGGGAGTTTAGTTTGCAGTGGTTGGTAAATCTATATGGTTTAGTCTTTGCTTCAAAAGCTTGATGTGGGATTAGGTGAAGCTGGATATCTTGAGTGTGAGACCCATAGATTGATTGTAATAATATGAACTTAATAGTTTACATGATTGGGGCGTGAATTAGCTGGTGCTTGGGTTTATGTGGACAACAATACCAGCAGTTTTGGTATACGCGTGATTAGATCTTAATTAATGAACCTATAAGTTTTTGAAACCAATAGTCCTGATTATGATTCCATTGCAGTCTTTTTCGGGGACGAAAAAGGTTTAAGTGTGGGATGTTTGATGTGTTGCAAAACACATCTCTTTTCCTATGTATTTTGTATATTATTTGGTCATGTTTTTAGTCGTTTTGTGTCGTTTTTATTATGTATTTATGTATTTTATTATTTTATAGGTGTTGGTGGAAAATGAGCTCAAAATGAAAGAATTTTAATCGAGACACCAACAGTTGAAACCAGGTGTTCACGGACGTTAAAGCTTAAACGAGGAATTTTAGTTGAGCCAAGAACACCCGAGTCGCGAACACCTGAAGCAAGCTTGGAGTATATACTACTACTATAATAATAATAATAATAATAATAATAATAATAATAATAATAATAATAATAATAATAATAATAATAATAATACGTGGACTTGGCCTAAGAGTAGTATAAGGAAACTACTAAAACCCTACAATACACATTATTTTGTGTATACATATATTATCAAAGGCACATAATTCATGGGGGCGGCCATTAAAAAAAGAGGGCAGATCATCGAACAAAAGATAACACAGTAGCTGCCGAGGAAGAGGAGTAGCAGCTTGAACAACAGTTGTGAGGAATAATTGAAGGAGGAAGGCTTGGAACGATTGGTGAAGGCTTGGGTTCGTTTACCTCAAACATTAGTCTCGATTTATGATTACTTTGTGTTCTCAAATACTCGCTACTATGTGTTATTATTATTTTGAACCTATGTTTTTCTTGTTCTCCATGACTATTATTGGCTAAATATTTTATGGCTACCTAGGTTGTATAATGACTGCGTGTTAAATTTATAGTTCTCGGTTTTGGATTTATTTTTGAATGGTTAATATTTAGGTAACGATTTGGTTGGTGTTTATTGTGATGTGTGTGCGTACTTAAGTCTAATTTATTATTTTTGATAGTTCCATAATCGTCTTAGTGAATGTCTTTCATGTTGGATGATTATTAGGGTTGCCTGCTTTGTGCTCGTAGCTTAGTTTATGGTTTTGGTACCAAAAGCCATAGGAACTTGATTAGAGAATTTAGAGGACTTTTGTATTCTTCCATTCTTGAGACCGGGAGGTGATGGAATGTTGGGTTGTCTAGAGCTTTAGGTGTTAGGTTTTGGGTGAGACCGGGAGGTGATCCTATCCTAGTTGTCTTTAGTTTCGTGCAATTCCAAGTCATAGTTAACCCAATTAAATTACTCCTTTACATCTTCGGGTGTATTGTGATTAGAGAGACCGAGAGGTGATCGAGTCATTAGAGTACCTTTACATTCTTAGTGAGGTGAGACCGGGAGCTGATCCGAGCTAGATAGCCAGTGTTTTATTCTTTTGGATTCTTTGGGGTGTGTTGGTGAGACCGGGAAGAGATCTAGCACGTCTTATGGTTTCTTGAGTTTTCTTTAGAATCTGGTAAACCATTCAGTTTTCCATTACCGAGAGTTGTGAGTTTGCATGTAGGATTCTTGACCTAGGTAGTAGTCTTCCTATCCTGATACTTTCCTCAGTTACCCTTGCTGCTTATTTATCCTTATTTAATTGATTTATTGCCTTTATTTCATTATTTAAAAACACCAAAAATAAAGTTTTAAACCATTTATTTTAAGTCTTAGTCGAGTCTAGTTTTGTTTTCTAGTAGTGTCATGTGGGTTCGATACTCGGACTTACTTAGTCTGTACTGCATTGATAGGTACACTTGCCTGTCGTGTGGTCTAGTATAGTTGAGTCTGTTTTATATTGCTAGGTGTCTAGGTTAGGTAGTTATTTTTAGACCTTACATAGCACATCATAGGTCTTCCATACACACACATAATCATTCGGCCTAGTGGTTTAAACATGTATAGGGCCGATTCATTTATGTGTGTACCACTTAGGTGTGTGCGCGTGTATATATATTACCATACGATAAGTTTTTGTATACAAAGATCAATATATTGTAAGTTTGTGACATTTTAATACTACATTTGAGTTATTAAGGCCAATTATACAAGATCAAAGGGTCGTGGATCCGGTTCTATCATCATGAGCTGATTGTTAAGAAAGAGGTTATGTGTGTATGGGAGATTATCTAACATACCTAGAGCCTTGATCTTGTAGTAACTTTATGAAGCCTTATTAATTCTCAAGTGACTTGATGATGATGTTGTTGGTATGTTTGGCCGAAGAAAAAAAAGATGGTTGGGTTGTTTTGGGGAGTGACGAAGCAAGTGCAGGGAAAGAGAGGAAGGGTGAGCTTAATGAGTGAATGTTGGTGCAAGTTTTTCAAGATCTTCTGGCCACTATATATAGGCCGATCGGTTGAATCTATGGCAAGCAAGTCTCAACTCTTGGAA
The DNA here is from genome assembly GCA_030844895.1 of Ambrosia x helenae. Lineage (NCBI taxonomy): Eukaryota > Viridiplantae > Streptophyta > Magnoliopsida > Asterales > Asteraceae > Ambrosia > Ambrosia x helenae. The sequence goes on along the minus strand of CM061232.1, from coordinate 22,293,423 downwards.
ATTGGTTAGCGAAGAAAGTTAGTAACTATATTGGTGTATGTATGATGAAAAATATGGTTCTTCCTTATCCCTTTCCTTAACTGCTATTTGTCAATAACAAACAAGGAGGTTCTTGCTTTCTAGGAAAATGTTTAGAGGAGTTGACATTTCTAAATTGGTGCAAGAATTGGACACACATGATGATAGGGACTTGTGATGGTGTGCTTGCTTGGTTTCAGCCGAGTATAAGAACAAGGAAAAAGGATCCATTATTTTGAGATAAAGTCAATCCAAGGGGGTGTTGTGTCATCAACATAGGTTACCAAAAGAGTATAAGAAGTGTTGTCATAGACTCATAGGGTGTCTTGTGTTGTGTCGTCTTCGACCGCCAAACATAGGGAAAAGTGTGGTGATTTGTTGGTTTGTTAGTTAAACTAAATAGGGTAAAGGTCAATCTTTGAAGTGTGTGTTATGTTAAGAATGTAGTTACCATGTTGGTGTAATGGAAGAACAACACAATCATCCTAGTTTTCATCAAGCTATGGCCGAAAATATGGAAGGAAACATAAAAAAAGAATGGGTTGACTTGTGTGGGAATTATAAGAATTTTGTCACATATCCATATTTGTGTAAGTAGGGTGTATCTTTGTGTTATCCAATACCTATATATATATCCTTGCGTGTATATGCATGTGTGTGTAGGTCCATTGTTTAGTCACAATCACTTATAAGCTCACATGATTATATAGGTATAGGTGGTTATCCATGTGTGTAGGTGCATGGGATCGTGGATATGGATGTGGGTATGTGGCCGGTTATATATATACATACACATAGGTTTCTAGAACTAAGTGTCTTGTTAGGATAGGTATTTGTAGGCACATGTGTATGGTTGCATGTATATATATATATATATTATATATATATATGTGTGTGTGTGTGTAGGTACATGATGTGTTATGGATAATCACAAATTATCTATGGTACATGACTAGATCTTTGAGTGTTAACATATGTATGTGTATGTTCCAATGTGTTAATAATATGTGTAGTTGTAATAATATTATTGATCTTGTATAAATACATATGTTAATTGTTGACGAGCATTTGTTGTTGGATAATATGAACTTATGTTAACACATGTTTGTACCTTGGCAATGTTTCATGATTTTGTGTGTGTTATTTTCATAAGACATATTGGGAATTGTTCGGATTTGAGTGGAATTGTGCAATATCCCACTTTGCCATTGTCACGTGTATTCTGGTTTTGTCCGTACGTAGTAATTGGGTACCCGGTTGCTCTCTGTTGAGCGTGTGATTGGCTTGATTGTTCAACGCCGATTGTCTCGGATAATTCGGGTGATGTATGAGTAAACGAAAAATGTAATGAATTCCTGAAATTGTTTGAGCTTTGCTAGACTCGGGATGACATAGTTACTTTAGTAATGTCTAATGCATAAATGAAACGTTGTGAATCTAGTTAAGTGTACAGGTATTGTCCTGGAAAATTACCGGGTGTCGCACATTGTTATATTCATACCAAGTTACCAAAACACAACAGTAGTAACACAGTCTAACCAAAAGACAACATTAACATATGAGACTTTACCCTTGTATCCTATTTCTGGATAATCAATCAGTTCACCACCATGATGAAACTCTATTGTGAAAGAATTAGGGTCATCAACTGAAAAAAAACACCACAAACATACCAACATTCAACATTAGCAAATAAGTAAATCAAAACAGGGGTTCAAGTTAGTTAGGGTTCGTATAACGACTTACCATACTCGACGCTAGGGTCAAAATCCGACCCTGTTCTTGAACATTCCACATTGTGAAACAATCGTCAATGATCTAATGGTGAAAGATGAAATCGTGTATAAGGTTAGTGGTGAACATTAGGGTTTAAAACGTATTATATACTGTGTTTAGAAAGGGGGGGTGAAAAGGGGCTGGTTAAAAAAAGTTTGGTGTATATGAACAAAAATGCCCCTGACTTAATTGGATTTTGTTACCTGAGTTAGGGCAATTGACTAAAATGACCAAAAATAGAAACATCAGGGACACAAATGAGAAAAAAACTATTTGAACTAAAGTGATAATTTTTGACAAACCTCAGGAACTAAATTGACAATTAACTCCAAATAATAAGTATAACTATTTAGTTTATTACGCTGGTGAGTTTGGGGATGGGCCTCAAAGGAAAAACTACCCATCACCTCAACTGCCACATCATTGAAGAGGGTAGTCCTACACAAGAGGATGGGCTAAGGGTGTGGTGAAGAAGGTTGGTTATGAAGAAGATGGTTGCTGTGAAGAAATGGCCCGCCCCAACGTCTAGATGAAGACGAAGCAAAAGGCAGTGTGGGCCGTCCCAGACGCCCCAAAACAGGCTGGGGATGAGCCCCACACCCACAGGCTTATCTCATTTTCCACCCCTTATCTCCTTTTATTAAAAAGTCATACATTCCTAACTTATGAGTTATCTCGTTTTCCACCTCTTTTTCACCTTATTTAAAATTAAAAAAAAAATCCTTTTTAAACCATCACTCAAACATTTTTAAATTGTCTGATAAATTATAAGGAGGTGAAAATAAGGAGAACCAAACACCCTCGTAGCGGCGGACTCATGTAAAATACGCTTTGGTCCACCCATGTCACATAGTATGTGAATTTCTATTCTAAACGAAAGACACTATTATAAATTAAAGCGTATGGAACTTTATTGTCTCTTAGAAATGGCTATCGAGAACGACGAACCACTATCACCGGGAGGCCGGTTATTCGTACAACCGGCAACTCAACAGATCATAAACACGCTTTCGGCCTCGAACGCCAAATCACACCCGATGCCCTTCGAACCGCCATCTCCAACTCTCTCATAACCAAACACCCTAGATTTTCCAGTCTTTTAGTCACGGACAATCACGGTCGTGAACATTGGCGAAAGGTCGAACTCGATATCCACCGCCACGTTATCGTCCTACCCGACCCGGTTGGCGATGGAGATAACGATGAGGAAGTGGTTAACAATTACCTTGCTGACCTCACGGTATCGTGTCCATTGGACACTAATAAACCGTTATGGGAGTTCCATCTTTTATCCGCTCACAAGTGCGTGGTGATGCGTGTTCACCACGCACTTGGAGATGGGATATCTATCGTGTCGTTGGGGATAACTATGTGTAGAAAACTAGATGACCCCGAACAAACGCCCACGATCGAGCATCTAGTTTCGTCGACACATAAAACAAAGGAATCGGGACCATTGGGGAGTATGTTGAAACTATTGAAGGTGGTTTGGTTTAGTTTAATGTATATGTTTGTGTTGTTGATGAGGGTTACATGGGTCAAAGACGAAAAGACGGTGGTTAGAGGCGGAGAAGGGGTGGAGATGTGGCCGAGAAAAATTGCGACAGCCAAGTTTAGCCTTCAATACATGAAAATGGTGAAGAGTTTGATCGCCAACTTGGTAATTCTTAAGTTTCTTACGTATGAAATTATAAAATGTACAACAATACAAACACAACAAAAACATTGTCGTCTATCATATTGATTTTTATAATAATTTCAATTATATAAATATAATGTGATTTAGAGGGTGTTTGGGATTGCGTTTTGAATCTGATTTTTAAATTATTGTGTTTTAAAAACGCAGATAATCAGTTTTTTAGGCTACCAATACGCAATAATCTATAAGCAGCTCCACTGCTGCTTCTTCAATACGCATAATCTGTTTTGAATAATCAATCCCAAACACCCCCTTAATCAATTTTAAAACATGTATCTAAATTTAGGGTTAGGATCAAATACACAGTGAAAGAAAAATAGGAAGTCGTAGGAAGGGTATCAAACGGACTCCGATTGAACTCATTCAAGCGGCATTGGAACCGTTTTATCGAACCCTACAACGTGAGTTTTTAGGTCTTCGTTTTTTTGAGGTTTTAGCTTGTGGTTTTTAGAATATGCGTTATATCATTGTGTCTTTCATGTACCATTGTGTCTTTTTCTTATTTTCATCATTGTGTCATTTTTTCAATTGATTGTGTCTTTTTTCTTCAGCATTGTGTTATATTTTTTGGCACTGTGTTATATTTTGTGGCTCATTGTGTCATATTTCATGATTTATTGTGTTTTTTGTATCCTTCTCACCCTTCTCATTTTTATTACCTTGTGTAGAATAACTTGACCCTCTAAATTTATGACTAAGAGGGTGTTGGGATTGTTTTTTGAAAATAGATTATACGTTTTGTTGCAGTAGGGGTGTAGTTACTTTTAGATTATTGCGTTTTGGTAACCTATGAAACGCAAATAATCTATTTGTAAACCTTTCTCAAGCACTAAAAACTGATTATTTGCGTTTTCAAAACGCAATATTCTAAAAAATCTATTTCAAAACTCCCCAAACACCCTCTAAGAGAACCCATAACACGTTCCACAGTTTTAGACTTTTACAAACTACAATCTCAACGTCACATCAGATTTCTGACTTTCCTACACTTTTGAACTTACGTGTCGGACGACAACCACAATGTGGGCTAAACAATTCCTAACATCCGAAATTAAGATACCATATCCAGACTTTTTATTTTGAGCACATTGTGGATGCTCTTAGACCTATTTTCATTTGAATCGTAATCATTTTTTTATTGGGTGGGACTTGTTTTTCGTTACCGGAATGCCTGAGAGAGCATGAGGCTCTTTTGTCGCCTTGTTTCCCTCAAGTTGTGCAACTTTGATAACATATATTTTAGGAAAAGTTGTTAAAAAGGTAAAATGACAATGCGAATATACTGGATGAATGATGATACACACAAAACATCATCCATAGGATTCACTATCATTTAATAAGGGAATATTTCACAGAATAGCAATTAAGTTTAGAGAGTGTTTCAATCAAGTCATTTATAAAAATGTATGTTCTAATTAAGTCATTGAAGTTTATTTTATGTTCTAATGTTATATAGTTTACCTGAATAGGAGGTAAACTATCCCATATGACATTTATAAAAATATTTTTTTTACATGTTGGCATAATTATAATTAATATAAAAGAAATCAAATTCAACATTCCAAAATGAATCGATTCATGGTCCCATCATCAAAAACCCAAATCTTTTTAGTTGAATTTCTACAGTTAATAAGAACCCTAACTGTTTGGTTTGGGCTCTTATATGCAGCAAACACTATATTACAATTGATGATCATGAAACCCTTTATGGTCACTGTGAAATTACTACAACAATTTAAAAAAAATCGTATATCTTTTAAAAAAAATTTAATTTTATAAAATATATTTTGTAACTATTTGATCTATATTGGCATTTATAAGGCATGTCAACATATTTAAAAAAAGAAACAGACCTAAATATATGTCATTTAAGATAGATGACCTTTTGTTTAGGTAAAATATTTTAGATTGAAACATTAAACCAAACTTAAGTGACCTGATTGAAACAACAAAAATTATGAGTGACCTAATTAGAACAACTCTCAAATTTGTTTACTATTTAACAAAGTTATTCCCTTTTCATAATCTTCATAACATGTTAGTGAACAATGCAGACGATAAATGACGTTCTTTTTGGAATAATATCATCAGGACTATCAAAGTATTTGGACAACCGATCACCAGACTGTATGTTTTCTTTTTTAATTTTCATATAACTTGTAAAAAATCTAAATCAAATTGCAAGTTCGAAAACCATACTTATCGAGTTAATTACTTGTCCTTAATTTTCAGCTATTCAAGAGGGACTACAAATCACGGCGCCGCACTCGTTAATCTAAGACCATCACCAGGACTCCAGGTAACGTATCTGGAAACATCGTAGGGGTATATTGTACTTAGATTACACATAATCCCTCGCGAATGAAGATGTCCATACATAAATGGGTGTGTGCACATGTGATTACTTCAACGTAGGGTAAAACCAAGAGGGTCAAGAGGGTCCGCTTACCCTGGTCATTGGAGCTTGTTTGATCTTTATTTATAAATTTGGGGAAATGAAATTCTATAATCCCAACTTTAGGGGGTTGGAAGAGAACAGTCCCAACTTGAAAGTTGTAAGATAACAGTCCCAACTTGTCAACGTTTTTATTTTGTTGGTCCCAAACTAACCCCAGTTAACTTTTTCTGTTAACTGCCTACATGGCATCACACGTGGCATCTGAGGTGGACCAATCTGTCCAGTTGTCAAAAATAAAACGGGGCCCACATGACTTGTCATTTTGAATTAAAAATATATACACCATCTCCATCATCTTCATCATCTTCACCACCACCACCACCACTACCACCACCACCACCACAACCACCTGCCACCACCGTCATCTTCACCACCACCACCACCACTAGGGCTATAAACAAACCAAACGTTCAGTGAACAGTTCGTAAACCGTTTGGCGGGAAGTTCGTTTGTGTCCGTTTGTTTAATAAATGAACGAACACAAACAAAAAATTCCGTTTGATTAACTAAACAAACAAACACAAACAAATGTCTCGTCCGTTCGATTGCGTTCGTGAACGTTCGGCAATGTGTTTGTTTACGTTTGTTTATTTATATATGTTCGTGTATGTTTGTTTATGTTCGATCACTAGTTAAAACTTAGGATAATTATGAACTTTTGAATTAGGAATATCATGTATTCATGCATATACCTAAGTAATTTTAGATAATTATGTGTAAGTTAGTACAATTTTACTTATCGACATTGTTTAGTAGATGTACTTTGTCTAACGATTAATATTGACAATGTTTTTTTAGTTAGTTGCATATTAAATGTTTGTTTTTGTTTGTTTGTGTTCAAGACCTGTGTTCACGAACAGTTCGCAAACAACTGAATTTCTTAACAAACAAACACAAACACAGAATTATGTTCGTTAGTGTGTTTGTGAACGGTTCGTTTGTCTAAGAAACCTTAACAAACGAACACGAACAAAGCTTTGTTCGTGTTCGTTTGGTTCGTTTACAACCCTAACCACCACCATCTCCGACGACACCCACCACCAACTTAAAAATTTTGTTTCCCTCCTACTCACCACCACCACCACCACAACCACTTGCCACCACCATCATCTTCACCACCACCACCACCATCTCCGAAGACACCCACCACCTTATAAATATACAACCATCTTCGAAAGACAAAAACGAGCCTAACACCTTCAAATCGAACCCAATCACAAATCTGGTCATACCCACATGTTGCCAGCTTCAAATCATACTTAGAATTCCGTAATCATGGTCTGCTACTTTACATAACAATCTGAATTGTCAGATTTAATATTTTAACAAACCCACTTATTGAATCGTTTATAAATACCACGAATTGAAGCCATATAATCATTCCTGCATCTTAGTCGATCCATTCTGTGCAAAAACCCCCCATCAAAAACATCCAAATCAAGCTCCAATTCGTTGGTTTTATGCTTAGTGGCCGAACACCCTTTTTAATCGATTACACCTCGAAAACGAACAGGTTAGGGTTTCGGTTCTTGGTTTAGTCTTGGTGGTGGTGGCTAAAAATTAGGGTTCTTGGGGATAAATGGTAGGGATGAATTTAGATATGTTTGATCTTGGAAAGAGATATAAGATATGTTTGTGGGCCCCATTTTTTTAAAAACATTAATAAACCATTTATTTTAATTTCTTTTACACATGTGGATAATGGGCCCACCCTTTTTTTGACAGATCCACACTTTATGCCACGTAGGACTGCCACGTGTGATTTCAACGTGACACTTAACAGAGAAAACTAACTGAGGTTAGTTTGGGACCATCAAAATAAAAAAGGTTGACAGGTTGGGATTGTTGCCTTCCAACCCCCCAAAGTTAGGATTATTAAATTCCATTTCCCATATAAATTTTGATTATTTTTTCAGTTAATTGTAACCTACAAAGAAGAGATCCATATAATGACCCAACTAAAAAGTTTGTAAACTTATGATCAGGATATGAAAGAATTGATGAAGAAAACTGGAGTGACAAAGGGGAAATAAATTTGGTATTATGCTCCTACCTATTTACTATCATAGAAGTCAGTCTCCACTTCAGTATTTGAAGAGAGCCAAAATGATGATGGATAGGAAGAAGTTGTCCATGGAGGCACTTTTATCTCACCAGATTAAATACTTTCTTATGAAATATCATGGAGCAAAGGTGAAATTACATCATGTTCATTTATTAAATCAAGGTTAAAAAGTATTTTATACCTTTGACTCCACCTTTTAATTAATCTTTTTTAAGATAGTCCATACTAAGGGTGTAAATGAGATTAACGTCTGAACGGATCTCGTAAAAGCTCAAACTTAACTCATTTAACTTAGAGACTTAAGAGTAGCAAATTTATATACTCAAGGAATCAATATAACTCCACATGACGTTGTACGTTTTGACTAAAATCTGTTTTTGATATTTTCTTTGTATTATAATTTACAAATTGAAAAGAATATGTAAATGTCAAAATATAAATCTTTATAGAACTAATATTTCGGTTTGAAATGTATATAGATTTTAAATATTTATCTTTATAGAATTAACATTGTGGTGGTTTAAAGTGTATATAGTTTTTATTTTCGAGGTTAAAATATAGTGACACCTTTACACATTAAATGTATCTTTTAGCTTAAATGGATTACAACTATAGCTTTTACATTTTGGTATTGAATGTGAATCTAAGTAACGAAGAACAATTTGTATGTGTAGTTTGCAACCTGGCTTACTTACAAAGTACTTTGTAACACCTCTTTCATGATTTCAAATGTGGTGGGCCCGAGAGATGAGATGACCATTGCAGGCATCCCAATCAATTACATCAGAACTACAATATCAAGTTTACCCCACGTACAAGTTTCTATGCTCCAACTACAACACACATTTGTAAGCAAAATGTGTGTTTTAATGGTTTGTCTTGATTTTGTATGCAGGCAATCATATTGCATATGGTGAGTTATGCAGGAAAGGCCGATATGCAGATTCAAGTCGCTAAAGACCTCATTCCAGACCCTGAAAACCTAGCAAAATGTTTCGAAGATGCACTACTCGAAATGAAAGAATACGCGGCATAAATATGAGAAAATTCTTTTCTTTGAAATATCTAAAATAATGAGCCAAATGACCTAATGAAATTACCACAACAGTTTTTGAAACTATAGAATGGAATATTGTTTCTCATACCATTTTGTCTAAAAGACCCCCCCCCCCCCAAAGCCCGATAACCCGGACAAGAGTAACGAGCCATATCGGATTCGGGTCAGAGCCAGTTCAAATTTGGTATAGGTCAATTAATTATAAGTAGTTGACAATTCATATAACGGATACGAGTTTCAAGGGATTCAATTGATTCTTTTCAAACAAAGTGGTGTTCGATTGAAAATCCGATTGGAGTACTCCACACAAAGGATCATCACAAGAGGGGAGAAATCGAACTTGTATCACAATAGGGGCCATCAATGGTAGCATTGCCAATCTCTCTTGAATCAATTGATATTGACTAGAGATCGTCGTTGCTATTGGCGATCTATAGTTTTTTATGTAACAACTTATCAAATCAATTAATTGGAAATCTAGAAATCGACAACATACAAAACTGTTCATGAGAGATTGCCAGTGCTACTGACGATGACCCTCTTTGTGATGCAAGGCCAAATTTCAATCCCATTGGGATGATTCGTCGAGTTGGGTACCCCATCCAAAAAAGATCAAGTAATCATCAAGTGAGAGCGCCATCATCCGGAAAAACAAGAGTTGACTAAAAGGGAACATGGACATCTTGCGTGAAAAAACAACAGACAACTCAACTTGGTGATTGATCCAATGGAGTTCTCAAGTTCTCACAACTCGGGTGAGTTCTCAAATGATCTCATTCCTATATATATTTATATATATATATATACACTCAACTCCATCTCTTCTTTTTTCATACAGCATCGATGTGGGTCTGTGGGATGAGGATTTTCATACAATAGATTTCTTCACTCTATTTTTTTTTCTTTGTATTGTTTAACCAAATTAGATAAAAAAAACATTAGCTAGTGATTACTTTATCATATATTAGTTTGTATTGTTTAACCAAATTTAATATTGATGTCCATACTCGGTTTTGTGAAGAATTGAATGTATACAAGTGATTGGCAATTTATTATGCAAAAAAATTGTCGAACAGGTCCACCTTTAACTAGAGCATTTGCATCTCACAATAATAATAATAACAGAGCTTCCGGTATGAATCTTGGGTTTTAAGGATAGTTTGTGTTTTAGATCCTCAACTTCATCTTTTGAATTTAAGAGTTGATAAAACTAACATAAATAAAATATTTTGAAGTCAATAAACATGAAAAACTAACAAACATACAATATTGAAAGAATGAAAGGTAAAAACTCACTACAAAATATGGATTGGGATCTTGTATCTTAAACATAAAAAATATGAACTAGGTTCTTATAACTAGTCGGGTCGGGTCGGTTATTTTCGGTTACAAAAACACACATAACCGAAACCGAACCGAAACAATCGGTTTTCAAAAATCCATAAACCGACCCGTCGGTTTTTTCGGTTTTTTCGGTTTTTTCAGTTTGGTTTTTTCGGTTTTTTCGGTTACGGTTCGGTTTTTTCGGTTTTATGCTCACCCCTACTAGTTACTTGAAAAAAAAAAAAAGACTGGTCGCAAAAAAGATAAAATAACAGTTGCAATATTTACTTCAACAAAAGTAAATTCACTCAGAAGTTATCACAAAATTATAAAATAGAACAGTTGAAAAAACAACCATAGTATTCGTCCATGAATCAACTATGGTGAATTATGACCAACTAGTGGGATATGCGTTGCCGCGAACATTCGCCTCAACATCGTTCAAGATGATATCAATACTCGGTATAACAACCGAAGTAGATACATTCAAGATGATATCCACACTTATTTTACAAGGATCAGAAACCATAAGAATGAATAACGACACCGATTCAGATAATAGCGACCGGTTTTTGGTTCGTGATGACATCGGATGTTATCGATTCGGTTCATCATGATAAAGAACAAAACATGTAATTTTTATTGAAATGTAGATAAAAGTAAGAACGTTTTAATTTAACTATAATTTATAAACAAAAACTAAACCGTGAGACAACTTTGATAACGAATATCAGGGATGAGCTTGGTATCGTACCGATCCCGAAATTGGCTAAAAATGAGTACCGATACCAAAAATGTTCGGTTCGGTATGGTACGGTATTTGTAGGTAAAATTTGGTAAAATACCGGTACCGGACCGAAAGTACCGATACCGAAAACGCCAACAAGTTGGTACCAAATTTCATTCGGTTTCGGTATTTTTTGGTATCGGTACAAAAATGCTCATCCCTAACGTATACATTTGTTTTCCGAACACTTGTGTAATACTATTAATAACTCGTTTTTGAGTAAACTTTATATTGAAACATATATAAAAATAAATAAATCATAACACATATTTAATATGTACTGCTTGTTAGTGGAATATCGCAGTACATATTAATAGGGCTGCAAATGAACTGAACGAACATGAACAAGACGTTGTTCGTGTTTGTTTGATAAGAAAATAAGGTGTTCACGAATTGTTTATGAACACTTAGCGAACAAAATTTTCTATTTGTGTTTGTTTGTTAAGGAAATTAAAGTGTTCGTGTTCGTTTGTGTTTGTTTCTTAATTTTAGATACAAGACAAAAGTGAGCGTAAGCAAACAAAAATGAAAGTTCATGAATATAGACACACAAAAAAGTGAAGTAATACTAATATGTAATACATGAATAATGGTTATTAAATAATAGGTTACTAAGAATTTTAAAGTACTTAAATTAAAAATAAAAGTTAAAGAACCTAATGAACTATCAAACATAAATGAACACATTACCGAACATTCACGAACATAAATGAACGAACGCGACCTTTGTTTGTGTTCGTTTGTTTAGTTAAACAAACAGAATTTCTTGTTTGTGTTCGTTCATTTATTAAACGAACGAGTACAAACGAACTGCTCGCCAAATGGTTCACGAACTGTTCGTCGAACGTTTGGTTCGTTTGCAACCTACATATTAAGTTTTAGTTTTTAATTTAACAAAATAAATAAATAAATAAATAAATAAAACTAAAACTGATATCTTACTATTGCCAAATACACAAACCCACAAAAAGTAGTAAAAAAAAGAGAAATGGATTTAAATACTCCTAACTATCGCCTATTGGCGGATAATACTCCCAACTTTCACTTTGGCCATTAGCACTCCCAACTTGTAACTTATTTTCTTCCATCACCCCAAAACTAACAGAGGTGGCGTTGATAGCCAAAGTAAAGTTGCACTAATTTTAACTGAGTACATGCACCAATCGGGTTTGTCCCGGTTGCTAAGTGTTATGTGCCTTATGTCCAAGGCTTGATACAAAACCACTATCGAGCCGGGGTCTCATTGGAAGCAGCCTCTCTATTCCCACGGGGTAGAGGTAAGGCTGTCTACATCTTACCCTCCTCAGACCATACCTTAGCTTTTGCTATTAGTGGGATTAACTAAGTATGATGATGATGATGACCCCAAAACTAACAGAGGTCTAACCTGGTTAGTCTTCGTGGCAGAAATGTAAAAATCTAAACTTAAGGGACAATCTACGTGGCAAAAATATGAAAACCTAAACTTAAGGGACCTATTTGAAACTTATTATTATTATTATTATTATTATTATTATTATTATTATTATTATTATTATTATTATTATTATTAGAAATCCCAAACACCCTTCATCATCTTCTTCTGTTGACAGAACCCCCCCCCCCCCCTCTCTTCTTCAGACCACCCCCATCATCCCCCAACAACCACCGCTTCCACCATCATCCCCCACAACCACCATCTCCCCCCTCTTCTCTCTCTGTCTCTTTCTCTCTCTCTCAAACACCACCACCATCTGCTACCAACACCACTACCAACACACCCACCACCACATAATTGAAAGCAAGCGATAATAAATTGCATATTTGTTTTTTTTTTTTTGTTTAGCTAAGAAGAGAATGTGACAGATCCCTAATCCTCCATTATTATTATTATTATCAACATGTGTTTTGAATACCAAAATCAAAATCTCCAATGAATGAATCAAAACCTAATCCATCGTCAGGTACCCATCACTTGTTTGTGCTCATGAATCAAAACCCTGAATCGGTACAGAGCTTCAACCGACAATAATGGTACAGATCCCTAACAAATCGAATCGAGACGATGCTTCGATGTACAGATCGAATTACAGGTTTGAGGGGTGGAGCCCTAACAAATTGAACCTTCAGATCATGATGGACTCCTACAGCAGGAGATGAACTTGTATGGTGTAGGAGATGAACTCGTAGGAGATGAGGATCATAAGAAGTGAGATGAGGTGGTGGGTGGTTGTTGTGGAAGGTGTGTTTAGGGCTGCAAATGAACCGAACGAACATGAACAAGGCCTTGTTCGTGTTCGTTTGTTAAGGAAATTACGTGTTCACGAACAGTTCATGAACACTTACCGAATGAGATTTTTTGTTCGTCTTCGTTTGTTAAGAAAACACTCGTATACGTGGTCGTTTGTGTTTTCTTTTGTTATTTTTGTTCATGAACGTATACGAACACAAACGAACATTAAAGAACACAAACAAATGTTCGTGAACACAAATGAACACAAAGAGGTGTTCATGAACGGAAACCAACACAGATACATATTAGCTTTTGAATAAAATCGAATTCACATAATTAAGACATTAGTTGGATCCACCAAATATATAACCTAATTATCTAAACATACCATGTATTTAACATAATATTAGTAAACATAATTAAGTAGTGTCTCAAAAACTAAGTTCGTATCGCATGTGGATAAAGAAGTGTGTTGGAGGTGGAAGGCATTGACGTGGAAACGTGGTAACATGGTAACATATAATGAGCTTGTATACAATAAGTAGGTTTATTGATCTCATATAGTCATATATTTAACTCACCTATATTATTTATTTGGGTAACATAAATAAAAATAAAATAATATTAAAAATTATAAAAATTAAAAACCCTAATTTATTATCGAACACAAACGAACACGTTACCGAACGTTCACGAACATTAACGAATGAACGCGACCTCTGTTCATGTTCGTTCGTTTAACTAAACGAACTTCCCACCAAACGGTTCATGAATTGTTCGCTGAAACTTCAGTTCATTTGCAGCTCTAGGTGTGGTGGTTGTGGTGGAAGATGATGAAGAAGATAAGAAGATGTGTGTGTGTGTGTGTATGATAATAATAATAATAATAATAATAATAATAATAATAATAATAATAATAATAATAATAATAATAATAATAAGTTTCAAAAAGGTCCCTTAAGTTTAGGTTTTTACATTTCTGCCACAAAGACTAACCAGGTTAGACCTCCGTTAGTTTTTGGGTGATGGAAGAAAATAAGTTGCAAGTTAGGAGTGCTAATGGCCAAAGTAAAAGTTCGGAGTATTATCCGCCAATAGGCGATAGTTGGAAGTATTTAAATCAATTTCCCCTAAAAAATCACTTGAATCACTGTAGCGGGAACTCTTTAACTTGTGTTAGTGTCTACCTTTTGATAAATTTTCCAATTACTAACTCAAACCTATTGTCAAACTCTACTCAGCTCAACAAAATATAGAGGCACTAATGGCAGAACAACCCACTTATTGCTATTTGACTCAGACATGTCCTAAAAAGTCGAGGTATTTTGAAATGTTTGTTGACATGGCCAAAGTCACGGGTTGCTAACACGTTCTTATTTAATATACACCTACAAGTTGTAAGGATTACCATTGCTATAAACCTTGTTTAAAGTTAGATGAAGCGCAAAGAGTTCTTGAAACCAAGTGCTCACCCAATGCTATATGATGTTAATCATCCAACATGTGGTAAGACCTATTATTAGAGCTGTTCAAATTGCTCGCCGCTCGTGGATCGCTCGTCGCTCGTTCGGAAAATGCTTGAAAAATGCTCGTTCGATCTCCCGCTCGGTTGTATATGAGCCGATCGGCTCGGTTCGGTTCGTAAATGAGCCAAGCACGAGCAAAGGTACGCTCGGCTCGGTTCGGCTCGAATAAATTTATATTTATTTAGTAATAAATATACACACAATTTACATATAAAATTATGGCTTTATACATAAGATTATATTGGATTTGACTCACTATATGTAAACAAAATATAACCAGCCCACTTAACTCAATAAAAAAATTAACAATAGATTTAATAGTACAACAATAAGTCATGAGGTGACAGTCTTGACTTCTTTATGTTATTAGTTGTTTATCGATAATTGTCGCTTGATATCACACCTACGTCACAATGCAACATTAATTGTTCTCTGATGTATGCTCATCACCTCACCAGCCTCAATTTAAGCCTCATCCTTGGACACTGAGATCTCAATATTAGTGTTATCATCGGACATTTCAACCTTAGTTGTCACCCGACAATGAAAACATCGAAGGAAACATCTCAATTATATGATCGTCCATATTATTCTCCGCTCAATTCTCGTTCGGCGGTCGCTCGAAAATTTTGCGCTCGAAGAATGCTTGTTTGGTTTTCGGCTCGATTATAAACGAGCCGCTCCGCTCGGTTCGGTTTGCAAACGAGCCAAGCACGAGCAAAGCTCCGCTCGGATCGGCTCGGCTCGTGAACAGCCCTACCTGTTATAGACACGAAACAGGTAAACACGAACACGACACGAAAATAAACAGTCTTAACGTGTCGACCTGTTATAGACACGAAACTTGTTAAGGCCAAACACGAAACCTGTTAAAATCGTGTAGGTTCGTATCAGGTTATCGTGTTCGTATCTAAATTGCCAGCCCTACTTGTGTCTACTCTTCCCTATTTCTTAGGGGTTACTCTTACAATAAATGTCAAAGCCTAGGGGCACAAATGGGAAAACTTAATATTATCAAATCCATTCATCATTATCCTTCTTCTACTCTTCTTTACCAGTCTTGCCATTGAAACCTTCAATGGCGGCTTTATCCTTAACTCTCCAACCACAATCCCTAAACAACCCATCACTGAAACCCATTTCTTTATCATGGTGTTCTTCTTTTCACCACTCAAATCTTTCCATCAATCTAGTCTCATCTAATCGTTCCCTCAAGACCCAGGTATTTATTTATTTTTCAATTATTTCAACGTTGTAGTTATGCTAATTATGAACATGTTTGTGTGTGAAGTTATGTGTGATGAGTGAATAGGGAACACCTAATTGTTAATTGACTTTCTTGGCTTTGACTTTTGAAGTCAAATGGGTTGCTTTTTATATGTAAATTAGTTTGATTTTGTTGTATTTTAATGCTAAGGAATTTAGTTTTGGAATTGGTTTATACTAAAGTTTGGTTGGTTTGCTATATTCAATGTTGCAAAAGGCACTAGGCGGGCGGTGAGGTATGACTAATCGGACTAGGCGGAATTAGGCGTTTTGGTATTTTTATATGTATTTTATATATATACACACAAATTTAGGTGTTTTTTGAAAATATGTTAAGATATATACACATAATATTTAGAAATACTTAGATATATACACATAATACTAACAATTACTTAGAAATTTAAAAAAATTTAAAAAAACCACCGCCTAGGCCCGCCCAATGGCCAAAACGCCTAGATTTCCGACTAGGGCCTTATTTCGATTTTGTTCACAGACTAGCGGCGGCCGCCTAGGCCGATTTTTACAACAATGGCTATATTATTGTAAAGTGTACGGATTGTTTTAAGTTGATGCTGAATGTTAGTTAGTTTTGACTTAATGAAAGTCAAAGCATGATTACTAATGCAGTCTGCATAAAGAGAGTGAGATTTCATGGTATGGTAGAATCGGAAGAACCGGAAATGGATGTTATTTTGCTTGAATTTTGCAGTTTGTTTCTTGAATGCTGACTGATGTATGGATTATATGTTTGGTATAAATGTTCTAAAATGTTAAAATTTAAAAGTGCGCCTATGACGCTAGGCGCTCAGGAAAACACATCAGGGGTTTTGAGGCGACTCGTCATGTACTTCTGGGTCAAAATTGGTTTAAATTAGGGCCTATAGGAAGCTTACATGTAGAAAAAAAAAAAAAACTAAAGGGGTGCGTATATTTGGAGAGGTTTAATGATATGTAAAACATACGAGAGAGATGTCACTTGTGGTTGTAACTAGTCATTTGGTTGTACTTTAAGCAACGCCTCACTTACGTGACATGCATGCCTCCCACCTCGGATTTTAGGATCAAGACGCCTCAGTGCCTCACGCTTTTTTTAAACCAGGCTCACCTCCAATGAATGTAAGAGATCGATTAGCATCACGCCATCACCTTATGGGTGTGATTTGTTTCAACATGGAACATTCGTATAGTCAGTGTCTTAGGAGGCTGCATTTTGTTAGTTGCATTGATATACCGACACAATAACAGTTGCTACTTGCTAGAAATAAGAACCATCAAATAAGTAGGAACTGTGTTTTGGCCATTGGATCATATATAGTGGATGATTTAGATCTTGCACCCCGTGAATCGCTAGTCGCGACTGCCCCCTTTTTGTCTGCTCATGATCAAGACCAAAAAGCGGTTCCTTTGGAACAGTTTGCTAATTTTTTCTATTTTTTTTTTTTGTTATTAATTTATAGGGATTTGTTGTCCAAGCTGCTTGGACGCGTAGATCACGAAGCGAAGCAGAAAAACGCCCGAACAAGAAATCATGGAAACAGAGGACGGATATGTACATGAGACCGTTTCAACTAAACATTTTCTTTTCTAAAAGATTCATTCATGCAAAAGTGATGCATAGAGGTACTAGTAAAGTGGTATCGGTTGCCACCACAAATGCAAAAGATTTAAGGAACACTTTGCCTTCGCTCATAGATAACGAGGCTTGCAGAGTCATCGGCAGGTTGATAGCTGAAAGATCAAAGGAAGCCGACGTGTATGCAGTCGCTTTTGAAGGAAAAAAGAATGAGCGGATTGAAGGGAGACTGGCTATTGTTCTTGATACTATTAAGGATAACGGTATCATTTTTGTTTGAACTTTTAGTAGATAGCGCGTCGGTTGGCATGATGTTTGCTAACCATCTATGTTCAAATTCCTGATGTTGGAATGTTTAGTGTTGTATTGTCATGTTGCGTAACGTGTCATTTCGTAGTCACAGAGCGTCAACCTATAATAGATTCCAAAATTTTCTAATGACCTGTAAAAAATGACTGTTTTACAGGTTGGCGGGTTCAACGCTACACTAATCTAGGAATTTTACATAAACTCGAACACAACAGGAACTTGAACATGACCTAGTATTCGCTTGTTGATGTGAATATGACCCGTTTAATCTAAGTTTTTGTACTAGTATAAGATTACAAGGCACGCGCCAATAATGTATAGCTTTTGTAGTTTGAACCTGTCTAGCTAAACGTGTTCACGGGTTAATATGGAACTGACTCGTACTCCTAGGTCAAACTCACACCCACGATTTTCATATTAGGTTCACGCGGTATAGAAAATTCACGCCACATATATGCGTGAATGAAATAGTACTCGACATCAAAAACTTGATTCGTGACTAGAAACATAGGGCCAACATATAATTCCAACTATTATAAAACAATCAATGATAATGTTACTGTTTGTGTTAATCAATATGATATCGAATGATTCGTATACAAACAATGGGACAACATTAAACTAACCCTACATGATCCGTCATGTGGTACATTTGATGCATCACCCTATCAACCAAACTGCAAATCACAATGAGGATACAACATTTTCCTTTTAGCAAGTTAAAGAATAAAACTGTGGAGAGTTCGAATGTGAAAATCGCCTTAATATTACACACAAATTCGCTCATGTAGGCTTTTGCTCAATTAGGACGACGATTGAGCTGCCAAGCCAAAGACACAAACTTCCTTCAACTTGGTTAGGGACCCACTTTGACAAACGATTCGCTAACTCTAGTCAACGTCCTAGCCATGTCTACACCCTATGCCATAAGACGTTCGACACAGAAGCAGTTTTAAGTAGAGAATGGCAATAATCACTTATATGCAATACATGTAGGAGAGAGAAACGGCGACACTTGTGCAGCCACATTTTAAGCAGTAAGCACTTGTGATTATGCGATTCTCTACTTAAATTTGATTTTGTATTGAACGTCTATCTCCCTCTTTCTCTCTCTCTCTCTCTCACGCTTGTGCGATTTAAGCAGTAAGCGCTTGTGCATAACATACAACATTACAGAACATATATAATAAAACATCAATGGCATACTTTACAGTTTTACCTTATCGTTTAACAGTGGCGAAAACAGCTTTAACTGCTTCAAAGACTTCTTCAACAGGCTTACTAGCATCAATCTAAGACCAACAATTCATTAGCTACTATAACACCACAAACCATATATATATATAGTAGTAAGTAAACCAGAAAAACTTATGTAATTACCTTTCTGACCTTCCCCTTAGAGTTGTAATAGTTAATAACATTGAGACTAGACTCTAAAAAAACCTTGAAACGCTTCCTTATCGTGTCTATATTATCATCTGCTCTCCCCTTCATAACCCAAACAACAAAGTTAAAACTTAATAATCATTTTTACCGTGACTATTCTCAACAAATGGTTAAACAAGTCATATGCCAAAGTCAAACCTGGTTGCGGGTCAACAGACGCCTCTCCATCTCTTCCTCAGAACAATCAAAGAAAAGAACAAACTCGGGTTCAATTCCAGTCTATATAAACCAAAAGATTCAAATTTCAACGCCAAATGATCATATCACATAAAACAAGTTGTATGAATGCAAACTCACAATTGACTCAAACGCTGCCCGGTTTTCCTCATTACGAGGAAACCCATCAATTAGAAACTTGTCATTTTCGTTTTCCATCATCGCCTTTTCAAGAAGCTTGATTGTTATTTCCGAAGGAACAATTACTCCTTCGGACATCATCTTCTCAACCATGGCCCTATAAACCACTTAGTATAAAGATATTTACAAAGAAACAAATATGTACAAGATTAATATATTACCTACATACCCGTTTTCAGACCCGGATTGTGCTTCAGCCCGGAGAAGATCTCCAGCACTGAGATGCGTATACCCGAAGCTCTTTACAATATTTGCACATTGTGTACCCTTACCACTGCCCGGGCCTCCTGCTCGAGACCTAAGATAAGTAAGCGTAAGAACTGACAACATATTCGTTTCTAATTCGGTAGGTTACTAAGAGGTATTCAAGACATTTCAATATTTTCGACACAATCTTATTTCCTGGTGCGGATCTAGAGAAGGAGCAGGGGTAACGTCCTTTACCCCTCAAATTTTTTGGCGTAGTGTATTTTTTTTTTTACGTGTTTTGTATTATGTTACCTGTGAAAATTATGTAACGTTACCCCTGAAATCTTGGTCTAGATCTGTCACTGCTTATTTCTAAACATGAATATTTTGATCCATAAACTTTAAATCAAAATTTTCACCTAGGACAAACACAATTTTGGGATTCTTTTCGCAAAGAGCGCTTTTGGTTCCTTCCTGCAATCAAATATCAATATTATGTAGCTTATTGAATAATTATTTAAAGGCTAACTAAAATTAATAAAACCAATGACACTATATAGCTACCATATCTGCAGCATCAACAATAGTCCCCATGAGTCCACACTAGAGTGTGTTTTAACTTAATACTGCATCCAACAACAAGGAAGTATAAGAAACTACCGCTAATATTCGATCATTTCGTGACAACATTTCTGGCATGTTTAGGAGTTTGCTAGAAAAATATTGATCATAACTTATGCCCCCTCTAATCACCAGTTGACCCCCCCCCCACCCCACACACACACACAGCTAGGTAGTGTAAATTTAAGCGTTTTCGTCAGAAAATTTTATACGTATTCATTCCAGTGAAGCTCCGCCAACCAAAGATTGGGAGTTCAAATGCAGGGATAAATTGTTCACAAATAATAAAATTAAATTAAAGTAATTACATAACCAACTTTTAAGTATAGAACCGCATAAACAACTCATGTAAGAGCATTCACAACCCATCCCCCATTCCCTCCCCCATTCTTAAAATTTAAGAAAATCCTACAAAAAACTCACTCCATCCCAACCCCTTTCCCCATACCCCATTTCTAAAATTTACAAAAAACCTATGTTGAGCCCCCATATATGGGGTCTTCCATCCTTCCCCCATATCATTTAATAATAATAAAATAATACAAATGAAAGGTGGAGTGAATTAATGTTGGTTGTAAAGAAATAAAATAATAATAAAAAAAAGCTTATAGGGGATATGAATGGGGAATGGGATGTGAGAGATTTTGCAAAAGTGAGTGACAAATTTAGAAAACTATGATTTTTCCTTAAATTATATGGTTGGGGATGGGGGATGGATTGTGAATGCTCTAACCGCTAAAATTGGTTATGTATTGAACGCGTCTCGAAAAAACAATAATATTAACTAGAGCACATGAACAGGTTCTGAAGGTCTAATATCTCAACAAAAGACATGAATAAATATAAATACGGATAATGAAATATGATTAGAGATGATCAAACACAAGGAATAAATATAAATATAAAATAATAAATTAAACCCTGAAAAATATCAGTAACATATTACGTTTCAGAAGATGACGTTGATGAAATTGAAGGAGAGATGATACGAAATTGTGAATTTTGTAAGAGTTATTTGAACACCGATGTTTCTTTGTAATATCTATCGGTCGGTCCATATTTTCGGATCTTATTGGTCACATTTTATTAGATTCTACTGTATTTGGGAGCATCTCACTTTATCTATTTGGATCATATTATATGTCCATGCGTAATGAAAATGAAATTGAGCTTGGAAAGGGACAAAAAAACGCCTAGAAAACACCCCACATCGCTCCGGGGCGTTTTTCGTCTTGTTTTTGCCTTTCCGTGAAAATTTCCACGGCGTAGAATTATCACCTTTTTTGAAGACTAATCAGATTGTTACACATGGAATGGAAGGCGTGGATTCATGTGACCATTACATATGGTCTTACTATTATAAGGAGTAAACTACACGTATACGTTATACTTTGTAACAAATTTAGTCTACGGCTAACAAAACTAAAAGCGTAAATGTGTTACAAAGTGTAAACTAGAGGGACCAGTTTGACAATATTTGAGGACTAAATATGTTATAAAGTGCAAACCATAAGACATATACTTTACTTCCATTATCATTTTTCTTAACGGCTACTTTCGTAAAATAAAAAAGTTAGCAAGGGCGTTCAGTGTACGATTCGGATTTGAAAAATTCAAAATTTGACTTGATTCAAATTCGATTCGATTAAAATTCGAGTTCGGTGTTCAAATTCGAAGCAAATACGAATTTATGATTTTCAGTTTGATTCGATTGGCAATTCAAATTCAAATTTTACATACTTTTTTTTATATATACGTGCATTACCCCACTAAATTTGAACCAAACTTTTAAAGTCCACAGTCTCTACTGGTTTTACTATTTCCGTATTTTACAGTAAGGTTTTTTTGTTCATTTAGCTTGAGTTTAGAATCATCGTTTGTTGTTTGGTATGAAGCATTGAATTCGTTAAGCTAGGAAATTTTATGTTTGGAATGTTAGACTATATGTACATATTAACTTGTAATGTGTACGTTCCCGTTTAAGATCAACAGTCAATAGATGCAATCAACAATTAGGAAGTGAAATGCATATACGAACCATGAAATATGATTAGAGATGTTCATGCACATGGAATCAATATAAAATTAATTTGGGTGGATGAGAAATGAAGCAAATAAACCAAAAAAAATTCTTCTCTTTCTCTTCTTTTAACAACTGCGGAACATGATTTTTCCATGGCATCCTTTCAAATCCCTTCTTTTCCTTTGTTAAATGAAACTCAAAAACATACCGTGCGTCTTCTAGTTAACTAGTTAACCATCGCTTGTGACCACTACCACCATATTAGTCACTACGTGCGTCTTCTTTGATTCATGGTCACCATTTACTCTCATTGTTCAAACAAAAGTTTAGTAAGGGTCATTTTTGTTATTCGAAGTTTTTGGGTTCGTTAGAAAAGAAGAAAATGTGTCGGGTGAAGGTAATTTGGTGATTTGTTTGTCTAAATTGGCTTCAAAATAGTCTTGAATCGTAATTTATATTTCTGTAAGTATTCAAACTTAAAATTGATATG
The DNA here is from genome assembly GCA_030844895.1 of Ambrosia x helenae. Taxonomy (NCBI): domain Eukaryota; kingdom Viridiplantae; phylum Streptophyta; class Magnoliopsida; order Asterales; family Asteraceae; genus Ambrosia; species Ambrosia x helenae. The sequence continues at coordinate 22,270,225 of CM061232.1, read as the reverse complement.
GTACGTGATTAAACTCATTTCATGGGAGGAAACGAACATGTCAAGTCAATTTGAAATTGAGCGGTTCGGGTTTAAATTCGCTATTTGTGCTTAACGATGATTAAATGAATATTCATAAGTCAATATTGGTTAGTATGTGTTTAACTAGTTATGTTTATGATAAAATTGGTCATTATGCTGTTAAATTTCACTTGTTGTTAACTTCATAACTATTAAAACTTGAGTGAATCACAAGCTTTGAAGTGATTTCGGACAGGATTGAAATAGTCGGAAGCCAAATGTTTGTAAGGTGTGTATATATATTTTCCCATACAAAACTAATATATTCCTTATTTAAGGTATTGTAATTTATGTCAAACGTAATAACGAAATAGTGAACGTACAACATGTTTACATAAACGATTGATTTTATGTAATCACATCGATCTTAAGCCATTCATAGAGTCAGATACTCAAAATTGTAAGCCAATAAAACATCTATTGTCCAATATACTAATGCGAGTGTTATATTTGTAGTCAGCAAAACATACACCATGTGAGAAGTTCCAACCGATAAGGGCGAAAAGTTCCAAGTTTTGAGCCAGCTACTTACTAAACATCATCATCATCATCATACTCAGTAAATAACATAGTAGCAAAGCTAATGTAAGGTCTAAGAAGTGCAAGATGTAGACAGTCTTACTCATACCCCGTAGGAACAGAGATACTATTTCTAGTGAGACCCCAGACACGATGATAGTTTTGCATCAAGCCTTAAACATAAAGCAGATAACATTCAACACTCTTGACAGAGGCCAATTGGTGCATGTACCCCTTGTCTTTAGTGAGACCCCGACTCGATATTAGTTTTGCATCAAGCCTTGAACATAAAACACATAACATTCAACATTCTTGACAGAGGCCAATTGGTGCATATACCCCTTGTCTTTCGGCTATCAACGACACCGGCCACCACATGATGCATTATTAACCGTCCGTCGCCTTTTTAATGTTATTTTAACGAAACTAGTAAATAACGTTAAAATTAGTGAAATTTCACTTTTGCCTCCCGAGGGAGACATGTAAACACATTATATGCAAGCATCGCAAGCTGGGCGTTAATCTACTTTCTATAACATTTTTTTCCGTTTACCTTATATATACTTATCACTTCACTTACGCTGTGTTCCCGAGTTTACTAAATAAAAGAAAAGAAGAGAAAGGGATACTAGGAGAGAAAAGAAAGGAAAATATATAATTTTATTTCGTTTTCCAGAGTTGAAAGGAAAAGAAAAGAAACTAAAGATTTTATGTGTTCCCGAGTTGAAAGGAAGAGAAAAGAAACATATATTTTACAATTATACCCTTGTAAGATTTTATTATAAATTAAATGAGAGGGTAAATTGGTAAATGATATAGTTGTTTTTTTTTTTTACTTTCCCTTCCTCCGTTTCCTTCCAATTTGGAAGGATTGTTATTTGGGAGAATTTTCCTTTTTCTTCTCTTCACTTCTTTTCTTTAATGAAACTCTGAAACACAAAATTGTTCACCCTTCTTTCCACTTCTTTTCATTTCCTTCTATTATTAAACTCTGGAACATAGTGTTAAGATAAAATAATGAGATTGGAAATGTCAACCAAGGTTTTCAGAACCGGACCGGACGTCGAACCGGACCCCCAGGCGGTTCACCGGTACGACCGGTCCAACCGGCCCGACCGGTCCAACGAACCGGGTCAAAAAATGTAATGAAACCCAAAAAATAATAAAAATAATAAAAAAAGAACGGTCCGACCCCTTATTTTCCGGTCCGACCGGCCGGTTTTCCAGTCCAACCGGCCGGTTCAGCGGTCCACAAGCGGTTCAGTTACAGGGCGGTCCAAACACCCGAACCGGACCGGTCCAGGCCCCGGACACCGGTCCGACCGGCCGGTCCGGTCCGGTTTTCAAAACACTGATGTCAACCATGAGCTAGCGATAGGGCTGGAAAATCGTGTATACCTGACCTGTTAAGACACGAACCTGTTAAGACACGATACACGAAACCTGGCTACCTGTACACAACATGAAAACTTTTCGTGTCTATTTTTTTGATACACGAACCTGTTAATTTTTTTAACAGGTATACACGAAAAGTACCTGTTAATACCTGTTTGCGAACATTATACTAATCGCATGTTTACGAACCTATTTAGTGATAGAAAATTTTCAAAAGTTCACCAAACACCTAGATAATACATAAAGTCATAACCACATAATCCTTCACAACTTTTAACTAAAAATCCTTAAAACCAAATCACAAAAAACTTAAATAATTCATAACATCCATTTAAAAACAAATTCAAAGTTCCATAGTCATTCTTCTCAAGTCTTCCATTCCAACCAATCAAACCTACACATAATTATAAATTTTAGTCATATTAAGCATGGACAATTAGACATAAAATGATTCATCTACTATTATCAAGCAACATTACTTGAAATATTTAGAGTACCTTATGATCATTGATCTTTAGCAAGCAACACTACTTGAAGCATTTTGAGTTGTTACCTTTGGATTGTTCATTGAGTTTGAAGCATTTGATTCTCCACCAATGTCAAGCGCCAATATATCTTCAGTGAGATCCTCTATAGCAACTTGGTTAGAACCTAAAAAGTATAAACAAACATATATCATTAAAATAATATTATGTTAAAAGAACTTATAAAAATCAAGGGTAAGGTATATTACAGGAATCTCCATATAACCAATCTTTTGTGCATATTAGAGCCTCAATGATATCTTTACCAAGTGAACTTCGATGCTCATTAAGTACTCTTCCACTTGAACTGAATGTTGACTCCGATGCGACAGTAGATACCGGAATTGTCAAAAAGTCTCTTGCCATCCTTGCAAGTGTGGGATATCTAAACTCGTTGGCTTTCCAAAAGGCCAACACATCAAATTCCAAGTTCCTATCAACTCTTGACTCCTCCAAATACAATTGCAATTCAGACTTTTTGTTAACTGTAAAATCTTTACTTTGAAACTGATCAAAGTCCTAAAAAAATAATAAAAAAATTAGTAAGTCAAAAACCAAAAGGTAATATATAAAAAATATATTAACAAACAAATAAATTACCTTAAGTCTTGCTCTAACTCCATAGACACATGTTGAATCGTCCCTTTTATCATCAACCTCATTGCTAGCATTTGAACTACTTGCGGTATTTAAGGTTGTAGATAAGCCATCACCCACATTGAACAACACATATTAATAATATTTTATGAACAAACTACAATGAAACAGACAACAATAATATTTTATAACCTAAAAAATTAAATGCAGCATTATATAAAGTGAATTTAGAGCCCTAACTTACTCAATTAAACCAAAAAAAAAAAAAACATAAAAAGAGTAAGATTAACACTAAAAAGACTACACGTCTACACTTTGTCTCTTTCCAATTCATTCAAGCACATCACAAACACTAAATTAAGATATTAAACCTAATAATATTCAAATCGACATGTTTGACTCTACATACCTAAGTGCAGCAGGTAACATGAAATTAAAGTCCTAACTAATTAACAAACTACCTTCATTTGCATCTGTCTCTGTTGAAATGAACAGAGTAAATGTTTTATGAACAGAGTAAATGTCTTATGAACAGAGTAAATAAAACTCCTTACCAAATAATAAACTAGAAATGGGGGTGGAGGAGGAGCCGGTGGAGTAGAGGTGGAGCAGGAGGCGGCGATGGTGGAGTAGGGTTGGAGATGAAAGCTTTTGGAGTGAAAAATGGTTTAGGGTTAAAAGGGTTTGGGTAAAGTGTTGTGTGGATACGGGATATGGGCTGGAAAATGAAAGGTTTTAAATATATTATTATTTTTAAATAAATTATAAACAAGTATATTAACAGGTATTAACAGGTAAACAGGTATGTTACCTGTTAAGACACGAAAATTAACAGGTAAATTCGTGTCTACCTGTTTAGGACACGAAACCTGTTAAGGTCATACCTAACCTGTTAAGATCGTTCAGGTTCGTGTCAGGTAATAGTGTCCGTGTACAAAATTGCCAGCCCTAGCTAGTGAATATGTGTACCATTGTGATTTAACACAACTCACACAAGGACTCGAAGGATATAAACCAAGTATTATTAAAATGATTTGGCTAGGTAGCAAGTTTCATTCGAGTTTCTATACTCATGAAGACTAACCAAATTAAGATTGATGTGTTGTATAAATATATATATTTTCTAGAGATTTGTGGAGAAAGTTCATTGCATTCAGTTCATATCATATCATAAAACATCAAAATTTGTAACTAGATATTATTGGTAGCATATTATTATTATTATTATTATTACTACTGTTACCGTTACAGTTATTGTTACTACTACTACTGCTATTACTACTATTAGAGCTCTATTTCATGCTCGCTCATATGTGACCAAAGTCTAATAAAGTAAACTTGAGCAATCCTTGTCATTTAAGTGGAGTCTGAATTCACTCCATATAATACTTAGATGATACTAGATAGACTCGAAAAATTGAGGAGAAAAGCAAATCATGAAAAAAACAACGCATGCAATCACAAAACTTGAAGGTTTTGATTAGTGTTCAAGCTTACATTTATCATTTCCTAGTGACTAAAATCACTTGTTAGCCTTTTGGTTTGCTTACAACCATCAAATTACTTCATTTGTGTACTTCTTTTTAGTACTTGGAGCAAATATTGAGACCCTAAAAAAGGTTTTTTTTGGGAAACCAGGCCTTCTATAACTTAATAAAATAATAGATGTAACAAGAAAAACTCTTTGATTAATAATTGAAGGTACATAAAACCTAAACATATAAACCCTATTTATACTAAAGAGTCCTTGATGCCCAAAACACCTACTTTGACAAGAATTAGAAAACAAGATAATTATAAAATAAAACTAATATAAATCTTAATCTTCCTACTAAAATATAAATAAACAATTTAACACCCTCTAACTTTTGAGCATTGACAAGATTAGTCTCAACAATCACACCTTAATCTTATTAATCACATTTCATCACATTAGAGCCGGTCCATCTTCCTCGCATTGGGCAAAGTTGGCTTCCTCCTTTTTTTCTCCCACTTTTGACGCTCTAATATGTAATGGCCGGCTTCATTTCCCTTGTAATACATGACGTGGCTTTTGTCCCGTTGTACTCGACCATCTCCTCGATCTCTACCGGACCCCGACCTCTACCTCGACCTCGTCCAAGATCTCCTTAATTTGAGCTTCCACAACCGCAATGCTCACATCTGTGCTCCTTCTCCTTTTTCTTTTTCATCTGATTTTATGAACAAAAGTTGGTTTAAATTTCGTGATTGAGTCTGCTCCTCATTCTTAATCCTTTCTTCATAAGCTTTAAGCTGACCCACGATATCATCATAGCTGGTGGTCTTCAAATCCACCACCTGTTCTATTGAAGCCATCATGTGAATGAACAGCTTCGGCAATCCGTTAAGAAACTTCTTAACTAGCTTGGTTTCTTCTATAGCCGAGCCAAGTGAGGCGGCTTGAGAGGCATACCCGGACAACTTATTAGCAAACTCGTCTATGGCACTTTGTTCCTTCATCTTTAGGTTTTCAGACTCTGCCATTAGAGTTTGTAGTCTTGCCTCTTTGATTCGATTTGCACCCAGATGGCAGGTCTTTAGAATATCTCACATTTTTAGTCATGTATATCATTTTTGTGCAAGCTAGAAAAAGGTCAAGATAATAAAAAAATTATATACCGTGTTTTTGTTGTTACATACTTAAATTTGTTTCAACATAATTACAATACGTAACATGTAAAAGGATTATTATTTTTGTAATTTAACTATATATATATATAGACAAAAGATCAAATACAAACAAACTTATCGTGCGAACATACGAAATGAAGGGAACAAAAAAAAAAGTGGCGGTGACATTTTCGTAAATAATGACCACCACTCTTTGTTTGTATAATTACTCTAGTGTATATAATTACTCTAGAATAAAAAAGTGATGGTGGCATTTTCGTAAATAATGACCACCACTCTTGTTGTATAATTACTCTAGTGTATATAATTACTCTAGAGTAATTACCCTAGAGTAATTATATAATTACTCTAGTTATATAACTACGGTATATAATTACTTTAGAGTAATTTTATAATTACTCTAGTTATATAATTACGCTAGAGTAATTACGCTAGTTATATAACTAGAGTAATTATATAATTACTCTAGTTATATAAAGTTTCCAATATTTACAGAAATGCCACCGCGTGTTTTTTACTTTAGTCCGTACTGTTCGTACGATAAAGCCTATTTGTACGTGAACTTTACTCTCTCTCTCTCTCTCTCTCTCTCTATATATATATATATATATATATATATAGGGAATGGTTCTAGAGAAAACCCTCCTTATTTGGTAAACTCTGGAAACTCTGACTTCCCAATATTTTTTTTTTTTTTGAAAAAAATAGGGCATGTAATATACATGATTTTAAGCATTTTGGGCCAAAAAAATTAAAAAAGCGCCGAGTATTTTTTTTTAAAAAAATAAAATAAAATTTTAACTAACACATGTTAAGCGCTAATAACAGGTGTTAACAATGTGTTAACTATATGTAAACAGTAGATGTTTTTTATTTTTTTAAAAAAAACCGTTCGGCGCTTTTTCGATTTTTTTGGCTCGAAATGCTTAAAAAATGTATATTACATACCCTATTTTTTTCAAAAAGAAAAAATGTTGGGAAGTCAGAGTTTCCAGAGTTTACCAAATAAGGAGGGTTTCCTCCATATACTTTACCTATATATATATATATATATGTATGTATGTATGTATGTATGTATGTATGTATGTATGTGTGTGTGTGAAGGGATAGGGTCATAATTCCTAGCGCGGAGACAAACCCTACCCCACAACATTGTTGACTCACAAGACCTTCATGGACAGAATCACCAGTACCATTCACAAGGCTAAGTATTTGAAGACAGCAGACCTCCGCGGAGTCCAAGACACCTGCAAAGCCACATGGAGTGCAATCCATCCGCGCAAGACCCATCGCCGGGTATACTCGGTTCCGGTTTTTTTAATACCCGGTTCTGGTTTTTTTTCAGTTCCAATTCCGGTTCCGGTTTTTTTGTGCACCTCTAGTACAACTCATGTTATAATTATTAATAAATTAAAAGGGTTACTTTGGCCGGATTGTATGGACTAAAACTAGGGTGTTCAAATTCGGATAATCCGAATTTCGGATTTGGATTCGGATCATCCAACGGATAATCCGAAACTTAAAAAAAATATAAAAAATAAACAAAAATAATAAAAAAAACGTTCTCCTTTATATCTAAAATATGAATCTGTTAAAAAATAAAAATCGAAGTTAGATAAACGAAACTGGAACAAAAAAAATGTAAAAGAAACTTACCGTTTGGTGGACGGGGGCTGTGGAGGTCGAAGACGAGGTGGACGGTGGTTGTTATAGAGAAAAGAAGAGGGAGCGACTGCTATGGATTGGAGTAGTATGGACTTAGGGTTAGGAGGATTAGGGATTTAGGATTATGTATTGTGTTATGTAGTGTATATAATATTATATATTTACATATATTTTTTTAATATTCGGATTCAGATAATCTGATTATCCGAAAATTTTCAAAATCAGGATCCGAATCCGAATCCGAATCCGAAATTTCGGATAATTTAGATTCGGATTTTCGGATTTTTCAGATTCAAATTCGTATTCGGATTTTTTTTTGAACACCCCTAGCTAAAACCGTAAGTTTCTTGCATTTGTTTGGTAAAAAAAAACGTGGAAAGGTAAAAACTTAAAAGAAACAAAAAACACAGGATGAAAGTTTAAAGTTTTAGTTAAATGAAAGATAAACTAGTCACACTATAAGTTATTTAATAAAGTAAAAAAAAAAAAATCAATACGATTTTTCATTAAAAATAAAGGATAAATTACATAAAAACAGTAGGTAGGCGGGCAACAAGCTGCGCTGCCATCTCTTTCTGGATAGAAAATCCTAATCTAATTGGTAAATTTAACATTTTTTTCATCACGTAGTAGAATCTATGTAATTTTGATTTTGACTTAAGTATATATAAAATTGATCAAGTTTCTTGAAGGATACATAAAATTCTTTATATTCTTATTAATATTTTATAATTCCCAACCTATAAATCCAATGCACCCATTGGTTGCATATTGAAAATTTCTTAATAGTTAAATTTCCCATAGAAATAGTCTTAACTAAATGGTTGATCGGGTCTTTTGTAATTTAGGCTAGAAAGTGTGAAATAAAATCTCTAGGCTTTAAAGCGTAACGTTGGGCATTATATTAGCGTCAAGTTAGGGGCGGCACTTGTTGACACGATCTGAAATTTAACCTGAAGCCGACACGAAAAAAAAAAAAATTTGGGTCGACTAACATGACCCGTTTTAAAAAAAACGGGTCGGCTTTGGATTGACCTGTACTAAAACGGGTTGGGTTGACACGTATAAAAAATGGGTTGACCCATATTTAATTATTTGTAGAAAAAATCTTTTATATTTTTATTTTGTTATTTCCATTTCCATTTTACATGGTTAGTTATTTATAATAGTGTTAATTTTTGCACACCATTGGATATATTTGTCACACTCATAATCACCATTACACAAGTTATCAATAACCCAATTATAACTCCTCAAAATGTATGACTCGTTTAAAAATACGGGTTATATGGGTCGCGTTCAGGTTGACCTGAATTTATATGTGTGCGGGTTAGGGTTGGAATCTTTGGCATGAATAATAATATGGGTCGGGTTCGGGTTGCAGATTTCAACCTACCAACCCGCCAACTCATCAACCTGACACGATTTACACGACTTTAAATCCTTAATTTTAAATAAGGTGTTGTGAAACAAAGTCCATCTAATCATTTCAAACTCATTTTTTAATTTAATTTAATTTAAATTTGTTTTATCTATAAACATAATTAAAATAAAAATTACATATTTAAAATAAAAAAAGTCATCATTAAAATAAAAGAATACATAATTAAGATAAAACATACATATATAAAATAAAAACAGGCAAAACATTGTTATTCCACCCGACATAGCATCTTAATATTCGCCACACCAAAACGTGAGCAAATTATCGGTCATTGAGGCGTAGGTACCATTGACAGGTCGCGTTAAGCGCTTCATCCTCCATTACCTCCACGATGTTCATCACCTGATTAAATAGTGCCTCAAATCTTATAAACTTTAGTTGGATGACACTAAACCTTGAATGAATCTCATTAAACCGAAAGTGGTTTTCACCTACATGTTGTAGAATTGTGCAAAACGGAGTTCCAAAACATCAAATCAGCCCCCGTTATCTTGGTGAGAGCCACCCAACTCATTACCAATGTGATATCCTCTTCTTCGATCCAATGTCTTGCCTTTCGAAAATATATGAAAAAAACAGAGTTAACTACACATATAGTCTTTGTGGTTTATCAAAACTAACACATTAGAGTACTAAAGTTTTTTTAACATGTTAAGGTTCTATGGTTTTGATTTTATAGCATGTTAAGTTATTAGTGCTAACTGTCGTTAAATTTTAATCGAGATTGAGGGTATTTTTGTCTGTTAAAAAAATTGTAGAACGAACCTTACAAACCTATTCCAAATCTTCAACAACTCCCACCATTGAACAAACCCCAACCTCGTCGGCAATCACTTTGACGTCGGTAATGCCATCTTCTTCATCAAAACTAGTTCCACCACCGCCATGCCATCACACGACCACCTCCACCAACATTAGCAGAAGATGACAAGGATTTCTTCAGTGAAACCGTCTTGCAAACAACGAGTGGCATTGCCAGAATCAAGGAATTGAAGTCCAAATTAATATTTAGAATTGTAAAAGAAAAGCACTTGGAGTGTTGGAGATTTACGAAATGACAAGTCGAGAGGAATCATGGTGTTTACGTTGGTGGTCTTTCCTCATTCGATCATGTTCTTCTCGTACGGATTTTTCTTCACTCACTAGTGACTGCTCCTATTCCGGTGCCGGAAAGTTCGCCCCCTTCTCCGTTTGTGCCAACTTTTGCTCTAGCTTGGTTTCGGTTCCGGTTTATAGACCGATTGCCATTTGGATGCAATTCCGGTGGTCCGATGAAAAAAGAACAGTCCTGTAAACCAGTAAGGAAAACGTCTTGATCCGAAAAAGTCACAGACAATGCTTATATGTTATTTACTTAATCTAAGTACAAATTGACAAAAATACATTCAAAGTTTGTTAAAAGTTAACAACATATAGCATTAGGGGAAGGTTCAATTGAGAACTCATAGATAGGGAGAGAACTCGAGAACTCCTTAAACATGGGGGTATTATTGTCAACTATTTAAAAAACCTCATTACCTGATATATACCCTCCAAACCATATAGAACTTCTGTACAATTTGTAATTAGCATATCAATTAACCACCTAATAACTATCGTATGATCATATAGCTCAACTCATATATTCAGCTCTTCTGTATTGGAATCAACATTCATCTGTTACCAATGACGATCGAAGGTTCTTTCTTTCTTTCTTTTTTTTTTTTTTTAATTAATTTCACGTATGTGATATGCGAAGATGTGAAGATTAACTGTATGATTTTGTTGTTGTTGTTGTTGTTAATTAGGTCAAAATTCTTCATCTAATTCAAACAAATCTGTAATAAACGCGGATTCTTCGTCACGTATTGAAGATAATCGAGGAAAACAACCTATCTTTATAGATGATATTGCAGAATCTACATCAAACCTTGCTTCTTCTTCGTGTGTCAAGTCTTCTTCAGGTTATACAAATCTGTTTGGCATTGAACATAGAGGTACCTGATTCAATTTTTTTTCGTACTACACATGTGCACTACATTTTGATATGTGTTTACTAGTTGTTCTGTACAACAGTTTGTGTGTTTGTGTGTTTTTTTTTTGTTTTATTATTGTTACGCACTTCACATGTGCAATACATACGGAATATTCTTTCAAACAAATACGTGTTACACATGTGCACTACATTCGTTTTTTAGTGTTCTTCGTGTTTCATACACTGCATTATTGTTTTTTTTTATATATTTTTTTGCACATATTCACTCTTTATGATGATGATGACGATAATAATAACGATACATACACTGTTTTTAAATGCAGGCCGTGTATCCAGTCATGTTTATTTAACTCCTGATGGAACCGCCTGTTGGATACCTGACGTACCGGATGATATTAAACCTGTTATGAAAATGGATTACGATTCTTGGGACGATGTTGTCAAGATGTACAATACTTATGCAGAAGCGTCTGGGTTTTCTACTCGATTGGGCACTGTAAAAAGGAATCAAGGCGTTATCACCCATAGGTACTTGTTGTGCAATAAAGCAAGTAAGCCAAAATTCCAGGATTTCGATTCAACAAATTCTGTTGATGTTGCAAAACGTCGTCGTAGTAGGTTTAACGTTACCGATTGCCAAGCACGTATCACTTTAAGCGCTATTGCTGGTACTTCTAAATTCCACTTGTATGGGTTTATTGAGGCTCATAACCATGTTTTAGTTGACTCGCACAACATGGAATTCACAAAAAAACGAAGGAAGCTTGGGTATTCGGACCATCAATTCATACATAAACTCAGTATGAACAAAATCGGTGCAACGGTTGCACATAGGCTGCAATGTTCTTTGAAAGGCGGTCATCAAAATGTACGTGGTACAAAAAATGATTATAAAAATGCCGCTAGAGACATCCGACTTTTCGTTGGTGATCGGGATGCTCAAATGATCATTGATACGCTGAATTCCCGGACATTGAACTTACACAACTTCTTCTTTGAGTACGTAGTTGTCGGTAGTGAGTTGAGGTCGTTGTTTTGGGCTGATGATGTCTCGTCATGCAACTATGAAGCATTTGGGGATGTTATGGGATTTGATGCAACGTATCATACCAACATGTAAGTTCACTTTTAACTCGCAAGTTTGATTCATACACATGTGCAACTGATACGATTACATATTAATCATGTCATGTATATTTACTGTTACAGGTATAATATGATTTTCGTCCCTTTTACGGGTGTGGACCACCATAAAAAATGTGTTACATTTGGAGCCGGTCTCATATATGATGAAACAGTTGAATCGTACGTTTGGCTACTCAAAACATTCCTAAAAGCTCATAAGAAGCAGCCTCTTTTGACCTTAACTGACCAGGACGCATCAATGAAACAAGTTGTGTCTACCGTGTTTGACAAGTCAATTCATCGTTTGTGCATGTGGCATATCGTCAAAAAGATTCCTAAGAAGGTTTGTTAAGTTCCATTCTTCTTTTATTATTATTTTTTTTTTCCGTATTAAAAGCGTTTTATATATATACACACGCGTGTGTTTGTGTGTGTGTGCAATTACATACGCATCTCTTTTTGTTTTATTATATTTTTTTTCTAACATTTACAAATATACTTGCCAGATATCATGTGAATTGGTAGATCCCGAAGATTTGCGTAAATCAATCCACAAACTGGTCTGGAATTTGTTTATTACACCGTCTGAGTTTGAAGAAAGATGGAGTCTTCTTATGAGCAACTTGCATCTGAGTGACAATAGCTGGTTGAATGAGATGTATAATATTCGTACACAATGGGTCCCTTGCTATTTCAGAGACATACCCATGTGTTGTTTAATGAAAACAACATCAAGGTGCGAGAGTTCTAATGCGTTGTTTAAAGTACATTCTAGTGGAACCAGCACTTTGGTACACTTCCTGATGTGCTTTGACACAGCAATTGATGGACAACGCCAAAAGCAACGTACTGCTGAGTTTGAGAGTAACACAACAACACCGTCAATGCCTCAAAATGTTCCTATAGAAAGACACGCATTTGAACTATATACGCGTAAAATATTTTTAGAAGTGCAAAAGGAGATTTATAGAAGTATGTCAAAATGTTATATAGTTAATCGCGAAGAACACGATGCGGTTAAGATTTACAACGTTGCCCACACCAACAAGCTTTACAAACTTGTCAATACGTATGAGGTAATACTCTATGTTTGTCATTCAATTTAGTACACATGTGCAATATAGTACACATGTGCAATATAACGTACTGTTACATGATAATTACCTTAAATTCATATAATACACATGTGCAATATAACGTACTATTACATATAACGTCCTGTATTACACATATGCATTATTACAAACTGTTATACACAACATCGTGTAACGCGCATATGAGTAATATCAAACTGTATGTGCGGTCATTTTATATCAACATGTATTTACAACATTGTTTCAGCATTTTGTTAAGTATTGGTTTCCTAACTAATGACATGTTATGTTTGTTTTTACCGGTGTGTAGGTTACTCTCAATGTGTGTGATCAGACCGTTTCATGTACGTGTATGGGTTTTACACGCAACGGGTATTTGTGTAGGCATGTTTTCTGCGTGTTTAGATATAATCAGATTGATAAGATACCCGTTCAATATCAGTCTATGCGATGGAATCGATACGTGCTTCCAACAAAGGTTTATGACGTTTCACACAGATATTCGGCTGATAATGATCCAGAATCTGTAATTAGAAACGAGATTATAGATCTGATTGTCCAATGCGCTGACCGTTTAAGACGCAAACCTGACAAACTTTCTGCACTCTCAACACAAATCAAGGAAATAAGAGACAAAATATATGAAGAGTTTCCAGATGAACTTGAATGCAACAAGAAAAGTGCTATTATAAGCGATGTTATTAATCAACCTGAAGTTGTTGATGTTACTGTTAATCCGCCTCAAGGTATCAGAAACAAAGGTTGTGGCACCAACAAGCGACTAATCGGCCCGGGTGAAAAGGCTGCAGTTAGATACAAAAAAAAAACCCAAACCCAAGGTTGTGTCGCACTTGCAACAAATATGTGTATGACCATGATTCGCGCAATTGTCATAAGATTCAAGCTGCAAAGGAGGCGGCGGCAGCTGCTGCAAAGGAGTCAGCATAATCTGCTATTAAAAAAATGTTGCTGTCGCGTCCGACTTTGGGAATTAAATTGTTGTCGCAATATAACACACGTGTTATATTGACACGTTTGAACATTGTCATTTTTTCCACATGTTTTTTGTTTACTTGCATTACGTTGCCTTGATTTTCACCAATAATACGGTGTGGTATACTATCATATGTGCGGATATTGATACATGCATTATGATTTCATAATGACTAATTGCACTATACATTCAGCACTATTGTTTTTTTTTTTTTTTTTTTTTTTTTGCAGTACACATGTGTATTACATACATTATGACGCCTTTTTAATAATATTAATAATAATAATAACAAAAAATAATAATAATACTTTTTTACAAGCATTATGACTTTGTATTACATATATGTAATATATACATTTGAACTACACATTTGGTTCGTGTTCTGTTTTTTTTCCACTTTGTATTTGTTTTTTTTCACACCCTTAATGGTCAAAATCTATTATTTGATACCAACGTTCAAAAGTAGTACACATGCTATTATAAACCATACGAATGTGTGCATTTTACTACATCATATTACTATGTCTTTTCACACCCTTAATGGTCAAGCCAACAAAATACCAACATCATACTAAACGTAAAAAAAAAAAAAAAAAAAAAGAATTTATGACAGACTAGATTTTGACTTCATTTTATCCATTTCGCTCCTTGCATCATTCAGCACAGCCTGCTTAAACACGTTCGCTTCCGATAGTAATATTCTCGCACCATACTTCATTCTTAGATTGCTTATTTGCGCTCGTTGATCCGATTCCTCGCTGTTGAAACTGCATTCAAATGGTTCGTCTTTTCCTTTGTACATCTCCATGTGACGCATGGCAAACACTCCGCAATCAGTAAAATTTTCTTTCGTTGCCCATTCCAGCTCCTTTTTTGATGCACTTACAAATGGCATTTTATTTGCCATTGGATGTTGAACACGGTGCATGTAAACACACAATATATGCTTCTGTAACAACAATTGCAAAAACAAAATAATAATAATAATAATAAAATCATTATCACAGTATAATAATTAAAACAATTGTATAACATATACGTAATACAACTTTATTTAACTTACTATTTTGTATGTTATGCTCTTTGACGCGAACCTGCTGTTATCCTTTATCGACACCCAACTAGTTTTCTTATGCATGTTGTCTACCACTTCCAATGAAGGCTTCCTAAGGTCAAAACACACCAAGTAGAAGTGTTTTTTTTTCCAGCACAGGAAACACAACTACATCATACGAATTGAGGTCCATTTTGTCATTTTGCCCTTCCAACACTATTAGCAAATTTTTTTGGAACTTGTCTACTCTTTGGTCGGTCGTGACCATTTTAGTGAGCATCCAGTTGCACTGTTAACAAACATGTTTTTTGTCAAATTTTTGAATTCGTGTGTGTAAATACATGTGTGGTGTGTGTGTGTGTTATGTTTGTACTCACAATTGTTGATGTATAACAAAACAGTCTTCTAGGCGAATCTGGGCCTTTATGTCTTTCTTGATAGTTTAACACTGCCGCCCAACAATCTATTGTATCAGTGTATAGTTGTTTGCCCGGGACTAAGCTTATCAACAGAAACGCCTTTGTCTCCAATCCATAACTTGTTGCAAATATTTCCTTGCTGTATAGCGCAAATCGCATAAAAAAACGGTTGATTATACAACATGCTTATATGTACATGTGCAACAGTTTGTACAATCATATCAACATCAATGTACAAAAAAATAATAATAATAATGCATGTGTGTAATAGTACTTACGTGAATAGTCTTTCAACTTCATCCTTTTCTGCTTCTATTTCTGCTGCCTTTTTTCCTTTTCAGTCAATTCTTTATCTTGACCATCAGATACATTTTTCCCCGTAACCACACGTTTTTGGTCTGCCTCTTTTTTATCTTGTGCGACTGTCATCAAATAAGTCCATACCAAATTCTCCTCTTCATTCATCTGTTCACTGATGTTTACTGGATGATGATCGTATAACTGATGCGTTCCTTCTCCGTCATGTTTATCATTGTCAACACCTTTCTTGATATTATCTGATATTTTTTTAGTTTCTGCATCCGACTCTTGCGAGCTAATACCAAGATTGAAGGTTGGTGCCGATATGTCCCCTTTTCCACTCTCTTGTATATTCCCCATATTGTCCGTTTTCGCAACGATGTCGTCTATATTTTCATCAAAAAATTGAGTCCACCCGTATTGAGTGGCATGTACTTTGATGTCCAATGCCCCTTTGTATATTGAGTCGTACTTGTCCACGAATGTTTTTATTTCACTGATATCTGGAAAAGCTGAATACGCGTCACATAAAGCCATCTCCACGTTTTTTTTGTCCCTTGCTATGCATTCAAACAATGCATCCAGCTTTGACACGTGACCCTGTTGATATCAAATGCCAGTATATTTTTTGAATACAAATATACATACCGATATGTAAACACGTATATAAACATTTTTTTTAAGTCGTATTCGCGTTTGTTATATAACATGTTATATTACACGTATGCATTATAACAGGCTGTGTGGTCATTCATCATGTAGCATAACGCATTACACAAGCGCATTAAAAACAGATTGTGTGTAGTACACATGTGCAGTATGTGACATCCGGAAACCAAGCATACATTTTTTTTAGCTGGCTTTACTGTTTACTTGCTGAATTTCGGGACGAAATTCTTTTCAACTTGGGGATGATGTGATACCCCGAAAATTCAGGTTCTCACTTTAACTGAACTCTAGTTACATTTCCTTGCATTATACTTAACTAGGGTTAGTTAGATAAGACATACGTGCATGGTTGTGAGTCAATGTGTGATTGCATGATTAGTGAACCTCGGACGTTGGTGAAAAATAAACTTATGTGAAAACCATACGTGATTATGTGAACCTAAACCGAACACGTTAATAGAAATCATTAAAAGTGGAGCATGAGGTTGATTAGGGTCTTAATGCATGGGGTTACACTTGTTACGGTCCGAAATAGCGAAAACGTCAAAGGATAACGCGTCGGGAGACGAAACGAAGCAAGAGCGCGCCACCCGGACCTGTGAGCGGCCGCTCACAGGCACCGAGCGGCCGCTCGAAGTGACCTGACGGGTCTTAACCGCCTCAAACCTATATTTAAGCATCCTAAACTTCCATGCAACCCCCATACTCAACCCTAATCGCCCCCTTACTGCCCCACACGAATATTTCACTCAAACAACCTCTGCTAAGGCTCAAGATCATCAATTGGGAGGCTCCAAGGCGCGCGATTGATCGATTGAGAGAGCTAAGGGTATATCTTACGATTTCTTATGCTTCTATCTTGTGTTTTCATTAATAAAAATCATATAATAAGTTTGTCCAGGTCTGAATGAGTTTATAAAACATTAAAGCATGAATCTTTTTGAAGATTAAATGGATTAAACATACTCATAAACGCTTAGTAACATCGTAGGATACTTGTTGCGCAAGTAATTGGTGTTTTGATTCTTAAAGCTTTGATCTTGACATGTTTGATAATAGGATCTGATGGGAATAGGTATTAGGAAAGTTGTATGAAGATTATAGGTGTTATTGATTGATAATATGCAACTAGGGTTTGATATAATTGATAATATTGCACGATCAGAATCTGGACAGATTCTGAATGTCGGCTTGTAGGGTCTGTTTCGTGGCTTGAAAATAATTGGATTGATCGATTCTTTGCATGATTGTAACGTACAAGGTCTTAGCTTTTCATAATGGGCAAAACCATCAAATTTGGACATCGTTTGAGTCGTTTTTGGAATTTTAATTGATTAGGGATCATATCAGATTTTCGGATTTGTAAATTGGGCTAACTTTAAATGGTCATAACTTGAGATTTACAAGGAGTTAGGTTATGAAATTTTTACAGTAGGTCAATACTGGAAAAATAGAGCTTTTCCAAGTGGATTCATCTCGTTTGGATGAATACACAATTTTTAAGAATTTTCCTACTAAACTGACCTGTTGAGGAAATTTTCTGAACACTGCTGTGTTGTACGAATTTTTATAATTTTTGTGTTTGGAATTAAGACAAAACAAAAATAGGTATTGTCGAGTGAATCCCAAATAAAACTCAGTAAAAAATTTGGGACTCTAATTCATTCGTTAAGTATTTTAAATAAATTCGTTTTGATGGCGCACAATCTGTCCTGAAAACACAGATTGTGTATTATGTGCTTATGTGATTACTTGAGGTCTTAGGTGATCTAAAATTGACATATAACGGAAGCACACATGTTTATGACACATACGGGCTGTAGAAACTAATTATAACCAACTCATTCACCAACGAGTCCGTAGGGTTTACTATTGCATGTAGAATCACTAGGCGTCGCATACACACTTTTGAATATTAAAACGCCTTGGACAAACGAGTTATATGGTGTAATGATGTTGCGCCTATACTCACGTAGTGACACTGTTATTAGGGTGTCGGTAGCATATAATACTTGCTGTTCGGATTCTTTGCTTACGCGATAAGGTGAGTTTCACTACTCTTTTCTCAAAAGCATGCGTCTCGGGTTGAGACAACTTACTTAACGTTTCTAGTCCGGTTTGGGACTACTTTGGGGTGCATGGTTCACGTGGTGAATCTATTTTTACTAATTCATATATATGTCCTTGATGAACTAAACCAAACACATCGTTTAAGTCCTTCAAAATACCGAATCAATTGCCGGTTGGGCAAGCGGGTTAATTAGTTGATAGCGCTATTAGGTCTAACAAACCTCACATCGTGCTGGGGGCACGGATGTGAACTATTAGCTTCAAACATAATCATTGTCGATGGACAATGATGCAAGGCATCCTTATCCCTGTTATGGGAACTTGTTCATTAGTAGTTCGGTATTCGCCGGTTTTAGCTATCATGAGTGGGCTAGCTACCCCTGACATTTGAATTAGCTGTTTACTTGTGGCCAAGGAGGCCGACGTTCTTACTTATTGTTATGTGGTCTGTGAGACCGACACTTTCATTTGGTTACATGGTTTGGGAAACCTACGCTTTTACTTACTCACCTACTTTACTTAGTGAACTCACCAACATTGTTTGTTGACCCACGATTTACATGCTTTTGCAGGTAGTTAGCTTCCGGTGCCAGGATTAGAAAGCACTGTACACTTCACTGCATTTGGGCTCTCGGGCATACACATAAATTATATATTATGCTTTCGTATGGTTAATTTGGGTGCGTTGTTTTGCGCATGGTTTTAAAAGGTTTAAATTGGTTTACGCTTCCGCAGCTTAACTAAACTTGTTTTTTTTTTGAAAACGAACTAAATGGTTTGGGCATTTAGAGTTCGTTCCTGTGACTTATGGCTATGGGATCCTGGTATGTCACGCGCCTCGCGGTATAAACCCCGCAGTGGAAATTTGAGGGTGTGACAGATTGGTATCAGAGCCATTGGTTATAGTGAACTAGGACTGCATGTTGAGTCTAGTCTATAATCATCATAGCATAAGTACACTCACAACTTAAGTGCACAACTAGCTATTAGCTACATATATCTACAACATATGATTTCAGGAGATATGTTATCTTCTAGTTCTAGACTTAATTCTTAACACGTCAATGGTGGGAACCTAGGGTTACACCAGGTGGCGCATTACTGGGAGTAATATCCTAACTAACCTCATGGACGAGGAGACAACTATAGTACAAGGGAGGGAGCCCTTGCGAGCGTTGTGGCGCACGTACACAGGAAGCTGCACGATGCGCATGACGTGGTACCATTAAATCAACTATGAAGGAATTCGAATGCTGAGACTTATCTTTTGTCACTTAGCAAGGAGACAATTAGTTTCTGTTCCTTGTTACTTGATCCTTCTTACTCCCATTCGAAACTCAGACGGGACTAGGTTACGCATATAGAACTTATTTCCTACTTTAGTACCTTACGCCTAGTATGAGCGGGCGGACGTATGACTGCATATCCCTGTTACTCATAAGTATATGGTAGATTCATGGGAATACATTAGATCCGGACTTGTTACACACACACTTGGGGAGTTACGTAAAGCCTGCGATGTAATGCAACATCACAAGGGAGGATGAAACCTACTAATGGCTAATAACCACGATTTGAGGAACGAGTGGTACAGCTTACCACTAAACCGGTTCACATAGGACTAGAGAAGGAGATTGTACGTGATGAGAACCATATAACACTGACATCGCAAAAGAGGAAGGATAAGAGATGGAAGGGGAACCTGAGCAGGACGAGCACATGGAAGTGAGGATGAAGACTCTACTATCTAGACAGAGCATGGCGACGATTGGCTCTTACCTTTTCTTACCTATCTTTTCTTTCATTTTCCTTTGTTAACTTAGATAAGACTGAGTTCTTATGATCAACGATAGGGTAATTGAGGCCCTCGCATCTTTCCAAGCTAGTAAAGATCTATTTTGCTAAACCATTCTTTTCCCCTGACTTCCACATTTGAACTTTCTTATACCTTGAACGCACATCGTATTTTCAAGCCTGTTATTGGTTGTAAACCTCGATAACTCCAACGGAACTGAAGGAGACCGTATGATTGCTTCGATAGTATAAGTCTTTGCCATGTGCATTTGTCCCAGGCAGGATGGAGTAATGTACGCTACATGCACACTCGATGAGTTACAGATACCTGGAAGGAGAACGTAACACCCTGTGGTGAAATCTAGAAATTTTGTTATATAAGGACGGATGGGTCTGAGATCGACGCCTACACTACCAGGCTACAGGAGATAGCCACTATAGGCTCAAATCTATTTAACCTACCTTACAAATGGATCGAACTTTATACCGAAAGGGTGGGCCCCTCAGATTCGTGGCTTGGCCACTGCAGCTCACCTACAAATCTTTCACTTGACTCGCAGACTCACAGATGAGACTACTGATCATGGTACCTTTCTGAAGCATGGTGCTTCATTTTCTACTGTTGGTGATAGCAAGAGAACGTGAGATAGTGTGAAGTATAAGTCCTGCAACAACAACTACCACAACGGGAACAACAACAATGGGGTTCGTGGGAAAGCATTCGTGATTGGCATTAGGGAAGCTAGGACTGATAACAAGGTCGTGACGGATACGAGACTCTTATGATAATGGTGCGGACTATAGTTTTGTGTCATCAAAACTTAACAAACAACTAGGGATGGTTCCTACTTTTCTTAATACCCCGTACAACATGGAGTTAGCTGATGGAAAGCCTGTTGAGGTAACCCATATTCATCGTGACTGTAAGCTCGAGTTGTATGGGCAATCGTTTGCCATCAACATTCTACCTATCACCCTAGGAAGCTTTGATCTTGTGGTTGGCATGGACTGGTTGTCCAAGCACCACGCCGAAATTCTCTGCAAGGAGAAAGTTGTTCGTATCCCTCTCCCCAGTGGAGAACTCTTATCTGTCCAGGGTGATCGCGGTGGTGCCATGGTGGGCATCATCTCTTACTTGAAGGCCCAGAAGTGCATACGGAAGGGCTATCCAGCCATATTGGCTAACATTTCTGACACTCGAGCTGAAGTCGAAACAAAAATCGAGGACATCCCAGTGGTCCGAGATTTTCCAGATGTTTTCCCAGAGGAACTGCCAGGACTCCCACCGGTTCGCCAAGTGGAGTTCCAAATTGACCTTGCACCAGGCGCCGCCCCAGTTGCGCGTGCACCATACCGCCTTGCACCAGGCAAACTTCAAGAACTATCCACCCAACTCCAAGAGCTATTGGACAGGGGTTTCATTAGACCTAGTTCTTCACCTTAGGGAACTCCAGTCTTATTTGTTAAGAAAAGAATGGGAGTTTCCGTATGTGTATCGATTACCAGGAATTGAACCCTTTACCTCGTATTGATGATTTATTCAACCAGCTCCAGGGGTCGAGTTCCTATTCCAAGATTGACTTGAGGTCGGGGTATCACCAACTGAGAGTCCGAGAGGAGGATGTGCCAAAGACAGTCTTTCGAACTCGTTATGGGCACTATGAATTTTTGGTAATGCCCTTCGGGCTGACCAATGCACCAGCTGTGTTCATGGACCTCATGAACCGTGTGTGCAAACCCTATCTAGACAAATTTGTCATAGTGTTCATAGACGACATTCTGATCTATTCCAAGAGTAGGGGAGAGCACGAGCAATACCTACGACTGATCTTGGAACTTCTGAAAAGTGAGCAGTTATATGCAAAATTCTCCAAGTGCGACTTCTGGATTCGTGAGATCCAATTCTGGGGTCATGTGGTGAACGAGGCAGGAATACAGGTCGATCCCGCTAAGATTGATGCGACTAAAAGATGGGAGGCCCCTAAGAACTCCCACGGAGGTCCGACAATTCCTTGGCCTTGCAGGTTATTATCGCAGATTCATTCAGGGATTCTCAAAAATCGCTCAACCCCTCACTGCTTTGACACAGAAGGGGATTACCTACAAGTGGGGAGATGCCCAAGAACCTGCTTTTCTGATACTAAAGACTAAACCTTGCGGTGCTCCAATATTATCACTACCTGAGGGTACGAAGGACTTTGTGGTGTACTATGATGCATCTATCCAAGGTCTAGGGTGTGTTTTGATGCAACGCGAAAAGGTGATCACATATGCTTCACGACAACTAAAAGTTCATGAGAAAAATTTCCCCACTCACGACTTGGAACTAGGAGCGGAGGTCTTCGCTCTCAAAATTTGGAGGCACTACCTCTACGGGACAGAGTGCACGAATTCATAGATCATAAAAGTCTCCAGCATATATTCGGCCAGAGGGTGCTAAGCATACGACAACGCCGATGGGTCAGACTCCTGAATGGTTATGACTGTGCCATCAAGTAACATTCAGGGAAGGTTAGCCTTGCAACTTACCCTACAATCTAATCTTCATATTAAGATACGTAAAGCCCAGGGCGTGGCTTTGAAAGGGAAAACATCGGGCTTGAAACCTTGCACGGTGCTGATAA
Source organism: Ambrosia x helenae (assembly GCA_030844895.1). Taxonomy (NCBI): domain Eukaryota; kingdom Viridiplantae; phylum Streptophyta; class Magnoliopsida; order Asterales; family Asteraceae; genus Ambrosia; species Ambrosia x helenae. Next base: position 22,247,251 of record CM061232.1, on the reverse strand, counting down.
GCATCTGGAATGGAGGACATAGGGTCTTCAGCACTTCATGAATCAAGTCTGGATTCCACGTGTTGGAGATCTCAGACAACTAGTGCTCGATGGGGCACACACCCCTCGTTATTCGGTACATCCTAGTTCGGATAAAATGTACCGAGATCTTAAACTCTTTACTGGTGACCAAACATGAAAGCTGAGAAAAGTCACTTATGTTAGTAAGTGCTTGACTTGCGCGAAGGTTAAGATTGAATATCAGAAACCTTCAGGCCTACTTCAACAACCAGAGATTCCGATGTGGAAATGGGATGGGATTTCCATGGACTTCATTACGAAGCTTCCTAAAACGCCCAGCGGGCACGATATGATTTGGGTCATTATTGACCGTTTGACCAAATCAGCGCATTTCATGGCAATTAGAGAGGCGGACATGTCGGAACGTCTAGCCGCTTTTGTATTACGAAAATTTTCTCTGGGCATGGGATGCCAACTTCTATCATATCGGATCACGACGCGCGATCTACTTCCCATTTTTGGGAAACTCTCCAAATTGCTTTGGGAACTCATTTGGACATGAGCGCAGCCTATCACTCCCAGACGGATGGATAGAGTGAACGTACCATCCAAACACTAGAAGATCTACTGCGAGCGTGCGTGGTGGATTTTGGAAACAGTTGGGACAAGCACTTGCCTTTGATTGAATTCTCTTATAACAATAGTTATGACACTTCGATCCAGTGTGCACTTTTTGAGGCACTTTATGAACGGAGTGCAAATCCCCCATATGTTGGACTGAAGTTGGGGATAGCCAACTGACAGGTTCCGAACTTGTGCACCAAACTTCTGAGAAGATAGTGCAAACCAGAAACAGGATGGCTGCTGGTCGTGATCGACAGAAAAGCTACGCGGACAAGCGTAGGAAACTTTTAGAGCTCCGGAATGGGAGCAAGGTACTATTAAAGGTGTCACCTTGAAAGGGTGTGACACGCATTGGAAAACGAGGGAAGTTGAATCCCCGTTATGTTGGACCTTTCGAGATTGTTAAAAGGATTGGTCCGGTAGCTTATCAGCTGAATTTACCAGACGAACTCAGTGGAGTGCATAATGTATTCGGTTGATTATACAACATGCTTATATGTACATGTGCAACAGTTTGTACAATCATATCAACATCAATGTACAAAAAAATAATAATAATAATAATGCATGTGTGTAATAGTACTTACGTGAATAGTCTTTCAACTTCATCCTTTTCTGCTTCTATTTCTGCTGCCTTTTTTTCCTTTTCAGTCAATTCTTTATCTTGACCATCAGATACATTTTTCCCCGTAACCACACGTTTTTGGTCTGCCTCTTTTTTATCTTGTGCGACTGTCATCAAATAAGTCCATACCAAATTCTCCTCTTCATTCATCTGTTCACTGATGTTTACTGGATGATGATCGTATAACTGATGCGTTCCTTCTCCGTCATGTTTATCATTGTCAACACCTTTCTTGATATTATCTGATATTTTTTTAGTTTCTGCATCCGACTCTTGCGAGCTAATACCAAGATTGAAGGTTGGTGCCGATATGTCCCCTTTTCCACTCTCTTGTATATTCCCCATATTGTCCGTTTTCGCAACGATGTCGTCTATATTTTCATCAAAAAATTGAGTCCACCCGTATTGAGTGGCATGTACTTTGATGTCCAATGCCCCTTTGTATATTGAGTCGTACTTGTCCACGAATGTTTTTATTTCACTGATATCTGGAAAAGCTGAATACGCGTCACATAAAGCCATCTCCACGTTTTTTTTGTCCCTTGCTATGCATTCAAACAATGCATCCAGCTTTGACACGTGACCCTGTTGATATCAAATGCCAGTATATTTTTTGAATACAAATATACATACCGATATGTAAACACGTATATAAACATTTTTTTTAAGTCGTATTCGCGTTTGTTATATAACATGTTATATTACACGTATGCATTATAACAGGCTGTGTGGTCATTCATCATGTAGCATAACGCATTACACAAGCGCATTAAAACAGATTGTGTGTAGTACACATGTGCAGTATGTGACATCCGGAAACCAAGCATACATTTTTTTTAGCTGGCTTTACTGTTTACTTGCTGAATTTCGGGACGAAATTCTTTTCAACTTGGGGATGATGTGATACCCCGAAAATTCAGGTTCTCACTTTAACTGAACTCTAGTTACATTTCCTTGCATTATACTTAACTAGGGTTAGTTAGATAAGACATACGTGCATGGTTGTGAGTCAATGTGTGATTGCATGATTAGTGAACCTCGGACGTTGGTGAAAAATAAACTTATGTGAAAACCATACGTGATTATGTGAACCTAAACCGAACACGTTAATAGAAATCATTAAAAGTGGAGCATGAGGTTGATTAGGGTCTTAATGCATGGGGTTACACTTGTTACGGTCCGAAATAGCGAAAACGTCAAAGGATAACGCGTCGGGAGACGAAACGAAGCAAGAGCGCGCCACCCGGACCTGTGAGCGGCCGCTCACAGGCACCGAGCGGCCGCTCGAAGTGACCTGACGGGTCTTAACCGCCTCAAACCTATATTTAAGCATCCTAAACTTCCATGCAACCCCCATACTCAACCCTAATCGCCCCCTTACTGCCCCACACGAATATTTCACTCAAACAACCTCTGCTAAGGCTCAAGATCATCAATTGGGAGGCTCCAAGGCGCGCGATTGATCGATTGAGAGAGCTAAGGGTATATCTTACGATTTCTTATGCTTCTATCTTGTGTTTTCATTAATAAAAATCATATAATAAGTTTGTCCAGGTCTGAATGAGTTTATAAAACATTAAAGCATGAATCTTTTTGAAGATTAAATGGATTAAACATACTCATAAACGCTTAGTAACATCGTAGGATACTTGTTGCGCAAGTAATTGGTGTTTTGATTCTTAAAGCTTTGATCTTGACATGTTTGATAATAGGATCTGATGGGAATAGGTATTAGGAAAGTTGTATGAAGATTATAGGTGTTATTGATTGATAATATGCAACTAGGGTTTGATATAATTGATAATATTGCACGATCAGAATCTGGACAGATTCTGAATGTCGGCTTGTAGGGTCTGTTTCGTGGCTTGAAAATAATTGGATTGATCGATTCTTTGCATGATTGTAACGTACAAGGTCTTAGCTTTTCATAATGGGCAAAACCATCAAATTTGGACATCGTTTGAGTCGTTTTTGGAATTTTAATTGATTAGGGATCATATCAGATTTTCGGATTTGTAAATTGGGCTAACTTTAAATGGTCATAACTTGAGATTTAAAAGGAGTTAGGTTATGAAATTTTTACAGTAGGTCAATACTGGAAAAATAGAGCTTTTCCAAGTGGATTCATCTCGTTTGGATGAATACACAATTTTTAAGAATTTTCCTACTAAACTGACCTGTTGAGGAAATTTTCTGAACACTGCTGTGTTGTACGAATTTTTATAATTTTTGTGTTTGGAATTAAGACAAAACAAAAATAGGTATTGTCGAGTGAATCCCAAATAAAACTCAGTAAAAAATTTGGGACTCTAATTCATTCGTTAAGTATTTTAAATAAATTCGTTTTGATGGCGCACAATCTGTCCTGAAAACACAGATTGTGTATTATGTGCTTATGTGATTACTTGAGGTCTTAGGTGATCTAAAATTGACATATAACGGAAGCACACATGTTTATGACACATACGGGCTGTAGAAACTAATTATAACCAACTCATTCACCAACGAGTCCGTAGGGTTTACTATTGCATGTAGAATCACTAGGCGTCGCATACACACTTTTGAATATTAAAACGCCTTGGACAAACGAGTTATATGGTGTAATGATGTTGCGCCTATACTCACGTAGTGACACTGTTATTAGGGTGTCGGTAGCATATAATACTTGCTGTTCGGATTCTTTGCTTACGCGATAAGGTGAGTTTCACTACTCTTTTCTCAAAAGCATGCGTCTCGGGTTGAGACAACTTACTTAACGTTTCTAGTCCGGTTTGGGACTACTTTGGGGTGCATGGTTCACGTGGTGAATCTATTTTTACTAATTCATATATATGTCCTTGATGAACTAAACCAAACACATCGTTTAAGTCCTTCAAAATACCGAATCAATTGCCGGTTGGGCAAGCGGGTTAATTAGTTGATAGCGCTATTAGGTCTAACAAACCTCACATCGTGCTGGGGGCACGGATGTGAACTATTAGCTTCAAACATAATCATTGTCGATGGACAATGATGCAAGGCATCCTTATCCCTGTTATGGGAACTTGTTCATTAGTAGTTCGGTATTCGCCGGTTTTAGCTATCATGAGTGGGCTAGCTACCCCTGACATTTGAATTAGCTGTTTACTTGTGGCCAAGGAGGCCGACGTTCTTACTTATTGTTATGTGGTCTGTGAGACCGACACTTTCATTTGGTTACATGGTTTGGGAAACCTACGCTTTTACTTACTCACCTACTTTACTTAGTGAACTCACCAACATTGTTTGTTGACCCACGATTTACATGCTTTTGCAGGTAGTTAGCTTCCGGTGCCAGGATTAGAAAGCACTGTACACTTCACTGCATTTGGGCTCTCGGGCATACACATAAATTATATATTATGCTTTCGTATGGTTAATTTGGGTGCGTTGTTTTGCGCATGGTTTTAAAAGGTTTAAATTGGTTTACGCTTCCGCAGCTTAACTAAACTTGTTTTTTTTTGAAAACGAACTAAATGGTTTGGGCATTTAGAGTTCGTTCCTGTGACTTATGGCTATGGGATCCTGGTATGTCACGCGCCTCGCGGTATAAACCCCGCAGTGGAAATTTGAGGGTGTGACACAGTATAACAGCCTGTGTCAGCATTCAGTATATAACATATGTGCATTGTAACGTATCATATGCTCATTCATTATAATGCATAACATATTACACGTATGCATTATAACAACATGAACTAGCATTCATTATATAACACGTGTGCATTATACGTTACAATGCACATACCGCCAAATCATTTGGTTTAAAATTACAATGCATAATTTATTACACATATGCATTATAACAGTTTGAATCAGCATTCATTATATAGCACATGTGCATGATAAAAAATATTCAAAGCATACCGTCAAATCATTTGGTTTAGGCATGTCATCTAATAGCTTGATGTCACTTCCATCATATCCTGTTCCGTGTTGATTGTGCGTGACTTTATCTTTCCTTTCACTGCCAACTTCATCTTCGTTTACGTCCAAGTACATATCTCTTAATTCTCCCATGCCGAAACCTCCACCATCCATCTCAATCTTTTCCCGTGACCGCAATTTGTCAAGTGTCCAAAATCTTATTGGGCTTATTTGACGGTCCACGTTCAATGGCGGTACATTAACTCGGTCCACATACAACAGCTGCATATTTATTACAATTTTAACAGGTTAGATATTATTTTTTAAATTTAATTGTTATTACACACGCGTTATACAATACATACCGTTAGAATCGTTAGTGCGCCAGTGAAATAAGATTTCTTGTCACCTCTTCTCCATCCATTTTTACATTTCTTCATTGAGGTTATGATATACGAACACCAATTTATGTCTCCAAGATCTATACCGTCTCTAACATGATGTATGAAGTTAAGGTCGCACTTCCCTTGATCTTGAACTTCAACGATTGAGCTCATGAACAACATCAAGAAGTTTATCTTGAACATTATCCCATCATCATCGCCGTTTCTTTCAATCATGGCTGCTACTTCAGAAGGCGCCACATAACTCCCAGGATACATGTCTTTCCATTGCTTAGCAATCCCAACAAAATTCTTCTTGTATTCAAACGACTCCAACTCGATCCCACTGTTTGGTATTCCCAACAGTTGGTGTATTGTATCGTTATCAATGTTTATATTGACATTTCCTAGATCAATCACCATATTTTCTGGGTCAAATCTATCAACGACAAAATGGCCCAGTTTCGAAGGTATTCCATCCACTTGAATTGTGAGTATTTTTCCAAACCAATGCTTTTGATAGCATCTCTTTGCTTCTTTGTCATCTTTTTCACTGCTAAACTCAGCTGATGCGGAGACGCGCGTGTTCGCAACGAAAACCAGTCAGCGTTATTTTTTGCATTGTTCTTTATTTCTGCTTTCCTTGTCCCGTCCGGCTTCTTTCTCTTCTTTGTTACATTCTTCTTTTTTTTTTCCTTCGCCGTATACATCTAAAAAATAAGATATATGTGTACTTATTACGTGTACATAATATTAATAATGCGTACATGTGATAAACGTAATTTTTGACGAACTGTACCCTTTGATTCGTCATCATTGTTGTAAACAACTATATTTGTATGACCCGATTTTCTAGATCCCGACTTCCTGACAGCAGCTGATAATACGCAAAATAAACATGAGAAAAAAGTTATCATCTAAAACATTTTGTTGTGTAATACTTATGTACTGCACATGTGCTATACGTAAATTAAAACCATGCAAACATGTATCATTCACGATTTTTTTTTTTTTTTTTTTTTTTTGTGTAGTTATGTATTTCATAAATGTTATATGTTCGAAATATTTTTTCATGTGTAATACATCATGTATTGCACATATGATATACAAAAAAAATATTAAAAAAAATGTTAACGATTATCATTTAAATTGCGTTTATGTGTAGTACATTATGTATTTCACACGTATGTATTGCCTACATATGTGCTATACATGATATGACCATATAAATACAATCAGAGGAAAGATGTATAACCTGTGTTGGTAGTTTTAAAATCTTCGTTTATTGTAACCTTGCGCCGTGATATTTCTTGTTTTTTTGGTTTGTTGCCTTTGACTTCTTTATCTGTAAACCCATGACATTGGCAAAAAAAAAAAAAAAAAAAAAACACTTAATTAACAAGTATTTAAAGAGTGGTGTCATTAAATAAACCAAATACATTGTGTATATTCGTTTTATCATACAACACAACACATATGTTTCTTACCGATGGCAGTTTCAACAGTATCTACATCTTTTGTCCGTTGTTTTTTATGTTTTAAAACCGACTTATTTTCCATGCTTCCATCTGTACGCGCAATATACGGGTAAACTAATTCATAATATTTAACAAATAATCATTTTTAGGGTAACACGTTTATATAATGCCTCTTACCGATGTCATCATCATCTTGCACTTTTGTGTTACATTTTTTTGTGTCGTGCCTACTTTTTGGGTTGTACACGACCTTCAATTTTTGCATGCTGCGAACATGAAGCGCGTGTTAAATAAAACAAAAATATACATGTTTTTTACATTTTGGTACAGTGTATTGTAGTATGTTTACCATGTTTGGTTGTTTTCTTTATTGCATCCTTGTCGGTATGACTATTGTCATCTTTTTTGTTTCCATCCGGCTTAACCTTCATTTGTTATCCTGAACATGTGTGATACAATTACATTTTATATATATACAACTAAATATATGCATATACGCAAATACGTTTATAGATATGTCACGCGTGTGCATTACATGTGAATTACACGTGTCATGTTATGCAATGCAGACATAGCAGTATTATTACACACGCGTAATAAGTATTTTTACAACGCACGTGTGTTATATAACTGCATATGTTCTGGATGTCCCAATTTGCAATTTTACAACACGCTTGTGTTATACACTACAAACATACCAGTAATATTACACATGTGTCATACATGCCATACAATGTGTTGTTATACAATACAAACATAACATTATCGTTACACGTGTGTAATACATGACATACAATATATATTTTTTACTACACATGTGTGTTATACACTACAAACATGACAACTATCACACATGTGTAATATATAACATACATACATTTGAATAAAATTACCGCACATTACATATGTGCTATACATTATACATACATTTGCATAACATTATATTACATATGTGCTATACACTATACATGATACATACATTTTATTCAACACACGTGTTATGCATTGTACATACATCGTATTACCATTACACATGTGCTATACACTACACATACATACATCACATTACAACATTATTACACATGTGTAATATATAACATATATACATTTTGCATAACATTATATTACATATGTGCTATACACTATACATTATATATACATTATACATACATTTTATTCAACACACGTGCTATGCATTGTACATACATCGTATTACCATTACACATGTGCTATACACTACACATACATATTATACAACACATGTGTTATGTATTACACATACATCACATTAGTATTACAAATAATGTCAATCGTATAACTGCAACATATGTGTAATACATGTCATACGGTACGCTTAAACGTTTCTATTTCAGTACATTTGAACAATACCGTTCGAAACTACATTGAATTGTTGATTCACAAAAAAACGCCTAATAAATCGACTTAATAAGAGTATAAATTGACCTAATGCGACAGAGACAGAATTAAAAAGAGATAGAACCTGATGTTGATGATTGATTGCTTTGACGGATCAGTATATTTGATTCATATGAACGATTGCTTTGCTCGTTGTCGTGTTATTTGATTCATATGAACCCTAGTTGTCGCCGTCGATATAGGTAGATGAGCGGTTTCTTCTTTTTGTGTGAGGGTTTTGAAATTATGAAAAGATTAGGAATATAAGTTTTTTTTTAATTCCCCAAAATACCCCTCCTTTGTTAAAATCCCTTGTATTTGTTGTTGTCTTACTCATTCAATCTCAACCATCCATCTACTAAGATCAATGGCTATTATTTAGTTCTCGAGTTCTCTCAATAAAATGAGTTCTCTATTGAACCATCCCCTATAGCATTAACACCTAAACATGCTACAAAATTGAAACCATAGAACCTTAACATGTTAAAAGAAAAAAAAACCTTTAGTATTCTAAGGTGTTAGTTTTGATAAACCACAAGGACTATGTGCGTAACTAACTCAAAAGAATATTTGAGAATGATTAAAGTTAGTTGGGTGGAACAGACTGAGTTTAAGTGTAGGATATTAAAATTTTAATATTTTTTTACCGTTGTTCAACATTCAAAAATAAGGGGTCCACACAAATTCAACTTAACATACGTTAAGCGCTTGCCAAAAATTATTCATAACGCCATTTTTAACGGCGTGGTATGGTGTTAGTACATCACCCAGCTGAGGTGGCCGGAGGGTTACTCCACAACCCAAAATTTTGTTAGGTTGTCATAGTACGTTTTATAAAACCGAAAATATAAAATTTAGCTTCAATTTTCAAAAAGGTAAACATAATAATAGAAAGAAGGTTTTTTTATTGATCTCGTGTCATAAACCATTTCTCTTTGAGATGTTTGTCAAAGGAAAATAAATATAAATATAAAATGTTCAAAAGTAGTACATCATTGATCTAAAAAGGTTGACCGGAACAATTAGTTTTACGTAATCAATAAGTAGAAGGGAGAAAAATAACTAGAAAACACTACTAAAATTTCAAAGTTTAAATTTCCAACAAATTACTTCCTTTTTTACATGATATAAGTATGAGTTATAAGTATGAGTTAGTTACACTCTTACTGTAGTTTATGTGAAGTGTAACACCAGTTATTGATAGTTTAAAGTCATACTCTAGTGTACCAAAATTTATTTTTTAAATTTTAGGGTGATATTATCTAGACATCCATTTGCAAAACCATAGACACCCCTCCTCGGGCCGTGGAGGCCACAATGGACCGTGGAAAGCAAAAGGCCGAAAACCACGAGCTGTGAAGGCCCCCACGGGACGTGGAAAAGCAACATTACAACGTCCCGTGGAGACCCTCACCGGACGTGGTGATACGAGGTACGAGGGTCAGTCTGAACTCCCTGCCTTGCATGGAGTTCAAACTGAAAAGTGTACTTTCCACGGCTCGTGGGGGCCTCCACGCGGGACGTGGAAATGTGGCAGATGGGCTCAATTAATCCCTCCACGACCCATTTTGGCCTCCACGACCCATGGTTTTTTCCAATTAAACACAAACGGGAGCAACTTCCTTCTCATTTCAAACAAACATTGAAACACGACCACCACTTCTCTCTCGACTGCCCGCGACTTCCCGGTCTCACGATGTCATAATCCTATAGCTATTCCCTCGGTGACCTGTCTCCGAATGAGTTTTACGTCTCTGAAAGCGTTTTTGGACCCGGGGTTCAAGTTGGTGAGGAGGAGGTTAAATCCATGGTTCGTTGTAATGACGGGAAGGTGTTGCCCGATCTGAACCAGGAATATGTAGAGGAAGAGGAGTTATTTTCGTGCCACCAAGCTATCCGCAGTACACATACGACACCTACCATTTGCGCGTGAAAGGTGCTAAGGACTCCGAGGAAGGTGATAACGGCTTTGAGGAAGCTGTTAACAACGAGAAAGGTGCTTATGAAGGTGTTGACATAAAAGTGGAACCTAGCCCAGATGTTTCGTATGAAACTGATAAGGTGTGTTTATTTATTTACACTAGTATATATTTACAAGATTTAGGATTTGTTGGATTGAACTAGTATATATTTACAGTGGTATATAATTTAGACTAGTATAAATTTATACTAGACTCTTATATAAATTTCCAGGTATTCGGGCCGTGCCGCTGGGTACATATTGAGTTTCCAGTTGGGGCCGAGGAGTTTGAGATGCCACACATTGCCGAGCCGGAGCATTTTGGCGATGTAGAGGTGGATGTAGAGATGGCGGACTTGCATCCCGATGGCCGACAGCCATCCTCCCCGCGTTTATCATGTCATTAGGTTGCCTGGTACCATGAATAAGCTACTTCAGCAAGTTCTGGAGCAGATGGTGGAGATGCGGGCTGATATTCGGTTGTTGGTAGAGAGAGCGAGTTGCAGCGGGTTTGGGTTCGCGGCCACCGCATATTCCACCGCGTACCGATCAGGATGGGCCACCGCGTACCGATCAGGGTGGGGCATCCAACAGTCAGGCTGGTACGTCGGTGCATCTCAAGGGCAGGATGATTAGTTGTTTATTTGGATATTATTATTGTCTGAACATTTTTAATTATGTAAACGTTTGAATATTATGGTTTATTTTGTTTTATTGTTCGTATCTTGTGTTTTGTTTAGTTCGGCAACATAAACATTAATGTTTACGCTACGATTATTATATCATTTTATTAGGATAGGTCTAGGCATTTTTAAAAATAACATCCATATAAAAAATCATTTTATATAAATAACAAAAAAAAACATTTATAAAAATCAAACATTTTGTTTTAAAATTATATTCTTCAACTCATCCCAAACACCCATATCATTTTCACCTCTCTAACTCATCTTAAACATCCACAATTCTTTTTCACAACTCTCACTCACTACCAATCATTGCCAATGATTGTTAATCATTGGGAAGGCTTAAGACGGACGTGGTGGTCTGATTTTGCCTCTCCATGGCCCATGGAGGCCACACAGGACGAGGAGAGGATGTCCAAATAAATACCCCGAATGTTTGAATAACCAGAGCCTAATTTTAATGGCTCTCACCCTCACGTGCCTAAAATGTGAGGGTGATTTCATCCATGTTTTTTTATATACCCCCCTCCCCCAACCACAGCTTGAAATTCAAAAGTCTATCATTTTGCTATTCGATTTCGTAAACTCAAACTATGAGAAAAGTAAATTAAGATCTCAATTCAACTAACTGAACAACGCATTTATCAAATCAGATTGAATCAAACAAAAAAAATTCCTAAATTGAACAAAATTATGATCTTAACATCCTATAAAGAAATTGCATTAAGATGATGCCCATTTGTGGATTTGAGTTTAAACTAGTTTTTTTAATCAATTCTTGAATGATTCCTAAAACCCATCTGGAGGTAGATGATTTTCGTAAAAAAAACTGAATACTTTGCAGGTGGAAAAGGGTTCTTCATGCAGTGAAGAACATTAGAAGCTGCTCGAGGATGAAGAATATAGGTTGATTTGTGTAGCAATGCAAGAGCCAGATTATCTTCCTTTGATCAGTCAATAAAGGATGTAGCTAAATTCTCGTATATTTTGTTATTTGATTTTGATTTCTAGAGTCTCATAAACCGCCAATCTAAAACCCTAATTAGGGCTCAACGAACTCAAACATCTAAAAAACACAATTAAGCAATCAAATTGAACAAAATCACCATAATCATATTAAGAGAGAGAAAGAGATGCCTTACAGTTGGAGTATAAGACGAGTAACTAAAAGACGACGATGGTTTTGACGAAACGACGCCTATGTCGTCATTGTCGGCAGCTCCCGATCTCTCCTACTCGGTGATTTTCATTGGCTATGATTGTTTCTCTCTCTAGAAATGAAATTGAAATCAAAATTCATAAAACATAATGGTGGTGGAAGTTAGTTGGGTGGAGGCACTCGTTGGTGGTTCTCGTGGTGGATGTCAATAGCTTAGTGGTGGTGGTGCTCATGGGTGGAGGTGGAGGCATAGGTGGGTCTTTTTGCCTGACCTAAGGTAACGGTCGTTTAATGGAATGTATTAGAATTGGAATTGACGTAGGAATCGAAATTTGTTTTGATATTTATGTGTGTTCGTTTCAAAGAGTGGAATGAAAACTAGATGAAATCGGAATGTAGATTCTCTTCCGTATGTAGCTCAGTTTCATTCATTCTTTTGTTGAAACGAAAAACATAAGAAATGGAATATATATTCCAATTCCATTTGGATTCAATTTCATGAAACGAAGGGGCGTGTGTGGTGGTGGTTGTGTGGGTGGTGACATGTGATGAGGTAGGTGGTGGGTTGTAGATGTTTTATTTAGGAAAGAATGTTTAATTGGTAGATAAGATGGAAGTTTTGTGGATGATGGACGAAGTTTCCCTCACATATTAGACACATAAGGTTGGGAACCGTTAAAATCAACCACCCGTTAAGCTTAGGGCCCAACCCCCAAAGTGTTACAAAATGAAAAGTTGAGACCCCATAGTGTGACTTTAAATTATAAATCATGAGGACTAACAATGTAATTAACTATATAATTATTTTCTAATCTTAATTGCAACTTTAATAATATATAAATATATTAATTACATATTTTTTTTTATTTTTCTTATATTTTTTCATTAAAAATAAAGGATAGATTACATAAGGACAGAAGGTAGGCGGGCAACAAGCTGCGCCGCCACCCCTTTTCTGGATAGAAAATCCTAATCTGCTAAAAACAAACCCCGCCTTGAGGGGTGGAAAAGTTGCTATGCACTACCGCTGAACCCGAGCCAAAAAACCGCACCGCTTTCGGTGCCAAGGAACCGAACGTGTCAAAGGCCAGGGAACGAAAACATGTTGATTATCCTCACATGCTTTAGCGTGCTTTTCCACTTTCAAGAATTCAGCTCTCATGACCGCTTGCCTGACCACAAACCCACTATCTCGAAGCCCAACTAGGGGGATACCCCGGTAAGATCAACGCACGTATGTTTCCCACCTTCCCAACCAAACACTAGGACTTTGCTCGGCGCAAGGTGGACCTCCCCTCAGCGGGGTCTGTGAGAAAATTAACTGACGCCTCTTTTGTAACATTTCGCCTTAAATAATTGTACGTTACGACAAGTTTTACTATTATTTTTGGTGATATTTATTCATACAAATGCATATGTATATATACATATATATATATAAAAGTTATAATAATAATAATAATAATAATAATAATAATAATAATAATAATAAATATATATATAATATATATATATACATAACAAAAACAAATTCTGCATAAACACTCTAGCCCACTCCCCATTTTTTCTTAGTTGTTCGGAGCCCAGAAGAGCCAGCCCACACCACCAAGCCCATACTCGGCACCAGCCCACACTCCCTCATTCCCTTACTGCTATAAAAAAAAAATGACCCCCAGGACTCGAACCCTGGTCTCCGTCTGGGTGGACACTCATGCATAGAACACGAAGCACTAGCCTAGACAACTCTTTGTTGATATCAGTTCATCCAAGGAATTATTAAAGCTTCCTCACTCGGCCTAAGAAGTCAAACACCCAGACCATCGTTAGTTGACCCTGCCATCTTCGCACATTAGAACTCGTCTTTGGAAGGTTTCTTGTACCACGATGGCCGAAATCATTATTGTCCATTACACCCTTGATTGCAGCCGTTAACATCCAATTTCTACACCAATTGACGCGTTTTGACATTAAGAATTGGTCAACTTTCCAATCGAACGAATTACGCCATGACTATATAAATTAAACCTACATACTTGATCTAAACCAGCCGAAAAACACTTCACACAATCTTAATTTTCTCTCTAACGCATGATGAAACTCGTAATTTGATTCCTGTTGACTTTTCGGTTTGACCGAGTGTTCATCACGATTACAAACTTGTAAGTATCATTTCTGTTGTTGGGTTTTGTTCATCAGACATCTACAAACAATAGCCCCATCATATCAGGGGCTATTGCTTGTTGAATCTGATTATTGATATGGCTAGGGTTCGGTATATACGATTTGGGGATAAGGGATGTGCTGCCGTGTATATTTATTTATTTCGAAACGATATTCAACACCAACTGATCAACAGATCAGTTGGTTGGTCTCTTTTCACAAAAACATGAACCGGCCAGATGGCCAGGTTCGAGTCCCACAAAGCACCATCTTTTTTTTCCTTTCTTTGTAGTTTAACTATATATATATATTATATATTATATATATATATATATATAATATTCCTTTATATATTTAAAATTCATTTTAAAATACCAAAACCCTTTTATAAATTCTACAAAATTTATATTATGTTAATCTAGTGAAAAAGTTTAACATACAATTTTTAGTTTTCAAAAAAAATTATTTATTTAATATATATAATAAATAAATCAAGTTTATTCTAATTTATTTACAAAATTCTATAAAAATATCAAAACGATTATATAAATTTCTACAAAAATTATTCTAAGTTTATAAAACAATGAAAATTTCTGAAATAATTTTTATTTCAGAAAAATCATTTATTTGATATTTTTAATCAATTTTTGTTAGTTTTAATCATAATTAAATCATAATAAATTCAATTTTTAATATTTTTGCACCAAAATTTTACACAAATTATTTCTGATTATTTAGAACAGAAATATAAATTTTAAACTAATAATTCTTTAATTTTAGTATTTTTAAATATTAAAGTTAAAGTTTGACAATTTGTAATAAATAGATTTAATAATCTATTTTAAAGAAAATAATTTTGTAAAAATTATTTTTATACTTTAAACACATTATTGTGACCATCTTAAATTTAAATTCTTATAAAAAGATTTTGTCTATTTATTTACTAAATTTCTCTCAATTATCAAATAATTTAATATTAATCAAACGAGCATTTATCCCCAAATTCGAAGCCCTAGAACATATACATTTGTAGACTAGATAGACTTAGACATATTTATTACCTTATTATAGGGTGATACTTGACATATTTGGGCAACACCACTATTCTATTTTTTCAAGAGATAACATTTTTTGCTAAGGTGAGTTTTACATAGCCCCTTTTCTATTTATCACCATTTTTGGGGTGAAACATGTTACAACATCATTTATGCAATTCAATCATCAATGTGTCTATGTGTTTTTCTATGTTGCATTATGTCTTGAACATGACTAGGGTAAGCACAATTCTAGCATAATCATTAACTCCGTACAAGCCGACGGTATACATTGATAGATCTATTGGACTGACAATCCCACCCGGATACGTACCTCCTACAAAGGTAGTGTGGGTGTTTGTTACTGCAATATAATCGAGTGAACCATGAGCGTATGGGATGTACCACAATACAACAGTCAAGGGTTGATTATGCACTCGATTTACTTCTAGTATGTTTTCACATATGGACTAGATTTGCCATGACACATGAATTGCACAACAATTTTATTCGATCATCAAAACCTATGTAATTCTCACCAACTTTTGTTGACCCAAAATATTTTCAACTTAACATGTTTCAGGTTCTACTTGCTTGAAGATTTGTATTGATGCTTGAAGATGTTTGCATAGTTTTATTCAATTTGATGTACAAATTCTTAGAACAATTGTATGTAACTTATTTAAATTATTTAATGAAATTTATTATTCACCATGAGCTACTGAACAATCATCAATACGTGACATCCCGATGTTTCCGCCATTGGTTGGGGTGTTACATCTTTTCTTGCAGAGATCCCCGCTCTTCTAAGAATGTCTACCAATGCGTCCCGGACAAAATCGTGCCGGTATTTAAACCCTGGAAATTCCTTACAATGTAACGCATGTTCCCCATACTTATCAAGGCATGCTTTCCGAAAAACCGGACAACTTTCGTCATTAGGGAAAATAGGTATCATCAGTCGGTATTTAAGGATTGCCATGTACTCCACCGCGACATTCTTTGTCCCAAGCCTTCGATAGATAACACAGTAAGGAAGTCTTGGGCATGAGGCTTTTGTAGGCATTCCAAGACGGCCTTCTGACGGGGTGACAGATAGAAATCCACCTCCAAACTTTGTGCGATTCGGCTATAAAGGGCATTCGCCAAAGTTTTTATGTGGCTTCTTGGGGGCGGTGTCCTTATTAGAGAAACCGCCAAGATCAAAGTCTGGAAGAGATCGTTGTAAAAGGTCAATAGCATCAGAATAATCCGTGTCAGCATGAGCAACCCCGCTGTTTGCGTAAGATGTAGTCTTGCAGCCCCCGGGACTGGGATCTGGAAGCCACAAAAGCATAGGCTGCCACGTCCCGGGCTGAGGAAAGGCCTAAACCACCAGTCGAAGCGGCAAAGTCGCAACCCGTCACTGGAGGTCCCCAAAAAACGCCCCCCACAAACAACAATGTCTTCTATGGACTCCCGGAGGCCTTTGTCGAAACAGGAAACAACATTTTCCACAAAGGGGGGCTGGCAGGTACACAAAACCGAATAGCTACTTAGCCACACCCATACATGATCTAAGCAATAGAAGCTCGCTTTGGGGATCCCGCAATCTAGGGAGAAGCCCCATGAGGTCAACAGCCCGCGCCGCTTTTAGCACATAGATCTCTTATTAAACCGGCATCACGACTGACTGCCCCACCGAGCAGTTTGACCCCCCGCTCCGGTCTGCCAATGTCACTAGGAAACAGACCTGGCCGGACCATCCCCCCATCACACGACGGCCAGAAAACCTTAGTTTTTCTAATATTGAGTTGGAGCCCTAGAGATGGCCCCTCGAAGCTAATAATGTCAAGTGCTTTATCCACCTGAACAGAATCCCCAATAATCGTCCCATCATCTAAGTACCAAACATGGAAGGGAATGTCACAATTTTCTTGTACCTTTACACAAGGGGGTGTAAGGCTAGAGCACAGAGCAAGGGCCCCAAAGGGTCCCCTTGCTAAACCCCAGTGTAAGCCCCAAGACGCTCACTCCCCACATACAATTTAGTTGGTTGTGCATACAGGAACTGAACCCATGGAAAAATGGAAGGGCAGTGACAGTGAAACTTCCCGTAACAGAGCAGTGCGGTCAATAGCGTTAGAAAAATCAACCGTAAGCATAGCAAGCGAGCCATCCCTTGAAGTTTAATTGAGCCTTCAATTAAATCCCTAGAATTAGATGAAGCCAGGTTTAATTTGTAAGAAATAAAACACATTTGAGCAGAAAAGCGAATCATTGGTATGCAACCACAAAGCGGAAGGTTACGATTAGTGTTCAAGCTTACATCTTTCATTTGTAATCCATTGATTAGCTCTCAACCGTTAGGATTACTTAATTTGTAGCACTTCAAGCAAATATATCGACCATAAATGTATTTATAATATACTAACTAGAACGCATGACAATTTAAAAAATAAATAAATGAAAAACACTTTAAACACCTCCATCTAGCACGTGGGGCTTGAAACCACTACACCCGTTTTTTATTTCAAGCCCTTTCAAGCCTCATGTGGGACCCACACGCCACATGTCACACAATGCCCCATGGTAGCGCTTGAAATTTGGATACCACTACACATGGTCTAATCCCATGGAACCTGCTAGGCCATCTATGAGGCGCCCCGAACAGTCTATCAGGACAACTAAAATAATCATTATTGTACTCTCATACATCTATTTTTAGGTGTTAACCTTTTTGAATGAAACACATCATGTTAATTAGGAAAATACGTATCGAAAAGGGATTGAATGTAAGAATGTTGACAAAGAGTAATGAGGATGTTAACTAACATGTTTTTGTATTTGAAGTTGCAGAGTTGATGCTGCTTAATATTTGAATAAGAAAATACAAATTTTAATAAAAATCTTATTCTTTGGTATGTTAATGTGTTTGATTTATTATTACTCTCCTTTGTCGAAAGTTTAACGACACTAATAATCTCATGTACTAATTCTATGTGTTTATAAAAGGGGTTTGTAAAAATAAAACTAAGACACCTTGGATTAATTTGTTTGCCTCTAAAAAAATAGGCAATTTTCACGCCAAAATCATGTGTGTTTATTTTCAGGCCAAAACCAAGTTGTGAAGAAAAACGCTCCAGGGACAGTGTGCGGGGCATTATGGGGTTACCGCTACACATGGTCTAATACAATGGCGTATACTATATCATGGTAACTCCAAAAACATTTTTAATAAAATTTAGACTATGTTGGTCTCCAGGTTTTTTTAAAGTTGATGGGTGTTGTGTTGACGTATACTGGTTTTGGCAAAAAATAAAATAAAAAAGAAATTTAATCGACAATATTATTGCATCAATTTATATGAATGAAATGTGTTGAACGCGTTTGAAACCAAGCATTATTTATTGCTTTTATTGTTAAAATCTTTTAATCCTAACCATAAATCCAAACGTATCCATTGGTTGCATATTGAAATTTCTTAATATTTAGATATACCATAGAATTAGTCTTGTAGTAATTGACGGGGTCTTCTGTAATTTATTGTCCATTGGAGGGTGTATCATTAAAATTTTGATATATTGTTATAGGTACATTTTATTGACCGATAAATATAAAATTTAGCGAAGTATATACAAAGTTACTTCACTTTTCAAAAAGGTAAAGGTAAAAAATACTTAATTATGAAAGGGGAGTTGCGTAGTTTGTTGCCCGTATACCTGCTATTTTAATGTAATTTTTACACTTATGGAATGAATATATAAGGGAAAAAAATAAAATTAAAAAAAATGTTATGAAAAGAAGGATTTTATTAATCTCATGAAGTCATTAACCAATTGGGTCTGAGATGCTAGTTAAAGCATGATAAAAAATATTAACATGTTGAAAAGTTATACACAATAATCAAGTAAATTGACTTGACCAACTATTTTAGATATCATTAATTAGAGAAAGTTGAAATAGTACTATTTCAATGATTAATTTCTAACAAGTTACTTCCTTTGTTTTATAAAATAAAAAGTATTTTTTCTTCTTACATGAAACAAGTTCAATATTTAGGATATTTTTTTATGTTTATTTGAGACTTATAAAGTTTATTTCATTACTTATATTAAAGGAGAAATTGATTTAAATACTTTCAACTATCGCATATTGGCTGATAATACTTCTAAGTTTTACTTTGGTCATTAGCGCTCTCAACTTGCAACTTATTTTGTTCCATTACCTCCTAACTAACGAAGGTCTAACCTGGTTAGTTTTCGTGGCAAATATGTAAAAATCTAAACTTAAGGGACCTTTTTAAAACTTATTATTATTATTATTATTATTATTATTATTATTATTATTATTATTATTATTTTCCATTGCAGTTGAGAATCAACAATTCAAAGCACAAGTAAAAAAACCTAGGTCAATTTCAAGCGAAGCAGCAACAACACTTACACCTTCATCTTCAATGAAGGATTCCTTCTCCAAATACGTTGAGTATCTTAATCATCATCTTCCACCACAACCACCGACCACCTCATCTCACAACCACCATACCTTCCACCACAACCCACCCCACCCCACCCCACCACCACCAAGATCAAGTTCCACCACACACCCAGAACCATCGACCATCACATCTCTGCTCTGCCACCACACACCTTCCACCACAACCACCAACCACCAACCACCTCATCTCTGCTCTACCACTACACACCCAGAACCATCGACCAACACCGATTAGTCTTCATCTTTATATCTATCTGTGCTCTGCTGCATTATCCCCTGAATTAGAGAGAGTGTGAGGTAGGGAGAGAAAGACGAAAGGGAACGGAGGAAGCCAGTTTTGACCACCCTGCTCTAGGGTTCCGATGGTGGTTCCAATTGTGACGATGGTGGCCAGTATGGTTAGGGTTACGGGTTACTTACGGTATGGTTAGGGTTATGGGTTACCTACGGTATGGTGGTCGGTGGTTGTTGGGGGTTGTCGGGGGAGACGGTGGTTATGGGGGATGACGGTGGAGGCGGTGGTTATTGGGGGATGATGGAGGTGGTCTGAAGAAGGGGGTGTTCTGTCAACAGAAGAAGAAAAAGAGGGATTTATAATAATAATAATAATAATAATAATAATAATAATAATAATAATAATAATAATAATAATAATAATAATAATAATAATAATAATAAAAAGTTTCAAAAGGGTCCCTTAAGTTTTGGTTTCCATATTTTTTGCCACGTAGATTGTCCCTTAAGTTTAGGTTTTTACATTTTGTCACAAAAGACTAACCAGGTTAGACTTCAGTTAGTTTGAGGGTGGTGGAATAAAATAAGTTGCAAGTTGGGAATGCTAATGGCCATAGTGAAAGTTGAGAGTATTATCCGCCAATAGGCTATAGTTAAGAGTATTTAAATTCATTTTCCCTATATTAAAAATCCAGATTAACTCATTTTTTATTATTCAAATTTTATTCGTTTTAGAATATATAGTTAAGCATATTTAACGGTATCAATTAATATATACCGAACCGTTTTGACCACCTTGTTCGACTAGCGCTAACAACCTAATCGATTCCAGGGGTGAAGTATTTGAAGAGCCGGAGGGTGCCCCAGCTCCCACCGTTTTTAACTCAATTATGTAAATTTCCTCGTTTTCATCTGAAAATTTTGTATATATTAAATCCAGTCTCCACGATTCAAAAAGAAAAAAAAAATTGGTCTAATGATTTTAGAACCCACCATCTAAAGTTTAAGCAATGCCACTGAATGGTTCGTCATTTCTGAAATCTTTTTTATCGATTCGGCTTTTTGTGAAAGATTAGCTGAACGAGAAAGGAAACATCCTACTTATTCATTTATTTTTATTTTGGTTATAATAACTTAAATGTGATTTAATATAGTTCTTGTTTATTCTTAAACAGATTCTAACATTTGATCTCTAAATATATCTTTATAAAATTCGACCTGAAAAAAAAAAAAAAAAACTATTTTTCATGTGAAAAGAAGAATATTATTTCTATTGTAGTAGTACGTGTGAAATTTCTGTACACCACGCTGTCAGGTTATCGTTTTCCAAACCGATAAATTATTCTTTAGATACCCGTCATGTTTTTTAATTGCATGTTTCATCCTTCTATTTTATAGTTATCCATTTCAAAGACTTTTAGTTTCAAAAATGGAGATATTATTAACAAAAATTAAGGTGAAAAGCATATGTGGCTTAGGTGTTTATTTCAGATAAACAGGTAACAACATTTGGGAATGTCATTAGTCTAGGATGAAGATGAATATCATGTCATTTTGTGTATTTCTTATGTACATTAAATCATTAATCATTTTGTGGTGATGTTTATATATGATTTATAATATTTGAAAATGTGTTCTATCTCTGGACTGGGGAGATGAAACGACTATGATCATTTCCTCATTACTAATGCATGTCAATCATTTTTGTGGCGATGTTTATAAACGACTTAAAAGATTAACCGACTCCCATGGGTCTGTACATGTATTTTTGTTTCACTGATTAATGCAATACCATATACGTCAAGATATGAATATTTAGATTCATTTCAATAATTCTTTACATGCGTTAATCAATACAATTGTTGAAGCTCACCAATAATCGAATTTGTCCTTTCACACAAATGATTAAGGGTGAAAAATTATGAGTTTACACTTCTTTTTTACTTATAATAATTTTATGTAAAATCTATACGCACCATATGAAGAGATGAATCAAATGCTAAATTGATTTTGCATTCTATTTTTTAAATTAAAAAGGAACCACTATAAAAGGTACCTCACTATGAGAATTTATTTGAAATACTATTTTATTTATTGTTTAATTTATTTTTATCTAATATTATGTCTGTGTTATTTTTTTAAAAAAGAATCTAAATACACATCTATTATTTTTTAAAAAGTTTAATATAAAATTTATTGAAAACAAAGTCGTATTTAAAATAAAATAGGTTTCTTTTATCAAACTGAATTGTTATTGGCCAAACACCGGTATCAGTATCATTATTCATTTTTATGGTCTTCAATTTTAGAGTCGTTTTTCTTGTTTTCGGGTATTTTGTACAATTGATGCTAAGCCTATACTACACTACCATAATCAGCATAGTGCTAGCTTTATGTTTTTACTCATTCTTGGTTCTTTTGTCACCTTTTCGATATTAGTTTTGTTGAAAACAAAGTTGTATTCAAAACACAAAAAAATTTAGTATTGTAAATCATACCGAGTATCGTACCGTAACAAATCTATCTGATACCGACCGATTTACATCAGCACTAATATCACCCTAAACAATTTCCAAATACTTAATGTTTAAAAACTCATAAACGCAAGGAGGTAATATGTAAATTCAAAAGAAGAACAAACACCCTAGTTTCTATAACCAAACACAAAAACAAGTAGACATTCTTCCATTTGCTAGCTTTCATCGTCTCTCTTTCTTTCTCTCACCATCACAAATCCTTCTTCTTCCCTACATAATCTCAAACCCATAATCTCACCAATCCATCATTTCATCATCATAATATCAACCATTAACCCCCCCCCCCCCCCCCCCCAAACAAATTGAAACAAGATTTATTTAAATTCATGTACGTTACATAGATAGACAAATAAAGATTTGTTGTGTACATATATAAACATACATATATCTATAGATGAAGTGTAAGAAGCATTACACCGATCTAAGTAGCACCGTTGGAGTATGCTCATGTTGTCTCCGTGAACGATTATTATCCGTCATAGCTGCTCAAGAACAAGAGAAAGCTCAAAACAAACTAGACGGAAAACGTTACAATTCAGAGAATATTCCGGCAATTCATCACCGGAAACGCAACCAATCCGTCGGAGCTTCTGTAAACTCCGATAAGATTGATAATAATAATAATAATAATAACCTTTGGAATAATCCTCAGCTTCGTCCTCGGTCTGTGCCACATCATCGACGTATTATTTCTGATCAATTGTTTTACCACACGCCTGAAGTGGATACTACTACTTCTGGCGGTGGTGATTTGAGTAAGAAATGGAGTTTTAGTCGGGTTTTCTCATTCATGAATATTTTCAGATCTAGGAACCGGAAGTCGGTTGATTCGGTTATGGTTACGGTTATGGATTCTAGGGTTTCGAATTCGACGGTCCGGAGACATCGAGATCGAGGAATGTCTCCGGTTAGAGACTCGGATGCAGGTGAATTTAACTAATAGTTATGAGTGTGTAATTAAGGTTATTTTCTTCCGTATAATCAGTGTTGCAAAACTCAATTTGGGCTTGTACTTGACGACTTACCTGGAGTGAGTACTCCTCGGGGTCAAATCGGCTATGTAGGGAGTACTCGGCTATACTCGCCGACCTGAGCGAGTACTCAGGAAATAAGCGGTCAACTTGGCCTTGTTTTGCAACACTGCTTATAATTAAGGTTATTTGTTACTATTTATCTTTATGTTACTTATAAATACTTATTTTATTATATTTCTCGTTTCTCGTTTTTATATACTTATAATAATTTGATGAAGGATGAATATTGAATACTATATTTTCATAAATAAAAAGTTACTTAAATGTTTTTAGAATTATAAAGATGTGGGGTATAGATATGGAGGTTTGTTGTGGAGTGCAAAAAATGTTTTTTAGACATTTCCCTTAAAGCATGAAAATAGAAAGAGATATGATGAAGCTTTTGTCAATGCTACCATAAGGTGGGGTTATATACAGAAAATCATATTACATATCAAGGAATGTCACCAAAATATGTTTTTGTATTAAATTGTAATTGTCTAATTAAGGTCACATGGGGTGGTTTTATATATACAACACCATATTACACATTACATTTTGTCTATGTATTATATTATTTAGTCTAAGTGTCTAATACTCCCCCGCAAGCTAAATGATGAAGCGTTGTTGCTATTTAAGAAGGGTTAGCGTCATAACTTATTACCTGCTTGCCTTCGGTTTTGATTTAATTTCCCTATGATTGTTTAATTAACGGTAAACCAACGTAATATCTTAATAAAAACTTACTTGTTCTATTAAGGCGCCGGCGACGAAAACGAATCAAACAATGCAACGAGCGAGTACGAGTCAACCGGGTCGTGGAAGAACACACCGCGGAGGACGCCGGCACGTGGAGGACACGTGAGGCATTTATCTGGTATAACGTTTTGTTTGAGTCCTTTGGTTCGTGCTAGCCCTAACCGGCCGGAGGTTGTGTTTTCCGGCGATATTAGAGCTCCGGTGAAGCCACATTTATGCAATACGAAGTCGTTTCATGCTAATAGATCACGGAAACTTGCTGATTTTGGGAGGACTAATCTGAACCGTTGATTTGGATGACTATTGTCATTGACTTGGTCAAATATTTTAGTTGACTGCGCATTAAAGATTTAAAGGACACGATTTTGCCTTGGTGTTTGTATGTCTTTATGTTTATATCTCAATAATTACTTCATAATTGTAGTTTTGTTTTATTTTAATTTACTTTTCCTTCTTTTGTAATTATGAAATTTCTATAGCAAATAATATGAATTACAAAGTTGACTACATATTTATTCACATTGTTGTAGAACGATCGATTGATTTTGTATTACTCGGCAGTTTGGAATACTTTAGGTCAAATCATAGCCTTGAATTTCAAGTGATAAGTTGCTGCCGCTTGATGAGGTGAAACGGTGTGAGATTATAAAGGAAAGTTGTGTGTATAACATGATCCATCTGATATCAATTTTTTATTTCATTCAAACAAATAAGACGGTGAGGGTGGTATCGGGGAAGAAGTCGGGGAGGTGAGGTGGCAACATCCCCCGACGAGGAACACCGCCCCCGGTGCAAACGGGGATTTTCCCTCTCCTCGAGCTCCTTTTCCTCCCTTTGCCTGACATTGTTGGTGTTAGATTAAATAAAAAATAAACAAAATGGAAGGGGAAGAGGGAACCACACCCTTGTTTGGAGGAAGAGGAGAGTGATATGACGCTGAGATAGATAAGGGAGAAGAGGGGGAATGAGAAACATGCCTCATAACCTAATCTAATGAACTTTTAAAAATTTCCCTTTTTTATAATTTCTTGGTAATTTAAAATTATTATATAGTAATAAACTCTTATATCCATGTCTTCCTGAACCTTCCATCAAGACTTTATCAACAATGCAAACTAAATTTTATATGTGTATGTATTTAATATTTTAGAATAATCAGATATTATTCATTAATTAAATCATTCAAAAAAGAGGTACAAGTTTGACAAAATAAAAATGAAAAATTTAGGATGTAGTAAGATAGTAGCTTTAATGAATGTACCTTTAAGATTTTGAAATAATTTATTGCTCCATAATCCTACATCTCATGACTTAATGATTAATATTATTTATTAATATATAGTCTATAAATTATAATTAACTTAATAATGTTACGTATAGTAATCGTAAGTATTTAAAATGAATTATATTGGTATCTTGTTGAGCGATTTGGAAGTCGAGAATTAAAAAAACTTTTAAAGGCAAAGCGGTCAAGGTGAATGAGAGTCTTTTTAATGTGAAGTTTTTATCGTTTCTTTGTATTAAAAATAGGTTTACTTACTACCAGAGTATCATTAACGGCCAAGTTTATTTCCTATTGATGAGAAAGTACCGGCGATTCCACCGTCATAACCTCCTAATTTGTCTTTGACTTTTCTTTATTGTTAAGCTACTTAATGATATTGTATGTAGATAAAGTGTCTTTCAATTCCTCTTTGTTTTTTTTATTTGAATGGATAATTTCATTTCACATTTTGTACACCCTTTCTTACACCCTTTTATTACACTCTTTTTTCATCTCCCTTTTTAAATACACCATTTCTTTTGCCTCTTATGATGCTTGAACTCTCAATCTCCCATTTAAAACACTAACAACTTTACCACCACACCACAATCCCCTTTCAATTCCTCTTTGTTAATCGGATCACAATAACGTTTGTAGTGAGATCCATGTCACTTTGGGAAGATCCATCCAAATAAAAATGATAACGCTCACCCATGTTATCTAACCCATCTTCTTTAGCAAGGCTGGGTGGTGCAGAATAGAGCCCCTATAGGCTTTATTATGCCACCTCAACTCCACATCATCAAATGGCTTCATTTTAAGCTTCTAATGGCGCCCTAGAAATGAAACGACGCCCCCCAATGGTGCCCCAATCCATTATTTTCATTTTTTATTAAAGTGGGCCCACAAAACGTGTCCGTTGGTGCTCATTATTGTGCTAACGAGCCTTCAATGACGCCCAAAAAATAGAGACGGACACCATTTGGTGAAAAAAAGGCTGAGGTGGCAGAGATAACACCTCTTGTGATCGGCGTCGAAGGACCGATCAAAAATACAAGTTTTTATAAAAGTTCCAACTACCTTATTAAATA
Source organism: Ambrosia x helenae (assembly GCA_030844895.1). Taxonomy (NCBI): domain Eukaryota; kingdom Viridiplantae; phylum Streptophyta; class Magnoliopsida; order Asterales; family Asteraceae; genus Ambrosia; species Ambrosia x helenae. The sequence goes on along the minus strand of CM061232.1, from coordinate 22,220,464 downwards.
GGGTAAGTTGGGTGTCGAACCTCGAGAAGTATTGTGAAAAGTATTGTATTTAACTATCGAATTAAACTAGACAGAAAAGTAAAATCGATTGGTTTGGATTGTTAAGAAAAATGCAATTAAATAAGACAACTTAAAAGAAAACAAGTTATAAACAATTATGAGAAATGGTGACCTTTCTAGGATCCCGGTTAATCACTACCGCCGAGGGTTACACGAATTGCCAATTGAAATCACATAGACATGGTTTGTGGTTAAATATGGTTTAAATTGTAAGTTGATTAATGACCTAACTGACAGCCGATAACTAGATCGCTACTGTTGATTATCACTTAACAATTTATCAATTACTCATAAGATTGGAAGACCAACACTTGCATATTAATCAATGACCATCAATAATTATACCGCTAGGGTTGATGAAATCAAAACACGCAAATCATTCAATAAGCATTCAAATCAAATAGTTCATACGTAACCACACTTGAAATTAGTAACAAAACAATCACAAATTCAATTCATTGTTTGACAAACGATAAACCCTCCACTACGTAACTAACCATTCACCCGGAGAGGATCACAGGTAGTTTAGCGGCTCATCTTGGTGAAATACTCGTCCATGGATTGATTAAAGCTTGAATACATGATGATTTGGGTGAAAGATATGATTAATTGATGTTGAAAGTGGTTGTTTGTAACTCCAAATCGCCCAAAAGAGTGCCTATGTTCGACAATAATCGGCTGGTGATCGACTAGGTTAAAATCTTAGCTTTTATAATATCCAAAAAATCACTTTCCCTTTTTTTCTCATTCCCGTCGTAAGCTACGGTGGAACGGCTATAGCTTACGGTCGTCTTCATCTAATCATTTTTGCTTGCTGAACCGCCCTGACGGTTTGGCTCTTGTCCTTACGGTGGTTGGCTTATGTTGTGACACCTTTCCTTCTACATAACCAATCCGTAAGCTAAGGGCCGTAGCCTATGGCGTATTCCCATCATCATCATAATCCAATTCCAAACTCACCATTCGATCGAAAAAACTTCACAATCTTCATTCCTTATCCATCCACGACAATGATCAACCTTGTTTCACCACACGAGATGCAATAACACTTCAATCTCCTCAATTATCATTCAACCAAATAATGTTTTTTTATTGAGTATGAGTTTTTTTCTTAAAAACTTTAAACTAGAAGCTTATAAAAGCTCCTTACCAAATTTACCCCTGCGGTGCATGTTGTTCGCGCGCTTCCATGGCCTCATGACATGTCCACCTTCCTCTCCATGGCCCTTATAACACCCTACCTTATAGTAAACACTTTGAAAACATTTGAAGTTGTAACAAAATATAAGTTCGAGTCATTTATGTCTATTTTATTAGGGTTATTAGATTTTAATAATCCCAACACACTAATCCAACTCAGAAAATGTTTATGCCTATTTTATTAGGGGTATTAGATTTTAATAATCCCAACACACTAATCCAACTCAGAAAATGTTTAAGACAGTATCAACTATGATCGTTCCTCAAGTAGAAACCACACCATGAACAACAGTTATGGGGGAAGTTAAATTTTTATAATCCTTATATATTTTGATTTATTTGCAATATTGATGCATATTCAATAGAAAAATAAACTCGTAGATTTAAAAAGTTTAGTATGGTGGACAATTGATGAAAAAGAGTTGACAACTTTAAAATATAACTGAATTAGACATCTTCCTTTTGTCGGTTGCTTGATATGAAAGTCTAGGCAAGATTAATGGTGGAAGGAAGAAGAGTGTGATTAATGATTGTATGCCTTTTTGGACCTTTGGTTACGAGTTCAAACCACCTATTAAGTAATGTAATTTATTCAAATATATAATATAATTCTAAATACAAAAGTTTTATATATATTATTTTATATTTTTCATAATCGTAGGAGTTTCTTTATCATCGCTTTAATGGGCGAACGTAATTGTCAAATAGCTAATTTGGGCAACATATGTTGTTGCCTACTTGCCTCGAAGGGGCGATTTGGACCACCATAATAAACGTCCTTTCTTTGGTCATTTGGTCATTATAATTATAATGAATAATAATTTCGACACACACATTATAAACTTCTAGCTTTTATAAAAATAGGATTTATGAGATAGTAATTTCTCAAAAACTTTAATGTTTGTTACATTTTTAAAAGCATATGATTCAAGTTTCGTATGTAGAGGTGAACATTTCGTGGTTCGGACCCACGAGAACCTTGGACTCGAACCTTTTTAAATATATGAGTCGGTTTCTGGTTCAAGGTTTATATGAATTACCGGTTTTGGGTCAGGTCGGTTCCAAACTCACGGTTCTAATATAAGAACCACAAGAACCGTTTGCATTTTAATTATAACATGACTTCTTAATAGATTGATAATGTACAAAAAAAAAAAAAACTATAATTTATAAAAATGATCCAATAGATATGTATTGTTAACATAAAAACTAAAGCAATACAATACTAAAACAATATTGTTTATAAGAATAACAACGTATTTTCCGACTTTATGAATATGTATGGATGCGATATATTATATAATATAATTATTATATCTGAAGAAACACGAATCCGGGATTACCGTATAGGCGCTAATCCTGGTAGTGATTTTACTGTATTTTATAAAGAAGGGTCTTTATAAAAGACGTGTAGGTCTAAGGACAAGACCAAGGAGTTTAAGAGACTACCGATTAGAAGAGCCGAGCCTCTAAAAGTTAGTATAATAAACAAGGGGTTGAAAAAGATACGAAAGAGTTCATAGTCTTTTTGAGTGAAAGTGTATGTGAAATCAGATGCCAACAAAAGGAGAAGGAGCTCCTCCTTTTGTAGTACCTTGACATCATACTTTCTCAGCCCATCCTCTACCCTTGATGGGGCCCGACCAAAGAAGAGATGCTCCGAGATGAGAGGCCATAAAACCATAGTCGAGCAGGTCCCACCAAGGTTAGTATGAACATGTGGCAACATTCAACATCATTCAACTTTTCTACTGTAGCTGCCCCGGAGAAGACATTAAGGTGATCATCAGAGTCTTCAATCCCATCATATGTTTTGACATTAGCTGGCATCTTGATTTTGTTAGGGAAATCAAAATGAGCTATGTGTTCGGCAAAACATTCTAATGACTTGGGATGTTACGGCTCTAAGGGTTAACTTTTATCCTTGGCTCGACCACCGAGGTAGATCCGGATAGCTGCGAGGTCCCCAAATTGTTGTGAACCTGATTCATGGGAGGCAAGGCTCCCTGGACCTAACTTGAGGGAGGTGGAGCCCCCTGAGTCTGGCTTATAGGAGGTGGAGCTTTCCAGGGGTAGCCTCCCGACCAACTCGGGAAATAAGGTGGCATGTAAGGTGAAAATTGGGGGTGAGTATAGCTGGGATAAATCACCCCTAGAAGGGGAAGAGGAGTTGTGGTGTGACAGTTAAGTCCTGCTAGGGAAGAGGCCACTGCACTTCTTGCAAGAGGTAAAGACCTTAAGGCTTCCTCATAGCAAAGTGGTATTGAGGATGGCATAAAAGTCTGAGTGACTTGCAGCAGCTGCTCTACCGTATACTCTTGAACCGGTGGGGAGAGTACTGAACGGCTGGTCTCTCCTTCCGTGAATATCCCTCCCTGGTCGTTCAGGTAAGGGTGAGGGTTCATGCTGAAGCATCTGGCGAAAGGGTGACAACAAGCTCCTCATCATAGGAGAGCATGACCCTTACACCTCTAGATCTTTCCTCCTATACATAGTCATTCAAGAGATCTCTTAGTTGCAAGAAATTTCTTCGTACTCCCTCTGGGGTAAGTTCCATCCGTTCAATGGGGAACAGGACGTCGTCTTTAGGCGACTAGTTGACAACCCTCGAGTAGGGCTGTAAACAAACCAAACGTTCGGCGAACAGTTTGTGAACTGTTCGGCGGGAAGTTCGTTTGTGTTCGCTCTTTTAATAAATGAACGAACACAAACAAAAAATTCCGTTCGTTTAGCTAAACAAACGAACATGAACAGAGGCCGCATTCGTTCGTTTATGTCCGTGAACGTTCGATAACGTGTTCGTTTATCTTTGTTTGTGTTCGATAGTTCATTAGGGTTTTCAAATTTTTATATTTCATTTAAGTATTTCAAATTTCTCAGTGGTAGATTATTTAACGTATATTAGTGTATCACATGTTAATATTACTTTAACTATTTTTATTAACTAATATTTTTGGTGGATTAAATGAGGATTTCAAGTTTAATATGATACCTCTATGTTTTTATAAGACATTATGTAATCAGGATTATGTTACGCATATTAGGGTAATTGGATTAGTATACTCTAGGCGGACAATGTTAGCAATGAAAAATGTTAATTTTCATAATTTAATGTGTTAGTTTGTGCTTGATTTTGTTCAGTAATACCTATTTGTGTTCATTTACGTTCATTTGTGTTTGTTTGTGTTCGTTTTTGTCCAACACCTAAATTTAGCAAATAAATACAAACGAACATGAACAAAAATCTCGTTCGGTAAGTGTTCATGACCAGTTCGTGAACACGTTATTTCCTTAACAAACGAACACGAACAAAAAATCTCTTTCGGTAAGTGTTCATGAACAGTTCGTGAACACGTTAATTCTTTAACAAACGAACACGAACAAGGCCTTGTTCGTGTTCGTTTGGTTCGTTTACAGCTCTACCCTCGAGGACTGAGGCGTACCCCAAAGACGGTTCGACCTGTGGTCCATCCGTTCCAGGTGTCTCTCGATTAACCCTGTCACCGAAAGTGTGACTGGTAGCCGGAGTTCTAGGGAGACCCTCATCCGGGTGGTTGTCTCCATCGGTCATCACAAAAAGGGTACTTAGGAACAAACGGGACTGTAGAGACTACCAACGTTTTTGTTCAAAGTAGCAACAACCCCACGGTGGGCGCCACTTGTTTCTACAACAAGGAAAATAACCGGGTTTAAGGTTTGAGACGGTTTTGGTTTAGAGGGTTCCTATGCTCCTGGATTATTTTGCACAAAGAACCAAACACCCTTAGCATTAACGCAGGAGGGGACATCCTGCATTCGGACTCCGACGTGAGAATAAGTAGATATTCATTTGGAGTTGGGAAATTTAAAGGTAAGAGTATTAGAGTGAAAAGGTTGAGTGGAAGTGAGTGTGTGAGATGACAGCTTTAAGGACCTCCTTATATTGGCAGTAAACTCCTGCCCAGGAGCTCTCGTAGGGCAGTCATCATATTATACCTAGTAATCATTGACCCTTCTTCTTTATCTCTGCAGAGAAGTCTTGCCCTTTTGGTATAAGTTCAGCAATTTGCTACTTTTAAGGTCTGATCCTTGCTGTTTGATGTGAATAGCCTTAATCATAGCAAAAGTTAAAATACCTTTTTGACTTTTCCATAAAATTATTGTTCACCTTTTCAGTCCTGAGTTACTGTAAGGCAGCTTACAGCATCTTATGCTGCCCTATGTTTGCTTCTCAACTTCACAAAGTCAGGCGATTTTGATGCTTTAGTATTTAGCTAAGGACTAAATGTGGGGATTTAGGACCCACTTCATCACGACCCATTAGAACCTTTAGAAATCGGAACCACATTGCCTTTTAAGGCTTGGTTCGTGGTTTCAAATTTCAGCACTAAAAGGGTAAACGGTTCTGATGGGTTTGGGTCGAGTCGGGTCGGGTCAGTTCTGACCCTTTACACAGCCCTAGTCGTATGTATGCATGTATACCTAATTTGACCTTGTTTAATATAGTTCTTTTAATTATTGAGATTATTTAATTCTCTAAATTAATTAATTACATGATTTATTAATAAATCAAGACAATGACGGTTGTGTCTTAGTTTTTACATTAATATTTTATAATTAAATTATGTATTTTAAGAAATTATTTATTTTTTCAGTCAAGTATATATAAATGTAGAGAAAGTATTGACTATAAAGTTTCCTTAATATAGAAATAGTAGGAAGGGTTTGGAGTCTTTGAATTAAAAAAAAATCAATGGATGAGATTGAGAGACAAAACTAGGGTATTTTTTTTTTTGCAAAACTAGCTGGTGGCTAGAGCTGCTAGCTTTAGCTGGTAACTGTAGTTTTTTAAATATATTTTGATGTTTGTCAGAGTAGCTGAAGCTGTTAATAAAATGTAATGACACAAAATGGGCATAACTAAAAGCTTGTATGCATGTTTTTTATGGTAGAATGAGTATTTGTGTCATTTTACTCATTAAAAGCTTGTAACTAGCAGGAGTTTTTTCTTAAACGCTAGTACTAGTAACGTTTCAATATAGCGCGTTTTCTCCTAACCTAAAGGCTTCAAGCCTCTTCAACCAAACAAAACTTTTTTATTGAGTAGGAATTTTTTTCTTAAAAGGTTGAAGCTAGAAAATCCTAAAAGCTCTTAAAAGCCCATAGCTAAACATACCCATAGTATAAATTGTATTCTTCATAGTCTTGATAAAATTTCTCAAAGGGTTGGTTGATAACACGAACCATTATGAGGGATGGCTAGCTATGATTTCTAATGGTTAATTCAAATGTCTTAATTTATAACATATTTATGTTAATGTCTTAGGTTCTCAAGCGATATGAAATGGTAGTTATTGGATCCGTATAGTTTTAACAGATTCTTATCTAGAACACTTGTTTAGATTTATCAAAGTATTTAGCCCAACGGAATAAGTATAAGTGTTCTAAGTTAAAACTTCACTTTTAACAGGAGTTATTACTCCCCCTTAGTTAATGAACTAAAGCAGTAAATGCAAGAATCAAACAGTTAATGAATATAACAGTAGAAAGTGTTTTGAATGATTCTCAAAATATATTAGAAATGATAACTACAAAAGCATGTCTAAAATAGTGGGATAACCCCGTCTATTTATAGACTGGTTGATACGTACATGAGAAGTATTCAAAACAATAGAATAATACTACAACAAGCTGTAATATTGGAACTTGTACAAAGACTTTAACAAAACTATTATAATACTAAACTACTGAAGTACAAAGGCAGTGGGAAGCTTCTAAAGAATTGCTGATGAGTGACAAACTTCTGATGAGTAATCTTCAGGAGTTTGTCTTCAGTAGTTGTTCTTCAGATGTTTGTCTGGTTCATCTTCAGAACTTCTGATCTTTACTCTTCAGCACTTTGTTATCAGCTTCTTCAGTACTTGTTGTCTTCTTCTTCAGTAGTTTCTATACTTAGAATATATTGCAGAAATATGATTAAGACTAAGGATCCAAAAGTGGCTTTGTCAATCCTCTTTGACCTTACAGTAGTAAGGTGTGTCTTCTTTTATATAAAGGTGCAAGGTTCAAACTTCAAAGTTGCAATATGCAAGTGTTAGTAGTTGGTAATGAGTTAATGGCTAAAAACGTCCCTAAAGTTTGGCCAATTTTGCTACATTAGTCCAAAATCGATTTTTTTTAACATCTGGGTCCTTCAGTTTTACATTTTGGTGCCAAATTCGTCCTAGAAACTAACCTAGTTAAATATTGCCGTTAACTTTGGGGGCATTTTTGACTTTTTGCCTTACCCCTTTATAACCCTATTAAACACAGTTATTCGTAACCTTCCTTAAACCAAAATCGCCCCTCACCTTTAACCCTAATCTAAAACCCCTCAATCGATTTTCAAATTCCCTACATCAAAGGTTTGATTATCTACAAAGATAGATGAACCGTGGCGTGTAAGACCTAAAGATTCCAACTTCGGTCCTACATCTGAATATGATATGTTCATCTAACTTAGTATTATTATTTTTGAAAAAAATTGTTGATTTTTGTTACTAATTGTGTGCTATCTGACTAAATGCAGCTAATTTCCCTGAATGTTTCACATTGAAAATACACCATGAGGGTGACTTCACTGAATTCCTAGATGTAACATACCAGGGGGTACTGTTCACTACGTTGATAAGGTGAATTATGACCTATTTTCTGTGATTATTAGGAACGATATGATGGTGACATAGGGTATTCTGAAGATGATGAAGTAGTTTACCATTTTAAAGTTCCTAGAGAAGACTTAGATTTAGGTTTAAGGCCATTGTGATGTGACAATGATGTTATTAGGATGCTAAAGCATGTTGAAACTAATAAAGTAATTGAAATCTACATTCAGTATGTTAAACAAAATCCAACCCCTGTTATACCAGTAATGGATCCGGATGTGGTATATGATATAGATTCTGAGGATGGGATTTATAAGGCAAGTGATGAGGGTATTGGGAGTGATGAGTGGAGTGGATGTGATAGTGATGATGATGATGATAGGTATGAGCCAAGTAATAAGGGAAGTGAGAGTGATGAGGGTAGTGATGAGCAAACTGATAAGGGCAGTAGGAGTAGAAACAAACATAAAGCTGATAAGGCCAGTGGGAGTAGAAGCAAGCATCAAAATAACAAGGGTAGTGAAGATGAAAATGATTCTTATTACATTGTAAATGAAGATAACATAGTGGATTAGCCTAATGTAGACATGGATGAGTTTAGAGCTGTTGTTGACTTTGATATCAGTGATAAAGAGGAAGATAATGGTGAAGATGTAGATGGAATTGATGGTGAGGAGGTTGATTTTGATAACTTCGACAGTCTTAGTGATAAAGATAATGATACCTAATTGCACAGAGCTGATATGAGAGTAAGAAAAATGATGAAAAAGTCTAAACCAACTACTGACTGGCCATTTTATCTTACCCAAAGTTTATCTAATATAGAAACCATAAATGGGTTGTTCAAAAGACATACAATTCATTCAAGGAGGCAATTGTATATCACAAAAAATGATCTGACCAGAGTTCGTGTAATCTGCTTGGGTGGAAATCTGAATACGAGTAATTGTGAGAGTAATGAGGATTGGAAGTTAACTGGTGGTAGGTGTGAGAATAAAGGGGGTGGGACCAATAAAGCATGTGCAGCCAAAAGCAAGTCTCTGAAACCACAACAAGTAGGTGGGGCCAATAATGAAGCTGAGGGTAGTTCAGTAAAATCCACCAACCCTAAACCTAAAAAGAAGATACCAACACCTACATGCCCATGGACTTTGTACATTTCTAACTTAAAAAAAAATGAAGGGTCTTGGATTGTTAGGACTTACAACAATGTGCATACATGCTTACAAACTAGGGATGTGAATCTGTGCACAGTAAGCTGGTTGACCAAAGAAATTGAACCAACTATTAAAGTCAATCCTGGTATACCACTAACAGCTCTTCAAGATGAGTTGCAAAAGAAATATCATGTTCAAGTGACTGTGCATCAGGTGTTTAGGGCTAAGAAGATGGCAACTGAGAAGATATTGAGGCATTATATCAGACAATATGAGAAACTGAAGGACTATGGTGAAGAGGTGTTGAGGTCTAATCTAGGGTCTACAGTTAAGATAGATGTTGAACCATTGTGTGACCCTAATAGTACAATAAGGCAATTTAGGAGGATTTACATATGCTTGGCTGCATTGAAGGTTGGGAACTTACTACCATTCCATGTAGGCATGCAGTGGACTTCATATGGAACCTAACATTACATGAAAAAGGTGATGGCATTATAGAGAAATTGGGGGATAAAGTCTATTGGTTAGATACATTGAGAAGTGTGTATGATAATACCATTGACAAAATTAATGGTATGGACTTGTGGCCTACTTCTACATACCCTACTACTTTAATTGCTCCTAAATTTCACAAGCAGGCTAGCAGACCACAGAAAAAGATAAAGAAATCTGCAGAGGAGATACATGAATTAAGTCAAAATAAAGGCAAAGAGAAGATGGGAGATGAGGTTGAAAAGTTGAGTTAACAGATTCCAATAAGTGGTAAAATGCCAAGGAAAGGCAATTCTGTTACTTATGATATCTGTAAAAAAAAAGGGCACAAAAGGAGGACTTGTGGAAAAAAGGTGGGGCTGCAAAGAAAGATGGGGCTGGAAAGAAGGTTGGGACCACAAAAAAATCTGCTGCTGCAAAGGAAGGGGCTAGATCATAGGTTTAGTATGTTATGATATGGTTTAATGGGTCATGTTGGTAGTTAAGTGTCAAACTGTTTCTGTTGGGTCATTTTGGTAGTATGTTATGTTATGGTTTAATGGGTTAAGTTTAATATGTTATGTTATGGTATGGTTTAATGGGTCTGTTGGATGTTATGTGTGAACAATGGTTTGTTTTGTTTTGTCTTTTGTTATGTATGATCAATGGTTTCTTTTGTTTAATGGAACTGACTGTTATGTGCATGTTTTGGTATGGTTTAATGGTTTAAGTTTATGTGCATGTTTTGGTATGGTTTAATGGGTTATTTGGTTATGGTATGGTTTAATGGGTCAAATAAACACACATGATTATGTTTCTGTTTGGTTATAGTATGGTTTAATGGGTCAAATAAACACACATGATTAGATCATCCAAACACAAAACATTACATTTCATACTAGAATTCTTGGTTACACATGTTTAGTGAAATACATAATACAAGATGAAAATCCAATTTAGGAACAACATTGTTTTGAGTCTCTTGTTCTCCTTAACCATTTTTCTTTCATAATCTTCAAGCATCCTGTTCTTGTTTGTCATTATCCTTGCATTCTCCTCCTGCCTAGTCAACGAGTTCGAAAGTCCAGCCATAGCATGAACAGCTCTTTCACACATTGGTCCCTCAGCCCAAGCTACGAATCCACAGCTTCTAGCCTATCAATTTTCATAAATTTAGTGTCTTACATTATTTTCCTCAAATTAGTGCAAGTAATTAGTTCAAAATTAAGACTTGAAATTTCACATACCTGGTTATTGAAGCAATAAAATCGTCTACCTAGGTTTTGCGCGGTCCACGTGGTGCGAATCCTGGTTGTGGAGCCACATGGGTAAAATATGATTAAAATGCGATTTCGTAGGGTTGATGTTTGTGGCTGTATGTTAAGTGTGTTTCTAAGGTTCCGCGTGCCTTTTAAAGAAGAAGAACCTTTGTTTAAATTGGGTTTTAAAAAGGGAGCCGCCAAAAAGACAAAAATACCTCCAGAGTTAACGACAATAGTTAACTGGGTTTAGTGTCAGGGACGAATTTGGCAACAAAATGTAAAACTGAAGGCCCCAGATGTAAAAAAAAAATCGATTTTAGACTGATGTGGTAAAACTGACCAAACCTCAAGGACGATTTTAACATTAACTCAGTTGGTAATAATATATTAAAAATGCGTTACTTTATCGTTCAAAAAGAAATATGTCTTATTATTAACAATAATCACATTATAACATTATGTAAAATATAAAACATATAACATTTTCACCGACACATCAAAGCGTTATTAAATCTAGGTGCTATATATTTAAACTTGCACCACACTCTTACTTGACTTTTATGGTACATAACACATGGACTCCAAAAGGCCATTACAATCGTCAAAGAGTTTGTTGTGAATGGTCCTACTCTTTTCCAATGACTATCTTTGTGGCTGATCACTAGATACGCAACCTTTTATTTAAGCAACAAACCCTTTTTTTTTCTTTTTTAATTGTTAAAAGCCATGTCTCTAACACACGGACCAACCAAATTATTTTTCAACTTTAATTTTGCATTTCCTAATTACAATTTAAAAGAAAAGGCATAAACCATACTATATTATAATATATCATATGATCTTCGACCATATGTATGCAAGATTAGTGTATAGCATCTCTTCTTTTATCGTAACAAATTTTAGTATTATAATCAAAAAAAATATTGATTGAAATTCTCGTTTATGCCGTATTGACATAAGCCTAATTTTTACTCTACTCTAAAGCTAGACTAAAATGTCTAAATTTGGGCAAGAAGTGTAAATTTAACTTAACTACATGGGTGCCACTTAGGCATAACCTAGTGGTAAATCTACTTATCTCTCTTTGAGAAAATCAAGAGATCGAATCCACCAAGAGTGAAATGTGGTAATAATTAGCCGTTCAAAAAAAATATATACCTACAACAGTATACATGGGTTGTTTATCAGTTTATGTCAGTTTCTTGCATATCCTTAAGGCTATTTGATATGAAATATAGTCTTTAGGTTTGTCATCTCTACGTCACATCAAAAGGGAGCTCTATTAGCTCACTTTAATAATACTAAAACAATGGAATGAAGCCCAATCCATCTATAGTGGTGGAGTGGTGGAGAGACCTTATGTTCACTTAGGTGATCAAGGGTTCAATTCCCACTTCCAACATTATGGTTTGGTATCCGGGTGAAGATCAAATATGGGTGGCGCCGGTTCGAATCTGACGGGCGGCGAGGTTTTACCGAGTTCTATAACACTGTCGTGCCTTCGGGCGGGTGGGGCTCGGGTTTCCGCGCATCGGGAGAAGGCGGGGGCTGCTGGAGGTCGAGTAGTCGATTCTTGGGCACGGCGCCCCGTAAGAGTGGTTGCCACACAGTTGTTCGCCGATCAAAAAAAAATGGAATGAAGCCCAATCATTACTCAATCATTTATTTAATTTATTTTCAACTTAAATTTTATTAATTTTTTTTAAATTCGGTTTAGTTTTTTCTTTAATTTACTTACTTTATTTTATTTTTGTAGTAAAATAAGAAAAACATTTATAAAACCATCACCACTTGTTTATGTGGCAGTCTATATTAACAAAAACTAATTGAATTAACTTTTAGTTGGTATGAGATCGTTTGGACGTATCACAAAACATTTTTTACTTGGGGCTATTACAGGCCAATATGTCAAAGTTGGAACTATTAAAATCCAATTTTCCTAAATTTTACAATATATTTTCTCTTATTTCTATAATTTAGAAGGTCCGAATTAAACAAATGTATTGTGTCTTTTAAATCCATCTATATTCTTATATACAACAAAACAAATTGACGTAAACAGTGTTCAGTGCCTATCACTACCGTTGGTTTTTGATCCAACGAGTCTTCTTAATTCTTTATAATTAAATCATTAAAATTGGTTTTTTTTTTTTTTTCAAAGTATTCTCTTTCTTCTTTCTCCATAGTCACGTGCACCACAAACTTATGTTGAGATATGACTTGTATATTATTTTTATTTTTTTCTCTCTCTAGTATAACCAGGGTAAATGGATGCTCTGGAAGACTGAAGATGGAGTAATGACGTGACCCATTTGACTTATTAAATTGTTCTTTGCTTTTGTTTTTCATTTAACTTGATTTAATATTAATATAAATATAAATTTATCTATTGAATACCACACATAAAACTATAATCTTGATTCTATAAGACACTGAATTTTCACAAGATGCTATTCACTCATTTTACCATTTAATTCTAAACAATTTTTAATTTTTTCGAGGTCCTACACCACAACGATAGTGTCCGATGTAAATTTCTTTTTATGATTTTCGAACAATACAAAATACGTATCGATGTCTTCTTAGCATTATTTCTTTCGGTTACTGTACCGAGTTTCGATGACATACCAAACTAAACTGATACCGTCTGAAATCCTGCAGCGAAGCGCGGATCTTTTGCTAGTTTATACTACTACATGATGCAGGTAAAAACGTAATTTAATATCCTTTTCAAGACATATTTAATAAATTATTATTAAATAAACTATTATATATGACAAATGTATAAAATTTAGACATAATGAATGTCATTTAGTAAACTATATTTTAAATTTAAGATAACTTATATTAATAAAATCATTATCTTTATTTGCTTAAGTTCTTTTGTCAAAATCAAGTTTAAAATTATATACTATTTTTTTAACTAAATAATTTAATTTTAAGTAAATTTTGTTTAAAATCGGTGTGCCTTCACCGTGCTTCACGTTGGGCCACTTCTAGTTACAAATCAGTGGTATCTAAAACTACAGGTTTATTTATTTTTTCTGTGGACCATATGCACAAATAAATAAATGAATTATCCATCATCAAGATCACCAATGGCAACTTTTACAAGTGTAACTTTCACGATATATAACAAATAAATTTTTTTTTTTTTTGAAGGGTGACCCACCAACTCAATTTTGTTAAAATAAAAAAATTGACTTATTCGTTCAAAGTCAATTTCATTAAAAATCTGCCACTTTAAAGAAATACTCTATTTAAATAATAAAAGACACAAAGATGAGGCCAATACAAATGCCTTCGGGTATTGTAGATTCATTTCAGTAATATGTATGTTGAGAAGTGTCATAACTGTTTCTTACTATATATATTTATAAATTAACTAGAATTCATGTAAATTTTAATATGTTTACTATTCCTTTTGTAAATGCTATTGCTATTTTTGTCTAAATGCACATGTACACCACACTATATAGAAGGTATACATATTAAATTAGAAGAGATGAGATAAAATAAGAAAAGAAAAAGCAAGATCAGTTTTTATTGTACATGTGTTTATGCGGTTATTAATATAATATTGGTTTTGAAATAAATGTGCCTCTAATTTCGTTATCCCGTTTATGCTTTCGTGGGCTAATAATTTGCCCTTCAATCAACATACCATTATATTGTCGGAGCTTCCTTTACACAATTCAGGTGGAGATCGTTGAAGATTGTCTTACCACATAACCTTCCATGTAATTAACTTAGTAATAATAATAATAATAATAATTTTGTATCCTAAAATTTTAGTCTATACAATTTTTCTTGTTTTTTTTTTGAACGGCCAACGAATCAATTCCGAGTACTCTCGGGCACCCTTTTGGCGAATCAGGTACTCGAGAGTACCCGGGCCACCAATTGCCACCAATTCCCGGGAAAACCCGACCACTCACCCGCCCGAAGGCACGACGGTGAAATAATCGGTAAAACCGGTCGGGATCAGGACTCGAACCCAAGCCAATGGCCGGGTCATCCCTCATTTCCCATCCACCAATGTCCTCCAAATGTAGCTAGTGGGAATTGAACCCAAGTCTCCCATAAGAAACTTTAGGCCCTCAACCAACTGGGCTACAAGTGTTGGGCACAATTTTTCTTGTTGGATGATACCTTATCAAATAATAGAAGTTTTGACATAGATTTAATTTTAAGAACCTGTAATTTGGCATGAATAGCAAATGGGGTTCAAATGCAATTTATGTTAGCATAGAACTATCAAATTTTAGTGCACTTTGAGGTGTATTTGAATAACTATTACCACAAAATGAAAGAACGTGTTTCTAAACAATTGAAGCCTTAAACATAATAAAGCACAAAATGAAAGAACGTGTTTCTAAACAATTGAAGCCTTAAACATAATAAAGGTCTAGAAATTAAATGTTGGGTACGAAACCTCACCTAAAATCTTCTATAGTTAAAATTTCTTTGTTATGAAATATATAGTTTAAAAATAATATATCACAATCAGGATGAAACAATATAAGTTGTTTTCTGTGTATTTGAATAAAAGTTTGGGCTTTAATTAATGCATTTCTCATGACTTTTTTCTAAAGTCCTATCTCTGATTTAAACCTTCAGCATTCAGGCTTCCAGCTTCCTTTTAGTGATGCATTTTGAAACTTTTTAATTATTTTTGAACTTCTTTCTATGTTTTGGTCCCATGAGTTCACACAATCGTAATTCAACCTGGCCTCCAATGCTAAGCAATAAATTTACACATTTAGTTATTTAAATATGTAATTTTAGTAATAAAAAGGTTTACGAATCATGCCTAGTTATTCAACCTATATAATTGTAAATAAAGAAGTATATAAATATTTATGAATTATAAATGTAACTTTTCATTTTTTATTATTGATGGGATATGAACCTAAACCCGGACATGGGCTAGGCTCTCTTGAAGCTGATTGAGACAACTTCACCATCCCAGTAGTTGTAAGTTGCAAGTTGCAACATGTTCATCCACTCACTCCGTTGATCTGTGATTCTACAATTCTAAATAGTTCTAAGAACTCAAGTCGGAAATGGAAAAAGTTATTTCCATTTTATAGCTAAAAAGGACCACCATTACCTCGCATTAAGTAAGGGTCAAATCATCAACCAATAAGGGCTAATGATGGTTGTCCAATCGATCACTTCTGACGGCTTCGGCCTCGAATTAGGTGCACCTTACAAGCGACGTCGGCAAATAATTGCCGTCATTGCAGCACAAAACTCAAAGCACCAGGTAAATCTTCAGACCCGTGTGAAAAAGGGTCGCACAAGAAAGCCTCGTGGAAAGTAAACACCACATGACTTAGCAAATTTTAAAAGGGGCATGGATAAACTTCATTCAAAATGTGGTGCAAGGCCCATACTAAAGAAAGAAAGTAAAGTCTGCATTATACAAGAAAAAAGAAAAGAACTAGGATTCTAGATCATCATGACGGGTACTAGAAGACCCTAGTTGATCCCCTCTTTCTTCGCGGCATCAGCTCAGGCGTTAGCAGCTTTCGCCTTAGCCTTCTTGAACGCGGTAGCAGCACCCTGTCTTCGCGCACTGACAGATTCGCTATTTGCTCCATAATTGGGAAGGACAACTCATCGAATGCAGTACACTGCTCGCATACTCCTTCTCCACATCGATGCCATGCAAGGAAAACTCCGTAACGAGCTTACCAGCATGCGCGAACGCCAAACCCTCCACAAAGCCTTCCTTCCGCCCTTTTTCTTGAGGACGTGACCAGAAGGTCTGCAATGCAATCAACCAGCTCGGGCATGTTCCGTATCCTATAAGACCTACTAAAAACAAAACATGCATAGTCCAACAGAAATAACAGACAAACACAAGTCAAAGTGCAACTTACCCCTACAAGCTTATGGCGCATGAGCCAACTAAGATTGTCTTTAAGCATCGCGGATGTGGCAAGCCTTTAGCAAGATTGACTTCATCGGTCAGCGAAGCTTTTTCAGTCTCCAAGGCCGATACTTGTTGGGCTTACTCCATCACCAGCTTATCCTTCTGGACAACAACGACTTCAAGTTCAGCAATACGGGCTTGACCCAAATTCAACTCTTCTTCCTTCGTCTCTAGGGCGGCATGTAAGCCCGCGTTAACTTCCTCTATGACACAAATCATTTCACAAGAAGATGCCAACTTCTCATTTTCCTTCTGGCAAGCAGCCAACCACTCAGCACGCCTTTGCGTGACGCTTCTCAACTGGTTCCACAGCACCCTTAGCATCCGAAAGCTACCATCGCAGCGAACTAAACTCTTTGAGACGCTTATCAAGGCGGGCTTCAAACATCCGTTTCTCCGCCTCAAACTCTGCCCTATCTGCACGAAGGGTCTGCACCTCCCGGATTATTTCCCCCGAGGCAGCGGTAAGGTTGGCCCAGCCATAAACCACATCCTTTTCAGCATACCCCCGCGGACAAGATCGTAGATGAGGCCTCTCAGCAGGGGCATGAAGAAATGGAACCAATCTTCACAAACATGCAAATCCCTAAAGCGGGAGCCAGGACCTAAACCCCAGTTGGGAACGAAGCCAGGGCACCCACACCGAGATCTTCGTCCTGATGAACATTGCCCCATCCCCGGTGGGCAACATCGACCACATTAACATCAGGATGTTGGTTCTGAGGCGAGGGAGAGTTCTCATCACGATCACCTTCGCCATCACCCTCATCCCCCAAGCTCTCTATTAATAACATTCCCTTCCTGAGATGCATCCTTATCATCATTGCCCCCTTGGTTCGAGTCACTTCCGGCAGGGAGCAACCTTGTTGACAGGTGGAGTTTCGGGGTTTCCCTCACTTGCTTTTGGCAGTGACGCCATGCCCACGTAGCCTGGGGTTGCGCAACGTCGCTCGCCGGGATGGGTTTCTCCCCAAGAATGACTTTCTCTTTCACTACAAAACACAACAAGTGGCAAGGGAAAGACATACGCCACAAACACATGACAAAAGACTTACCAGTGCTAGATCCTTCTCGAATCCTTATCAGAGAACGGAGACGTGCCTTATTCTGCGGGGGTGGAGACACACTCAAATTCACCTTTGCCGTAGGCTGAGGCCTTGTGTCTTGAACACGCAGCTGGTGTTGCCTCGAGGCCAGTTCAGCGAGCCACTCCCTCTTCAATACCTCTGACACAAAGGGCTCATTGCCCTACCAATCACCATCGTCAGTCTTGCGAGTCTCACTTCCGTGGGGTGGAGGACTATCATAGTGTATAACATAATACCGAATGATGATTTCCTTTTTTTCTGTTGAGCGGTGGTGGGATCATCCTTAGGCATGAGCAGACCACTTTGATTACCAACATCACAGATACGTCGGGTAAGCAATTTACAGGAGGAATCGGATGACTTCCTACTGGGTAAAAAACTAACTCAACCCCCCCCCCCCCCCGAGGTTGAAACGCTTTGATAGGGCGCGAACGAAAAGCGGGCACACCTGATCCAAGATAGGCAGCTCACCCTCAAACAGCGGGCGAACATTCATCACCCCCGGATGGTCATCAAGCACAATGGAATACAGACTTGACTCTGCAAAATAACGAACCATTAGTAACCACCAAATAGCGGAACATAAATGCAAAGTACATACCTTCACCATTAACAAAATAGCCCGAAATTTGATCAAGGTGGTTCCAAATCCTGCTCATCCCTGCCGCCGCCAAGGCGGGTTCTGGCAGTGCTTTCAACTTAGACGTCTCATTCGTTAAAGTCACATACTATGGCTCATCCTTCAAGGCGGTCAACGGGAAATGTAACACCCTAGGCATATATCATACAATGACAGGAGAGAACTTAGCTCATAAGTAATGTCATGCCTCTTAAATCACCAACGCGTTTTGGGCGCATATAGCTATGGATCACATGAGAACTCCATAGTTAAGTATGATCAGATGACAACAATTCCATGATGGGTGACCGTCTGGGAAGTTTTCACTCATGCAATCGAAAACAAATTTCTGAGCTTCCATTTGGCAAAGCGGACAATATTGGATGATATTAAAGGCGGGGTGTTACAGGAAATCCCCAAATTCATATTCATCTCGATAGTTCATCTAGAAGGGAATGTCACCCTTGTGATTATAAAAGAATTTGTGTTTCCAATCATGGAGGTTGCGGAGTAGTTCAGAGAACATCGCGCTAACACCGTTGCGGTGTGAAAATGAGAACCACATGTCCTTCAAATATAGCTTTTAAAAGACATTAAAGATGTCAAACGTCGGGGTTATGTCGCGATATTTTACAGCAAAACTCCAAGCGTGTCATACGCACCAATGCCAGAGGGCTAATATAGGATAGATGGATGTCGTACGCCTTCAACGTGTCAGCCAAAAACTGACTCAGTAGGAAACGAAGGTTCCTAACAAGAAAATAATCAGCATATAATGCCATCTTGCCCAACGGCGCATCCAGTGTCATCAAACCATGGGCAGCGTATTGAACCTCCTAGTCAAGGGAAAAAGCATATTTCACACATAGTTCATCGAAATCATCAGGCCTCCACTTGATTGTGGCCTTAGAAACGGTCCGAGGAAGGGCTTTCTTGGACCCCTTTTGCCTTAATCTGCGGCAGACACCATTAATCGTGCTTGAAGAAAGGCCGGAACAAGTTGGAGAAATCTAAGTGGGATGGCTTAATTTTTTTTTCCAAGCCTTCCTTTTTATACCTGTCGCATTTATTACAACGGGATACAAACCACCCGAGTATGAAAAAGAAATACCAATAGGACATGGACATGTCAGGCGTGAGAAACGAAAGGACGGTTATCAAAACACGAGTAGCCGCCAGTCGCGCATGTGGGAGACACGCACCTGCAAACGGTTGAATTTTTCCTGATACAGACACGTGCAAACGTCACACGTCATGCGTCCTTTCGAATTCTATCCAATCACAAGTTACTTTTTTGAAATTAGAAAAAAATAACTTCCCTCTAAAAAATATAAAGCTTCTTCAACACAACTCTCAACCCAATCAAAAACAATCTGCGCGGAACCACATGCAGCGGGCTAGAGGCACGCGAATGATTCAAACTAATATTCCTCGTGAATAAAATTATCGTTACAAGCAACACCTCAAAGGCAAGTCGAATCTTGCGGAAGAGTCTCATCAATGAACAACTACTCAAGTTCAGTACTCCACCCGCTTATTAGCATGCGCAAGAGAAACACTAGACTAGGGGATTTGATGGCAACGTTTGGCCGATTAGAGGCAATAAATGTGCATCCACTCTGCAGACGCCAGCATGCGAGAGGAAACGGGACAAAAAGAATATTCCCCGATGGCGACAGCTACTCACACCTTCTCCTCCCTCTGGTTATAAATACTCCCCCTTCTTCAAGGTAAAGGGCATTCACTATTGGGTGAGGGGTATTCCTAGAGTGGCTGTGAAGATAGATTTGCAAAAAGCTTATGATTCAGTTGATCATGAGTTTGTTCATCAATGTCTTATTCATTTTGGTTTTCATGAAACATTCATTAAATGGATTATGGTATGTTTATCTTCGGTTTCTTTTTCCATTAATGTGAATGGGGAGGTACATGGTTTTTTCAAAGGTAATAAGGGGCTTAAACAAGGGGATCCTATATCCCCTTATCTGTTCACTATTGTTATGGAAGTCTTGAATTTGATCTTACAAAGGCAAATTAATGAGGCTGATGGATTTAAGTATCATTGGAAGTGTGATGATCTTAAACTTACTCACCTGTGCTTTGCTGATGATCTATTCATGTTTAGTGCTACTGAGGAAGGATCTTGGAGTATTCTGAAGAAGGCTCTGGATGAGTTTAGCTCTTATTCAGGTTTATTCCCTAATCAAAACAAAAGTGAAGTCTATTTTGGAAATGTGGAGCTAGAAAGGCAAAAGAGAATTAGGGAGATTCTTCCTTTTAAGCTAGGAGAGTTCCCTGTGAAATACTTGGGAATCCCTTTAAGTTCTAAAAGGCTATACTTAAAGGATTGTTCTGTGCTGATTGAGAAGGTTAAAAAGAGAATTAATGATTGGAAAAACAAGTTTTTGTCTTATGCTGGTAGGTTGCAACTTGTGCAATCTGTCCTATCTTCTTTAGCTGTATATTGGGCTTCATTATTCATACTTCCTAGTACAGTTATTGAGGATATTGAGAGGATTATTAGAGGTTTTTTTTTTGGGGAAAAGGGGATTATAAACCTGGAGCTGCTAAACTCAGTTGGGAGGATGTTTGCTTGACCAAAGATCAAGGAGGATTAGCTATATCTTCTTTGAAGTTTAAGAATATTGCTTTAATGACAAAACATATTTGGAGTATTCTTTATAAGAGAGATTTTGTTTGGGTAAACTGGATTTATTCCTATAAACTGCATGGGAAGCATTTATGGTCTGTGGAAGAAACTAACTCTGATTCATGGTTTTGGAAGCAGATTCTTGATTGCAGAAAGTTTGTGAAGGATAATTATTGTGCTAGAATTGGTAATGGCAAGTTGATAAATGCCTGGTTTGATGATTGGCATGTTAGAGGTCCTTTGATTAATTTAATTGATAGAATGGATATTAGAGAAACTGGGTTGGGGTGGAATTGTAAAGTGGCTGATCTGGTGGTAAATAAGGCTTGAATAGTCCCTGAGGATTGGAAAAGGAAATACCCATGGTTCTTTGAGGGGGAGGTTCCTTTAATTGATTCAGCTGGGAAAGATCACTTTATGTGGAGGGATAATGATAATTCTATTGTTCCTTTCTCTACTAAGGTTGTTTATGGTAAATTAAGCAAGAAGGGGGGGGGGTTGTTAAATGGGCTGATTTTGTTTGGTATAGTCAGAGTATTCCTAGACATGCTTTTATTATATGGTTGGCATTCAAGTTCAGATTGCCTACTCAAGATAGGATGTTATTGTGGAGCAATAGAGAGGATCTGAAGTGTGTTTTTTGTCATAGGGTCCCTGATAGTCACAATCATTTGTTCTTTGAATGTGATTTCTCTAGTGCTGTGTGGAAAAGAGTGAAGGTTAAAGCTAAATTGGATCATGTTCCATCTTCTTAGGAGTATTTGGTTCAGTTTGCTGAAGAAAAAAGGAGTAATAAATCTGTGTGGAGTATTATTCAAAAATTGGTTGTTGGAGCTGCCATTTATTTTGTGTGGCAGGAAAGGAATAATAGAATTTTTAAGTCTGGAACTAGATCAGTTGATGTTCTTAGTAGCCAAATTCAAGAAATGGTTAGAATGAGGCTCGTTGGTTTGAAGTTCAAAAAGACTTTGCAAGTGCAGCTGGCTGCTGCAGTTTGGGATTTTCATGTACTGTAATGGTGGTTGTTATGCAAGAGATAAGTCAATTTTCTTGTGGAAAGTTTGAGGTGGTATGGGTTGTTAAAGGTTCAGCTGTGGAAGGGTAGTTTTTTTTTATAGCAGAAGGGTTTTTGGGTGGAGCTCTTTCTATATGATCATCTTTAGTGATAATAATAGTAATTATAATTATAATATTAATAATAATAATAATATGAATATGAATAATGATAATAATTACTATGAGTATTATTTTATAGGGGTGGGGTGTTTTCTGGACTTTTGGGAACTTGCTGTAATATGGAGATCTTGTTTTTGAGGGGTAGTTTCCTGGCCTTTGTGGCTTCCTTTTGTTGTATTTTGTTCTGTGTTCTGGTGGTGTCTCTTTTATTTTTTTCTTTTTCTTTCTTTGATCTGTTTATTTTTTTGGTTATTGAGTTCTCTGTTAATTTCCCCTTCCTTTCGGAAGAATGGGCTTAACTTTACTCCTCCTGATCGGTGTTTAGGATTGTTAAGGCTTGGAGTAAGTCTAGTTCATGGAGTGATAAGGCCAGTCCCATCCTTTGATTTAGGTTCCTGCTTCTGTTGGTTGGTTTATTTGTTTTTTAGAGCTTATCATTTGATGGGAAATCTGCTTGTGGTCCTGTGTTGGCATGTTCTTTTACTAATGTGTGAGTCTTTGTCTATTTTGTTTAATAGGCATTTGCCTATGGGGGGTTTGGGTCTTAAAATATGGGAACTTGCAGTGATAAGGAGCACTAAAAGGGTATGGGTAGTGATCTGGTTGAAATGGCCTTCTGGTTTGCTTCAACAAATGTTGTTTTGTTTTATTTTGAAAAAAAAGATCTATTGGAGTAAGCATGAATGGGGAATTAGGATTGATGTTGCTTGGAGTAAGCATGAACCCTGGAGTGATAAGGATGGACTTGGTCAGTCGGATTAGGACATTTATCTCCTCCCATAGTTTTATATTTTTTTAGCACCCCTCACTGGCCAAAAACCCTATGCAATTGGTTTTATTTGTTGAGCCTATTTCTTTATGAGTACAGGTCTGTCTTGTTTAATAGGCATTTGCCTATAGGGGGAATGGGGTTTCAATTCTGGGAACTTGCTGAAATAAGGTGTACAAAATACGTATGGGTAGTGATCTAGCTGATAAGGCCTTCTGTTTTGCTTCAAAATGTTATCACTTGTTTTCATTTTATAAAAGATCTGTTGAATTCCTTTTCAAAGCATGGAAATGAATTCAATTCTGCGATTTTTGATTGGTAGTTAGGAGTTGTAAAGCTTGTGGGAAGCTTAAACCATGGAGAGATAAGGGTGGACATCATCTTTATCTTAGGACATTTGCCTCCACCCCTAATTTTTACATTTTTAGTACTGATCAGAGATGAGAATCCTTACATTTTGAGATTTTTGTTCTTGAGCCGTTTCTTGTTTTTAGCTTAGGTTTTTTTATCCTTGTTATCTCTTTTGAGGAAATGGGGTTCTGTTTGGGTTGGGGATGGCTGCTGCTTATTCTGTATGTAGCAGTTAGTTTGTTTTCTGGCACTGTTGGTGAGGATAGCTGGTACTTGTATGTTCAGAATGCATGTTTTTTTGTGTTGGAAGGATTCTATATATGCTCTTTATGGGAAGCCTGCATGCTGGGGATATTAATATGCTGTATAGTTTGCTGCTGAAGGATGCTTTAAAGGAAGTTATTCAGATTGGGCTGGTACATTCTCAAAGACCATGGTGCTGCTTAGAGACTAATATGTTCAGGTTATATTATCAGATTGTACTGGTAAGGGTTCAAGAGGTTTATTGCTATAATCAGAGGATGCGAATGATTATTAAGGGTGGGATTTGGAAATGTCAAGGAATGTGCAAAAGTGAAGACATATGGTGATGCTACTATGGAAAGAGAATATGGAAATGGGATGTTTTTATAGTTTTTGGATATTTGGTAGCTTTAATTATGGTTAATGGTTAGTTGAGAGTATTTGTTTTGAATGTTTTGTTTGGTTGTTTTAGACCTATGGGTTTGTAGTTTGGATAGGAATATTTTGTAAAACCCATAGGTTAGTTTTTTGTTTTGTACATATGTGTTTTTTTTTTTTTTTGATAATAATATTTGCCGGGGTTATATCCCCTTCACCCCCAAAAAAAAGGGGGGGGGGGGGGGGGGGAGGGCATTCACTCCCACACTCTCTCACTCTACACTTGCATTACTTGAATACTCTTATTCATCCAAACGTATACTTATTCTTACGTCGGATGATGGTTACAAGGAGAATCTCCAATCTCTCCTTCTTGTAACAAGGCTCACGATGTTGTTTCCATTTTGCAGGAATCCTCAAAGTGACCGGGATAACCCTCCTATTAAACGCTTGTCATTACCTAAGAGTTTGACCAATGTTTCTTCAATTATTATATATGATACGTAATTTTAATCCTAAGTAGTATTTATAGATTTATGAATTATATTATTTTCATTATTTGACACGTATAATATATAGGTACCTAACCTAGTTTTAGAAATATATACGAATCTATTTAGAACTTTTATTAGTATTATTTAACAACAATTTAATCCTACTTCGAATCTACACCATTATTCATTGTGGGCTTATACCATTGGTCTCACGAAAATTAAAAAAAAAAAAAAAAAAAAAACATTTTACTCACATCATGTTATCTATATTATATATATATATATATATATATATATATATATATATTACAAAGCTAATAATCTTACATGTCATACTATTATGCAATCGCTCCTTTGAGAGATGCCACATAGGATGTGATGTGGCAACTCTAAACCAATTAAAAAAAAAAGAATAAATATGGTTTAAATATGGTTTAACCTAATCTATTAAATAACTATCTACTAAATGTAAATATTAAACACTAGATTATACCCCGGGAGCGTCCCGGTTGAGAAATTTAATATGATACATCAATTTTATATATGAAATAGACTGATGTATAACTCTAATATTAATATCTAACCTAAAACAAATTAACAATGTACAACTCCAATGCTAACACCTAACCTAAAAGAATGTAGAACTTTAATGTAACTCTAATATTAACACCTATCCTAAAGACTAAACAAATGTACAACTCTAACATACTAATATTGATACCTAACTTAAAACAACGTATAACTCTATTAACCTATTCGGCTCTGGTTGAAAAAAAAAAATCATATTTACTGATTTAAACATAATTAGTGACTTGTCTATACATGATTAATTATTTACCTGAACACTTTGTGTTTTTTTTCCTGTATGAACAAAACCCAACAAAAAATTTCTTCGTTTTTTATATAGCATTATGGTACTCGTTGGAAAGATAATAAAACGCTCGGTAATTTGGTGTAATTTTTTTCTTTAAAAAATCTCGTATATTAAAGATATTAACGTTTAAAAATTATAGGAGGAAACATGAGGGTGAAAAATCCAATTTTGTTTTTAAACTATTTTTTTTCTTAAAATATCTCAATGTCACATGGGATGACACATGGCACACTCAAGGAAGAGAATGTCTTTTTGAGTGTCATGTCATTAAAATGGTTTTGGTTTATTATATATATAGATTTATTATTTTCTCTCTCATGTTTCCTCCCATAACTTTTAAACGTTAATATCTTTTATATAGGAGATTTTTTAAAGAAAAAAATTACACCAAATTAACGAGCGTTTTATTATCTTTCCAACAAGTACCATAGTGCTATATAAAAAATGGAGAAAAAAAACAACTATTTTTTGTAACCCGACATGTATCGTGTCAGGTTTGGGATTAGTTTAAAAAAATTTGTAGGTTTGGGTCGAGCCTGGGATTAGGTGATACCCGACCCAATTACCCGAAACCACATACCCAAATACCCGAACTATATACCCGATTATATACCCATGAATTTTTTAACGCATCACATAACCCTTAGACTAATGCGTTCGATATTTCAATAAATAACTTTTTTTCCTTATTTCATGTTAGTTCTTTTTAGAATGATCGATTACAAACTTCCAAATTCATTTGACATTATATAATATTTTGTAATGTCACTAGATTTATACCCCGGCGTAGAGATTCGTTTTTTTTATATTTGAATATGATAACTTATGGCAGAGATTTGTTTAAAATAAATAATAATAATAATATTCATTAATCATATATTGACAAGTCATTAATTATGTTGTCATATTAGATATTTTAATCCGGGACGCTCCCGAAATAAAAACTAGTAATGTTATAAGGCAAAAGCTTTTTGTTTTTTGGTTTTTACTGCTTCTATCTGTGCACAAAAGATTCGCATATGAACAAAATTAACCATTTCAACACAATCTCTGATTAAATCTTATTTGTTGAAATATCTAACATTAAAATAGACCATTTCAATACATCTTCTTATGCTTATCGTCACTACGTTTTTTTAATCCAAATTGCTGAAATGTATATTATTATAAAACTTGTTAAAAAAAATCTAATTAACAAAAGGATTAAAACTTGTATTTTTTAGAATTTTGTGGACACCTATTGTTGAATTGTTAGCATGGACCTAGATATGGTAATCTTAAGTTGATGTGATCATGTTTTTTAAATACTTTGGTTGTGCTTCTTGTTGCTGCTTGGGTTAACATAATGTCTTTGTATGTTAATGATAGGAGTATCCTTATTATTACTTTCAAAAATAAGGATGCTAAAGTTTACAATGTACAAAGATGTGCCGTTGTTCATTCATTAGATATTAAGAACGAAGTGGCGTTTATCCATGTTTGTTGCATCCTATAGTTAGGGGTCTTCAAAATTCGATTCGAATTCGAAAAATTCGAAATTCGACTTAGTTCGATTCGATTACCAAGAATTCGATTTGATTATTAAGATTTCGAATTCGATTCAATTCGAATTCGAGTCCAGTAAATCGAATACGAATTTATGATTTTAAATTCGATTCGAAATTCGAATAAACATTTACATGTATATTTTTTAAATATATATACACACATACACGTTATTATATACACAAGTATACACATTGAAAAAAAGAACTTAAAATTTGATCAAACTCTAAGAACCCATAGTGTCTACAACTTTTACCATAACCATGTTTTATATATTTACCTTATATATCACAAAACTCTAACAAACTATACTCACTGCTATTTTTATTATTCCCGTATTTGACATATTGTTGTTTATCAATTTTCTAGATTTGTATTTTATATGTTAAAAATAATAAGTTTGTATTGGTTTTAAAACTAAAAGTAAAACAATTTGTTATTTATGGTGAATTTGAACTAAATCGAATTTATTCAAATTCGATTCGAATTCGAGTTTCTTATTCGAATCGAATACGAATCGAATAAATTGAATTTTAAGCGAATACGAATTCAGGTAAAAATATTAAAAATTCGAGAAATTCGATTCGAATAATTCGAAAATTCGTTATTCGATTCGTTGAACACCCCTACCTATAGTATTGGTGGTAGTGGTGGCGGCGGTGACAAGGATCTTCATACATAGTCGGATAGGTGTACTTGGTTGTGTATGCGGTTTAAAATTTTCTAATGAGTGTTTCCTCAAAATAGTTACTGTAGTACGAAAAGAGTTATAAGAAACGCATGACAAGGTATAAGACGTAGGGGTGTGGGACGGGGAACAGCTTCGGGGTGATGATGTGGCTGCCTTGCCCGACGGTGCACACCACCCCCCCCCCCCCATCGCCCGATCCAAGAACGGTGAACTCGGTGGAATTCCCCCGATGGTACCGTCCCTATTCCCAAGAAAAAAATAGAGCAGTTGGCTCAATAACGTTGGTAAACGGCTACTTTTTAAAAATAAAAAAAAATGTTTATATATATATATATACACATATATATTATAAACTTCAAATTTCATACCACACAACCAAATTCAAACCTTTTTCACACAACATGCCCTATATTTTATAAACTTTATATTCTAAATTTTATAAAACCACACAACAATTTCAAACCTTTTCACCTCTATAATTTTATACAATCATGAGTTCGTCGTCAGAAGAATAAAATGTTGTCAATTTTTTTGCGGGCACGATGGTTGAAACGGCAAAACTTCTGTTGGAGTTTGTAAATGACAGTGACGACGAAACAACTTCGGAACCAAGAACAAGGAACCCGCATTAAACAGAGATCGTGAGGGTATATTTTATTTCTTATACTTTTTAAATTTGTTATTGTATTTCATATCTTATATTTTTAAAATTGATTAATGTTATTATATTTTATTTCTTATAATTTTTATTTTAATTTAATTTGCACATGATCGTTTGGTGGCTAACTACTTTCCTGAGGACTACGTATACATAGACGAACTATTTAAGCGTCGCTATCGAATGAGTCGCCGATTGTTCCAACGAATTGCCAATGACTTGGCTAATTATGATGAGTTTTTCACACTACGATATGATGCTAGAGGAAAACGAGGTTTTACGACGCTACAGAAATGCACTTCTGCGCTTCGTTAGTTGGCGTACGGGACTGCTAGTGATTCATGGGATGAATACTTAAGGATGTCTGCTAGAATGAGTCGGGAGTGCTTGTATCGGTTTTGCGAAGATGTCGTCAAGTTATATAGCAAAGTTTACTTACGTAGGCCAATGAAGAAGGACATCGAAAAGATCTACGCACACCATGCAGAGAGACACGGCTTTCCTGGCATGCTTGGAAGCATCGATTGCACGCATTGGCCATGGGGTAATTGCCCCACTGCATGGAAAGGGCAGTTTACGCGAGGTGACGTGGGAGAGCCGTCAATTATTCTAAAATCCGTTTGCTCACAAGACCTTTGGATTTTGCATACATTCTTCGGAGTTGTTGGTTCATGTAACGATTTAAATGTTCTAGCAAGATCCATGGTTTTCGACCCTATCATTAGAGGTACCGGACGTGATGATTCTTTCGTGCTCAACAGGGTAGAATATAAGCACGGGTATTATCAAGCGGACGGTATATACCCAAGTTATGCATCTCTTGTGAAAACGATACAAATTTCCACGGATGAGAAAAGGAAAAAGTTTGCGAATTGCCAAGAATCGGCGAGAAAAGACGTCGAACAGTTATTCGGTGTTTTAAAGGGGAAATGGCATGTAATTGGGCGGCCCGCACGTGCATGGCATCCAGAAAACTTGAGATATATTATGTACGCGTGTACGATACTACATAATATGATAATCGAAGATGAAGGCCGCGCTATATGTGAGTATGACCCGAATGACGTTGAACAGAATATCGAGCCGGTTGACGAGGGACAACAACAATCGAACATGTGGGCATTAGAGGATAGTACTG
The DNA here is from genome assembly GCA_030844895.1 of Ambrosia x helenae. Taxonomy (NCBI): domain Eukaryota; kingdom Viridiplantae; phylum Streptophyta; class Magnoliopsida; order Asterales; family Asteraceae; genus Ambrosia; species Ambrosia x helenae. Next base: position 22,191,073 of record CM061232.1, on the reverse strand, counting down.
CACGCCAACCTTTGCACGGATTTAATCGACCATATTTGGAACAATTTCCGTGTCGATAATGTTGCTAACGAGTAGTTTGTATTTTTTTAGTTTCTTTAGGTTTGTATTTTTTTTATTTAAAATCGTTTTTTTAATGTATCATTCGAAAAAAAATTTAATTCAAAATTGTTTTTTAATTTTAATGAAAAAAATATAAATGAAATATAAAATCTATAAATAAAAAAAAAGAAAATAATAAAAAAAGGAAGGGGGAATGGAGAACCATTTCCCCTAGAAGAGGTAGGAGAAGGGGGAAGATGACGTGACGCTTATGTGAAGAAGGGGAAAGGGGTGTGGAAGGGTTCCACACCCCATAGCCTAATAACATTTTATGTTCATGAAAAAACAAAACTCCTAACTAATTGTCTTTTTATGTTCGTTAAGGAAATAAATGTGTTTAGAAACTCTTCATGAACGCTTACCAAACTAGATTTTGTGTGCATGCCTGTTCAACAAGGAAATAAGCATGTTTATGTTAATTTGTATTCGTTTGTTAATCTTAGGTAGCAAACACAATCAAAACTCATGAACTTACAAACAACACGAACAAGAGTTCATGAGTATAAACAAAACTATATTATATATTTTATTACAGATACAATACACTAGTATTTATTAAGTATTTTATTTATGGGAAGTTTGAAGTATTTATTTTATATAAAATATAAAAAATTAAAAACTCTAGTCAACCATCGAATACAAACGAACATAAATGAACGAACGCGACCTCGATTCGTATTCATTCATTTAACTAAACAAACGAAATTTCTTGACCATGTTCGTTCATTTATTAAATGAACGGACACAAACAAACTTCCCACCAAACTATTCGCTAAACGTTCGGTTCATTTGTAGCTAGGGCTGTTCACGAGCCGAGCCGATCCGAACGGAGCTTTGCTCATGCTTGGCTCGTTTACAAACCGAACCGAGCGGAGCGGCTCGTTTACAATCGAGCCGAAAACCGAACGAGCATTCTTCGAGCACAAATTTTTCGAGCGAGCGCCGAGCGAGAATCGAGCGGAGAGTAATATGGACGATCATAAAATTGCGATGTTTCCTTCTATGTTTTCATTTGTCGGGTGACAACTAAGGTCGAAATGTCCGATGATAACACTAATATTGAGATCCTAGTGTCTAAGGATGAGGTTTAGATTGAGGCTGGTGAGGTGATGAGCATACATCAGAGAACATTTGTTGCATTATGACGTAGGTGTGATATCAATCGATAATTAGCAATAGACGACTAACAACATAAAGAAGTCAAGACTGTCACCTCATTACTTATTGTTTTACAGTTAAATCTAGTGTTAAATTTATTTATTGAGTTAAGTGGGCTACTATATTATGTTTGCATATAATAAGCCAAATCCAATAGAATGTTATATATAAAGCCATAAATTTATCTGTAAATTGTGTGCATATCTATTATGAAATAAATAAAAATTATTCGAGCCGAACCGAGCCGAGCGTACCTTTGCTCGTGCTTGGCTCATTTACAAACCGAACCGAGCCGATCGGCTCATATACAACCGAGCGGAAGATCGAGCGAGCATTTTCCGAGCAAATTCCGAATGAGCGGCGAGCGATCGGCGAGCACCGAGCCTTTTGAACAGCCCTATTTGTAGCCCAAGTCTCCACCCCTTGGACCTTTGCTAACTAGGTGGTTTACCAACCAAGATGAAAACAAAACTCACTCAAGCACACGTCGGCTACCATGGGGCAACATTAGGGAGCAAGACTCGAATTGAAATCTTGTAGATAATCAGAAATCAAGAATCAAATCTGGAACATGGGCGATGACAGAACGCCTCGACAGAAACGACAAACAACTTGGACAGGAAAAAAACAACAAAGCAGAAAAAAAAAAGGCAAACCTGAACAGAATCACAGGACCAAACAGCGAGCCTAAAGAGCGGCAGTGCTTGAGAGAAACTGTGACATAGGGGCGACGGTAGTTTTGAGACCCAAAACTAGTGTCGGGGGTTTGTAGTAGTAACAAAAGCCTTAACTATAAATTACTATATAATCATGACAAAGAATAATGTACAACCAAATTGAATTCAAACACACAATAAACATAAAGGTCATGGCTTGCTAAGCAGATATGCATAAACACAAAATTATGTATATATGACATCCTGAAACTTTAGCAACTCATACCACCTTGAATGCATATGCATGGTGGTAGTATATCAAAATATATTAAGTTATTAACAACGTTGCTTATAAAAATATACCATTAATGAAAAGGACGTGTATTCGGTTTAAAGAGAACAAAACCATCCCCAGCATGAGATATTGTCCTAACTCCTATGTCGATCGGTTTTGAGCTAGAACCTAAACAGTCTAATATGTGTCGATCACCAATCATATCGAAGGATCAAACAAAAGAACCACTATTCACTGAAACCACGGTATCAAAGCCAATAAGCAGTTACCAAAAAAAAAAAACGATATATCAAAAACTAAAAATCCGATATCTGAAAATATAGTAAAGAAAAACCATAACATAATCAGGCAAACCGGATATAAGGTCCATCTAATTACAAAACTAATTCCTGGTATAGATCCGAAAATGTCATGATTGCCATTGAACATGTCATTTAAATAACACTTCAAAAATTAACATGTCAGGCAAAAAACTAACTACTACAAAGCCAAGTGAATTTCAATATAAATTTCAAAACCAATTATACTTAATAATAATAATAATAATATTAATAATAATAATAAAAATAAAAACTGACTTGCAACTACTATGCTAACATCATATCAAGTTTTTGCTCAAACGTAGAAGGGTCAGAAACGATCCACCATTTGTCAAATCATCAAGTTTCCACCTTTTTTGGACATATCTACCGTTTTAACTGACCTGCCTTGATGTAGAATTGAAGATGAGACACGGGATTTCAAGCAAAATTGGTAGGTAGGCGGGCGGACCCGTGATCATGGTTTATGAAGCTTGTAGCCGAATACTCTTGGTATGTAGCTTTGTGTTGCTTTTTGTGGTTCAGGTGGCCATAAGTCATCAAGAACAGGTGAGGGAAGGTGGTTCCAAAATAGGCACCATCAATATCTATGGCAAGTGAAGGAAAAGACTAGTCACACTCGCGTAGTCGCGTTAAGCTATATGATTAGCAGGGTCAGGTTCTAAAACGAAAATAATATAGCTCATTACCTCTCTAGGTTCTTATCAACATACGTTTATAAAACGAATTAAGAATCATTATAATTTTTATGAGCTTTATTGTGACATTGTTCTACAATAATTCGTATATTATGCGTGTATATAAACCTTGGTTTTAAAAAGCGCGAAGCGCACTAAAGCGACGAGGTCCAAAACCGAGGCGCAAAGCGCAAAAGCGGTGGGATTTTCGTACGCGAAGCGCAAGACGATTATATAATTTTTTTTATATATGCTATAGGTTTTTAGCATCATTTACCCAAAATATAGATACAAATAAGGTTTATACATGATTTAACAACCCTTTTAGCTACATATATAACAATTTTAAGCATAAAAACACCTCCCGTACAAAAAGCGCGCGCCTCAGGGGATTTTTTTGGCAAAAAATCGCGCTTTTCCTGCGCTTCTTGTACAAGGCGCGCCTTGGGTTACATGAGGCGCAAATCCTGGCGCCTCAGTGCGCCTCGCGCTTAAGCGCGCTCGAGGCGCGCTTTTTAAAACACAGATATAAACATGGAACACAAAATATAAAATTGAAATATTATACAACCATTGCACTTGCCACTTCCATGAGCTTTTTTTTTTCTTTTTTTTTTTTTTTTTGCGTTTCCAAAATCTAAGATTTCAATACAATTGTCACCGAATTTCAAGTCTAGCAAGTGAAAGATCCTTTTTGAGACGTAACATAGCGTATCAAGTGCAATGATTATAAAAGTAATTTGTTCCAAAGTAGGCAGTCTAGTTTTGTATAAACCAACATATACTTGACCATACATTAATTAACGAGAGCTCCTTATTCACATGGCAACTTAAAGTTTGCAAGTTTTAGAGTATATAAATAAGCACAAAGATATATAAGGTGAGGATACTGCCTTGGTATTTGGATCGAGGGTAGTAGATGTCTTCACACTTGGGGCAGTATATTTTCACGGTACTTGAACGTGGTATGTCCGATTGACCAACAGGAAGGCACGGCTGCCCGCCGCAATAAACTCTTGGACACCGTCCAAAGTCATAATTTTTGTATTTCTCCATCTGCAGAAGTATAATAAATAAATGAATAAATAAGAACATTAAATTTGTTCACTTTGTTGAATTTGTGAATCATGAATTAGGGGTAATAAAAAGGCAGATAATTACTATACCATTGCAGATAATCCCTTGGTAGTCAATATGTATCGTACATGTATCAAGCCATACAACATCTCTGCTGCTGATTCAACAAGTTCATTCTGCTCTTCAGTGAACATATCTTCTTAGCACAAGGAAGAGATAGGAAAACAGGGTTAGGAAATCCCACTTGATACAAAGGTATAGAAATTAGTGCGTGTGCGTGTGCGTGTGCGAGTGAGAACTGAATACGGGTTTTATTTGGTACAATGATTCATAATAATACCACTTTAAATTTCAACTACTTGGCTACAAGTTGAGGAGACATGCATACACATATTATAAGAATAGGTGTGTTAATTACCCAACAAAAAAAAATGGTTAGAAACTTGGTTTAAAAAAGCGCGCCTCGCACAAAAGCGACGGGGTCTAAGCGCATCGCGCAAAGCGCAAAAAGCGTGGGATTTTCGTACCCGAAGCGCACACTAATTATATAAAAAAAAAATTATATATCACATGATTTTTTAGCTTCATCTACCCAAAATATAGCTATAAATAAGGTTTTTATGTGATTTTACCTATATGCACAAGCCAAAAACACCAAAGTACAACATTTTATGCATAAAAAAATACCTTGTGTACGTGAGGCGTGCGCCTCAGGGTGAAAAGCGACTGAAATTTGACAAAAAAGCGCCTGAGGCGCGCGCCTTTGGGAAACTGGGTAGGCGCAAAGCCCTGAGGCGCCCTAGGCTATGTAGTTAATGCGGAAAAATATCGGATATCGGTCAAGGACCGATATTTGGAATATCGGTTTTCACAGTGAGATATCGGTGGGATATCGGTAATTTCATATTATAATATGTGTGTGTGTATGTAATGTAAAACACTAAATCTAACATAATATTAATAGTAAATTTGAAGTAGTTAATTATTTAATTGGGTATTTAATTAGGCTAGCTTTTAACAATCGACATTCTGGATCAATATTTTTAGAGGGTTTGGACATTTGGGCCTTATTTATTTGATTGGGACAACAAAAAAACCAAAAAAACGATATATCGGGGTAAAAACCGATATTCTAAGCAAGATATCGCCGATATATCGGTGAATATCACCGATATTCACCGATATTCTCGTTACCGATATTTATGACGATATTCAAACCGATATTCTTGTTAACCACCGAGAACCGATATATCACCGATATATCACCGAGATATCGGCCGATTTAACTACACAGGCCCTAGGCTGCGCCTTGCGCCTAGGTGCGCTTTTTAAAACCCACGTTAGAAAACACCAAAACTTACTTGCCAACGCATGATAGTTTTCAAGAATGTAACCAACACACCAACCGATCAATTGACCACAATAAGAAATGTTAACAAAATATATCATTAACTTGTGCACGTAGCTTACCATGAGAGGACTCTACGTCTAGAATCAGATCAAGTGCATAATCAAAGTAAGGAACTTGACTGCTTAACCCACATAGATTAAAATCATCTTGAATGTACTCATCGTCAACTTCACAAAAGAATTCATTTCCTCGCAAGTTACAAAACCATGAAATCCAAGAAGTATCATCCTCGTCGGAACCACTAACATCAGATTCCTCCTCACTGTCAGTTTCAGATTCTTCTGCAACACAAACCACATGTCACACTTCTCGCAAACAGAAACTACAAGTAAAAATGGTATATGACTTTAAACAGTTACACAACGGATGATTGAATTATATTATACATAATAGTCAGAGGTCCACAAGGCGTTTGCCTAGGCGCAGGCCAGCGCAATCACAACGCCTTCCATCCATCAAGCGCACATGCGCAAATTTCGGCATGTGCAGATAGCCTGTACGAACAGGTCGGAAACAGCTAAAACTCGTCTAAAACATCTAAAAATGACTTAGGACCAGCCTAAAACTGCAAAAAATGGTTTGTTCATACTGCGCGCCTTGCTCTTGGTTTTGAAAAGCGCACAAGCGACAAGGTCTAAAGTCAAAGGGCTCAAAATTTAATGTATAAATTACTTGAATGTACAACCTTTTAGCTACATGTATAACACTTTGATGCACAAAAAACACCCCCTCGTACAAGAAGCGCGCGCCTTGATGGGATTTTTTTTTCTAAAAAAACCTTGCTTATGTGCGCTTCATGTACACAACTAGCCTTATGTCACACAACTACACAAGGCGCAACTCTATGTGCCTTAGGTCGCCTCGCGTGTAAGCGCACTTTTTAAAACAAGGCCTTGCTTATGTCGGGAGTTGTGCCTTTGCTTTTTAAGGACCGTGAGCCTAGGGGACAAGCCCACCTTTTCCAACATGAGTGCGCCTAGAACCTTCGACTACTATGACTTCATTAAAAGACATAGTTATGCTCAAAGTTTAAAAGAACAAAATCAAGCCTCAAGGCGTAAGCCTCAAGGAGAACCGAGACGGAAGTACAAAATAAATATAATAAATAACATCTTATAAAAAATAATATAATTGACAAATAAAGTCTAAAAACATCAAAAATAAAATAACTGACATAGAAAGACTAAAACATCAAAAACACACACAACCCCATGAGGTGCACTAGAGACGCGTCTGAGGCACTAAGTTTTTAGTGCCTCAGCCCCTTGGTTTTAAAAAGCGCGAAGCGCACTAAAGCGACGGGGTCCAAAACCAAGACGCAAAGCGCAAAAGCGATGGGATTTTCGTAAGCGAAGCGCAAGATGATTATATAATTTTTTTTATATATGCTATAGGTTTTTAGCATCATTTACCCAAAATATAGATACAAATAAGGTTTATACATGATTTAACAATCCTTTTAGCTACATATATAACAATTTTAAGCATAAAAACACCTCCCGTACAAAAAGCGCGCGCCTCAGGGGATTTTTTTTGGCAAAAAATCGCGCTTTTCCTGCGCTTCTTGTACAAGGTGCGCCTAGGGTTACATAAGGCGCAGATCCTGGCGCCTCAGTGCGCCTCGCGCTTAAGCGCGCTCGAGGCGCCCTTTTTAAAACACAGCTCGGCCCTTTGAGGCGCAAGTACAAAATAACCCCCACGAGTTGCTGCCTTAGACATGTTTTCACAGCACGCCTCACCCGTTTTTTTAAACTACAGTTTGGTACACCCTCTGTTGTCAAGGCTCACCACTCACCCAGGCGCCTAGGCCCAGTGCAGCTTTCCCGCTTCACTTCAAAAACCCCACTTTCAGTCCCTCTTGCGCATTTTTTAGGCCAAGTTATGACAAAATTCCGGCCAAAAATCATCTGAACACGTCTTAAACAACAACCTTACCTAGTATAATCCCACCCATAGACAAGCTAATGGTAAGGTTTGGGGAGGGTGAAATGTAGGCAAGCCTGCTCTCTACCCCAAAGGATAATGATTAATGAGGTTGCTTCCAGTGAGACCCCCACTCCAAAACCATATCCATACATAAAGGGTTAAATAAAGCAAACACATGCACATAGCTGTTAAAAAACAACAAAAAAACATAGTATACTAAATATATTCTTAGTAAGCTACTAAACAAATTAAAACATATAATAGTGAAAGATCAGAAACCCATATAGACATACATGCAAGCAATAACCTGCATAGCCCACCTAAATAGAGTGAAGATCTAAAATCCTAAGACAATAATCTAACATGATCCTGACCATACCCCTAAAAGTCCTTAACCCTAATCCTACGTCTCCACAAACTCCAATCTTCATCCATGTCCTTTGAGACATGCAAGTCTAACAAACACTGCCTAATCCGCTCCTCCCAAGTCAGTTTCGGCCTACCTCTACTCCTTCCCTCAACAATGAGAGTTTCCACGATTCTAACTATGGTCGTAGTCACTCAAAACATGCCCAAACCATCTCAATAATCAATATTCCTTCCCTAATCTTATCGGATATCCTAGCCACCCCTAATCTGACTCTAAAAAGCTTGGAAAGATGCAAATCAACCTAAGACAAATAGCCAACCTAAACTAGCCCTAAAAACTGCAATTTCTTTTTATCGCCTAAAAAAAGCCCTCGATTTTTAAGCGCCGCACTCTCATGCCCAAGGCTCACCCTTTGCGCATTGCGCCTTCAACAACTATAGCTATATATCACACAAATTATTAGCATGCCATATGTGCAGGACTTATGAGGCTAACATTGATTATCCTAACATTTCCAAATGGTAATTCAACAATAATATAAAAAAATGTAAAAAAAATAATAAATTTTTATAAATAAAAAAAAAAACAAACCATCTGATTCGTCGTTTTTGGTGGTAGCAATCGTAGAGGATGAAGGCACAGATAACTTCTCTTTCTCTTTTTCTTTATCCTTATTATTATTATTATTATTATTATTAAAAACCTTAACTGACGAAACGATGATGTTTTCTCTAACTGCTTATCTAACGCATCGTTTATTCGTTTCCGATCAAACGACGCCGTTCCGGTACCTCCCCCGACCATTTCCGAGCTGCGACGGTCCCTGTACATATATATAGTGTCTGTATGTATAGGTGAATGTCAAATTGTAAGATTTTTTGAGTTTTGGAGGTGGAAGATTGGGGAAATTGGGAGAGAAATTAGGGTTGGTGGACGTTGATATTATTTTCGGGGATTTTTTTTTTAAATAACTTCTTTTATTAATTTTCATTCCATTACTAGTGAAAATTATATCAAGATAGTAAGCAGACGAGCAACAAGATACGCCGTCACCCTTTTTTAATAGCGAACTCAATCTACTGAAAACAAAACATTACCTCTCATAGTTGAGACATTACTATGAATAACTCGTTGGACCCAAATATACTTATATTTTAAAACTATGAGTTCATAATTAATCAGAATACATGTTTTTAAAGGATAACTTTATTAAAAGATTAAAACAACAAACCAACCCATAAAATGAGGTGGCAACAACCAAAACCATTTGCATGATTACAAATTTACATTAATTAATGCGTTTAAGAAATTGCCTTTAATTTACATGACTTTTGTACATTTTATTTTGAGAATCACATAATTTATGTGATAATGTTTTTCAAAAAAGACAAGGTCAAGGATTCTTAGTATATAACATCACGTAATTGAAACATGGATTATATCTTTATTAGGTTTTTATCTCAGCGATCGGTTGATTCTCCAAAATTAGGTCCTATCAAACTGTCAATACATATATAATAATGGCTGGTCACAAATCAAAATGGTTGTTTGATTAATCATCATTTATTATGTTAATGATACCATATACAATACAGTAAGACTATCAGGAGTGGGGGCGGGAGAGGGGCGGGAAGGGGGGAACACCGCCGCCGGTAGGGCGGGAAAGGTGGCGTGGGACGGAGGGCGGGAGGGGCTTCACCGGCGTGGGGGAGTGGGGGGGGGGGGGGGGACACGTGGCAGCGAGGTATTGGATGGGGATATAACCATTAAAAAAATAAAAAAATAAAAAAATAAAAACAATCTAATTATCTTTTTAGAAATGCCGGTTTTTTTTTTAAAAAAGAAAAAAGAAACTAAATAAATAAAATAAATAAAAAAACATTACATAATAAATTACTTAAGGAGAGGAGGTTGAAAACCGTCACCCATGTTATTCATTGCTTTAGGGAAGAGGAATAGGTGTGAATGAGAATTTGGTTAGGGGTTGTATTTATAGGGTTAGAAGTATGAAGCAGTGGGGGGGGGGGGGAACTTTGAAATTTAAAGTTTCAAATTTAAAATTTCAAATTCAAACGTATGGGTGAGAAAAATTAATGTTTGTACTGTGTGGAGCAGTAGGGGAAAATTTGAAATTCAAAGTTTCAAATTAAATATTAATTAAAATTTTATTACTTTAATATTAATTATTTTTTATTAATTTAATATTAATTATTTTTTTATTAATTTAATATTAATTATTTTTTTATTAATTTAATATATTTTTCGGTTTATATTATTATTATTATTATTATTAAAAAAGAAAAAAAAAGAAAAAAGAAATGTCAGGTGTCACTTCCCCCCACTCTTCCCCCCCTTCCACTCCCCACAATTATTTTCCCCCCCCCCCAACAGGGGGCCCACAAGTGCCACATGGCGCTTCATCCCCCTCTTCCCCCCCCCCCCCCCCACCACTCCTTAGACCCCCCGTAGTGGGGCTTGGAAAATGGCGCCCCTGCGCACGTGGCACTAAAATGGCGCCCCTCACACCATTACAGGGGGGCTCCATTTTTCAAATCAGGCTTGGGGCTTTATATTAATAGCGTCGGCTCCATTTTAGATCACCCAATCAGACCTTGCCACGTGGCAAGGTCAATAATTCAACCAATCAGATTAAAGGCAGGGGCTTTATAAATAAAGCCCCACCACTACACCCTTTTTCACTTTATCTCTCCATGCTGACTCAGCTGCCACGTGGACCAATCAGAAATGGGGGCTTTATATATAAAGCCCCCCACTACGCATGGTCTTATAGTCTAAAACATATCCTTTTTTTAACCGCAAATTACTTTATTCCACACCCAAAAATGCTACACACTGATAGCTAGCAAGACGCTAGACCAAAACAAACATCCCCAATGTCTATATAAATTGCACTTTATGCATATTGTTTGCCTAAGACGTTAAGATACAAAACACTTCGTGCAAACTCTTTGAATCCTTTCACCCTCTTATCCGATCATCATATAAAAAGCCATAGCATGAATGTCCCAAACAACCTGCTCTACTCGAGCCCTTTGCCTTTATTCCTAACATGTTGAATCTTTTAAGACCAAAATTTTAACAAGTCTTTGAACCAAAAACCTTCTAAATTATCGAGAGCTGAACTTTGAACCTAATGCTTGAAAATCAGCCTTCCTAACCCATCCATTTATGTTTAAAGTGTTCCCATCAAATAAATCTTTGTGGAACCTTCCCAAACTATATATCATTTTAAATAGCATTGATTTATTTTACTTGTATGGAATTTTTCAAAATTCCGAACTAACAATTAATGACGTCTTAAATTCTAGATCTTTACAAAATACATGAGTTATGATGTCTCAAGAGACAAGATATTTCCTTATTTATTTATGAATTGCGTATAGCCATGCTACTAGAAGTCTAGAATCTTATGTATTAAGAGTCACAAATCCAAATAAATTAACTTTGAAAAAGTCAATTCTTGTCAACAATCAAAATAACTTCTTTAGTCATGCTTCTAGAACCTTGTCTAAGCTTATCAAGATATTAAAAAGTTAGTTAATAAAAATTAAGCCTAAATATTGGCATTTTCTCTCTTATCGCAATGACTACTTTTGAATCAATTCTCTTTTTCTCGAACCTACTAAAACTTCATACCTACTAAAACTTCATAGATAATTATAACTGTGGTTTCTAAGAGAGCACGTGGCGCGCCTTCATTTTTAAGGTAGTTAAAAGACCAAAATACCTCATAAAACCTGTAATTACAATCAGGCCTTTCGCGAATGACCAAAATACCCCCTTCGAATTTCAGAATTACCAAAACATCTGAATACCTTATAATCTTGCAATGCAAGTCAAATCACCAACTTTTGTGCGTGACAAACACCCAAACATAAACTATGCAGTGGCAGAGGCACAGCCTACCTTTGGTGGGCCTGTGCCCACCGTCCAAGTTGGCCTGATGCCTTTAATTTATCTAATAAAAACCGTCATCATGGCCTAAGTTTCCAGCTCAAGTGAATGAGTACTGTCAAAAATAGTTATACCTATTTATTTTATTGGCCCATGTTCTCGACAGCCCAAATTAAATTCCCATTTTACTTAATTTTTTGAACTTGCAAACATGTGTTTCGTTTCTAACCCTAAGTGCTACCACACTCCATAATTTTACAACTTGCGTGGACCGTGTAGCTTTGTAAGTGTCTTTTTTTTTAGTAAATTATGAATCTATATTTATTTGTTCAATTCAATGAAATCAATTTATTAGTAATTTAATTTGAAAAAATAAACTATAAGCATTTAGTTAAGGTTCATTTGTTTTGTTTTGGATTTTGATTCTGCTAATAGACCCACTCCTCTTTAGTTGAATTATTATTTTTCTTTTTCTTCAGATTTACAATTTTTTTTATGATTTTTGAACGCTTGTGTAATTGTTGTTGTGGAAGTAGATGATATGCTCAATATTTCAAATGAATAAGCAATCGTGTATTTCTAAAAGATAAAAACACGTAAAGGACAATTGTAATCGAGGTGTTTATCTTATGTTTAAAGATCAAAGGAACTATGTTACTGTATATACTTTTTTCTCTTGTCACATTTTATTCGATCCGTATTGTGCCCCCCCTAGAAATTTTTTTGTATCCGCCACTGTAGTGTTCCTAAGGCAACTGTATGTTTCTCCATGTTTCTCCTTCTTCGGTTTCTTTTATGAAGGATCATGGGTTTTTTTCTTTTTGCTTTTTTTTCGGGGGGGGGGGGGGGGGTTGGGGTTTTTTTACAACGATGATTACGGTGGGTTAAGGGTGGTAATGGTGGTTGACGGGGGGTGGTGAGGGCGGGTTTTTATAAGGGGGTTGATGATGATGGATGTTTGTGAGTCGGTGGTGGTTCATGGTTGATGGTTGAGTGGGTCGTTGGTGCTAGGTGGTGGTGTTCATTGTTGTTTGTGTTGGGTAGGTGAATCATGAACTTTTTTTGGGGGTTTTACACACAATAAAAAGAAAGGCCTCTTAGACCATTGAAGAAAACACGAGTCCAAGGACAGTTCAAGGAAGGACTATCAGTATGGTGATTCTACTGTATTTGATAAAGAGAGTGTGATTATAAAATACGTGTGGGTCAGTAGGCAAGACCAAGGATTTACGAGACTACCAATTAGAAGAGCCGAGCCTCTAATCGTTAGTATAATAAACAAGGGGAGGGGGGGGGTGAAGAAGGTACGAGAGTTCGTATTCTTCTTGAGTGAAAGTGTATTGGATATTCGATGCCAATAAAAGGAGAAGAGAGTCCTCCTTTTATAGTACCGAGATGCCCTACTTTCTCAGCCCATCCTCTACCTTTAACGGGGCCCGGCCCAGGTAGAGGAGTCTCCATAATCCGGCCCAAGCCTTTAGGCCCATTTGGTGCAAGTGGGTTTTAGTAAAGTGGGATGCTAGGGGAGATGTTACCGTCCTGACGCACGTACACGTGGCGCCCAGTAAGTGGACGCCGGTGGTCGGTTGACACGTGGTGCTCGCTCATTGGTGGATCCAGGCGGTAGACAATTTATACTTTCCGGGATTTCGAGACGGACAGAGAAAGTCTGCTTTGTCAGGAAGATATCTTGGTTGAGAGGCTGCCACGTCATCGCCTTTTCTGCTTGTCAGACCGGGGAAAGTCTTTGATTGGAGAGGAACTCTGACGGGCTGCCTGTCGTGTCAGAGATATTTGTTTGGGGCAGGGGCGAGTCCCAAAGCTGCCCCAAAAGGTATCTTCACTTGTAGTGACGCTTGTCAAGGAAGCCTTGAGGTACACTTGGCCCGCCCCTGTAAAAGGGGGGGTTTTCACGCGCCTGGCGTCGAGTGTACCGCTGACGTAAAACGGGCGGGTGGACGCCAAGTGTTCCGTCGACGTGGATCGTGAATATAAATGCACGCGTCGGACGGTAGAGGCATCGCTGACGTAGAACGGGTTTGTGGACGCCAGACGTTCCGCTGACGTAAAACGGGCGGATGGGCGCAAAACGATCCGCTGACGTAGAACGGGCGGGTAAGCGTCTGGCGAAGCCTGTTCTAAGTGGGCGATGGTATGATATTTGTAATGTTTTAATACCATATCCCTTCAAGTCCCCCAGTCCAGTGCTGACCTGTATCTTTGGGGAGTGCTGGACTTGATTTCACATGTGTACTTTCAGTGACATCCAGTCGTCACTGGGTTTTCATGTACGAAGTGGACGTGTGTTTTTGTTTATTCTTCGTCAACTGGTGCGCGCACAGAGATCAAGCTGTGGGCGTATGACGGGATGCGCATAGATTGTGTTTGGTGCGCAGCATTGAGCCAGATGGCGTTGGGCCTGTTTGCGCGGTCAAAAGTTGTGAAATTTTGATTTTTCGAAATTTTCGGTGTGGCGCGCAGGCATTGAGCCGAGATATGCGTTGGGCCTGTTTGCGCGGCCAAAAGTTGTGAAATTTTATTTTTTCAAAATTTTCGGGTGTGGCGCGCAGGCATTGAGCCGAGATATGCGTTGGGCCTGTTTGCGCGCCAAAAAGGTTGTGAAATTTGATTTTTTTGAATTTTTTCGCTCTGGCGCGCAGGCATTGAGCCGAGATAGGCGTTGGGCCTCTTTGCGCGGCTAGAGGTTTATGAAAAGTCATTTTTTGTTGCAGTCTGCGCCTGCATTTACTCCGCATTGAATTTGTCTCTTTGGAATTTGTGTAAATTAAAGGCGGGAATGTTTTGAATTTGAAAAGACGTGCCTGACGGTTGGTAGACCTGCTTTGGAGATCGTGTCTGACAGTTAGTACGACTGTTGAGTTGCTAGGTGGACACGTGTCGTACATCTGATGAGTGGGGACAGCTGTTGATGGTTGTTTTTTGAACGTGGGCGTACACGTGTCAGTCATCGTCATCCTTTTTTGGACGTGGGTGTACACGTGTCAGTCATCGGCAGCTGGGGTAGGACGACCGTCTCGTGAGTGAGACACGCGCGGCGCGTGGGCCGTTTTAGCACGTGGGCAGAGCGACGTGTTTGCCTGTGATTGGACCTTCACGTGGAAAAGCCTGCCCATCATAATTACCTGCATTAAATGCGATGGGTATAAATAGTCGTCCCCCTCCTTTGGATTTCTTTCATCTTCTTCATCTTTCGAAATTTTCTTCTAAATTCCCTTCATTCTCTCTGTTTCTCCGATCAAAAACTTAGGTTTTTATGATTTGTCGTTTGAAGATGTCATCTGAAGATAAGAAGGCGGAGCTGTCTATGAAAGACGCCCAAATCTCGTGGTCCAAAGACAAATTCAGGTCTTTGGTCAAGAGGTTTGGTATTCTTCGTGAATGGGACCCGGAGTTGCCGGAGAAGGGGCAAACTCCGGTAGACTGCCCGGAAGGGAAAATATGCCTATATGAGGCATATTTTCAGAAGGGGTTATTCCGGTTGCCGGTTTCTCGTTTCTTCATCTCTGTTCTCCAGAGATACGGAGTGCACGTCTCTCAGATGAGCCCCTTTGGGGTGATGAGGGTGATGCACTTCGAGGCCACTTGTCGGGCCCTGAGGAGGCAGCCGGTGTTTGAACACTTCAATGTGTTCTACAAGCTGGAGGTTAAGGAGTCGGGCTGGGTCTCTTTTGTGGAGAGATCCAAGAGCGTGAGCCTGATCGTACCGAAGAGTTCTCCAAAAACTCTTCGGGACTGGAAGAGGTGCTTCTTCTTTGTGAAGAAGGAGGTCATCCAGTGGAGATGACGAAGCTGGAACTGCGCCCTGGGCAGAAGGTGCCGTCCTTCGAGGTTATGAAGGACTTCCAAGAGGAGGCGTGGTTTCAGGACCTCTCTGCGAATCCAAGTCGTCTAGATGACTTGGACAAACTGGATGAGGGTATTATGCGTTTGCTGGGGCTAAGCCGTCTAGGCGTTAGGGAGGGGTACAACGTAGCGTATGCCGGTGATGGTGGTGCGCTTTCTGTGGGAGGGTAAGTTTTTTTGACTGCTGCTTCCCTTTTTCTTTAGTGCGTTTTGTGTCTAATATCTGTGTTTCGTCGCAGGTGATTTACTGTTTGACTTTTTTGCCGCCCGGGCTGTGAAGACCGTGTATGTGGCGGTGCCAGAGGGCGGAGTATGGGAGATGGAGGCGTTGGCGGAGAACTTCCTGTTCCCTGCCCCTATTCAAGGTGCGCCCTCTAACCTTGAAGTAGGTTTTTTGATCAACCCTGACCCGCTGTCTGTCAAGACGGCGGAGGGGGTTGATTATGTGTTCTTGTCCGATGATGAGCTGAGTGACCCATCATCTGATTTGGTCCATCGTTCGCGTCGGTCTACAGGTAGCGCCGGAGGCGGCTCTTCTTCTGCCACGGCGCAAGGCGGCGATGCGACTGCTGAAGGTCGCCCAGTAGAGGACGCGCCTGTTGACAGTAAGTGTTTTTTTACCTGCTTTTTTTTTTCTCTGTTTTTTTATTGTTTTCTGACGTCTGATGTTGTTTGCAGCACGGAAGCGCAAGGAGCCGGAGACGGTTGATGAGACCGTGGCCGGTGGATCATCGCCTAAGCGGACGGCTCTTGGTGGGGATGGGTGTGGTGATATAGAGCTTGAGCCGCCGCCGTTGCGTCAGCCTTTTTATATGAAGGCGTTGAAGAAGCTTAGCAGTGAGTGTCCCTCGTGCTTTTTCTGTTCTTTCTCTTCTTTTTTTTTTTTTTTTGTCTGACATTGGTCTTCGTTTTTCCTTGTAGGTTCCATCCCTTCTTCTGTTCGACAGTATCAGGAGGAGCGGAAGAAGAAGCTCGAAGAAGAGCGCCTCCTAGCTGAGGGGGCGCAACCGACTGAGGCTGCGCGAAAGGAGGAGGAGGACAAGCGCGTGGCCGAAGCTGAGCTGAAGAGGAAGCAAGAGGAGGAGTCTGCCGCCCGCCAGTTGGAACTGGAGCGTAAACGGGCGGGAAGATGCCCGTTTAGCTGAGGCTGAACGGAAGCGGGCTGAAGAGGCTCGCTTGGCCGAGCTGGCGGCGGAGAAGGAGGCGGAGGAGCGCCGCCTCGTGTTGTTGAAGCAGCACGAGGATTTGGTGCACATGAAGAAGGAGCAGGCCGAGGGTGTGGGTGCTCAGGGTGGAGAGGGCCAGCGGGGGGCCCGTGTTTGTGGACCTGAGCGAGCAGAATGTCGCTGAGGTTCCACTTCCTGGTGGTGGGACGGAGGCCCCAAAATCACAAAGGGCCGAAGGCATGGTTGCGTCGTCCAGCGGACCTGCCTTCCGTCTTGATTCTCCGGTTTATACGCCTGGGTGGCGTATAACCGAAAGCTGCAGATTCCTCAATCCCTTCGTGGCTGAGGAGTTTGTGAGCTATGCGCTGCCTCCGGCGGAGCGTGCCCATCATCGGGCTCAGGACCGTGGCACCCTCTTCTCCGAAATGTGCATGAACCTTACGCAGACCTTGGGCAATCTTTATGTCTTGCACAGAGGAGAGGGTGAATTTTTGGATGAGCGGGCGTCGGTTGCTGGTGAGGCCGAGCGTCTTGCTAGGGAGAAGGAGGTGTACGAGACGGCTCGTATACGTCTTCTGGAGCAGGTTCGGAAGTTAGAGTCCGACTTGCGCCAGAAGGATGCTGATGCTGCTGAAAAGCAGAAGGCATGGGCCAAGTCGTCGGCGGTTGTCAACACGGAGTTGGAGCGCCGTCGTCAGCTGATACAAAAGGCCGAGGTTGCCCTAGCTGATGAGAAGAAGGTCTCGGCAGCTAAGGGCAAGGAGTTGGAGGAGCTATCCTCGAAGTATGCTACCGCCGTTGGTGATCTGAAGGCGAAGGACGCCGATGTGGTGAGGATGACCACTCGGGTGTCCGAGCTGGAGGAGCAGGTTGCGGCGATGTCGAGGGAGCGGGAAGCGTGGGAGTTGGAGAAGACGCTTCTGCTTGATGCCCAAAGGGGGTATGTTGAGAAGTCGTTGTGGGTGATGTCCGACGGGATCTCCGCCGTAAGTTTTTAGATTTTTCTCCAAGTTTGTTCTTCGCTTTTTGTTTCCTGTTTGTTGTAACCTTTGTTTAATGTGCAGGTATATGAGCGCTGCTGGAATGCGCCGAAGATGGGCGAGCAAATCGCCGAAGTGGTTGACGCTGCTCGTACCACTGGTGTTCATACGGGTGGTTGGAAGGATACTTGGCCGCGAAGGATGGCGCGCCTGTGGAAGAGCAGCCGTTTGGCGATGTCAACACGGATCAGTTGCTGATGGAGCAGCTGCAGAAGTTAGAGCGGATCGAGTTTCCCGTGTTGCAGGTTGTGCGGCAATGCCTGTCCGACCCTGATCCTATCGGCAAATTTAAGCGGTGGGTGGAGGAGTCTGATCGCGTGGGCCGCGAGCGTGCAGAGAAGGCGATGTCCAAGGCTGGTAGCTCGGGGACGGGTCATGAGCCTCCTCAGTAGTTTATTTTTTGTATTTTTCTTTTGTTTGTAAGTATCGTTTGTTGAAATAAAAAAGAATTTTATTTCTGTTCTGCGTCTTGCTTGTTCTGTCTGATATGTTTATCCGTCATTTGTTGAGTAGATTAGCAAGTGAGGAGTGCGCCTCATGAGTAAGTGATTGGTGCGCCGAGTTACTTGTGAAGAGTGGATTAACTTTACAAGTGAGTGGTGCGCCATGCTACTTGTGAAGAGTGGATTAACTTCACAAGTGAGTGGTGCGCCATGCAACTTGTGAAGAGTGGATTAACTTCACAAGTGAGTGGTGCGCTGTGCTACTTGTGAAGAGTGGATTGACTTCACAAGTGAGTGGTGCGCCATACTACTTGTGAAGAGTGGATTAACTTCACAAGTTTTTAGATGGAAGAAAGAAAGAAGGAAAAGAACCGAAACTTTTTTATAAGTAGCATTTTGCGCAACTGCGCTACATTCCATGATCTAGGTATGGGTGTTCGTCTAGTTTTTCGAGCGCATAAGCGCCTTTTCCTAGTACTTGTTGGACTTTGTAAGGCCCTTCCCAGTTAGGTGCTAGCTTTCCCGGGCGTTCCGCGTGGGAGGCGTAGTTGTCCCTGAGAACATAGTCGCCGATGTCAAATTCGCAAACTTTGACCTTTGAATGTAGTAGCGTTCTAAT
This sequence comes from Ambrosia x helenae, assembly GCA_030844895.1. Taxonomy (NCBI): domain Eukaryota; kingdom Viridiplantae; phylum Streptophyta; class Magnoliopsida; order Asterales; family Asteraceae; genus Ambrosia; species Ambrosia x helenae. Next base: position 22,172,037 of record CM061232.1, on the reverse strand, counting down.
TGTTTTTTGTAGTTTGCTTCGCGTATGGCGGCGATATCGCGCCTGTCATCTAGGAGGTCTAGATTGAGGCGTAGCTCTTTGTCATTGTCCGTGTTGTCTGTGTTGAGGACCGTGGTGATGGGAATGTTATCTCCGCGGGTATTACGGCCTCGGATCCGTAGGTTAGGCTAAACGGAGTTTCGCCAGTGCTGGTCTTTGTGAGGGTGCGATGCGCCCATAGCACGTGTGGTAGTTCTTCCACCCAGCCCGTTCGTTTTGATCCTAGGCGTGTCTTGATGCCTTCGACTAGGGATCTGTTGATGCGCTCCACCTGGCCATTGCCTTGCGGATGAGCAAAGGATGAGAAGATCTGGCTGACGCCTAGTTGCGTTAGCCAAGCTTGTAGTTTTTTGTCGGTAAATTGTGTGCCATTGTCGGTGACGATTTCCATGGGTAAGCCAAAGCGGCAGATGATGAATTCCCAGATGAATTTTTTATCTGTTCCGCGCTTATCGACGCGAGTGGCTTGGCCTCTACCCATTTTGTGAAGTAGTCAACGGCAACGACTAGGTACTGTATCTTTCCGGGGGCCATTGGGAACGGGCCGACCAGGTCCATGGCCCACTTTTGAAATGGCCAGGCGGCTGTGACTGGTACCAAATCGTTTTTGGGGCGCAGGGTATTTGGCGCGTGTTGTTGGCAGTTGAAGCAGGTGCGTAGAATTTTGACGGCGTCTTGATGCATGCCTGGCCAATAATATCCAGCGTTCATGGCTTTGGCGACGACCATTCTCGGTCCTGCATGGATCCCGCATATGCCTTCGTGTATTTCTCTTATAAGTGAGGTGGCTGTCGCGACGTCTATGCATTTTAATAATGGCCCTAGGTACGAGCGTCGGTACAGGATCCCGTTCATTAATTGGTAATGTTGGGATTTGTATTGGATTTTACGAGCCTCCGCTTTTTGAGGTGGCAACGTGCCTGTTGCTAGGTAGGCTTGAATAGGGGTCATCCATGACCCGGCGCCTGTCAGCGTTATGTTGACCTGTCTGAGTGGTACCGAAGGTTGAGGTAGGGTTTCGATGCGTAACTCTTTGGCCATATGTGGCCAAGCGGTGGAGGCCATTTTGCTGAGTGCGTCAGCTTCCTTGTTGTCGCTTCGGTTTATGTGGAGGATGGTGCAAGTAACGAATTTCTTGGTGAGGAGTTTGGCCTGGTCGACGTACTGGGCCATGACGGGGTCTTTGGCATCGTAAACGCCGTTCATGTGGCCTGCTATCAGCATGGAGTCTACATGAGCGTTTAGGTGCTTTGCGCCCATTTTGTGTGCCAGCCGTAGGCCTGCCAAGAATGCTTCGTATTCGGCCTCGTTGTTTGTGCTTGGGAACTCTAGGCGCACGGCGTACGTGAATTCTGTTTTGTCGGGGCTGACGAGGCGAAGTCCAGCGCCGAGCCTTGGTCATTGGAAGCTCCGTCGGTGTATAGTGACCAAGTTATTCGGTCGTCTGGGACGGGCATGTGGTCTTGTTCGTCTTTGCAGTCTTGGATTTTATCAGTGGGGATTTCGGTGATGAAGTCTGCCAGGACCTGCCCTTTTATCGCGGGTCTTGGTTTGTAGACGATGGTGTGTGCGCCTAACTCAATTGCCCATTTGGCCAGGCGGCCGGAGAGTTCTGGTTTGGATAGTACCGTATTTATTCGGTAGTCTGTGAGGACGTTGATTGGATGTCCTTGAAAGTATCGTCGCAGGCGTCTTGACGCGTGGACTAATGCTAGGACAAGTTTTTCCATTGTCGAATATCTGGTTTCTGCGTCTGCTAGAGTTCGGCTGATATAGTAGATCGGTGTTTGTACCTTGTTGCGTTCTACTAAAAGGACGGCGCCGATTGCCGTTTCTGATGCAGACAGATATAGTGTGAGGGGCTCCATTGGGAGGGGCGCTGTTAAAGTTGGCAAGTAGGTTAAACATTGTTTCATTTCACGAAACGCCACCTCTGCTTCCGGTGTCCAGCGGAACTGTGTTTTTTTGAGTACATTTCGTAAGGTGTGAACAAAAGGAAAAGACTTGGAGGCGTAGTTTGATAGGAAGCGGTTGAGAGCGACCAAACGTCCCATCAGAGTCTGCACGTCTTTTATCGAGTTTGGTGACGGCATGCGCTGGATTGCTTGGATTTTTTCAGGGTTAGGTTTGAAGCCGCCATTGGTGACGATGACGCCTAGGAATTTTCCTTCTTCTGCTCCGAAGGAGCATTTGCCTGGATTTAGTTTCATTTGGATGCTGCGCAATTGTTCGAAAGTGCGCTTGATGTCCATGAGCATTGTGTCTTCCTGGGTGCTTTTGATGACTAGGTCGTCGACGTAGACTTCGAGGTTGACGCCTATCTGGTTGATGAACGCCTGGTCCATGAGGCGTTGGTAGGTGGCGCCGGCGTTCTTGAGTCCGAAGGGCATTTTGGTGTAGCAGTACACCCCTCGATCTGTTCTGAACGCCGTTCGATCCTCGTCTTCGTAAGCCATTTGGATTTGATGGTATCCTCGATATGCGTCGAGGAAACATTTGTATTTGAATGGCGCGAGTGAGTCGACCTTCAAATCGATCTCCGGGAGAGGGTAGTGATCTTTGGGGCATGCTTTGTTTAGGTCCTTGTAGTCGACGCACATGCGCCAGGACCCATTCTTTTTTAGTACCATTACCGGGTTGGCCACCCAGGTTTGGTGATTGCATTTTCTGATGATACCCGCCTCTAGTAGGTCGTCAACTTGTTCATTCATGGCTTTAACTCTGTCGGGGCCGAGTGGCCGTTTCTTCTGGGCCACTGGGCGCGCGTCTTTGTATGTATTGAGGCGGTGCTCGGCGATGTGTCTTGGGACGCCGACCATGTCTGACGATTGCCATGCGAAGATGTCTTTGTTTGCCACCAGTAGCTGTTTTAGGTGCGTTTTTACCTGGGGGGATAAGGTTCGGCCCAAGGTGATGGTCTGTTCAGGGAAGGCTGGGTTGAGGACCCAGCTTTCGTCAGTTGGTGGGCTTGGTGGAAGCGCTGCCGTGTCGTCTGGCGGGTGGCTTGTCATGAGGCATTCTTGATTGCCTCGGATGTATGCGATCCCGGTGGGCGTTGGGAAGCCCATGGTTTGGTGAGGGGTTGAGGCGGTGGAGTTGAAGTTCGCCAAACACTGTCTTCCTAGCAGTATATCATATGAGGAATGTAACACCCCAACCGATGGCGGAAACATCGGGATGTCACGTATTGATGATTGTTCAGTAGCTCATGGTGAATAATAAGTTTCATAAATGATTTAAATAACTTACATACAAATGTTCTAGGATTTGTACTTCAAATTGAATAAAACTATACACATATCTTCAAGCATCAATACAAATCTTCAAGCAAATAGAACCTGAAACATGTTAAGTTGAAAATGTTTTGGGTCAACAAAAGTTGGTGAGAATTACATAGGTTTTTGATAATTGAATAAAAATGATGTGCAATTCATGTGTCATGTCAATCTAGTCCACATGTGAGAACATACTAGAAATAAATCGAGTGCATAATCAACCCTGATGACTGTTATAAAATGATACATACCATACGCTCATGGTCCAATATGTTATACGATAACAAACACCCACGCTACCTTTGTAGGAGGCACGTATCCGGGTGGGATTGTCAGTCCAATAGATCTATCAATGTATACCGCCGGCTGATCAATGTTAATGATTATGCTAGAATGGTGCTTACTCTAATCATGCTCAAGACATAATGCAACATAGAAAACACATAGACACATTGATGATTGAATTGCAATGATGATGTTATAAACATGTTTCACCCCAAAAATAGTGAAATAGAGTAAAAGGGGCTATGTAAACTCACCTTGGTAAAATGTTATATCTGTTGAGAAATGTGTTGACCAATGTATCAAGTATCACCCTAAAATGAGGTAATAAATATGTCTAAGTCTATCAATCCTAAAAATGTATAAGTTTCTAGGGCTTCGAATTGGGGATAATTGCTCGTTTGATTAATATTAAAAATATTCGCCAATGAGAGAAATTTAGTAAATAGGTAACCAAAAGTCTTTTTATGAAATTTAAATTTAGAATGCTCACAATAATGTGTCTAAAGTATGAAAATAATTTTTATAAAATTATTTCCTTTAAAATAGATTATTAAAATCTATTTAATACAAATTGTCAAAATCTAACTTTAATATTCAAAAATACTAAAATTAAAGAATTTCTATTCTAAAAATCATATTTCTGTTCTAAATGATTAAAAATGATTTGTATAAAATTTTGGTGCAAAAATAATGAAAATTGAATTTATTATGATTTAATTATGATTAAATCTAACAAAAATTGATTAAAAATATTAAATAAATGATTTTTCAGAAATAAAAATCATTTCTGAATAGTTTAATGTTATAAAAACTTAGGATAATTTTTTGTAGAAATTAATAAGATCGTTTTGATATTTTTATAGATTTTTATAAATAAAATAGAATAAACTTGATTTAATTATTATAAATATTAAATAAATAAATTTCAGAAAACTAAAAATGGTAGATGAAACTTTGACATCAGATTTGTTAAAAATAATTTTTTTAGAATTTATAACAAGGTTTTAATAATTAAAAATGAATTTACAAGTTTAAATGAAATATATATATATATATATATAATTGATTTGTTGTTTTAAAAGAAAAAGGAAACAAAAATATGGCTTTAGTGGGACTCGAACCCGGGCACGAAGCCGGTTCTGTGGTTTTAAGCAAACAAGCATTACCAACTGATCTGAGGATCAGTTTGGTGATTGATGTTGATTTGTTTTAAATTTAAGCAATGTCTGTAACGTATCATCATCCCCAAATCGAAATAACAAAGAACCCTAGCTTTTCAATTGTACTACAAACGCGATAATAAGCAAACTGATTAGGGGGTTATGAACCGGAACAGAAGAATAAACTCAGATGTGGGTTTGATTGACACTTACCAGGTTCGAGCCTATCGATTTAGACGAGTCAACAGGAAAGTCAAAGCATCAAGCTTTAAGCAATATAGGACGTTTGTAAGCGTAATTACAGAGGAGATTAAGTGTTTTCGGCGCTGTTAGGTTGTAAACAAGGATTCAATTTATAGTGATTGTGTCTGAATCCTCGAATTGGTAACCATTGACCACTCATGAATGATATACGCGTAAATGGTTTTAATTCGGGTATATTTTGTGTAATAACGCGTAATAACTTTGTCCATTCCATAATACAGGTAAATCATTCAGTTCTTTCCAAAATTGAGCTTAATTTGAAGTCAATCAAGGAGAGGGTGGAGGGGCTCGCGTGTCTGTTCCAGCAGCGAGTAGCAGCAGTAATGTAATAAGCCCTTTTATATAATATAAATCAGGATAATTAACAAGTTTAGCAGTGGCCCAGTTGGTTGGTGGGTGTGTTGATGTTTGGCTCGGCGCGGGTTCGAAACCTGGCACGAGCACTTATTATTATTTTTTTTTTAACAGACAAGGGAATGGGAGGATGGAAGGTGGGCTAAGTACTGGGCTTGGGTCTGGGCCAGGTGTTTTGGCTTAGGAAATAAGGGAAGGGACATTGGGCTGCTGTTGAGTTTAATAAGGGTGGGTTAATGTGGTTATAACTAATATAAGTTTGTGTTGTTTTAATATGTATATATATGTATATATATATTTTGCACAATTAAACTGATTATTATTATTATTATTATTATTATTATTATTATTATTATTATACATAATAATGAGTTGTGAATTTGAAAAAAAAAAATATATAGGCTTGAGGCATATTTGTAATGAGACGTATAAAATAAAGGGCTTTTTATGTATAAAATTCTAGCGATGTTACAGTCTCCCCTACTTTTAGGAACTTCGTCCCGAAGTTAAGAGAAAACCAGGGTTACAATTGGCCAACTACCGAAACCTTGATAAAATTTCACAATACCTTAACGTACCTGTAAATTCATGATTACGTTCGGACCGTAATTACCAATTTACCTTACATTAAGATTTTGCGTCCTTTTATGACTTTACCGATTGTTGAGTAGGTCTGATAGTCTCCACCAATCGTTGAGCAGGTGGTAGGGCCTCTCCCGACTGTTGGAAAGACATGATGACCTCTATCAATCGTTAAGTAGGTTGTTTGGTAGTCAACTAACTGTTGTACAAGTAAGCAAGTATGATCATAGATATAGCAATCAGTTTACATTCAAACAAGCATGCACACAGATGTTATGATAATACTAGAATTTATTACTTGAATCAAAAGCGTCATTACATAGAATTATAAGCAAACCACATTTAAATGGTGGGACTTGCTGTTGTGTAGCTGGAGGGTCTTGATCTCGGTTTAGTTTAGGGCATCGGTTACGGTAGTGATTTGGGTTTCCACATTCATAGTATTGACCGTAGTTGAAATTACCAGGACGATTAGGATTAGTAACCTGAGCAGGGTTGTAGATAATCGCAGCCAGTCGGGCATCAACACCTTTGTTGTTTTTGTTGTTGTTGTGGTTGGTGTTGTGGTTGTTGTTACCTTCCTCTTGGTTTTCACCACTGTTGTTGCGAGTGCTACGACGTGGAGACATGATCCGTAAGGGACACAATGAAGGTTCAATGTGGCATGAATTGAATGAGGTGATATAAGGAATGTAATCATTTATTCATTAATTAAAACGAATAAACGAAAACGTTGACTTATCAAAGATTCCAAATTCTAATAACATATGAAGACATGCTTTAGCCTATAAGTGAACACTCATCCCGAGAATTCCCAGGTAGGCATCCGGGTCCCTCGTCTGATTGGGATATATGCGCAATGCCAGTCCTAGACAGAAAACTCAGAATACAGGCGTTCACCCTTCCAGATTGCACGTGTTCGTTATTAAAATCTAGAACTTTGACGAGATCTCAAGGTGGTTCAGGCTAAACCTGAGGATTTTGTCCTATTTGTCTAAGAGTGGTTCCAGTGATGGAGAGCAGCCTTCTTGTAAGGATGAAAGTAGGGATATGAAGTAGGAGGGAGATAGAGAATAGCAAGTAAAAGAAACAAGTACTTGTTAAATCCTATGGTTATAGACTAGATTATTTTTCTAATAACCTAATTCCCTATAACCATGGCTTGATACCAATCTGTAACACCCCAACCGATGGCGGAAACATCGGGATGTCACGTATTGATGATTGTTCAGTAGCTCATGGTGAATAATAAGTTTCATAAATGATTTAAATAACTTACATACAAATGTTCTAGGATTTGTACTTCAAATTGAATAAAACTATACACATATCTTCAAGCATCAATACAAATCTTCAAGCAAATAGAACCTGAAACATGTTAAGTTGAAAATGTTTTGGGTCAACAAAAGTTGGTGAGAATTACATAGGTTTTTGATAATTGAATAAAAATGATGTGCAATTCATGTGTCATGTCAATCTAGTCCACATGTGAGAACATACTAGAAATAAATCGAGTGCATAATCAACCCTGATGACTGTTATAAAATGATACATACCATACGCTCATGGTCCAATAATGTTATACGATAACAAACACCCACGCTACCTTTGTAGGAGGCACGTATCCGGGTGGGATTGTCAGTCCAATAGATCTATCAATGTATACCGCCGGCTGATCAATGTTAATGATTATGCTAGAATGGTGCTTACTCTAATCATGCTCAAGACATAATGCAACATAGAAAACACATAGACACATTGATGATTGAATTGCAATGATGATGTTATAAACATGTTTCACCCCAAAAATAGTGAAAATAGAGTAAAAGGGGCTATGTAAACTCACCTTGGTAAAATGTTATATCTGTTGAGAAATGTGTTGACCAATGTATCAAGTATCACCCTAAAATGAGGTAATAAATATGTCTAAGTCTATCAATCCTAAAAATGTATAAGTTTCTAGGGCTTCGAATTGGGGATAATTGCTCGTTTGATTAATATTAAAAATATTCGCCAATTGAGAGAAATTTAGTAAATAGGTAACCAAAAGTCTTTTTATGAAATTTAAATTTAGAATGCTCACAATAATGTGTCTAAAGTATGAAAATAATTTTTATAAAATTATTTCCTTTAAAATAGATTATTAAATCTATTTAATACAAATTGTCAAAATCTAACTTTAATATTCAAAAATACTAAAATTAAAGAATTTCTATTCTAAAAATCATATTTCTGTTCTAAATGATTAAAAATGATTTGTATAAAATTTTGGTGCAAAAATAATGAAAATTGAATTTATTATGATTTAATTATGATTAAATCTAACAAAAATTGATTAAAAATATTAAATAAATGATTTTTCAGAAATAAAAATCATTTCTGAATAGTTTAATGTTATAAAAACTTAGGATAATTTTTGTAGAAATTAATAAGATCGTTTTGATATTTTTATAGATTTTTATAAATAAAATAGAATAAACTTGATTTAATTATTATAAATATTAAATAAATAAATTTCAGAAAACTAAAAATGGTAGATGAAACTTTGACATCAGATTTGTTAAAAATAATTTTTTTAGAATTTATAACAAGGTTTTAATAATTAAAAATGAATTTACAAGTTTAAATGAAATATATATATATATATAATTGATTTGTTGTTTTAAAAGAAAAAGGAAACAAAAATATGGCTTTAGTGGGACTCGAACCCGGGCACGAAGCCGGTTCTGTGGTTTTAAGCAAACAAGCATTACCAACTGATCTGAGGATCAGTTTGGTGATTGATGTTGATTTGTTTTAAATTTAAGCAATGTCTGTAACGTATCATCATCCCAAATCGAAATAACAAAGAACCCTAGCTTTTCAATTGTACTACAAACGCGATAATAAGCAAACTGATTAGGGGGTTATGAACCGGAACAGAAGAATAAACTCAGATGTGGGTTTGATTGACACTTACCAGGTTCGAGCCTATCGATTTAGACGAGTCAACAGGAAAGTCAAAGCATCAAGCTTTAAGCAATATAGGACGTTTGTAAGCGTAATTACAGAGGAGATTAAGTGTTTTCGGCGCTGTTAGGTTGTAAACAAGGATTCAATTTATAGTGATTGTGTCTGAATCCTCGAATTGGTAACCATTGACCACTCATGAATGATATACGCGTAAATGGTTTTAATTCGGGTATATTTTGTGTAATAACGCGTAATAACTTTGTCCATTCCATAATACAGGTAAATCATTCAGTTCTTTCCAAAATTGAGCTTAATTTGAAGTCAATCAAGGAGAGGGTGGAGGGGCTCGCGTGTCTGTTCCAGCAGCGAGTAGCAGCAGTAATGTAATAAGCCCTTTTATATAATATAAATCAGGATAATTAACAAGTTTAGCAGTGGCCCAGTTGGTTGGTGGGTGTGTTGATGTTTGGCTCGGCGCGGGTTCGAAACCTGGCACGAGCACTTATTATTATTTTTTTTTTAACAGACAAGGGAATGGGAGGATGGAAGGTGGGCTAAGTACTGGGCTTGGGTCTGGGCCAGGTGTTTGGGCTTAGGAAATAAGGGAAGGGACATTGGGCTGCTGTTGAGTTTAATAAGGGTGGGTTAATGTGGTTATAACTAATATAAGTTTGTGTTGTTTTAATATGTATATATATGTATATATATATTTTGCACAATTAAACTGATTATTATTATTATTATTATTATTATTATTATTATTATTATTATTATACATAATAATGAGTTGTGAATTTGAAAAAAAAAAAATATATAGGCTTGAGGCATATTTGTAATGAGACGTATAAAATAAAGGGCTTTTTATGTATAAAATTCTAGCGATGTTACAGTCTCCCCTACTTTTAGGAACTTCGTCCCGAAGTTAAGAGAAAACCAGGGTTACAATTGGCCAACTACCGAAACCTTGATAAAATTTCACAATACCTTAACGTACCTGTAAATTCATGATTACGTTCCGGACCGTAATTACCAATTTACCTTACATTAAGATTTTGCGTCCTTTTATGACTTTACCGATTGTTGAGTAGGTCTGATAGTCTCCACCAATCGTTGAGCAGGTGGTAGGGCCTCTCCCGACTGTTGGAAAGACATGATGACCTCTATCAATCGTTAAGTAGGTTGTTTGGTAGTCAACTAACTGTTGTACAAGTAAGCAAGTATGATCATAGATATAGCAATCAGTTTACATTCAAACAAGCATGCACACAGATGTTATGATAATACTAGAATTTATTACTTGAATCAAAAGCGTCATTACATAGAATTATAAGCAAACCACATTTAAATGGTGGGACTTGCTGTTGTGTAGCTGGAGGGTCTTGATCTCGGTTTAGTTTAGGGCATCGGTTACGGTAGTGATTTGGGTTTCCACATTCATAGTATTGACCGTAGTTGAAATTACCAGGACGATTAGGATTAGTAACCTGAGCAGGGTTGTAGATAATCGCAGCCAGTCGGGCATCAACACCTTTGTTGTTTTTGTTGTTGTTGTGGTTGGTGTTGTGGTTGTTGTTACCTTCCTCTTGGTTTTCACCACTGTTGTTGCGAGTGCTACGACGTGGAGACATGATCCGTAAGGGACACAATGAAGGTTCAATGTGGCATGAATTGAATGAGGTGATATAAGGAATGTAATCATTTATTCATTAATTAAAACGAATAAACGAAAACGTTGACTTATCAAAGATTCCAAATTCTAATAACATATGAAGACATGCTTTAGCCTATAAGTGAACACTCATCCCGAGAATTCCCAGGTAGGCATCCGGGTCCCTCGTCTGATTGGGATATATGCGCAATGCCAGTCCTAGACAGAAAACTCAGAATACAGGCGTTCACCCTTCCAGATTGCACGTGTTCGTTATTAAAATCTAGAACTTTGACGAGATCTCAAGGTGGTTCAGGCTAAACCTGAGGATTTTGTCCTATTTGTCTAAGAGTGGTTCCAGTGATGGAGAGCAGCCTTCTTGTAAGGATGAAAGTAGGGATATGAAGTAGGAGGGAGATAGAGAATAGCAAGTAAAAGAAACAAGTACTTGTTAAATCCTATGGTTATAGACTAGATTATTTTTCTAATAACCTAATTCCCTATAACCATGGCTCTGATACCAATCTGTAACACCCCAACCGATGGCGGAAACATCGGGATGTCACGTATTGATGATTGTTCAGTAGCTCATGGTGAATAATAAGTTTCATAAATGATTTAAATAACTTACATACAAATGTTCTAGGATTTGTACTTCAAATTGAATAAAACTATACACATATCTTCAAGCATCAATACAAATCTTCAAGCAAATAGAACCTGAAACATGTTAAGTTGAAAATGTTTTGGGTCAACAAAAGTTGGTGAGAATTACATAGGTTTTTGATAATTGAATAAAAATGATGTGCAATTCATGTGTCATGTCAATCTAGTCCACATGTGAGAACATACTAGAAATAAATCGAGTGCATAATCAACCCTGATGACTGTTATAAAATGATACATACCATACGCTCATGGTCCAATAATGTTATACGATAACAAACACCCACGCTACCTTTGTAGGAGGCACGTATCCGGGTGGGATTGTCAGTCCAATAGATCTATCAATGTATACCGCCGGCTGATCAATGTTAATGATTATGCTAGAATGGTGCTTACTCTAATCATGCTCAAGACATAATGCAACATAGAAAACACATAGACACATTGATGATTGAATTGCAATGATGATGTTATAAACATGTTTCACCCCAAAAATAGTGAAAATAGAGTAAAAGGGGCTATGTAAACTCACCTTGGTAAAATGTTATATCTGTTGAGAAATGTGTTGACCAATGTATCAAGTATCACCCTAAAATGAGGTAATAAATATGTCTAAGTCTATCAATCCTAAAAATGTATAAGTTTCTAGGGCTTCGAATTGGGGATAATTGCTCGTTTGATTAATATTAAAAATATTCGCCAATTGAGAGAAATTTAGTAAATAGGTAACCAAAAGTCTTTTTATGAAATTTAAATTTAGAATGCTCACAATAATGTGTCTAAAGTATGAAAATAATTTTTATAAAATTATTTCCTTTAAAATAGATTATTAAATCTATTTAATACAAATTGTCAAAATCTAACTTTAATATTCAAAAATACTAAAATTAAAGAATTTCTATTCTAAAAATCATATTTCTGTTCTAAATGATTAAAAATGATTTGTATAAAATTTTGGTGCAAAAATAATGAAAATTGAATTTATTATGATTTAATTATGATTAAATCTAACAAAAATTGATTAAAAATATTAAATAAATGATTTTTCAGAAATAAAAATCATTTCTGAATAGTTTAATGTTATAAAAACTTAGGATAATTTTTGTAGAAATTAATAAGATCGTTTTGATATTTTTATAGATTTTTATAAATAAAATAGAATAAACTTGATTTAATTATTATAAATATTAAATAAATAAATTTCAGAAAACTAAAAATGGTAGATGAAACTTTGACATCAGATTTGTTAAAAATAATTTTTTTAGAATTTATAACAAGGTTTTAATAATTAAAAATGAATTTACAAGTTTAAATGAAATATATATATATATATATAATTGATTTGTTGTTTTAAAAGAAAAAGGAAACAAAAATATGGCTTTAGTGGGACTCGAACCCGGGCACGAAGCCGGTTCTGTGGTTTTAAGCAAACAAGCATTACCAACTGATCTGAGGATCAGTTTGGTGATTGATGTTGATTTGTTTTAAATTTAAGCAATGTCTGTAACGTATCATCATCCCCAAATCGAAATAACAAAGAACCCTAGCTTTTCAATTGTACTACAAACGCGATAATAAGCAAACTGATTAGGGGGTTATGAACCGGAACAGAAGAATAAACTCAGATGTGGGTTTGATTGACACTTACCAGGTTCGAGCCTATCGATTTAGACGAGTCAACAGGAAAGTCAAAGCATCAAGCTTTAAGCAATATAGGACGTTTGTAAGCGTAATTACAGAGGAGATTAAGTGTTTTCGGCGCTGTTAGGTTGTAAACAAGGATTCAATTTATAGTGATTGTGTCTGAATCCTCGAATTGGTAACCATTGACCACTCATGAATGATATACGCGTAAATGGTTTTAATTCGGGTATATTTTGTGTAATAACGCGTAATAACTTTGTCCATTCCATAATACAGGTAAATCATTCAGTTCTTTCCAAAATTGAGCTTAATTTGAAGTCAATCAAGGAGAGGGTGGAGGGGCTCGCGTGTCTGTTCCAGCAGCGAGTAGCAGCAGTAATGTAATAAGCCCTTTTATATAATATAAATCAGGATAATTAACAAGTTTAGCAGTGGCCCAGTTGGTTGGTGGGTGTGTTGATGTTTGGCTCGGCGCGGGTTCGAAACCTGGCACGAGCACTTATTATTTATTTTTTTTTAACAGACAAGGGAATGGGAGGATGGAAGGTGGGCTAAGTACTGGGCTTGGGTCTGGGCCAGGTGTTTGGGCTTAGGAAATAAGGGAAGGGACATTGGGCTGCTGTTGAGTTTAATAAGGGTGGGTTAATGTGGTTATAACTAATATAAGTTTGTGTTGTTTTAATATGTATATATATGTATATATATATTTTGCACAATTAAACTGATTATTATTATTATTATTATTATTATTATACATAATAATGAGTTGTGAATTTGAAAAAAAAAAAATATATAGGCTTGAGGCATATTTGTAATGAGACGTATAAAATAAAGGGCTTTTTATGTATAAAATTCTAGCGATGTTACAGTCTCCCTACTTTTAGGAACTTCGTCCCGAAGTTAAGAGAAAACCAGGGTTACAATTGGCCAACTACCGAAACCTTGATAAAATTTCACAATACCTTAACGTACCTGTAAATTCATGATTACGTTCCGGACCGTAATTACCAATTTACCTTACATTAAGATTTTGCGTCCTTTTATGACTTTACCGATTGTTGAGTAGGTCTGATAGTCTCCACCAATCGTTGAGCAGGTGGTAGGGCCTCTCCCGACTGTTGGAAAGACATGATGACCTCTATCAATCGTTAAGTAGGTTGTTTGGTAGTCAACTAACTGTTGTACAAGTAAGCAAGTATGATCATAGATATAGCAATCAGTTTACATTCAAACAAGCATGCACACAGATGTTATGATAATACTAGAATTTATTACTTGAATCAAAAGCGTCATTACATAGAATTATAAGCAAACCACATTTAAATGGTGGGACTTGCTGTTGTGTAGCTGGAGGGTCTTGATCTCGGTTTAGTTTAGGGCATCGGTTACGGTAGTGATTTGGGTTTCCACATTCATAGTATTGACCGTAGTTGAAATTACCAGGACGATTAGGATTAGTAACCTGAGCAGGGTTGTAGATAATCGCAGCCAGTCGGGCATCAACACCTTTGTTGTTTTTGTTGTTGTTGTGGTTGGTGTTGTGGTTGTTGTTACCTTCCTCTTGGTTTTCACCACTGTTGTTGCGAGTGCTACGACGTGGAGACATGATCCGTAAGGGACACAATGAAGGTTCAATGTGGCATGAATTGAATGAGGTGATATAAGGAATGTAATCATTTATTCATTAATTAAAACGAATAAACGAAAACGTTGACTTATCAAAGATTCCAAATTCTAATAACATATGAAGACATGCTTTAGCCTATAAGTGAACACTCATCCCGAGAATTCCCAGGTAGGCATCCGGGTCCCTCGTCTGATTGGGATATATGCGCAATGCCAGTCCTAGACAGAAAACTCAGAATACAGGCGTTCACCCTTCCAGATTGCACGTGTTCGTTATTAAAATCTAGAACTTTGACGAGATCTCAAGGTGGTTCAGGCTAAACCTGAGGATTTTGTCCTATTTGTCTAAGAGTGGTTCCAGTGATGGAGAGCAGCCTTCTTGTAAGGATGAAAGTAGGGATATGAAGTAGGAGGGAGATAGAGAATAGCAAGTAAAAGAAACAAGTACTTGTTAAATCCTATGGTTATAGACTAGATTATTTTTCTAATAACCTAATTCCCTATAACCATGGCTCTGATACCAATCTGTAACACCCCAACCGATGGCGGAAACATCGGGATGTCACGTATTGATGATTGTTCAGTAGCTCATGGTGAATAATAAGTTTCATAAATGATTTAAATAACTTACATACAAATGTTCTAGGATTTGTACTTCAAATTGAATAAAACTATACACATATCTTCAAGCATCAATACAAATCTTCAAGCAAATAGAACCTGAAACATGTTAAGTTGAAAATGTTTTGGGTCAACAAAAGTTGGTGAGAATTACATAGGTTTTTGATAATTGAATAAAAATGATGTGCAATTCATGTGTCATGTCAATCTAGTCCACATGTGAGAACATACTAGAAATAAATCGAGTGCATAATCAACCCTGATGACTGTTATAAAATGATACATACCATACGCTCATGGTCCAATAATGTTATACGATAACAAACACCCACGCTACCTTTGTAGGAGGCACGTATCCGGGTGGGATTGTCAGTCCAATAGATCTATCAATGTATACCGCCGGCTGATCAATGTTAATGATTATGCTAGAATGGTGCTTACTCTAATCATGCTCAAGACATAATGCAACATAGAAAACACATAGACACATTGATGATTGAATTGCAATGATGATGTTATAAACATGTTTCACCCCAAAAATAGTGAAAATAGAGTAAAAGGGGCTATGTAAACTCACCTTGGTAAAATGTTATATCTGTTGAGAAATGTGTTGACCAATGTATCAAGTATCACCCTAAAATGAGGTAATAAATATGTCTAAGTCTATCAATCCTAAAAATGTATAAGTTTCTAGGGCTTCGAATTGGGGATAATTGCTCGTTTGATTAATATTAAAAATATTCGCCAATTGAGAGAAATTTAGTAAATAGGTAACCAAAAGTCTTTTTATGAAATTTAAATTTAGAATGCTCACAATAATGTGTCTAAAGTATGAAAATAATTTTTATAAAATTATTTCCTTTAAAATAGATTATTAAATCTATTTAATACAAATTGTCAAAATCTAACTTTAATATTCAAAAATACTAAAATTAAAGAATTTCTATTCTAAAAATCATATTTCTGTTCTAAATGATTAAAAATGATTTGTATAAAATTTTGGTGCAAAAATAATGAAAATTGAATTTATTATGATTTAATTATGATTAAATCTAACAAAAATTGATTAAAAATATTAAATAAATGATTTTTCAGAAATAAAAATCATTTCTGAATAGTTTAATGTTATAAAAACTTAGGATAATTTTTGTAGAAATTAATAAGATCGTTTTGATATTTTTATAGATTTTTATAAATAAAATAGAATAAACTTGATTTAATTATTATAAATATTAAATAAATAAATTTCAGAAAACTAAAAATGGTAGATGAAACTTTGACATCAGATTTGTTAAAAATAATTTTTTTAGAATTTATAACAAGGTTTTAATAATTAAAAATGAATTTACAAGTTTAAATGAAATATATATATATATATATAATTGATTTGTTGTTTTAAAAGAAAAAGGAAACAAAAATATGGCTTTAGTGGGACTCGAACCCGGGCACGAAGCCGGTTCTGTGGTTTTAAGCAAACAAGCATTACCAACTGATCTGAGGATCAGTTTGGTGATTGATGTTGATTTGTTTTAAATTTAAGCAATGTCTGTAACGTATCATCATCCCCAAATCGAAATAACAAAGAACCCTAGCTTTTCAATTGTACTACAAACGCGATAATAAGCAAACTGATTAGGGGGTTATGAACCGGAACAGAAGAATAAACTCAGATGTGGGTTTGATTGACACTTACCAGGTTCGAGCCTATCGATTTAGACGAGTCAACAGGAAAGTCAAAGCATCAAGCTTTAAGCAATATAGGACGTTTGTAAGCGTAATTACAGAGGAGATTAAGTGTTTTCGGCGCTGTTAGGTTGTAAACAAGGATTCAATTTATAGTGATTGTGTCTGAATCCTCGAATTGGTAACCATTGACCACTCATGAATGATATACGCGTAAATGGTTTTAATTCGGGTATATTTTGTGTAATAACGCGTAATAACTTTGTCCATTCCATAATACAGGTAAATCATTCAGTTCTTTCCAAAATTGAGCTTAATTTGAAGTCAATCAAGGAGAGGGTGGAGGGGCTCGCGTGTCTGTTCCAGCAGCGAGTAGCAGCAGTAATGTAATAAGCCCTTTTATATAATATAAATCAGGATAATTAACAAGTTTAGCAGTGGCCCAGTTGGTTGGTGGGTGTGTTGATGTTTGGCTCGGCGCGGGTTCGAAACCTGGCACGAGCACTTATTATTTATTTTTTTTTAACAGACAAGGGAATGGGAGGATGGAAGGTGGGCTAAGTACTGGGCTTGGGTCTGGGCCAGGTGTTTGGGCTTAGGAAATAAGGGAAGGGACATTGGGCTGCTGTTGAGTTTAATAAGGGTGGGTTAATGTGGTTATAACTAATATAAGTTTGTGTTGTTTTAATATGTATATATATGTATATATATATTTTGCACAATTAAACTGATTATTATTATTATTATTATTATTATTATTATTATTATACATAATAATGAGTTGTGAATTTGAAAAAAAAAAATATATAGGCTTGAGGCATATTTGTAATGAGACGTATAAAATAAAGGGCTTTTTATGTATAAAATTCTAGCGATGTTACAAGGAAGTGGCTGGGATGACGTGGAAGGTGCATACCTCGGAGCGGCTGTGAATGCCGTCATCAAGTGTGACCGTAAAGTCGAACTTGCCAATGGGATGGATTATCTCGTTGAAGAAGCCAGCAATAGGCGCGTCTGGCTGTAGGCGTGCCTTGTCTTCTTCGTCTAGCTGGTCAAAACATTGTTGGTACATGATGTCGAAGCTGCTGCCGCCGTCGCACATCATTTTGTAAGTTCGGTAGTGTCCGAACAGTGCTGTAATGGTGAGGGGGGTCGTTGATTGAGCGCCCCCTGGGATTATCGGGAGGAGGACTTGGGCCTCTCGCCAATTTGAGGTTTCAGATGTAGTTGCTGTATTAGGGAAGCTGGTTTTTCGTTTGGTGCTTCTCGTCATGTTGATCTGTCTGCTGTGGGTGCCGCGGATGTAATGTGTCCTGATGTCTTTGATGGCTTTTTCAGGTTCGTCTTGTCGGCGGGCCCCTGCGCGGACGTTTTTTACCAGGTTGGCAAGCTTCCCGGAGCGTAGGGCCGCTTCGATTTCCATTTTGAGGCTATAACAGTTGTCAGTATCGTGGCCCACGTCTTTGTCGAACTCGCAGAACCTGGTGGTGTCAACATTTTTTCGTTTTGCCCCCATGGGCTTAGGGATTTTAAAAGTTACCTCTCCGGTGGAGAGGACTTGTGATAAGACTTGGGATGGCGTTTTGGTGAGGGGTGTCCAATCTTGGTTTCGGCGGCCGCTGTTCCGTTGTTCGCGGTTTTGTTTGTTGCCGATGATGTTTCTGGCGTCGCCAGAAGTTGAGTATCGTCCTTCATCAGTGGAGCCGGAGATGCGGTTCCAGACGGATGATCGGTTATTGCCGCGGCTGCGGTTGTTGCTGGAACTCCCTCTCTGGTTCTGGCGCATGGTTTTCTGGTTGCCCGCGTAGAGTTTTGAGATGCGGACAACCTCTTCCCAAGCGTCTGGGACGCCATCTTTCCCTTGCAGCGTGTGTTGTAGGCCATCATCGTTGACGTTGGATAAAAAAGAGGTTCGTGTTGCCTCGTCGCCGGTTCCCAATTGGAGGGCCTCCTTGTTGAACCGTACGATGAAGTCCTCGAGAGGTTCAGTGTCTCTGCGTTTGCAAAGGGAGATTTGGCTTTTGTCGCGCTTGTGGCGGCGCTGTTGGCTGAAGTGGAGAGAAAATTTTTCGATCAGCTGTTCGTAGCTGTCGATGCTTCCGGTGGGGAGGTTATCGAACCAGACCCTGGCGGCTCCGGTGAGTGTCTGGGCGAACATGTGGCACCAAACAGGTAGGGTCCAACCGATGACGGCCCCGGCTTGATTGAATATGCCTAGGTGGTCATCTGGGTCGGATAGTCCGTCGTAGATTTTGACGTTGGCCGGTAGGCGTTGTCTTGGTGGGATCGGTGCCTCAGAAATGTGCCGGGTAAATTAGACCTATCCGCGAATGCGGCTGGTCTGTATGGGAGTGATAGGTTGGTGGTGGCGTCGTTGTTGTAGCGGTTTAATCGTTCACGCCTGTAGTATGGGCTACGACGATAGTCCCGGGAGGCATCGTCCTCCCACGAGCTTTCGTCGTAGTCTTCGGCGTCAAAACGGTTGTGCTCTGCACGGGCCTGGTCCTCAGGGGTGTGCCCTGGACCTTCCCCGTGACGGGCGGTCGCCGGTGTTTTTGCGGGCTGCCTTGAGGAGGAGCCCATGAGTGCTTTGCCGGTGCGTCGGCGTCGTTCGAGTTGTGCGTCGAGGATTTGTCTCTGGCGTTCGTACCAGTCGTTGTTTAATGCCTCGATTTCCTCTTCAGTTGGAGGAGGTGGGTCTGTGAGCTGGGGCTCCAGATTTCTGGGGGTTATAAGGGGTTGTTGTTGGTTGTTATTGTCCCCTGATGTTGGGTGGGATGGGGTGGCGTCGGTGATGTCTTCGACGGCCCCGGACGGAGTAAACGCTCGTGGGGGCGAGGTCATTTTTATAGTTCTGGCTCTAAGAGTTTATTGGGTTAGAGCGGTTGTGGTAAGGCCGCGGATGGCGCCAATGAAGAAACACGAGTCTAAGGACAGTTCAAGGAAGGACTATCAGTATGGTGATTCTACTGTATTTGATAAAGAGAGTGTGATTATAAAATACGTGTGGGTCAGTAGGCAAGACCAAGGATTTACGAGACTACCAATTAGAAGAGCCGAGCCTCTAATCGTTAGTATAATAAACAAGGGGGGGGTGAAGAAGGTACGAGAGTTCGTATTCTTCTTGAGTGAAAGTGTATTGGATATTCGATGCCAATAAAAGGAGAAGAGAGTCCTCCTTTTATAGTACCGAGATGCCCTACTTTCTCAGCCCATCCTCTACCTTTAACGGGGCCCGGCCCAGGTAGAGGAGTCTCCATAATCCGGCCCAAGCCTTTAGGCCCATTTGGTGCAAGTGGGTTTTAGTAAAGTGGGATGCTAGGGGAGATGTTACCGTCCTGACGCACGTACACGTGGCGCCCAGTAAGTGGACGCCGGTGGTCGGTTGACACGTGGTGCTCGCTCATTGGTGGATCCAGGCGGTAGACAATTTATACTTTCCGGGATTTCGAGACGGACAGAGAAAGTCTGCTTTGTCAGGAAGATATCTTGGTTGAGAGGCTGCCACGTCATCGCCTTTTCTGCTTGTCAGACCGGGGAAAGTCTTTGATTGGAGAGGAACTCTGACGGGCTGCCTGTCGTGTCAGAGATATTTGTTTGGGGCAGGGGCGAGTCCCAAAGCTGCCCCAAAAGGTATCTTCCACTTGTAGTGACGCTTGTCAAGGAAGCCTTGAGGTACACTTGGCCCGCCCCTGTAAAAGGGGCGGGTTTTCACGCGCCTGGCGTCGAGTGTACCGCTGACGTAAAACGGGCGGGTGGACGCCAAGTGTTCCGTCGACGTGGATCGTGAATATAAATGCACGCGTCGGACGGTAGAGGCATCGCTGACGTAGAATGGGTTTGTGGACGCCAGACGTTCCGCTGACGTAAAACGGGCGGATGGGCGCAAAACGATCCAATGACGTAGAACGGGCGGGTAAGCGTCTGGCGAAGCCTGTTCTAAGTGGGCGATGGTATGATATTTGTAATGTTTTAATACCATATCCCTTCAAGTCCCCCCAGTCCAGTGCTGACCTGTATCTTTGGGGAGTGCTGGACTTGATTTCACATGTGTACTTTCAGTGACATCCAGTCGTCACTGGGTTTTCATGTACCGAAGTGGACGTGTGTTTTTGTTTATTCTTCGTCAACTGGTGCGCGCACAGAGATCAAGCTGTGGGCGTATGACGGGATGCGCATAGATTGTGTTTGGTGCGCAGCCATTGAGCCAGATGGCGTTGGGCCTGTTTGCGCGGTCAAAAGTTGTGAAATTTTGATTTTTTCGAAATTTTCGGTGTGGCGCGCAGGCATTGAGCCGAGATATGCGTTGGGCCTGTTTGCGCGGCCAAAAGTTGTGAAATTTTATTTTTTCAAAATTTTCGGTGTGGCGCGCAGGCATTGAGCCGAGATATGCGTTGGGCCTGTTTGCGCGCCAAAAAGGTTGTGAAATTTGATTTTTTTGAATTTTTTCGCTCTGGCGCGCAGGCATTGAGCCGAGATAGGCGTTGGGCCTCTTTGCGCGGCTAGAGGTTTATGAAAAGTCATTTTTTGTTGCAGTCTGCGCCTGCATTTACTCCGCATTGAATTTGTCTCTTTGGAATTTGTGTAAATTAAAGGCGGGAATGTTTTGAATTTGAAAAGACGTGCCTGACGGTTGGTAGACCTGCTTTGGAGATCGTGTCTGACAGTTAGTACGACTGTTGAGTTGCTAGGTGGACACGTGTCGTACATCTGATGAGTGGGGACAGCTGTTGATGGTTGTTTTTTGAACGTGGGCGTACACGTGTCAGTCATCGTCATCCTTTTTTGGACGTGGGTGTACACGTGTCAGTCATCGGCAGCTGGGGTAGGACGACCGTCTCGTGAGTGAGACACGCGCGGCGCGTGGGCCGTTTTAGCACGTGGGCAGAGCGACGTGTTTGCCTGTGATTGGACCTTCACGTGGAAAAGCCTGCCCATCATAATTACCTGCATTAAATGCGATGGGTATAAATAGTCGTCCCCCTCCTTTGGATTTCTTTCATCTTCTTCATCTTTCGAAATTTTCTTCTAAATTCCCTTCATTCTCTCTGTTTCTCCGATCAAAAACTTAGGTTTTTATGATTTGTCGTTTGAAGATGTCATCTGAAGATAAGAAGGCGGAGCTGTCTATGAAAGACGCCCAAATCTCGTGGTCCAAAGACAAATTCAGGTCTTTGGTCAAGAGGTTTGGTATTCTTCGTGAATGGGACCCGGAGTTGCCGGAGAAGGGGCAAACTCCGGTAGACTGCCCGGAAGGGAAAATATGCCTATATGAGGCATATTTTCAGAAGGGGTTATTCCGGTTGCCGGTTTCTCGTTTCTTCATCTCTGTTCTCCAGAGATACGGAGTGCACGTCTCTCAGATGAGCCCCTTTGGGGTGATGAGGGTGATGCACTTCGAGGCCACTTGTCGGGCCCTGAGGAGGCAGCCGGTGTTTGAACACTTCAATGTGTTCTACAAGCTGGAGGTTAAGGAGTCGGGCTGGGTCTCTTTTGTGGAGAGATCCAAGAGCGTGAGCCTGATCGTACCGAAGAGTTCTCCAAAAACTCTTCGGGACTGGAAGAGGTGCTTCTTCTTTGTGAAGAAGGAGGTCATCCCAGTGGAGATGACGAAGCTGGAACTGCGCCCTGGGCAGAAGGTGCCGTCCTTCGAGGTTATGAAGGACTTCCAAGAGGAGGCGTGGTTTCAGGACCTCTCTGCGAATCCAAGTCGTCTAGATGACTTGGACAAACTGGATGAGGGTATTATGCGTTTGCTGGGGCTAAGCCGTCTAGGCGTTAGGGAGGGGTACAACGTAGCGTATGCCGGTGATGGTGGTGCGCTTTCTGTGGAGGGTAAGTTTTTTTGACTGCTGCTTCCCTTTTTCTTTAGTGCGTTTTGTGTCTAATATCTGTGTTTCGTCGCAGGTGATTTACTGTTTGACTATTTTGCCGCCCGGGCTGTGAAGACCGTGTATGTGGCGGTGCCAGAGGGCGGAGTATGGGAGATGGAGGCGTTGGCGGAGAACTTCCTGTTCCCTGCCCCTATTCAAGGTGCGCCCTCTAACCTTGAAGTAGGTTTTTTGATCAACCCTGACCCGCTGTCTGTCAAGACGGCGGAGGGGGTTGATTATGTGTTCTTGTCCGATGATGAGCTGAGTGACCCATCATCTGATTTGGTCCATCGTTCGCGTCGGTCTACAGGTAGCGCCGGAGGCGGCTCTTCTTCTGCCACGGCGCAAGGCGGCGATGCGACTGCTGAAGGTCGCCCAGTAGAGGACGCGCCTGTTGACAGTAAGTGTTTTTTACCTGCTTTTTTTTTTTCTCTGTTTTTTTATTGTTTTCTGACGTCTGATGTTGTTTGCAGCACGGAAGCGCAAGGAGCCGGAGACGGTTGATGAGACCGTGGCCGGTGGATCATCGCCTAAGCGGACGGCTCTTGGTGGGGATGGGTGTGGTGATATAGAGCTTGAGCCGCCGCCGGTGCGTCAGCCTTTTTATATGAAGGCGTTGAAGAAGCTTAGCAGTGAGTGTCCCTCGTGCTTTTTCTGTTCTTTCTCTTCTTTTTTTTTTTTTTTTTTTGTCTGACATTGGTCTTCGTTTTTCCTTGTAGGTTCCATCCCTTCTTCTGTTCGACAGTATCAGGAGGAGCGGAAGAAGAAGCTCGAAGAAGAGCGCCTCCTAGCTGAGGGGGCGCAACTGACTGAGGCTGCGCGAAAGGAGGAGGAGGACAAGCGCGTGGCCGAAGCTGAGCTGAAGAGGAAGCAAGAGGAGGAGTCTGCCGCCCGCCAGTTGGAACTGGAGCGTAAACGGGCGGAAGATGCCCGTTTAGCTGAGGCTGAACGGAAGCGGGCTGAAGAGGCTCGCTTGGCCGAGCTGGCGGCGGAGAAGGAGGCGGAGGAGCGCCGCCTCGTGTTGTTGAAGCAGCACGAGGATTTGGTGCACATGAAGAAGGAGCAGGCCGAGGGTGTGGGTGCTCAGGGTGGAGAGGGCCAGCGGGCCGGGCCCGTGTTTGTGGACCTGAGCGAGCAGAATGTCGCTGAGGTTCCACTTCCTGGTGGTGGGACGGAGGCCCCAAAATCACAAAGGGCCGAAGGCATGGTTGCGTCGTCCAGCGGACCTGCCTTCCGTCTTGATTCTCCGGTTTATACGCCTGGGTGGCGTATAACCGAAAGCTGCAGATTCCTCAATCCCTTCGTGGCTGAGGAGTTTGTGAGCTATGCGCTGCCTCCGGCGGAGCGTGCCCATCATCGGGCTCAGGACCGTGGCACCCTCTTCTCCGAAATGTGCATGAACCTTACGCAGACCTTGGGCAATCTTTATGTCTTACACAGAGGAGAGGGTGAATTTTTGGATGAGCGGGCGTCGGTTGCTGGTGAGGCTGAGCGTCTTGCTAGGGAGAAGGAGGTGTACGAGACGGCTCGTATACGTCTTCTGGAGCAGGTTCGGAAGTTAGAGTCCGACTTGCGCCAGAAGGATGCTGATGCTGCTGAAAAGCAGAAGGCATGGGCCAAGTCGTCGGCGGTTGTCAACACGGAGTTGGAGCGCCGTCGTCAGCTGATACAAAAGGCCGAGGTTGCCCTAGCTGATGAGAAGAAGGTCTCGGCAGCTAAGGGCAAGGAGTTGGAGGAGCTATCCTCGAAGTATGCTACCGCCGTTGGTGATCTGAAGGCGAAGGACGCCGATGTGGTGAGGATGACCACTCGGGTGTCCGAGCTGGAGGAGCAGGTTGCGGCGATGTCGAGGGAGCGGGAAGCGTGGGAGTTGGAGAAGACGCTTCTGCTTGATGCCCAAAGGGGGTATGTTGAGAAGTCGTTGTGGGTGATGTCCGACGGGATCTCCGCCGTAAGTTTTTAGATTTTTCTCCAAGTTTGTTCTTCGCTTTTTGTTTCCTGTTTGTTGTAACCTTTGTTTAATGTGCAGGTATATGAGCGCTGCTGGAATGCGCCGAAGATGGGCGAGCAAATCGCCGAAGTGGTTGACGCTGCTCGTACCACTGGTGTTCATACCGGGTGGTTGGAAGGATACTTGGCCGCGAAGGATGGCGCGCCTGTGGAAGAGCAGCCGTTTGGCGATGTCAACACGGATCAGTTGCTGATGGAGCAGCTGCAGAAGTTAGAGCGGATCGAGTTTCCCGTGTTGCAGGTTGTGCGGCAATGCCTGTCCGACCCTGATCCTATCGGCAAATTTAAGCGGTGGGTGGAGGAGTCTGATCGCGTGGGCCGCGAGCGTGCAGAGAAGGCGATGTCCAAGGCTGGTAGCTCGGGGACGGGTCATGAGCCTCCTCAGTAGTTTTATTTTTTGTATTTTTCTTTTGTTTGTAAGTATCGTTTGTTGAAATAAAAAAGAATTTTATTTCTGTTCTGCGTCTTGCTTGTTCTGTCTGATATGTTTATCCGTCATTTGTTGAGTAGATTAGCAAGTGAGGAGTGCGCCTCATGAGTAAGTGATTGGTGCGCCGAGTTACTTGTGAAGAGTGGATTAACTTTACAAGTGAGTGGTGCGCCATGCTACTTGTGAAGAGTGGATTAACTTCACAAGTGAGTGGTGCGCCATGCAACTTGTGAAGAGTCTGGCGGGTAAGCGTCTGGCGAAGCCTGTTCTAAGTGGGCGATGGTATGATATTTGTAATGTTTTAATACCATATCCCTTCAACCATGTGTAGTGGGGAGACTTTATTTATAAAGCCCCTGTTTCTTATTGGTTCACGTGACAGCTGAATCAGCAAGGACAAATAAAGTGAAAAAGGGGTGTAGTGGTAGGGGCTT
Source organism: Ambrosia x helenae (assembly GCA_030844895.1). Classification (NCBI taxonomy): domain Eukaryota; kingdom Viridiplantae; phylum Streptophyta; class Magnoliopsida; order Asterales; family Asteraceae; genus Ambrosia; species Ambrosia x helenae. The sequence goes on along the minus strand of CM061232.1, from coordinate 22,146,491 downwards.
TATTTATAAAGCCCCTATTAATATTTTATTTTATCTTTTAAATTAAAAAATAATAAAATAATAATAAAGAGAGAGAGAGTATGAGGTGGCAACATATGATTGGAGGGGGGATTTCTTTTCCGGCGCTATACTTGTAACGCCAAAACAAGTTTTTGCAATATAAAGCCCCCCGTAAGTCGTAACGGTGTGAGGGGCTTTATTTTTAAATATAGCGCCCAAGTGAAGCCCTATTACGGTGGGTCTTACATGCAAGGTGTAAATGTTGAAGAAAACGTGGGAGTAAGGGGGGACGGGGCGCTACCAGAATTGGTAACGGGTACCCCACTACCAGCACGGTAACACCGCCGCCACCCATGCTGGTAGTGGTCCCGTGAACCAAAATCGGGTTCTAGTTACCGTGCTGGTTCAAGGATGTGGCACAAACTTTCACACAATTTTATTCTTTTTTATGGTTTAGTCTCTTCTTTCTCTCTCTCTATTCTTTAGTTGCAAGAGTTTTTTTTATGGTAGCTGCTTTTCGGATCTAGAGACGGCACTAGCGTATTTTTGTTTTTTCATACGGTGGTGTGGGGAAGAAGATCATTGTGTGGCGGTGGAGGTAGAGGTGGAGGTGGCTGTGGTGGTGTGGTGGTGGAGGTGGCTGTGGTGATGTGGTGATGGTTGGAGAGAAACAATTGAGAATAGGTGGAGAAGATGATTAGTATTATTATTTAATATAATAATAATTGTTGAAATAGTGGGACACGTATGGTGATTTGTTGGATAGCATGTGTTATATGAATTAATATATATATAGTAATTATTATTTTTATTATATTATTGATGGGTAAAGAATCAGTGGAGTGCTGCCTTTAAAAAACGGTTTCAGTGAAAAAAATTAGTGAAGTGATGTGGCAGTATAAGATTAGTGTAAATCAGTGAAGTTAAAAAACCTCACGAATAGTGCCTCTTTCCCCTAAACCCAACAACCTGATCACCAAGTGCCTGCCATGTGTCCCCACGGTTGGACTATATCTACACAATTACTCTATATATTAATTTAAAACATATTAGGCAATAGTAAACTTTAATTATTTGCACTTTGGTCACTAACTTTTTTATTTTCTGTTTTCCTAATTTGGCACTTTATTTTTTTACAGTTTGGCCACTAAACAATTTGGCCATTAGGTTATGTATTTTCTTTTCTTCCAATTTGACCACCAAACTTTTAGCTTTTAAGATTCTTTGCATTTTGGCCACTAACTTTCTGCTTTCCCAATTTGGCACTTTATTTTTTTACAGTTTGGCCACTAACTTATGTAATTTCTTTTCTGCCAATTTGACCACCAAACTTTTAGCTTTTAGTATTTCAAACTTTTAGCTTTTAAGATTTCACTCAACTTTTTTAAAGTTGTATTGCAGCCACTTCCAGCAACCTTCGCGCAACGCACGGTGGAATAGCGGTGCATATCCCACACAACCCGTGCGTAGCATGGGTGCACTATACTATCTATTTCAAAATATATGTAGACAAGCTAAATGTATAGACTTGAGGAGTTCATAAGGTGAGACTAGAGAAGTACACATGGCTGCTTAATGAGTAAGTCGAGACACCTTGGCTCGACTTGTTATCATAATACCCTCATCAGAAAGAGAATTGCAAAAATGACAAAAATCACTGTTTAACTTACTCCTCGGTTAATAGTACTATAATTCAAAAAGTTTTTGTAATAAATAAATGCAATCCATGTTGATCTTTCTCCACTTCAAGCTACAAACATCTTGTAGTCGATATAGCTCGGCTTGCATAAACAAATGAAAGTTTTCAACAACTTTGTCCCATAACGCCTCTTGCGTTTGGGCGGTACCAATGATTAAAAAAAATTAATTAAAATATTTAAACAATATATATATTTTGCGCAAGTATAAGACGAGAGGAAAAAATTATTATCGATTGCGGCGCGTTTTGACGAAGCAACCCACGCCTTAGCTAACGCCCCCTCTTCAATATCGGACCATGGCTTGGCTACTCCATCTTTCGGATTACCACGTCCCGTACCTTTTTCTCTAGCTTTACCTTTGCGTTTGCCTTTAGCTTTTTTGGTGGGTGGCGGAGCTTGAGTTTCGGGAATTATTTTTTCATCGTCATCCTCCACGTCTACGGGTTGAGACGGACTGATACGTGTTGTTGCGGGAGGTGGTTGTGGAGAAAATTGTTGGCTAGTTTGAAACGATTGTTGCATTTGCATAAAGTGTTGCATTTATATGTATTGCATTGGGTTGAATTGAGAGAAAGCTATCGGGTTTTGTTGCATTTGTTGGATCGCCGTTAATGGAGGTACTTGTTGCGAGAGCGTGGATCCATTACCGGGGTGTAACACATCGTTGGATTCGGGCTATTCGGGTTGTTTTGGTTGAATGGATCCATGATATTTTTAATAAAAATTGGATTGTTTATAAAAAATATTAGAGAGAAAGTAGATGGAGATAGTGTATTTGGTATAAAAATGTGGGTGAATGGTTTTGAATTTATATTGATAAAATACCTTTTTTAAACGACCGTTTCTAACGGTCAAATAATACAAACAGTAAAAAAAATTTGAATGCTCGTTCACCATTGGCTCGTTCGGGGCGTCTTGGGAGAGACGGGGGAGACGGGGACCACCGGGGGGGGGGGGGGTTGAGACAGGGACGGGGAAAAAAGGTGGGACGGGGGGTTGGGACGTCTCCATACCGGGTAGCCTAATATTAATGAAAGATCACTTTTTTCCCACACAAGATTGTTTGTTCGGTCAAACTCAAACCCTTTTACAAGATTGTCTGTTTTGTTAAACCCTTCAAGGAATTCATCCAAAACCCATTGTTGTAAAAGGTTTAGCTACAAGAAAGCTGCTGCTTTTCGCTTTCTTGATCGGTTTAGAACCCGTCTCAGGTTGGTTCTGTTGCTGTCTCCTCCGGTTTTATACTTGTTGGTTTCACACCCGGATCGTTGCTTGGTACTTGATTTTGTTTCCGCCTTTGCGTTTTCGACTGCATTGTTGTTTTCGCTGAATCTTGCTGTCCCTAGATTACATTCGGTTCAGTTGTTTGTTGCTAGTTTGATCCCAATTAAGTTGTATTCATCAAGACTGTATTTGCGTGGCGATAAACGGGCGAATGCAGGGTGTCAGGTGCAGGCATACAACAATGGAGATGTGTATGGGAAAGTGTTGTGGAAGTGGGATTTATTATTACTATATGAGTGGGAGATATGAGGGGGAATGGGTTGATGGGAAGTATGATGGATATGGGATGGAGACATGGGCGAGGGGTAGTCGGTATAAAGGGCGGTATGTGCAGGGTTTGAGGCATGGGTTTGGCGTGTATAGGTTTTGAGGGATGGGTTTGGAAAGTATGATGGGAAGCAACATACCATTTTAGCTGGTGTTCTTATAATTTCGAGGGAAATATGGAGCCTAATATCATGATCATATCATTATGAAATTCTCATAAAGCGGTCTATGCTAGTTAACTTGGAATCCTTTCCTTGTTTCCTGTTATAAAGGAACCAATTCCCTATATGTATAGTGTATTTCATATAAAAATATTTGATTTTTATTCTTTGTTTTGTAGGAACGGCGATACATACTCAGGCGAATATTTTGCAGACAAAATGCATGGTTTTGGAGTCTATAGGTTTGCAAACGGTCATAAGTACGCAAGGACTTGGTATGTACACTTGCAGAAATGGAGAGACCCAATCAGGTCACTAGCAAAACGGGGCGCTTGATGTACCGAGCTCACAAAGTGCCATGTACCCGTATCCCCCGTTGCGGTTTATCATTCTAAAGTGCTTAATGCAATTCAGGTAATTGTAGTCATGTTGTTCATACGCTGATTTCTAATTTGTGGTAGTTATAAGATGATGAGAACTTTGTTGGTGTAAATGAACAGGAAGCGCCTAGAGCTGCTGAGAAAGCATATGATGTAGCCAAGGTTGATGAAAGAGTTAACAGGGCGGTAGCAGCCGCTAACAGAGCTGCCAATGCTTCTAAGGTAGCTGCCATAAAGGCGTTACAGAAACAGATGCCTAACCGTGACGGGCTTCCTTTCCCAATGGTTGAAAACATCCATCATCTATCGAACTGGTTATCGGTTTGACTTTATCCCATTGGGCCTAGTTTTGTTTTCATATCTACACAGTTTTACTCAAAATGAAGAGGGAGGTGGTGACTATAGAAACTTGAGGGGCGCCAATGGGAAGCTAAAAACTCACTGTAGTATTATATGTTGGTGATGATTACGAAAAAACCCCTGTGGTATTTTTCTCATCTAGGTGTAGTGTTCTATACAGGGCAAAGAAGCTGATTTTAATAAAGATAAGTTAAACCACTTCTTTGTGACCGCCAATTTACAGGTTCATGGGAAACAATGCGGTGTTTCGCCAAGTCAAGACAAAGATTCAGGTAATTTGAGATTGCCTAAAGCTTCATCTTTTGTGTAAAAGTTTAATTGATAGATTTCTCATTGACTAATTTAAATGATAGAAATAACCGAGGCTTTGCCTTTTTGGAGGATTTGACTTCGGTTGAAGACAATACGACTGATGGAAATAACCGAGGCTTTGCCTTTTTGGAGGATTTGACTTTGGTTGAAGACAATACGACTGATGGAAATAACCGAGGCTTTGCCTTTTTGGAGTTCTCGTCTCGTGCAGATGCCATGGATACTTTTAAGCGTCTGCAAAAGAGAGATGTGACATTTGGTTAAGGCTGGCATAACATGTTACACGAAGCTGTTAAGACATGGACACGAAACCTGAACTTATCTTACGTGTTGGCTGTTACCTGGCTTGCTCGTTTTGCCACCCTTATTTAGACTTGATCTTGAAAAATAATGTTTAATTTTCTATGTTCTTTTTGTTGTTTCGGCTGTCAAAATGTCGTTTCTTTCTGTTTCTCCTCAGAACGCCATAGTTCATAGGCTTAGATATTTGCTATGTTTTCATCAGGTTACGACTCTTTTTGTGAATGGACTGCCTGCCTTTTGGGGTGAGGTTCGAGTGCGGGATCTGCTCCGGGAATGTGGAAACAGTTGTGCTTGCCCGTAACATGCCTGCTACCAAAAGATTAGATTATGGATTTATCACCTTTGGAACACATGATGCAGCTGTAACATTTGCTGAGGCTTGAGAGCACCTGTTCTTTTCTCAACCGTAATATATTGTTATATATGCAGGTTAAAGTCAGGGCCAGATTGTCACGGTCACGGCCGTCTCAAAGAGGAAAAGTAAAACATGTATCGCGTGGTGATTTTCGACCAATCACGTCTCCGTTTGGACTATGAAAATATGAAATCGGAGGTGGATCTTCACAATATGGAGATGCATATAGTGAGAGGTGTGGTTTAGTTTTCTAGGACATGATTTTTATTGAAAATAGTAGTGTTCATAGTCCCGTTTTTAGGTCAAACTGCTGGCAACGGTTTTTGATCACTGTAAGCTAAAGACCAAACTGTTGAAACTTAAAACCGAACCGAACCGAACAAGATTGTTACCAACGGTTTGTCTTCGGTTCATTCAAGTGTTTGGGCTTAATTTGTCTTTATCATAAAAAACATAGTACAGTCTAAAATCCTACGGACTACGGGTTGGTATTTCTCGACCAGCCTTGCGTATAAACCGTACAGGTCACAGGTGTATATCGAATTGTTCGGTATAGTTTGAAAATTTGTGAAATGACCTAACAAGTAAAGAAAACCAGACAACAAAGCCGAATCAATGACTGGTTTGGGCGGTTTCAAACAGAACCGTGAACATCTCTAATTGTAATTATGTGATAATCATATGAATTCAGACTTGGAAGATCAACCTGCTCTCGTGGTCCTTATAGCAGCAGCCGCCAAGGCATGTCATATGGTGCAGGCTCTTACAGTGGCAGTGATGGTGGCGGCATGTACTCATCAAGCTATGGCGGCGATTATATCTCTCGTGATGGTGATGTATGTATCAAAGTTCATTCATTCAGTTTTTTTTTTCATCAAATTTTATCCATTTTGTATGACTATATTTACTACCAGATCCAAGAATGTTCAAGGTTTTGATGTTCGTGTTTGCAGGTTGGTGGAAGCTCTTACTCATCATCACTGTATTCGGGTCGAAGCTTGGATGGCAGAGGTTACATGGGTAGCAGAGGATCGCGACCCTACTATTGAAGATCTTGCAAACTTATTATCAAGGATCGGTATTTGTAGATTAAAACAAATGAAACCGAACATAGTGAACATAAACTCTAGACACACTTAAAACCATGTAACCCGAACCATCAACGGCTAAATATGCATAAAAATATATGTAATGCATGATCAAGAACTCTATTCATGTTCTACAATTGCAATGGTGAATAGCTCAAAAAACATCAAGGTTCCAAATTATAGCCAACACTACCATAGCCAATTAACACATCAAAACACAACTTGAATCTCTCCAATTCAAGTTTCTGGTGTAACCATTCTCTCAATCTTCTTCTTCTTCTCCGAAACCGTCTTCACAAACAAATTACACACCTTGCGTTGCGTCTCAATAACAATCCTCATTCGCTCACTCTCCATTTTTATCCGCATAATTTCAAGCTCTCTCGCCATATCCATCTTCACTCCCTCCATCTTCACAAACCCGTCCCCTAATCTCTTTATCGCGCCCATCATTTCACCCGTCACATCGCCATCATCCCCCTCCCCCTTCCTCTTCACCCCTCCAATATAAACCCCACCCGACCCATTTTTACCCGATCCATTTTTCCTCCTAATATCCGATGATGACACGTCATTATCACTAATAGTATTCGGAAATTTAATCCGAACCCCCACCCGTTGTTTTAACAACGGGCGGGGGACTGACTGTTTTATTCCGTTACTATGTAACGGAATAATATCGTCCTCACTGTTCCGATCCATCTCCATCCGTGGATCTATCCGCTCCACGGATGGATCGGAACAATCAACTCCGGATTCCAAACAATCCATTAGCTTAAAGTATTTATGTAATAACTTCTTCTTATTGTTATGGTTATGGTTAGGGTTTTGAATACGTTGAAGCTCCGCACGGTAACGTCGGCGGAGCTCCTGCATCTTATGGCAGCACTGATCGGAGGTCTTCGGCGGGAGACTTTCCGGGCACCGGACGGCAACGGCGTCGGTGACTTCTTGCCAGTCCGGTGGCCGGAGGTTACTTCGCCGGAGAGAGTACCATTTGTTACGGTATGCGTTTATTAGAGCGACAGTCTCGTCGTCGGACCAGCAGGTGACCATGGTGACGGTGGTAGTGAGGGGCAAATAATAATAATATTATTATTGGGGTGGTAGTTTGTAAGGCTAACGTGCGCCGGGGATGGAGTGCGCACCGTGAGGGGATTTTGACATTTTTTTGGTTGTTGAGCTGCGCCACGAGCCGCCGGCTATACGGTATGGGTTTTGGCATATAATAATACGATACTTATTATGTACTGTATTAAATACATCATTAACTGAATTAAATACGTAATATCAAAGTAACAACAAAATAACTAGGCTCGAAAGCGAACTAGACTTTTTATGTATCGTTAGATGTGGTGTGGCTAGAGATAAGCCACAATTTTATCCTCTAATATTAATATTGTGTTAAGTAGTCGTTCACGTGCCACTAACTCGCCACTCAAACATGCTCATTTGATTCCGTTGTGGCTTAACGTGAACGGGTCAGTTTTTTTTACCAAATTAATAAATATAAAACATAAATATTTTAGATAACATTTTTTAAAACATTACATTCTTCTTTATTTCTTCATCTTCAACTCAATCTTCACTACAAAACCTGATTCCCCCCCCCCCCATAACTCATCTTCATAATCTTCATCCCCATAAATCTTCTTCAAACAACAAATATACAAAAACAAACTACAATACACAAACAAACTTGATTTTTCCTCGCTAGCCCACGCGATCAGGGTCGCGCCTGCTTGCTCGCGCCGTCGTTCACGTGTAGGTGTTGTGGTGCCCGCGATCCACGTGGTTCGGCTGCTCGCTCGCGCCCCACAACACACAATCTTAGGCTGAAAGTTCGTTTACTTAATACACGAATGAAATGAGCACATGTTTTGTTTTTTATGATCTTTTACACTGAATCATATTCCTTCGTATAAAATTAAATATAAAAGTTCTACATATATGTTGAAGGATTAATCATATTTGGAGTTAAAGTTGGTTCAAGATAATTTAAAAGGGTTAAGATAAAGTTTGATTTATCTATTATTATTTAGTGTTGGAACTAGATAAGTATTAGTATTTTATTTAATTAGGATATGTTTATCTAGTTTGGTTTAATAATTCGTTAATTGATGTTTGAGTTATATTAGGTTTGGGTTTAGTTTAGTATAAATAGATGGTTAGGGTTATTGTAATTAGTGTCCTCAATAATAAAAGTGTTCTTCGTGTTTCGTGTGGGGCCTGATTTTCCAACATATATTGTAAGTTTTTAAAATTTTAATTTAAATATTTGTGGTTTAAAATTGAAACTCTAATTTTTTGTTTGTGTTCATGATCCGTGTGTTTAGAATATTAGGCCCTGTTTGGTAAGCTCTGAATGAGCCTCTTAATGGCTAAGCACTGAATTGGTCGGCGGTCAGAGCATTTGGTTCGTGTTCAGCGGAGCCTCTGAATTGTGTCAGTCAGTCTGAATCATTCAGTTTTGTGGTGATGCTGAACGGTTCAGTTCAGCAGTAGAAGAAGAAAGGTGATCGACCTGCTACGAACCTGAACGACCGAAAGCATTAGGCCGTCGAATAACTCCGGTGACCGGCAATAACCCACCATCTCCGTCGAGCTTCCCTTTTTCCGATTCTTAAACCATCTCCGTCGACCTTCCCTTTTTCCGATTCTTAAACCATCTCCGTCGAGCTTCCCTTTTAACGATTCTTGCATCATAACCAGTGTGACCAACCGGAGATGATGCATCAGAAGACAAGGAAGGCGAGCATCTTTGTTGTGTTATTGATTTATTTGGTGATTAATGGTATTATTGATGATGATGATGATGAGGATGATGTTGATGATGATGATGAGGATGATGATGTAGAGTTGTGTGTGTGTGTGTGTTGCAGAGAACAACGTGGGTAAGGAATGGGTGGGTGGGTAGGTGGGTTGGGATTTAAAAAAAATATGATGGTTTGATAGGTTTGTTATCGTGTATCGGTTCGATCCAACCAAACAGCACCTAATGATTCAGCACTTAACCATCAGAACCTTTAAACATTCAGACTTCTTACTGGTTCAGCACTTAACCATTCAGATGTTGCCAAACAACCCCTTAATAAAGTAACATAAACGAAAACGAAAATGAATATGATTATTTTTTTGATGAATGGGAACGAATGTGTACACGCAAATCTGTTCATTTAATTGTTCGTGTATGTGTTGGGTTGAAGTTAAATGAAAAAAACACAAACATGCTCTATTTGGGTTTGGTCAATTTATTTACAGGCCTAAAAACAACAGGGGAGATAAGTCCATGAGTTTTGACATATGAGTTTTATTTTTAAAACAAAATGTAGTGAATTCGTTCATTAATTTCTCTTACACATCATCCATGTTTCATACCTTCAATCAATTGGATATGCATGGCTAACATTTTGATCTTTTTTAATTATTTCATAGCTAAACTTATTCTCAAAAATTTTCTATTCTTGAGATTTTCTACTAATGTCTTCTTTAGAAACGCAACTAGCACCGTCTCACTAGTTTCACACGTCTAAAAGTGACGCATTACATTGTCCCAAAATGCTTTCTAGCTAACATTTGATATTTACATTGTAAGCGTATATTCCGAGCAAAGTGTTAACCTTGAAGGACCCAAGAAGATGAGGTAAAGATGCTAAAAGATTAAGACTATGAACAGTAGCGGATCCAGAATTTTTTTTCTATGGGTTCCTTTTTTTTTGTTGGTCAAATTTTTCACGACCAAATGTTAAAATTTTCGGACCGGGTCGGGTCCGCTTTGAAAAAGTTTCTGGACCCTTTTTTTTGTATAGAAAGCCAAATTTTTATTTATATAGCTTAAACTAAACCAAATGCTACAAAATCAACCGATCAAAAGGGTTGATAGATAAACGGATTCATGAGGTCCAAAAGTCAGAACTTAAGGTTCGTGGTCAAAGATTGTGTCCCGCAAAAAAATTACGTGTCTAACTTTATATAAATCATAAGTAACAAATGCATATATTGTTATTTGTTGGACTGTTGGTTTTAGATTAATAAAAAAAACACAAATAGGAACGGAAAAATAAAAGGTTTATTGCAGGAAGTGGGACTCGAACTGGGCATCTCATGGTTAAAATTTATGCTCCCAACCACTGGAACAGTCCACACAATTTGTTTATGGGTTCCTCCTCAATTTATTTATGGGTTCCTTCTAAATTTTCTATATAGATTATTACTAAAATTTCAAACCGACTGGGTTTCCGAAAACCCGTTTGAAGTAAAGTAAATCCGCCCCTGACTATGAAAGACATATGTATTATCTAGTTCATTTAAGATCTTCAAAAAAAAAAAAAAAAAAAAAAAAAATTACCATCTTCTCATATGAAAGTGTAACATAAGAGTTAACATTAAGGAGTATCTCACTAACTATTTGAAATCACCATTTGAAAAGGCCATGTTTGGCTTTCCATTTCCATTTCTCCTTATAACTTTTCATCCTTCAAAAGTTACTTAATTTAATAAGTCACAATTTGTGACTTATGACTTTTCTCTCAAAATCTCCTTTTTTCAAAGCACAAAACCCCTTCATAAGTTACTTTTCAAAAAACTATCCAAACATTTTTGTTTAACTTATGACTTATTGAATAAGTCAATAAGTTATCTCACCTTTTCCAGAACCGCTTGAGTATTGGTGAGATTGTAGTGTGTACGTTGTTGTTGCATATGTATATATCTCAATTTTAAACATGTTACCAAATAAAAGGCAAATCCCAAAATATATCATCTTAGATAAACATTTTGTCATTGTCCAAACTACCCTGTCTTTATTGTCTAATAACTAATTAGTAGTAGCTTCATTGTGTTGTTAATTGATAAAAGTATAAAACTAAACCAAATTCCCTAAAACCTTGCCTCCATTGATGTTATCTTGTTCCTCAACTTGAAGGTCATTTTCGTCACTGCAATAGAAATAACCCCAAATTAGCTAAAAGTAATGGAGTTCTTTAAACAATCATTTGAATTGTATTCCTAATAAGTAATCACAAGAGTTATATTACATATTAAGGAATATGAATATGTTTATGCATTAGTAAATAAGTCCATGTAACAAGAAGTGAATGCACTATAACTTCTTTGAATTGTAAATTTTAATATTAGTTTGATGCTTTCAGGTTTTACAACATGCTTTTACATATGTTGAGTTGGTTTGTACCTTATGCAAGATCAGTTGTACCGTTTAATTTCTTTTTACCGATTTTTTTTTTTTTTTTTTTGGAGGAAATAAATTAAATTTCATTGAACCAAAGACAAACCAATTACAAGTGATACCGAATTAACTAGTAGTTAGAGGTACACTTACATAATAGTGTACTTTTCACAAGTAACCCATACTCAAAAAATATTGAAATATGGTACGTCTAGAGTGTATGTCACATAGTCAGGCTAAATGGTGGGGCTAATTGTACCACTTAACAAATAAGGAAATGCCCAACTGGTTTAAAACCTTTTAGAATATTCACGTCCATTTCTTATTCTCTGTCCTATATTTTATCCATGTATTTTTAGATAAAATTAAAGTGAAATTTTATATTTAAAAAAAAATTAAAGCAAAACCATATATGGTTAAGGAATGAGATGTGAAAAACTTTAAAAAATGAGAGATAAATTCAAGGAATAATGATTTTTAGTTAAATTATATGGATAAAGATAATGAATGTGATATGAATGCTCTAACTGGCCAAGAGGTACATTCATAGGAAAAAAACAACAGGGTACATTAGTGTCTGTGTGTTTGGGGAGGGGGATTGTATATCCGACGCGTTACACCGATACTACAAACATTCAAGTTTTGCACCCCAAAGATCACATCCTAGTAATTTTGTAGAAAAATTGATCTTTGGTCATGGTTTTATTTTTTAGCTACTTAATTAGTCATAAACCACTCCCGTTAAACAAATATATAATTCGTTACGTATTGTACTTTATGGATTGTTAGTTGTACTGTGTGAATTTTGTTACATAGTTATAAGTTAGTTACGAAAACACTTGTACTTTCAAAAAAAAAAAAAAAGAAAAAAAAGAAAAAAAAAATAGCATGAGGCAGTTTTAATGGGTTGTACAATATATACATTGTACGTTCATAGTAGTTACCTAATAGCCATTAGCTACCGGGATACTTGCATAGTGTCTATCCACCACCTCAAGCAGCTTATTTGCTATGGCACTTGCATAAACCGATGACCCTTCACAAATCTACACCAAAAGTAAAAAAATAAAATCAAACTTATATATAAAAAGGATTTAATAATATGATAAAAAAGAAATTTCATTAAAAAGTCCTCTAAACATGTAGAAAATGTCACTAACCTAATTTTTGTATATTAAAGTTTATAATTTTAGACACGTACTTGATTTTATTTAATATTGACTTGTTACCTCTAAAATTTGTCAAATATGATAAAATGACATTCAACATTCAATACTTTTAGATAATTTTTTTTTAAATCTTATTTTAAACAATTACAGAAAAGGGTGACGACACAACTTGTTACCGACATGTCTGCTATTTTGATGTAATTTTCACTTATACATATCTACCTACATTTTAACTTCATTGAAAGTTAACTAGTCATTATTTTAAGTGTGGGGTTTATAAAAGTTTAAAGACTATAATACATATAAAATAAATTTTGTGACTTTTTTATTCGTGTATTTAAGACTTCCGTGAGTGATTCAAATTGACCGTTAAAAAAATATATATATATAAAAAATTACATTAAAAGCTTTTTACGTTAAACAAACACATAGTTTTTTTTTTGTATTAACCTATGAAAAACAAGAATTTGTGCAATATAAAATTGTACCGTACGATCTTTTAGTGCATAGATATGCTTTAAACATTTGTACCTTGGTATTAAACAGGTAGCTATAGAAATCACCAATTAGCCCACCACCAACATGATGAAGATCCAACTGAAGTTCATCAAGAACTTTGGCAACAAGTAACAAACAGTTGATCCTCTTTTGTTGAACCAATTTGATGTTAACTTCATCGTTAATGATTCGAACATCGACTTCAGTGTTCTTTGACTTCCTTTGAAGCCAAGAACTTCTCAACGCTGAAGTCGAATTTCCATTATACCCTTGTCGATCATCACCACCACCATTCGGCCTAGTGTTGATGCTCTCGACATCTAGAGTCGAATCATCCTCGATTTTGTGTTTTTTCATCCTTCCTCTGTTACATCTTTTTCGCTCCACAAGAATTGTGAGCTCCTCTACTGTTCGTTTGAGCTCATTTATGTAATCAATTGCATCTCCTACCACCGATGCTCGATCCGCCTTTATTCACGATCAAAATCAATTTATCATTAGATATCATAAAAATACATAGGATGGTACTCTGGTAAATTTTATTAATAAAAAAAATTAATTAATACAATTTTTTTCGCAATTAGCTCACCCGGAAACATTTCCCTACCGTAAAGTTTAATTAACTAAAAAAAATAATAATAATAAATTAATGAATACAGAAGTAACAAAACTTTAGGCAATTTTGCCCACCCCGAAACATTTCCCTATAGTATTTTTTTATTAATAAAAAGAATTACTTATTACAAAATTTTAGGCAACTATGCTAACTAGTCCAGCCCAAAACATTTCCTCACGGTAACGTCTTATATTAATATAAAAAAGTTTAATGAATACAATATTTTATACAATTAGCCCACCTCAAAACATTCCCACAAGGTAAAGTTTTATTAATAAAAAGATGTATCAAATACAAAGTTTTAGACAATTAGCCCATTTTGCTAAAAATAATTTAATGAATACAAAAGTGTAGACAATTAGTCCACAGCCCAAAACATTTTCTAAGTATAAAGTTTTTATAAGTTTTTATCATATACCTTAGTGGGATTTGGGACCAAATTCTTCAAAGCATCAAATTTGTCATTCAATTGTTGTCTCCTATGTTTTTCAGTAGCAAAATGTTTTGTATCTTTGCCATCTCTTCCTTTTCCAACAATTCCATTAATATCTCTACTAAACTTTAAAATCCCATCTCCTTCATGGTACAATTGATCTCTCTCCATATCCATATCTCCCAATATCAACCCGCCACCCGTCAAGTTATAGCCATTTGGCAACGAATGAAGTAGTTCTCTAAAGAAGGGTGGTTGTGGAGGGAGGTTTAATGGTAACAATGGATCATACGACGTTTGATCCATGTTATTCGGGTTAGAAAATGAGATTGATGAGTTTGAGCATCTAGGTAGTTGGAATAAGTTGAGGAGGTCAGGTGGGGTGGGGTTGGGAGTGATCAAAGACATGTTTGGCATACAAGTGTTGTCGTTTTCGACGTGAATTTGATTGTGCCAATTGAGATCATGGATGATTTGGTTGTGGTTGTCCATTTCCATGTTCATGAGGTGGTAATCTGTGGATGGTTGCTCAATTGAGGTGAAATTTGGTTGATGGAAGCGTGGAGATGTGTTTGTGAGTCATCTTGATGGTCAAGTAGGGGGTCTAGATGAGTTGGATCATAGCAAGCACTTCCTTCATACATTTCTGGATTAACAAGCATGTTTGTTGTTTGTTTGAATTAGGAAATTGGAGAATTTGTTGCACAAATGTGGATGGGAGGAGGTAGGAAAGGGAGAATGAATATGAAGGAGGAGAAGTAGGTTGGGAGTAGGGGAATTGAAGCAAAGAAAAGGGCAAGTAAGGAAGGGAAGTTTGTTACTTGGTGTTTCTAGTGGGCCCCACTATATACATCTCTAAAAAAACTACACTCTCTCATTAGTTATTACAAACTAGCTATTTGACCCGCGCGTTACGACGGGAACACAACAAAACTCAGTCAATATCGGTCGTTCAGTCACCTATGCCGACACACTATATTAGACGAAAGAGAAAACCAAAAGTAATGTTCTAATATGACCAAAACAATATCTACACGTCTTAGGTTCATAATATGGCTTTATATATTTATGGCGTTTCATTTACGATTAACATGTAAATTAAGAAATAACTCAACATCCTGAGTGTTCAAACTTGGTTTCAAGGAGTGCCCCCTCCACACTTTATTTATTTAAAATTATTATTATTTTTATAAAAAACAACATAGATATTACAAATGTGTGTATATATTTTTTTAACTGGCGGATATTATAACAATAAGGTTGGGGTGTAGAGTAATACTTCCAGATACCTGATCAGCTAGGTAGCGCCTCAAACAATGCCCTGACTCTACCAAGAGAGAGCGCAATCAATGGCTTCGCCAAGTCCTTAACGGGCACTAGTGTTTAAATTGGTGAGCCCCTTACAATTCAACCATAGGAAAAAAAATAGTTGAAAACTTCATAGATATGATTTTAATTTCTTGAATAGTATTTAGTTCTACGGATCAAGAGAATGCGACTTTTTTTATTTTACTTTTGTATGTGTCCATACACATCTGAAATATAAAGCTTTTAATCTACAAGTATATATTTTTTTTAATTTTGTTTATTATTTTTTTTTTACAATAGCCAACTTTTATTAAAATGAACCCCGACTAAGAGTGTGGGGTGTGAAGCGTGAAAAGTGACGTGAAAGCCACCTTCGCCTCCACTACACCGTCCCCTTGAGCATTTTTTTTGGCATGGCCTCAAGGGCGGAGATAACTCCACTGGCGTGGGGCGGTCCTTGAAGATGAGATGGAGATCAATTATTGAATGGTTTGAATTAAAAAAAAAACTATCCGTTAGCATCATCCAACCAACGGTTCTTTAAAAAAATTTAATTATTTTCTAGAGTAAATTACCAAAACCGTCCCTATGGTTTGGCCCAATTTGTTACTGCAGCCCAATCTTTTAAAAAGTCCATGAACACTCATTGATCTTTCAAAAAATATGCCAAAATAGTCCAACGACTTAACCCAGTTAACTTTTCTTCGTTAAGTCAGGGGTATTTTCATCAAATCAGGGGTAAAATCATCTTCTTCCTCATTCTCTGACAAACCAATTCTCTGATCCAAATCATATACCATTGATTTGGTGAAACTACACATGCAGAAAAGAAAGAGCTTGAAACAGCAGCAGAACCACCCCACTTTATCTTTCTGGCATAGGATTCATTTGCTCCTTAGGACTTTGTAATTGGTCGTTTTCATCCATTTTTGTGTCATTAGCTACGGTATTGGAAGATGTGTATATAGGGATCCACAAAGTATGTGCCTTTTTTGATGATACAAAAGGCAGTGCACGACATAGCCACGAGTCTGATGGTGATTTTCGCAGGGGCTGGGGAGTAGGATGCTAAAAAAGCTTTGGTTCATAACCTTTCAGTTTCTGCTTACCTTTAGCATCATCAAACTGTTCAAATTCATCATCAGGATCTATACACTTTCCTGCTTTCTTGTCATGTTTGGATTCATCAGCAAGCATGCCTGACTCCAACGGTTCAGTGAAGCTGGATTGCGCTTTTAAACATGATGGAGCTGAATTATCTTTTGGAGATTCGGCTATCTGAACAGTATCAATATAAACTGTCATCTCAGTTATGGATTCTTGGCTGTCTGTTTCTGTAATTTCATCTGTGTTCTACTTATCAGCTAGTAAGTCCCAAAAGCTTATACCATTTTTCTTTGAACTCGAATCACTTTGTTCAGAAACAATATAATGGAATGACCCGCTGAGATCAACTGAAATCCCAGGTCCACTAAAGCATATATCCATTTTCTTTGAACTTGAATTGCCTTGTTCAGAATCAATAGACTGAAACGACCCGCTGAGATCAGCTGAAATCCCAGGTCCACTAAAGCATATATCATTTTTCTTTGAATTTGAATTGCTTTGTTCAGAAATAGCAGATTGAATCGACCCGCTAATGTCGATTGAAATCACAGGTCCCTGCAGACGTTTGTACAGTTTTGATCCTTCTAGGTTTGCACCAATTGTGATTACCCAATAGCTCCATTGGTTTGTTCCAATCAAACCCATCAGTCGTAACTGTACTGTTCTCCTGATTCGAAACTTCGGGCAACATGGTATGGGGGATTTGGGCTTCTTGTAAAGTGTCGAACGTTGTTGTTGTGTTATACCAGGTGGTCATGGATGTATGGATGGATGTTATTAATTCTTCAGATTCTTCCATTTGTATATCTTTGTTGCACAATTGTTGTTAGATATATGAGAGAGAGAGAGAGAGAGAGAGAGAGAGAGAGAGAGAGAGAGAGAGAAGGGGGGGGGGGGAGAATGGATAGAAATTAGATAGGGAAGACGACTGCACAGAAGTTAGACAGGGAAGAAGACAATTGGGAAGAAGGTAACGTTGCCCCTGATTTGACGAAAATGCCCCTGACTTAACGAAGAAAGTTAACTGGGTTAAGTCGTTGGACTGTTTTGGCATATTTTTTTGAAAGATCAAGGAGTGTTCATGCACTTTTTAAAAGATTGGGCTGGAGTGGCAAATTGGGCCAAACCACAGGGACGGTTTTGGTAATTTCCTCTATTTTCTATATATATAAATACTCTCACATACTTAAACTCATTCATATTCAACCATTCTCTACCCACACACACTCTAATTTTATAAAAATACTCTCACACACACTCTAATTTTATAAAAATACTCTCACAAAATGCAATCTTCAAGTTCATCGGACTCATACTACCTATTTGTTTTGGACTCCTCATCTGATGACGGCGTGGAAATGATAATATCAAGTGTTCAGAAAGTGGTTAAAGCTATGGTCGAGGATGAAGATGAAGAGACTTCCGAACCCAAACAGAGAAAATATATAATTCGCGAACAGGAAACCGCACATGATTTATTGGTACGTGATTACTTGTTACCCGAACCAACATATGATGCAAATAGTTTTAGGCGGCGTTTTCGTGCGATTCGTAATTTATTTTTAAGAATATCAAACGACTTAGAAATTAAATACGGATATTTCCAACAAAGACCCGATGCGCGTTGTAGCATGAGATTTAGTCCGTTGCAAAAGGTAACAGCCACGCTTAGACAGTTGGCTTATGGACAATGTGCCGACATAATGGACGACCATCTAAAGATGTCGGCACGAACAGCTAGGGAAAGTCTTCACAATTTTTGTGAGTATGTCAATGAATTATATCTACAATAATATTGAGAAAACCTACGTTTAGTGACATGCAACAAATTTTGGAGTTTGATGAAGAAAGACATGGTTTTCCCGGGATGCTCGGTATTTTAGATTGTATAAAATGGGAGTTGAACGATTTAAATATTCTTAATCAATCACCAATTTTCAACGATCTTATAAATGGTGTTGCACCAAAAGGATTTTTTTTTAAACGGGGTCGAATACAATTATGGGTATTTTCTAACGGATGGAATTTACCTGAGTATGCCGTGTTCGTAAAATCTTTTACACGGAATACTACGTTAGACGATAAGAGATCAAATATTAACAAAGCTCAAATGACAGCAAGGAAAGACAATAAGCGATCTTTTGATGTTTTGCAAAAAATATGGCGCATTTTGGTCATGCCATATCGTTTGTGGGAAAAAACCACAAATAAGAAATGTGATGTACGCGTGCATTATTTTACACAACATGATTTTAGAAGACGAATGACGTGTAATATGCGAGTACTTTGGTGATGAGACACAATCAAATAACGCATGCACTACTGAAGAAGAGAGAACATTAAACACATATGAAATCAAGAATAGCTAAACACATCACAACCTTCGAGCGAATTTGGTTGAACATATTTGGAAGATTTCGAGATATAATGATGATGACGATGATGATAATTAAAAATATGCGATGTAGTAATTTTATTTGATGTATTTTTTTATATGTGATGTAGCATTGTCATTGTCTTTTTATAAATTTAATTAAATATACGTGACTTTTTTCTATAAAGTTAAAACATTTGTTAAAAAAAAAAAACAAAGCCACATGGCACATCATGCCCTCTCCAAGCTCCCTCCACTCTCTACCATTTTGGGGCTTAAAAAGTGGAGCCCACGTGTGCCACATGACACAACATGACCCCTTTCCAAGCCCCCCACTCCCCATAATCTAATAATAAGCTAGCTAGAACTAGAATACAACAAAATTACTAAGGAGGGAATGAGGAGCCGAAGAGACACCAACTTTCGGCAACGGAACAACCGGGGGATCACTAATCCTAGGCCTATTACAACCTTCTTCATTGCTAATTTGCCTAGCGGGGTGACCGATTCGTTACTATGGAAAGCCTTCTAACCTCATGGTATTGTGAAAGATGCTTATGTTGCAAGGAAGACGGATGCTAGGGGGAATTGGTTTGGTTTTGTAAGATACCTGGGTGTGAGAAACCTTAACGAGGTATTGAGGAATATGAACAATGTCAAGATTGATGGAGCTAAGTTAGGGGTGTTGGTGGCGAAGTATGGCAAAGACAATAGGAGGATGGTGCAACCGGGTAGTCATCAAAGGGAGGAAACTAGGGTACCTCTACAAACATCTATGAAATATACTCTAGTTAATAGGGGCACAGACGCTTCTTTCACATATGCTCCGGCAAACAAGGAGACAAGTGCTTCTTTCAGAGACGTGGCGACATGTATCACAGGGCCTCCACCGTCTTCTTCGAAGGTCGTTGTGGTGGATGAGAGGGGTGCGTTATACCATGACCATTGCATCATGAGTATGGTTATCAGTGAAGCCATTGATGTTAAAGCTCTCAGGAAGGTCAAGAATATGATGAAATCCGGTGGATACGAGGAGAGTCTAGTTAGCCTAATTGGGTGGGGGGGGGGGTGTGAAGGTAATGATGGTGTTTCGTGATAAGCAAACAACTCTTGAGTTTATCAATAGGAAGGACGAACTCTGGAACAATATCCTACTATCGGAAGTACTATGAAATGGGGAAAACTTGGATTTTGAGATGATGGTGTGTTTGAAGGTTAGAGGTATTCTGCTACAGCTGAGGGAAGGCCAATTCCTTGACAGAGTCAGCTAGTCAGACTTCACTTGGTTGTCTCCTAATAACGCAGAAGGGAAGGTTTGGGTGACTGTTGGTTCGAATAAGCGTATCGATGAGGAAGTTACGGCGACTTGGAATGGTACTAAGGTGCAGATTTGGGTGGTTGAGGAGGAGGATCGCCTTCTGCTGGACCTGAATGGGGAGTTGGCTTCTGAAGTGGTTGGGTCACCAGTGAAGTCTGTGGGTTCAGTGATAAGGATGGAGGAGGCGGAGGATGGTGAATTTTGTCCGGATGATGAATTTCGTCGGATGATAACGGTATTGTTCCACTGCTCAACCAAACGCCAGTGACGGATTTGATGCTGCCGGTGAATAGAGGTACAGTGGAAAACCAAAGGTTGCATGGGGAGGGGATGTTTTCATGGGGAAGATCAAAGGACTCCTAGGGTTGGGGGTGAATATTTTAATGATAATTTATTACAAAGGGTGGGGCCACATAGGAATGGATACTGCCAAAAATTGTTTGACTTGAATAGGCCTATGGGGAGCTTCTCGGTGGGACAGGGTGAGTCTTTGGGCCACGTTCAAAAATCCAGAAAGAGACCTAGGCATTTTAAAAGCCCAACTAACGAGGAAGACATGGCGGACATTCAGGGTGGGCCTTTTTCGGTTCCAACCAATTTAATGGGGAGAATAAATGAGGCGCAGAGAATGCAAAACAGGGGCTCTATTTCTAGGGATGGGATTACAGCAAAGGGCGATGCAGAGGAAACACAAGATTAGTTCACCGAGACTGGTTCACCAGGGTTGGTGGTTGAGAACGAGGTTCTGGCACCGACCACTAACCAGGTTCGGGGAGGGTCTACGGAGCGAATATCGGATGCAGGTATGAACTCTGATCTGGACAGAATTGGGCTTACAGTTGAAGCTAGTTCGGTGGTGATTGAGCTAGCTGGTTTCGAGGAGCAAGTTATGGAATTGGTTAATGGTGAGGGAGTCGCTAATGGTTATCAATGAATTTTCTAAGCATAAATCATCTGGGGGGGGGGGGGGGGAGGGGGTGAGGGATGACCGGAAAACATCCTGGATTAGGGGTTGAAAACTTGTCACGGGTCGCACTTCGTTGGTGTGACACCAGTCAACGATCCAGGTCAACACCCGTACGAATTTTATTTATTGTTGTCATTTTATGTGTATAATTAGACATTTTGCACACACAATACCCATATCACACCCCAACCGATGGCGAAATACATCGGGTCGAGACTTGGGATAGATTGTTCAAAGACTTCATGACGCTAGTTTTGACAATATAGATTAAAGATAAAATTTCGTTCATAGCATTTCATTGTATAAAAGTAAACATAATACAAATTGTCTCATAGAAGGGAAAATACAACATCAAAACATAGAAAAATTAAACTAGTTGCGAGTTTCTAGTCCAATCCTAAGTAGTTTTCTTGATAATCCTGCATTAAACATTTCATGCAGCATGTATAAAATATCCGTCAACACATAAAGTATTTGTGAGCATACTAGCTTTGAGTCTAAGTACATACTATAAGAAAAGTCTACTCGAATCATCATGTTATAGGCATATGCACGTGGAACCATACAAACGGCACAAAAGACTAATACTTAACATGACCCATAAAGGGGGCGGCATGTCAACCTATAGCGCTATACATGTAAGGTGGGTTATCGGCTGATCGAACATTTGTATGTAAGACTTAGAATTCGAGCATGGCATAGCATATACGCATTTAGATTGAGCATAATAGTTTTAAGAGTATGAAATCGTTTAAGTTTTGATAGTGATACATGTTGAGCCCCAAAGGATAAATAATAAAAGGGGGACAAGCATGAACTCACCTTTGGGTGCGTTTTGATAGAGTTCCAAAAAGTAAGTCTTGGAAGATTAAGCTTTAGCTCCGATTAACTAGAATTAAGAATAGAGGGTCTTAGGTTCGGGTTTAGGTTATAGGTTCAAGAGAATCATGCAAGCCTTTTAGGCAAAACAAAACACAAATTGCCTTTAAGGCAATCCGGAAGGTCATGAGAATAAGTTAGACCAAGCACAAAACCATCATAGATGATTCAGATGATATAAGGTTAGGAATGTGAATCCAATTAATATGTTTATGTCATAACCACTTCGCTTATGGGATAAACGTGGGTTTTGGACACGGGATTTCCCTTTTCTAGTGTGGATTAATCCATGGATAAGAAGGGTCAAGAGAGTTGGTAAGGTAGGGTGTAACCATAAACCATCCAAAAGATTATTAATAGGATAATAAGTTAGAAGATTGAAAGTAAGTTTATAATAATACATAGTATAACCAAGAAGTTTAGGTAAAGTTTGGTGACTCCTTTGGATGAGCCTTGGCTCTCCTTGGTCAACCAATACCATAGCACAAATCCCTCTAACATTAGATTGTTAGTAGACTTGGTTGGTTTCTTTACAACAAACATCTTAGGACATAAAAACAAATCAGAAGACAAACACCTTTGGGACCTCTTTTAGGTGCTCTACACTTATCACACTTCTGTGGATAAATATGGGGAAGATCCTAGAGGCTTCTCCAAGGAGTTTTGGATAGAAAAGAGAAGGAAAAATAGAAAAGAAATGGAGGTTTGAGCTTAGGAACTTACTGATGTGTTTTCAGAAAGTTTGCTCAAAACTTTGAAGATTAGAGAGTGTTTTTTAGAGAGATTAAGGATGAACAAGAGGTTAAAGGGTGGAGAGGAGTTGTATTTATAGGTGAGGTGGGTTGGTTGGGTGTTTAATGCAGTAATTAGGGTGGTTGGGAGGTGTTTAGGTGAGATAAATGGGTGTAATTACGAGTTGGTTCAAGTGCTGCCAGAAAGGTCCCGTCGCGCTACGTGACGGGAATCCAGTATCTGGTCACGCGACACGACCAGGTGTTTAGGCCAAAAAAAATATTTTTTGGTTGGGCTTGGCCCAACAGACTTGGTTTTGGACGTGCTTTTGGGTTAAAACTTAAGGTCTAAGCCCATTTTGACATGTTTTTGGATTGGGCTTGATTCCTAACTCGTACGGGTTCATTTATGCTTCGGTTTCATAATAGAGTCTCGTTTTTAAGCGTAAAGTGTAAAGTTTGCGTAAAATAGAATACATAGAATGATTGAAATAGATTGAAAGTTAAATGCAATTGACAAAATATTCTTCCATTGATCATAAGCTCGGGAGTACAAGGGTACAAAATGAAAGATACAAGAGTACAAGGACTAGAATTGAAAATACGAAAAGTACATATGTTACAACCCCCCCAATCACCCGTTTATGCATACAACACCCGCACGACTCATGAAACAAACATATGTTGCCCCTTTTTCATCAAAGCTTCTTAACACATGGTAAGCTTTCTACTAACATATGTATATATAGAAGCATGATTTATGAATCATAAACACAAAAGTGGGGAAAATGATACATGTTGATATCATCATCGAGCATCATGAAACCTGACTAACACCCAATGATATGGTCACCAAATAGATATTCCTATATCAAGGTTGACTTGAGGTTGTCAAACAAACTATCTAGACTTTGTGCAAGTGTACGTTATTGTCCACCTATACGTATATGTATCAACTAGCCCTCATGATCTCACTCCCATTTTTACAAACACACATTTGATAAGTGAAAGGGCCTATAACCAAGAGAACTTATCATGGAATTCAACAAAACAATAACTACACTCACACATAAACACACCCACGACATTACATGTATATGTGTACACACACCACCATTCGACTATACATATATACACATACATGACAAGTCCCTATCCCACAACTTTTGTAACCTTCCCCCTTTGTTTCTTGTTTTGTCTGAGTACTAACCCCATCACAAGTCACCATCACGTGACAACTAATCTAGTTATACTAACAAAGGTCTAACCTACTTCCATAACCTTTGATAACCTATGATTACTTACCAAAAATTCCTTGATCCTTATACACATTGGCGGCCGATTACCTCATAGATGACACACACTCTCTTATACCAAAATGGATACAAGACAAGGATTCTTAGTAACATGTTCATGCATGGCAAACCTTCTACTTTGGATAAGGATCAATCGGCCCAACATATGGTGAAAGGGACAAGATAGAAGCTCTAACACATCATCAACTAGATTTGATTATCCCATTCTTTCTTGGAACTAGCGGCCGAAAGACTCCAAGGAGGCAAGCTTGCATCTTGTTGTCCATAACCACAAGTTTAGGTAAGAAACAAATCAACTTCTAAATCCCATGTGAAGTCAACTATCCTCTTTTGTTTAAACCTACACTTTATCGGCTCATGTCCAAGAAGAAGACAACTCCTCTCAAGTCCCTATCTTTCATATTTTGTTGATTAAGAGGTTAAACATGCATCAACATAGGGGATAGACTTTCCTTTCTTGCCTTTTGTCTCCACACGGCTGAACCACTATAAAAGGAGGATCATGCTTCAACACAATTGCCACACACAAACTATTACACTCCTCACACGCATTCTTGGTCACTTCTAACCCAAACCGAAGCCAAACCAACCCCACACAAGGCCTTCGAAAGTTACAAGGTTCAAGTAAAGGATCAAAGGCTATCTAACAACTCACTAACCCTTGGTAAGTTCCCTATAACTCCAAACTATGATCTTTTCGACTCCATTTGCTTTACCCGATCCTAATCGACCTTTGTTCTCATGTAGTTGAACCTATACCTAAGATTGCACACATTGTTTTATCAAGATTGTTTCAACTAACTCATGATCATATTTTTAAAAGAAAACCTCACATGATTGTTAGCAATCGGCCCTTGTAATACCATCAATACTCTAACAATGTTTTTGGAATCAAACCACAACATGATCGATCAACTATGAATCAGTTGTCATCACCAAAACTTGCTTAATTATGTTCAAAACTAGAGGTGTATATCCAAGGTATATATAATCGGCATTTATCACTAACACACTTACACATACTATAAGGGATCGATGATGCCTCGGCAATCATAGATCAACCAATTTTAGTTCCCTAAATGATCAATTTCGATGCCCATGATATGTGCTAGCTTCGACCACTATTTCATTACACATGTTAGCATGAACGAAACATATGTTAGGACTAACTTTGATACAAGGAAGGTCTAAACACATGTTAAAATATTTTTTTTGTTTATAAGTCATAACGTGCACCAAAAACATGGCCCACATACACTAAAACCAAGGTCCACAAACGTCAGGTGAACAACTTGTGTGATAAACTAGACCGTACAACTTATTATGTCCATGATGATCATAGGGAATCATTTGTCAGGACAATAGCTATTTCATTTTCCTGCCTTACTAGACCACACGTATGACTCTCAGGTGAGTCTTCACGGCCCCATTTTACTATTTCTACATTTTTGGGGGACAAATATGCTACAACTAGTACAATGTCGTTTTGTGCATATATTCTATCTAGACTACCATGTGGAACATGAGACATTTGGTTCATGAGCTAAACAGTCCTTGTACTTACATTACACTGTAACCATTAGCTATCGAAAGCTATAAAACACTTTAATAGATCTATTGGGTTGACACCCCACTATTGGTTAGTCGCTTTAACCGGTTACATACAAAAGAGTGTTAGTATTCCACTATACATACATTGTCTTTAGTGTACAATGCACGAGGCACAACAGTTAGGAGGTTTGGTTACGGGACTCATGGTTTGCACAGTAATCATTTGCTTAGCTAGCCTTAGGATTGGTCATACACGAAATACACGAGCACTTTACTTATTACATTCAAACCCGTGAACTCACCAACATTATTGTTGACAAAACTCTCATGCATGTTTTTCAGGTAATTGATGATGAGCAGCAAAGGTTTGAGATAGGGGTTCGAGCATGCACTGGGTGATACCATTTTGGAGTGGGTTTTGTCAGTCCCATAATGTTTTAGTTTCAAGTTCATGAATTCCAGACAATTTCCTGTTTTTTTCAGACAATGTTAAGATGGTTTGAATAATCCTATGACAATATCCATCATTTGATGGTACTTATTTAAATAAATTTGTGTGTTGCTTGAACCGTGTGCTTGAAAACCTTTCGAGGTCGCATCCCTGTGTTTCCGCCTTGGCGGGGTGTGACAGTTGGTATTCAGGAATCTAAGTTGGGGGAAGGGGCTTTCTTTCATCTCAGTATTCTATGGGGGAGATCTGCTTTTTGTACGGACCAAGTTTTTGCAGAAGGAAAATCAGGTGGATTAATCAGTATCTGGGATCCTTCGGTTTTCCAGGTATCTTCTGTTACAAAAAATAGGTATTTTCTTGCTACATCAGGGGTACCAATAGCGACTAGGGAGTGTTTGAATGTGGTAAATGTGTATGCACCAAATGATCCTGTTTTGAGACGTGGGTTATGGGAAGATCTATTGAGTTTCAAGAGTTCTCGGTCTAGTCTATGGGTTTTTTTTCGGGGATTTCAATGATGTAAGGTGTCAATCGGAACGGATGAATTCGGAGTTTGTGGTATCTAATGCCGGTTTCTTTAATGACTTTATTAGAAGGGCGGAGGTAGAGGAATATAATATGGGGGGTGGGGGCATAAATTTGCCTAAATGTCAGATGACGGCAAGAAGTTGAGCAAGCTAGATCGATTTTTGGTTTGTAGTGTGTTTATGTCAAAATGGGGAGAGGCTTCAGTCACTGCTTCATCTAGGTTCTTATCAGACCATAGCCCAGTTATCCTTTAGGTGGTGGCAACAGATTTTGGGCACATTCCATTTCGGTTTTTCAATTCTTGGCTAGAAATTCCGGGGTTTCTGGAGTATGTGGCTGGGTTATGTGAAGGCTTTAATGTAACACCCCAAAGTGGACCCAAAATTTTTTCGAATTATTAATTGCATATGACGAATAAACCATTGAAATTAAAAACTAATCAATACGTTTATATGCGAAACCAAAAACGAACCATTATATATATATATATACACACACAAACACACTATTATTAGAGAATACATGATATGAGACCAAACCAATATGCATTAACGAACCCACTCGTGAATAATTGTTTAGTCACCATGGGACACATGGTGTCACCACCATGTGCCCCCTGGCACCATATATCTTTCAACACCACATGCAGCACACACCTATTATAAAATCCCTAAACACAAACATACCCAACACACTTACTTTACTGATTATTATTCAGAGAGAGAGAGAGAGAGAGAGAGAGAGAGAGAGGGAGGGGGGGGGAGAGATTTGGATAAGAGAAAGAAGAAAGATGAAGAGATCGGTGGACTTCCACCGTCCACGGCGGAGCAGCGGTGGAACCCGGCTGCAACACTCCCCAACCACACCTCCACCACCCACTTCACCACCGAAAGGACCCAGAGAGAGAAAGAGAGAGCAGCAGCATCAACAGTAGAGAACGGGAGAGAGAAAGAGAGTCCGAGATAAAATTGGAATAGAAACAGAAGAATAGATGGTGATCGGTGGCGGTGGAGATGATGATTGATATAGTGACGATGATTGGTGTTGAGGAAGACAGTGAGCGACGGTGGTGGGTTCCGATTAAGACTTGAACAACCAGGTATACACCAGAAACCCTGTTTCTTGACAATAACTAATAATGGAAGTTGATGGATTGTGTTGCTCATGTTGAATAGAAGCCGAGGGTACAGGAACGGGTGATGGAGATGATGTGGGTGTTGGAGCCGTGACAGGAATTAAGGTGGGTAATCTTGGGTGCAGGGGCGGATCTAGGCTGTTTTGGTGGGTTCCCGGGAACCCATTCGGTTTGTAATTATTAGTGTTAATGTATATAGGAAAAAAAGGAACCCATAAGAATATTATCTTAGGAACCCATTACTAATAGTTGTAGGTGCCTTAGTGGTAGAGACCCGCCATTACATTCACAAGGTTGCAGGTTGGATCCCCGTTTCAATCATTTAATTTTTTAGGTTTCCAACCCTTTTTTTAATTCAAAAATAGGGTAACACAAACCCAAGTATCACCCTTCCAAACAAAAACCTGTAGACAACCACAACCATCAAAGCCAAAGTGAAACCCTCCTCCCCCTGACCTCTGCTCGAGTGCTCCCCCGCCTCCTCCGCCCCTGCCATCCTCCTCCTTCTCTCTGTAAGTTTATTTCTTACTATATTTCCATTTGTTTCTGCAGTTAAATTTTTTTTTTGAAAAGTGAACTTCATTAAACCAACCAACACCGGCTATCTCCAAGACGGAGACAACCAAAATTACAAAACAAAATCAATCGTGAATGTATAATTGCTGCAACTCCTACAAGCTATTTAAATTTTATGGAAAGTGCTAAAGTCTTGGGTTTTTTTTTATATTAAAGATGGACACTACTTTAATAAAACGTGATTGTAAAGTCTTTGGTTTTTTTATAAAGAAAAAATCTTAGCTTCTTTAAAGTGTTGGTTTTTTTTTTTTTTTTTTTTTTTTTTTTTTTTTTTTTTTTTTTTTTTTTTTTACATTTAGCTTCTTACAGAAACAATCTTACAAGAAGATGAAATTGGGCGATTAATTTGATGTTATTGAAATTAGTTAGCTTTACAATGTTTCTGTAGTCAACTGTTAATGAGATGTTATTGAAATTCACTATGCGATTATGTTATTACATGTAATAGCTTGACTGTTCGATATTTATCAATTTGTTGATGAAGATGTATCTTCAATAATATGGCGTGTTAACACTTATTGTTCTATACGTCGCCTTGTTTATAGGTACTATGCAAACCCAACACTTTTCATTCTTTTTTTCTTAAAAAAAAGTCTCCAAAAAGTTGTATAAATATCTAATGGTAGATAATTATGTGAGAGATGTTAACTAATTTTGTATTTTTAGTGACAACTTTGAGTGATCGATTAGTTGTTTAATTTATAACATGTTAACTCAAACTTTTGCAGAGTATGTAGCAACCGAAATCACAGTTATGTATTAGTTGTGCTTCTAGGGTCTTCATGTAATAGGTTAGTAACACTTCGGTTTTTAACAAGTTATTTGCTTTATTTGATTGCTTAAATGCTTAAGTCCATAAGTTGATTTGCCTATATATTAGGCATTTAAGTAATAAATTGATTACTTAATACTTAATTTGTAGATTTATTTAGGAATAAGCATTATAACAATATCAAATCGAAAATGAAAGTGTGAGTCTAGTCATTCAAAAAGAATAAAATAAATCAGACGAGATGATTTAACCAATGGAAACTGGAAGTGTGAATCTAGTATGTTTTTATGGTTGAATAATTTTAGGGATGTTAAATTTTAACCTGCTGAAAGCCTGAAACCTGAACCGACCTGAACCGTCAAACAAACCCAAACCCTAAACCGACCCGAACCCCGTACCGACCCAAATTTTTTTATGTTCGGTCATATGAAGTTAGAGTATCTGAAAAAGGGAACCCAATGAAAAGAATTCCGGGATCCGCCACTGCTTGGGTGCTAATGGTGACTAGGTGGTGGTTGAAGACGGTGAACAAGGGCTGTATGTGGAGGTTGAGGATGATGTTGAGTAATTGGGTTCGGGTAAAGGAGCGGTCAACAAAAGTCCATCACGGTCAACCTGGTCAACTGATCAGTTAAACTTACTTAGGTATAGACATATTAACTCAATTTAACTTACTTAGGTATAAACATATTTATATAAAACGTGTGGGATCTGACGAGCTCTTACGAACCTAGACCAAAGTATATAAATATTCAAACGGGAATGAACATTAATAACTTGAACTTGATACTTAGAACTTTGGACACTTGGACATTAATACATAACACATGGATTCGAGCAGACAAACATATACTATGTATACTATATAAAAACATACATATTGAAACGGACGCAACTTCGACACCTTGGACATCGATACCTAAAACTCGGATGGACGGACAAACATATAGAAGTGGACACGACCTATAACACTTGGAATTAAGAGGTGGAGTTGGTATTGAGATCATGGACACAAATTAGCTTAGAGCCGATACATAACCATTACCATAGAAGGAATATTCGACAACTTGAATGATAAGATCCAGACAAATAAAAGACATAGAGAGCAGTAGAGATTTGTAGATCTGGACGACTAGGAACCAAAAGGATGCCACGTATACGATCACTAGACGCCACACATGAAAAACATAACTTGCACTAACAATTATGTAACAACTAGAAATAAACAAACATACTAATACATACATACCGGAAGTTTGAACAATAAGGAAACATAGAACTGACTTAATAGAAAACCATTACGCTCGAGCTATCCCACGTATAACCATTATATATAAAACCGAACACTAATAATGTGTGTGTTGACATAGGTCCCATCCAGGATATGCAATACTGAGCACCCCATTTTATACCCATGCTATGCTACCAGGTGAGTTTCGTGAACTTCCCTCTTTTTAATTTTAAACTGTTTTGGGGTGAATACATGCTTCCAGTTGTTTTGTTTACTTATATATGGTGTCAGTTTATAGAGCGTGTTTACCTGCTTGCTTGTGATGCATACCGAACCAGGCACTCTTTAACTCTAGGTAGAGCCGACTTAATATATGGATAGTACTACTTGGGGAATACCCCACCGCACTGTGGTTCGGCCTTACACGAAAACCCCCACTGAGATCGACGGGTCGTTGCGACATATATTTTGCCATGGGGAACCTATGTTGCAGGGCATATGTTAGAATCTATAACAGTAATGGGTATAGTTCCTGTTGATACATCTAGGCATGGTTAGGCATGAAGCTAGATGCCAGGGTTGAGTGGCCAGCTTGTAGGACTGTAACACCATATCCAGGAAAACGTATTGAGACTGTTAAACTTGTTTGATTATTAAAAACCATTTGATAAACTAACTTTGGGCGCCTATGTAACCAAACACACCAACTCACCAACATTATTGTTGACCCAAACCATTTTAAGCATGTGTTCAGGTATCTACTCCGTAGATACAAGGATGTGCTTTGTAACCCCGAGTCACACCGGCGAGCGAACTAGAAGAAGAAGAGGAACGGGAAACCATAGAAACCACCCAAACTTGTATGCTTGGAGATTAGATATACGTTAATGAAAATGTATTATGTAAACAAGTTATATAAATAAAAGATAGTTATTTTAATCTTCTTCCATTGTTTGCTTGCGTTACGTGTATGTTGTATCAATATGTGATTTCATCCAGGCCCTCCTGGGCCGGGGTGTGACATTTAAGTTTTCGGGTCCAGCCGACTTGGTTATCGTCATGAAGCCTAAATTCCTTAAAAAAATATCAAATGGTGGGTTGGGGCATAAAAGGAGAAATTGGTAGGTTTGTGTAATCAGAATAGGGTCGTAATGGAGAAGTTAGAAAAGGTGGCGGGTACCAGGGATCTCACCAATTAGGAGCTTGAATCACGGATTGAAGCAAAAGGCCTTTATTTTAGACTTTGAGAGGCGTAAACAAATGGATCTTAAACAAAAGGCAAGAGTGAAATAGGCCATGGAAAGAGACGAGAATTCTAAGTTTTTTCATGGGGTTATCAATGCAAATATGTCTAATAGAAGGATTAACGGGCTATTGGTGGATGGCGAATGGATTACCAACCCAACTTTCATCAAAGATAGAGCGTTTGTTTTCTTTGAGGATAAGTTAAAGGAACCTATGTTCGGCTCAACCAAAAATTGTTTGTACTAATATTAATAAACCTTTAGAAACAGATGCAGATATGTTGGGGACCATTCTCATTGCAAGAGATCAAGGATGCGGCGTGGGCATGTGATGGTGACAAAGTGCTGGGTCCAGACGACTTTAACTTCAAGTTTTTGAAGAGGTATTGGAATGGCTTCCAAATCGATTTTGTTCGATTATTTGATGAATTATATCACGGGCCTGCTGTGGGCCTAGGTTATGCGTCCTCTTTTATCACCTTAATCCCGAAGAAAAAGGATCTGTTAGAATTTAAAGATTACCATTCAATTAGCTTGGTGGGGTGTGTAAACAAGGTGTTATCTAAGGTGTTAGTATCAAGGCTCAAAGTGGTCATCAGGAAGTTAATTTCCACAGAATAGTTGGCCTTTCTGTCTTGTAGAAACATCACGGATGGTCCTCTTATCTTAAATGAAGTAATCGGGTGGATGAAGAAAGTTAAATGACATGGCATGATCTTTAAGGTGGATATCGAAAAGGCCTTTGATTCATTTAATTGGGAGCTCTTAGAATCCATTATGATTCACATGAACTTTCCGGTGAGGTGGTGCAAGTGGGTTATGGTGACTGTTACTTCGGCGTGAGCATCGGTGTTGTTAAATGGCTCCCCTACCCACAAGTTTGTTTGTAGTCGTAGAAATAGACAAGGTGACCCTCTTTCACCATTTTTGTTTCTAATAGTAATGGAGGCGTTATTGGGTGTCATGAGGAGGGCCACGGATTTGGGTCTTTTTCGTGGGTTACTATGCGGGTCGGGTGGGCTATTACTGTCACACTTGTTGTATGCGGACGATGTGGTCTTCCTCGGGGAATGATCGATTGCTAACGCAAAGAATCTTAAGAGGATCCTTAGATGCTTTTACCTAGTATTAGGGCTAAGAGTCAATTTGGGTAAGTGTAGTATGTTCTGGGTAAGCGTATAAAATAATAAGATCCAGACCATGGCCGAGGTGTTGATGTGTAGATCTAGTTCATTCCCCTTTACGACTCAGGATTGCAATTCGGTGCTAATATGAATCTTTGTAAACATTGGAAGCCGGTTGTAGATGTGTTTAGAAACAAGTTATCAATCTGGAAGGAGGAGACGTTATCGTTTGGTGGTCGGGTGACACTTATTAACTTGGTGCTAAATGTTCTACCTTCCTACTACTTTTCTTTATTTAAAGCACCTAGAAAGATAATTGACGAACTAGATAAATTGCGGGGTGTGTTCTTTTGGGGTGGTTCGGAGGAGAAAGATAATATGAATTATGTTGCATGTCAATGGGTTAGTGCCCCGGTTGTATTTGGTGGCCTAGGCTTCGGTTCTCTCCTTGATGCAAATTAATCCATGTTGGTGAAATGGTGGTGGAGGTTCAAGATTGATTCGACCGCTCTTTGGAGAAAGATTGTTTGGTCTATTCATAGCTCGAGCAGGGATTGGAACCCAATCCCGTCCAAACTTTCGATCATCGGGACTTGGAAACAGGTCCACTCATCTATGCAAGTTGTAAAACAATATGGGGTGGATGCGGGTTAGGCCATTAAAGGGGTGGTGGGTAATGGGTTGGTCGTCTCTTTTTGGTTGGACAGCTGGGCCATGGACTCTCCTTTGGCTGTGGTTTTTCCAGCTTTATTCGCCTTAGAGAGATATAAGAAGGCTGTGATTTCGGACCGTGTATTGCAGTCGGGTATTGGGTGAGGTTGGGATTGGAAAAGGGACAACCTATCAATAGAGGAGCAGGCGGAATTGGTGCAGCTTTGTAGTACCGTTTCCTAGTGTTCGTGTTTCATTTCAAAGACCTACTTAAACTTCACTATCACATTCGCGGATCAAAGAAGAGGAAGAAGGCCTTAAATGCGATTTGTTTGACAACAATTTGGTGCATTTGGAATCATAGGAATGAAGCGGTGCCCAACCAAAAACAAGTCCATCTTCACAAGGTTCTCGGTGACATTAAGGCACTAAGTTTATTTTGGATAAAGGCGAGGGCGAAACGTCCATCTTTGGATTGGAATATATGGTGTAATTTTAATCTTTCTAGAATCGGTTGGTGAATAAGTTTATTGATATTGTATAAATGGTGTAATATGGTATGTATGGTGTATCGCTAGTACCTCGCTAGCATTGGCTGGAATTAAAATTTTGTTGATCGTTTAAAAAAAAGAATATAGCGAAAACAACTAAAACTCAAAATAAATGATACAAACCCGAATCATAAAACCTAAAAGACTCCGCCTCAAACAACCAAATGAAAAAAATTGAATGGGAAGAAGGCAAACCAACAGTCGGAGACAGGAGTTCAACCATCAAAGGCAACCGGACGTTCACGAGGAAGACTATGAAGACCTAAGGAGGAGGAAGTTGGAAGAGAAGGAGAGATTAAGATCTAATAAAGAGAGGCAATGGCAGACGATCATGAGCAGGAATGGGAAGAAAAAGGAGAAGTTGTTCCAAAGTAGAGAGGAATGGTTAAAGAGTTGTGCGTCGTTCTTTGTATCAAACCTTCCGGCGGATTGCTCAGGGAATAGATTGTGGAAGGCCTTTGAGCACGTGGAAAATATTGAAGACGCGTTTGTTCCTGGGAAAACAGATGCCAGAGGTAATAGGTTTGGCTTCATTCGGTTCTTAGGGGTCAAGGATGTGGATGAATGGCTGTCAAAGCTCAAAGGGTTTACCATTGAGGGGGTTGTGGTCAAAGACAACATTGCTAAATTTCCTAGAGACAGGTCTAAGGTGTCCATTCCAGGCCCGGAACCCGTTTAAGTCTGTGTTTTCGAGGCTTAGGAATCATGTGAATGATCAACATGTTGCTCCCCCTAAATCGGATTTGGGCTATGCTCCTGCTGGAGTTGATTCATTTGGACGGAAAGTTAACAGCAGCAGTAGTGGAGATGCTCTGATTGTGATTGAGCTTCCTCCTCTTATTTCTTCGGTTAAACGATGCTGGCAATACAAGTCTCTTATTGGTGAAGTTAAGGGTTCAGAGTTGTTGGATAACTTGAACGGGCTGATGAGGGATGACAATCTTTCAGGCACTGAAGTCAGGTATCTGGTGGTCTGAAAATAATGTTCTCTTTCAAGTCTGTCAAGGAAGCTGAGAAGTTCCTCACCTTGAAATATGATTTGTGGTCAGCATGGTTCTTCAGGCTGTATGTTTGGGAAGGTATTGCCCCGGTCTTCGAGAGACTTGCTTGGATCAAGGTGACAAGTACTACGATGAACCTCTGGGACAGGCACGTATTCAATCAAATGGAGGAGAGGTACGACATGCTAGTCGGTAGGTTCATGGCGGATATTAGTGACTGTAATCTTACAGAGGATAAGATAGCCATCATCGTTAACTCTGGTGATAGAGTCAACCGTGTGGTCACTTTGAAATGGATATAGGGGTTTTGATTATAGCCTGGGTTCAGGAAGTGGATGTGAGCTGGGTCCTATCGTTCCTTAATAATCCTACGAAAGTTGAACCTGTTTTGCCGGCTCCGGCTGTGGGAGTTCCGGTCAAGAGCGACGTTGATACGGTAGGGGTGGATGATCAGGTGGAAGGTGAGAGGTTTGCGGAGGATCAGGAGGAAGGTGAAGGGTTTGATTTGGGTGATCTGCATGAAAACTCTCTTCTCCATACACCTACGTGCATGCCTGCTTTGGGAAGTGGCATGGCGGCTGTAGTGGGGTCCCACCAGGATTGCGTGGACCAAGATTCTGGTTTCAAGAATCCTAATGTTTTCGGGGCTGGGTCTGGGGCCCATGATGCACAATTAAACTCAGGCCATGCTTTTATTACAATAAGGCCCAAAAAGAAAGATAAATGTAGTAAGGTGTGTGAAAAGGCCCAAACTTTAATCATCCCTCAATTTGACCTGAACGATGATCTTGATCCTTTTGACCTGGATGACCTCATATGGCAGAATAATGCTAGTGATGGAGAGTTGGCTATTTCTCTATCTACCGCAGCCGAAGAAGTGTCTGGTGACCACCCCCTGTGTCCCAACCCCTCGGATGTGGTAAACAATATTATGGAATGTCG
Source organism: Ambrosia x helenae (assembly GCA_030844895.1). Taxonomy (NCBI): domain Eukaryota; kingdom Viridiplantae; phylum Streptophyta; class Magnoliopsida; order Asterales; family Asteraceae; genus Ambrosia; species Ambrosia x helenae. Next base: position 22,110,623 of record CM061232.1, on the reverse strand, counting down.
TTCGAGGATGATGTTCAAGCGTCTCTGGATTATGGTGTAGGCATGGGAGTTGAGATGGATGGCTTTGAGAATCATATGAAGATGTTGGTCAAGGGGGATATGGAGAAAGTTGTGCCCTCATGAATTTTTGGGGTCACTGGGGTGGAGAAGCCGACTTGGGTTCAGAGACTAAAGAGGAAGTTTCGATTCTTCTTTTTAGCGCTGCAAGAAACTCATCATGAGGTGATTTCGGAGCAAGTAGTCCGTCGGATTTGGGGTAGGTCCCAGGTTTCGTTTGATTTTGTGGGGGGCGATGGGAGATATGGGGGCATTCTGTCAGTTTGGGACCCGAGAGTTCTCTCGGTTGATTTTGTGGTCAAGAACCATTCGTTCGTTGTGGTTTCTGGCTTTATCCAAGGGGTGGATGATAGAATCAACATCATGAACGTCTATTCGCCTAGAGATCTTACTCGTCGGAGAACTTTATGGGGGTGACATTGAGTCTATCCGGGGAGCTTTCCGGAATGTGGTTTCCTCTCGGTGATTTCAATGAAGTTAGAAGGGTGGAAGACCGTCTTAATTCGAGGTTCGATCCCAATGCAGCTGTCGAATTCAATGAAATTATTTATAGGGTGGGGTGGTTGGAAAACAATATGACGGGAGGTAACCTTACATATATGTCGGACAACGGTGAGAAACTTAGCAAGTTGGATAGAATTTTTGTGTACCATGATTTGATGGGGAGGTGGGCGGAGGCTATTCTTCAGGTGCTTGATAGAGGCCACTCGGATCATCGCCCTCTATTTCTTCAATGTGAAAGTGTGGATTATGGGCCCATTCTGTTCAAGTTGTTTAACAGCTGGATTGGAAAGCCTGAACTGGAGGAGATTGTTGTTAACTATTCTCGTATGGGGTCGGGTTCAATGAAAAGGGATTTTGATGTTTTCAAGCTGTTAAAAGACATTAAAAATGACATTAAAAGTGGAGGGTATTAGCCAAAGACAAAGAAGAGGAGGAACTAAAGGCCTGTTTACATATGATTGGCAAATTGGAGGTTCTCGCGGAATCACACCCTCTTTCAAACATTCAGAAGCTTCTTAGAGTGGCATTAAGAGATGAAGTCAAACAGTTGGAAGGGGATAAAGCCTGATACTTGAAGCAAAAGGCGCGTTTGAACTGGATAAAACTTGGGACGACAACACGGGTTATTTTCACCGGACCATCAAAATTAACTTGGCACGAAGAAGATTAAATGGGCTGATTATTAATGACGTTTGGGTTAAAGATCCGATTATTATTAAAGAAGAGACATGGAGATGGTTTCGCAAAAAATTCTCAGAACCGATCAGGAGGCGTTCAAATTTTATTAATTATGGCCTGCCCTCCCTATCGAGTTCCCAAGCTGATTCGCTGGTGGTACCTTTCACGGCCTCTGAAGTGTTGAAGGCTATTAGCGATTGTGACGGGGAGAAGGCTCCTGGTCCTGACGGCTTCACGTTTAAATTTATTAAGTCCTATTGGAAGCATCTGGAACTGTTTCTCATGAAACTTATGATGGATTTTTATGTGTCCGGTTCGATTGCGGCTGGTTGAAATTCTTCTTTTATAGCTATGATCCCCAAAGTGGTTGACCGCCAAGTGATTTGTGATTACCGACCTATTTCTCTTATTGGTGTGGTGTACAAAATTGTTGCGAAGGTGTTGGCTAACAGGTTGAAGCCAAACCTGTAGAATCTGATCTCCCCTACCCAGCCCGCTTTCGTGGGTGGACGTAATATCCTTGATAACCCCCTTATATTCAGCGAGTTAATTTTTTGGAAAAAGAAGTCGAAAGAAAAGATGCTAATATTCAAAGTTGATTTCCAAAAGGACTATGAATTGCTCAATTGGAAGTGCCTTCTCTTGACTTTGGAATATATGGGATTTCCGGATGTTTGTACCAAGTGGGTGAAGGGTTGTCTTTCGTCTGGCAAGGCGTCGGTGTTAGTGAATGGGTCACCTATCAAAGAACTCAGTATAAAGAGGGGGTTGAGACAAGGTGACCCTTTGTCCCCATCCCTCTTTATTTTGGCAATGGAAGTCCTTCGTATATTCATGAAAAAGGCTGTCGATACGGGTATATTTAAAGGAGTACAAACGCCCTACGGTGGTCCGTGTATCTCGCATCTCTGCTACGCTGATGACGTTTTGTTTGTGGGAGATTGAGATGAGGCGAATGTTCGTAGTTTAAGCCAGTTTCTTAGATGTTTGAACTTAGTTACGGGCCTTAATATAAACAATCAGAAATGTTCGATTTATGGGGTTGGTGTGGACTATGAGGAAGTTAAAGATATAGCTGACATCCTCAATTGCAAGGTGGGTTCGTTCCCATCTTCGTACCTTGGGATTCTCATTGGAGTGAGTATGAACCGGTTATCCCATTGGAAACCGGTAGTCGATAAGTACACTTCTAGATTGTCCTCTTGGAAAGCTAGTCTCTTGTCATTTGCGGGTAGAGTTACACTAGCAAAAGCTGTTTTGGGCAGCCTCCCATCTTACTTTTTGTCTATCTTCAAAGCCCCGAAAGCTATTATTAAGAAGTTAGAAGGCTTGCGTAGAGACATAATGTGACACCCGCCAAATTCACTAGCCGAGACCGTACAATTAACTATCTTTATTTCACTACGTGTTTAGAATAAGTGTGTCAGTGCGCCTCATTATTTGAAAGATTATGTGAAAAATAAACTCTATCCGAACACCATGAACATCATAAGGATCAACAAAATGTATGGATTTTATAAGACTAAAACTATATTTTTTTAAGCAAATACATATGTGTAGAATAAAAATTTAGTTCACTAGTATACATATACACATTTCACACATGGTAAAGATATGACAATTCCTACAACTAACACTAGTATAGACTCTTACACTCTTGATAGTGACATGACACTCCTTAATCATATTTATACATACACACCACACTTGCACTTGATTTATTGGTGGCCATATAAGACAATTTGGAACCTTCTAATGAAAGACAAAACCTTCCACACATGCACTTGACAACTAGAAGCCTATGAATTGTCACTTTCAAGAGATAAGACAAACTTTTGTCTTATTAATTGGCCGAAACATATGAAGAGTAGGACAAAGATCTTGCATGTTCCATGAGATGTCACTATCCTTGATTTGCACCAAAATAGCACCTAGTAACCTCTACCTTAAACCTAGACACCTTACCTCAAATAACCACCTACATACACCATATTCGGCCAAATGAAGCATGGAACCATCACTATCAACCAAGCAATCTTTGTCACCTTGTATTGTCACTATCATACCTTATTAAGGAAATGTACTTCTCTAGTTATGATCCCTAAACAAGAAAACATGCATCTCCTATTATAAATAATAGTCGACCGAATCCTATGAGGAACAAGAAGAAGACATCAACAAAAGACAACCATTGACAACTCACCTAAAACACAAGTCTACTTACCCTATGCTAGAGACAAACATTCTTCTCCTCTCTTTTCACAAATAGCGGCCGATGGTGACATTACAAGCACACATATCTTACAAACCGTTAATTAATTTTGTCTTCATTACTCATGCATGACACCTAGAAATCATGGTTACCTCACTTGCACACAATTAGATCCTATTTAGATGAGTAACCGCCTCCCTAGACTCGATCCATTTCAAAACAAAAGGATTTCCTTGTTCCTTTCATTCGGCCAATTCACCATTGATGGCAACTAATCACTTGGTCTTGAACTTACACCAAATAGGAAGCTTGTACTACTCAATGACTTTAGAAATCTAGTTATGAACTTACCATGTTATACACTATATAAAGGGCACCATAATCACCTTCATTCTTGCACCAACATCTCACAAACACACTTCTACTCTCTCCCACTATAACTCTCGGCCCTACACCCTCTAACCCGAGAGCTCCATCAAGATAGCAAGGCATGAGCATCAAGCCAAAGAAGGTCCCAAGGTTCGTTTGTGGTCCTCAAGACTCGAGGTAAGTTCTAATCATCCGTATCCCTTAGTTCCATCGGCCCTATTGTGAACCCAAACCCAAGCCTTGATATCATTATAGTCGACCGTCAACTAGTGTTAAATAAATTGGTTAATATGTAGTTAGTAATCAAGCTTGTAAAATCACAAATATTATGTGCACTTTGTTTCACTTATATGTTCAATCATGTTATCTAGTGATGAACAATTGGTCACACATTACATACGGAATCATGAAACGTTTTTTCGGATCAAACCTCACGTATGTAAAACATGATCCACATCGGATGACATGGTTCACAAAAATGGGTGCTTAACTTGTATGATAAATGAGAACACACAACTTACTATGTCCTTAATAATCATAGGGTACTTTTTGTTGGAACATTAGTTACTTTTCTTGCTTTGCTAGACCACATATCAACATATCAGGTGAGTTTCGTGGCCCCTTTTACTGTTTTACTGTTTAACAACTTCGGGAGGATAAACATGCTACAGACCAACATATGTACAAGAAAACAATATGTGTTACATGAGTTAGACCCACAATTGTCACAGATCAACAAAAATTCCCCGGACAACTATAACCATTAGCTTAGCAATAAGCCATGGATCATATGAATAGTACTATTTGGCTTGACACCCCCTTTCACTGTTAGTCGCGCTAACACATATGAATGCATATTATCCGTACTTTATAATGTCCTGTGACAAGGCATTGGGGCGGGGTGAACATGAACGTCGTGGTTTGGTTATGGTGCTCATGGTAACTATATTCGGCATGGACACAGACAACGAAACTTTCTGAGCAACAAAACTGTTTTATCGAGTCAACAAAACCTACGGACTCACCAACTTTTTAGTTGACACTTGTAAGCATGTTTTTCAGGAAACCAAGTAAGGATAATAAGGGAGGATAGCTTAGGGATGCCTGCAGGAGACTCTTGTTTTGTTATTTTGATGAATTAGTTTTAAACACTTGTTAGGATTTGTAATTTGTATTCGACTATGTGACTTACGTGTTTGATGAAATAAATGTCATTAGCATTTCTCATGTAAACAATGTTTGTGATCACCATGTTCGTCTCACCTCGCATTTCCGCCTTAGGCGGGGTGTGACAGATTGGTATCAGAGCCATTGGTTATAGAGAATTAGGTCTCATGGAGAGAATGCCTAGACTATAACCTAAGGTCTACTCATTTATACTTTAGGAGTCTTTGTGCATTTCTTCACTTCTATACGTGATTTCTATGTTTTCATTCGTCATTTGGAAGAGGACATGGCACTGGCAACAAGGTCTACTCACAACAACTCTGGAGAAGCAAATCCGGTGACCCCTGAGTACATTGCGCAGTTGGTTTCACAATAAGTTGCAGCTGCTGTTGCACAGTATGAGGCAGTTCGAAATGGCACTAGCGGAGGATCTGGCGGAAGTGCCGGAGGTAGCGATACCAGTGGAGATGGAGCTTGAACTGGGAGTGGCACAGAGACTGAGAGTGTGTCGAAAGGCTGCTCGTACAAGGCATTTTTGGCATGCAATCCGCGTAGCTTCAATGGAACTGAAGGAGCAGTAGGAATTGTTCGGTGGATCGAGAAGATGGAGTCCATGCTCGACATTAGAAAATGTGCTGAGAACTGCAAGGTCAAGTATGCTACTTGCACCTTCATGGATGAAGCCCTGACGTGGTGGAATCTACAAGTCCAGACACTGGGAAGAGAGGCTGCGTATCAACTTTCCTGGAACGATCTGAAGTCCATGCTCTTGGCAGAATACTGTCCTCGCAACGAACTGCAGAAGATTGAGACCGAGTTCTGGAACATGGCCATGGACGGAGCGGAAATATCAGCATACACTACTTGATTTCACAAGCTTTCTCGACTTGTCCCGCACATGGTTACGCCTGAGTTCAAGAGGATTGAAAGATACATTTGGGGTCTTGTACCTTAAATTCAAAGCATGGTGACGTCGTCACGACCAACCACTATCCAAAGTGCTGTGACTTTAGCACACAGCCTGACAGACGAGGCTGTTCGATCTGGAGTTTTGGTCAAGAAGGGTACGGGTGAGAAACGGAAGCTAGACGACAAGGAGTCCGGCAAACATCCGAGTAAGAAGCAGGAAGTTGTGAATGCCTATGCGGCAGTGGCAAAGAAACCGTACCAAGGGGCGCTTCCTAAGTGTGACAAATGCAGTTTTCACCATAATGGAACATGCGAAAGTATTACTTGCCACAAGTGCAGAAAACAAGGCCACCTGTCCAGGTATTGCACGAACGAGGAAGCTCGGTGGGAATGTTATGAGTGCGGTAGTACGAAGCACCTCAAGAGAGCCTGTCCGAAGCTGAGGGACCAGAATGGCAATCTCAGCCCTCCTCGTGCTAGAGCATTCGTGATGGTAGCAAGGGATGCTCGGCAAGAGTAACATGTTGTCACAGGTACGTTTCATGTTTATGAAAAGTCTGCATTTTTACTCTCTATGTGTGCATAGACTTGGCTGTAACTAAGTATAGACCACTAATCAGTAGAAAACTAGATGAAGATTAGATACCACTTGAAAACTAGACGACACACCAAAAATTTCGCGGACGAAATTCTCTAAACAAGGGGAGAATGTGACACCCGCCAAATTCACTAGCCGAGACCGTACAATTAATTATCTTTATTTCACTACGTGTTTAGAATAAGTGTGTCAGTGCGCCTCATTATTTGAACGATTATGTGAAAAATAAACTCTATCCGAACACCATGAACATCATAAGGATCAACAAAATGTATGGATTTTATAAGACTAAAACTATATTTTTTAAGCAAATACATATGTGTAGAATAAAAATTTAGTTCAATATTATACATATACACATTTCACACATGGTAAAGATATGACAATTCCTACAACTAACACTAGTATAGACTCTTACACTCTTGATAGTGACATGACACTCCTTAATCATATGTATACATACACACCACACTTGCACTTGATTTATTGGTGGACATATAAGACAATTTGGACCCTTCTAATGCAAGACAAAACCTTCCACACATGCACTTGACAACTAGAAGCCTATGAATTGTCACTTTCAAGAGATAAGACAAACTTTTGTCTTATGAATTGGCCGAAACATATGAGGAGTAGGACAAAGATCTTGCATGTTCCCTGAGATGTCACTATCTTTGATTTGCACCAAAATAGCACCTAGTAACCTCTACCTTAAACCTAGACACCTTACCTCACATAACCACCTACATACACCATATTCGGCCAAATGAAGCATGGAACCATCACTATCTACCAAGCAATCTTTGTCACCTTGTATTGTCACTATCATACCTCAATAAGGAAATGCACTTATCTAGTTATTATCCCTAAACAAGAAAACATGCCTCTCCTATTATAAATAATAGTCGGCCGAAGCCTATGCGGAACAAGAAGAAGACATCGACTAAAGACAACCATTGACAACTCACCTACAACACAAGTCTACTTACCCTATGCTAGAGACAAACATTCTTCTCCTCTCTTTTCACAAATAGCGGCCGATGGTGGCATTACAAGCACACATATCTTACAAACCATTAATTAACTTTGTCTTCATTACTCATGCATGACACCTAGAAATCATGGTTACCTCACTTGCACACAATTAGATCCTATTTAGATGAGTAACCACCTCCCTAAACTTGATCCGTTCCAAAACAAAAGGATTTCCTTGTTCTTTTCATTCGGCCAACTCACCATTGATGGCAACTAATCACTTGGTCTTGAACTTACACCAAATAGGAAGCTTGTACTAATCAATGACTTTAGAAATCTAGGTATGAACTTACCATGTTATACACTATATAAAGGGCACCATAATCACCTTCATTCTTGCACCAACATCTCACAAACACACTTCTATTCTCTCCCACTATAACTCTCGGCCCTACACCCTCTAACCCTAGAGCTCCATCAAGATAGCAAGGCACGAGCATCAAGCCCAAGAAGGTCCCAAGGTTCGCTTGTAGTCCTCAAGACTCGAGGTAAGTTCTAATCATCCGTATCCCTTAGTTCCATCGGCCCTGTTGTGAACCCAAACCCAATCCTTTAGATCATTATAATCGACCCTTAACTAGTGTTAAATAAATCGGTTAATATGTAGTTAGTAATCAAGCTTTTAAAATCACAAATATTATGTGGACTTTGTTTCACTTATATGTTCAATCATGTTATCTGGTGGTGAACAATTGGTCACACATTACATACAAAATCATGAAACATTTTTCGGATCAAACCTCATGTACGTAAAACATGATCCACATCGGATGACACGGCTCACAAAAATGGGTGCCTGACTTGTATGATAAATGAGAACACACAACTTACTATGTCCTAAATAATCATAGGGTGCTTTTTGTTGGAACGATAGTTAATTTTCTTGCTTAGCTAGAACACATATCAAGATATCAGGTGAGTTTCGTGGTCCCTTTTACTGTTTTACTGTTTTACTACTTCGGGGGGATAAACATGCTACAGACCAACATATGTACATGACAACAATATGTGTTACATGAGTTAGACCCACAATTGTCACAGATCAACAAAAATTCCCCAGACAACTATAACCATTAGCTTAGCAATAAGCCGTGGATCATATGAATAGTACTATTTGGGTTGACACCCCCTTTCACTGTTAGTTGCACTAACACATATGGATGCATATTATCCGTACTTTACAATGTCCCGTGACAAGGCATTGGGGTGGGGTGAACACGAACGTCGTGGTTTGGTTATGGTGCTCATGGTAACTATATTCGGCATGGACACAGACAACGAAAATTTCTGAGCAACAAAACTGTTTTATCGAGTCAACAAAACCTACGGACTCACCAACTTTTTAGTTGACACTTGTAAGCATGTTTTTCAGGAAACCAAGTAAGGATAATAAGGGAGGCTAGCTTAGGTATGCCTGCAGGATACTCTTGTTTTGTTATTTTGATGAATCAGTTTTAAACACTTGTTAGGATTTGTAATTTGTATTCGACTATGTGACTTACGTGTTTGATGACATAAATGTCATTAGCATTTCTCATGTAAACAAAGTTCACCTCCCATTTCCGCCTTAGGCGGGGTGTGACAGATTGGTATCAGAGCCATTGGTTATAGAGAATTAGGTCTCATGGAGAGAATACCTAGACTATAACCTAAGGTCTACTCATTTATACTTTAGAAGTCTTTGTGCATTGCTTCACTTCTATACGTGATTTCTATGTTTTCATTCGTCTTTTGGAAGAGGACATGGCACCGGCAACAAGGTCTACTCACAACAACTCTGGAGAATCAAACCCGATGACCCATGAGGATATTGCGCAGTTGGTTTCACAATAAGTTGTAGCTGCTGTTGCACATTATGAGGCAGTTCGAAATGACACTATCGGAGGATCTGGTGGAAGAGCCGGAGGTAGCGATACCAGTGGAGATGGAGCTAGAACTGGGAGTGGCATAGAGACTGAGAATGTGTCGAAAGGCTGCTCGTACAAGGCATTTTTGGCGTGCAATCCGCGTAGCTTCAATGGAACTGAAGGAGCAGTAGGAATTGTTTGGTGGATCGAGAAGATGGAGTCCGTGCTCGACATTAGTGAATGTGCTGAGAACTGCAAGGTCAAGTATGCTACTTTCACCTTCCTGGATGAAGCCTTGACGTGGTGGAATCTACAAGTCCAGACACTGGGAAGAGAGGCTGCGTATCAACTTTCCTGGAACGATCTGAAGTCCATGCTCTTGGCGGAATACTGTCCTCACAACGAACTGTAGAAGATTGAGACCGAGTTCTGGAACTTGGCCATGGACGGAGCGGAAATATCAGCATACACTACTCGATTTCACGAGCTTTCTCGACTTGTCCCGCACATGGTTACGCCTGAGTTCAAGAGGATTGAAAGATACATTTGGGGTCTTGTACCTCAAATTCAAAGCATGGTGACGTCGTCACGGCCTACCACTATCCAAAGTTTTGTGACTTTAGCACACAGCCTGACAGACGAGGCTGTTCGATCTGGAGTTTTGGTCAAGAAGGGTACAGGTGAGAAACGGAAGCTGGACAAAAAGGAGTCCGGCAACCATCTGAGTAAGAAGCAAGAAGTTGTGAATGCCTATGCGGCAGTGGCAAAGAAACCGTACCAAGGGGCGCTTCCTAAGTGTGACAAATGCAGTTTTCACTATAATGGAACATGCGAAAGTTTTATTTGCCACAAGTGCAGAAAACCAGGCCACCTGTCCAGGTATTGCACGAACTAGGAAGCTCGGTGGGAATGTTATGAGTGCGGTAGTACGGAGCACCTCAAGAGAGCCTGTCCGAAGCTGAGGGACCAGAATGGCAATCTCAGCCCTCCGCGTGCTAGAGCATTCGTGATGGTAGCAAGGATGCTCGGCAAGAGTAACATGTTGTCACAGGTATGTTTCATGTTTATGACAAGACTGCATTTTTACTCTCTATGTGTGCAAAGACTTGGCTGTAACTAAGTATAGACTACTAATCAGTAGAAAACTAGATGAAGATTAGATACCACTTGAAAACTAGACGACACACCAAAAAAATTCACGGACGAAATTCTCTAAACAAGGGGAGAATGTGACACCTGCCAAATTCACTAGCCGAGACCGTACAATTAACTATCTTTATTTCACTACGTGTTTAGAATAAGTGTGTCAGTGCGCCTCATTAAATGAACGATTATGTGAAAAATAAACTCTACCCGAACACCATGAACATCATCAGGATCAACAAAATGTATGGATTTTATGAGACTAAAACTATATTTTTTTAAGCAAATACATATGTGTAGAATACAAATTTAGTTCAATATTATACATATACACATTTCACACATGGTAAAGATATGACAATTCCTACAACTAACACTAGTATAGACTCTTACACTCTTGATAGTGACTTGACACTCCTTAATCATATGTATACATACACACCACACTTGCACTTGATTTATTGGTGGCCATATAAGACAATTTGGAACCTTCTAATGCAAGACAAAACCTTCCACACATGTACTTGACAACTAGGAGCCTATGAATTGTCACTTTCAAGAGATAAGACAAACTTTTGTCTTATGAATTGGCCGAAACATATGAGGAGTAGGACAAAGATCTTGCATGTTCCATGAGATGTCACTATCCTTGATTTGCACCAAAATAGCACCTAGTAACCACTACCTTAAACCTAGACACCTTACCTCAAATAACCACCTACATACACCATATTCGGCCAAATGAAGCATGGAACCATCACTATCAACCAAGCAATCTTTGTCACCTTGTATTGTCACTATCATACCTCAATAAGGAAATGTACTTCTCTAGTTATGATCCCTAAACAAGAAAAATGCCTCTCCTATTATAAATAATAGTCGGCCGAAGCCTATGAGGAACAAGAAGAAGACATCGACTAAAGACAACCATTGACAACTCACCTACAACACAAGTCGACATACCCTATGCTAGAGACAAACATTCTTCTCCTCTCTTTTCACAAATAGCGGCCGATGGTGGCATTACAAGCACACATATCTTACAAACCATTATTTAACTTTGTCTTCATTACTCATGCATGACACCTAGAAATCATGGTTACCTCACTTGCACACAATTAGATCCTATTTAGATGAGTAATCACCTCCCTAGACTTGATCCATTCCAAAACAAAAGGATTTCCTTGTTCCTTTCATTCGGCCAATTCACCATTGATGACAACTAATCACTTGGTCTTGAGCTTACACCAAATAGGAAGCTTGTACTAATCAATGACTTTAGAAATCTAGGTATGAACTTACCATGTTATACACTATATAAAGGGCACCATAATCACCTTCATTCTTGCACCAACATCTCACAAACACACTTCTACTCTCTCCCACTATAACTCTCGGCCCTACACCCTCTAACCCGAGAGCTCCATCAAGATAGCAAGGAACAAGCATCAAGCGAAAAAAGGTCCCAAGGTTCGCTTGTAGTCCTCAAGACTCGAGGTAAGTTCTAATCATCCGTATCCCTTAGTGCCATCGGCCCTATTGTGAACCCAAACCCAAGCCTTTAGATCATTATAGTCGACCCTAAACTAGTGTTAAATAAATCGGTTAAGATGTAGTTAGTAATCAAGCTTCTAAAATCACAAATATTATGTGCACTTTGTTTCACTTATATGTTCAATCATGTTATCTAGTGGTGAAAAATTGGTCACACATTACATACGGAATCATGAAACGTTTTTCGGATCAAACCTCACGTACGTAAAACATGATCCACATCGGATGACTTGGTTCACAAAAATGGGTGCTTGACTTGTATGATAAATGAGAACACACAACTTACTATGTCCTTAATAATCATAGGGTACTTTTTGTTGGAACATTAGTTACTTTTCTTGCTTTGCTAGACCACATATCAACATATCAGGTGAGTTTCGTTGCCCCTTTTATTGTTTTACAACTTCGGGGGAATAAACATGGTACAGACCAACATATGCACATGACAACAATATGTGTTACATGAGTTAGACCCACAATTGTCACAGATCAACAAAAATTCCCCGGACAACTATAACTATTAGCTTAGCAATAAGCCGTGGATCTTATGAATAGTACTATTTGGGTTGACACCCCCTTTCACTGTTAGTCGTGCTAACACATATGAATGCATATTATCCATACTTTACAATGTCCCGTGACAAGGCATTGAGGCGGGGTGAACACGAACGTCGTGGTTTGGTTATGGTGCTCATGGTAACTATATTCGGCATGGACACAGACAACGAAACTTTCGGAGCAACAAAACTGTTTTATCGAGTCAACCAAACCTACGGACTCACCAACTTTTTAGTTGACACTTGTAAGCATGTTTTTCAGGAAACCAAGTATGGATAATAAGGGAGGCTAGCTTAGGGATGCCTGCAGGAGACTCTTGTTTTGTTATTTTGATGAATCAGTTTTAAACACTTGTTAGGATTTGTAATTTGTATTCGACTATGTGACTTACGTGTTTGATGAAATAAATGTCATTAGCATTTCTCTTGTAAATAATGTTTGTGATCACCATGTTCGTCTCACCTCGCGTTTCCGCCTTAGGTGGGGTGTGACACTTCATGTGGGGAAGAGTGGGGCCGAGGCAAAAAATATGATGGGTTCGTTGGGATAAGCTTTCTAAAGCCAAGGCTCGGGAGGTTGTGGGATCAGGAGTATACGGGATTTTAACTTCGCAATGCTTGCCAAGTGTTGGTGGAGACTTAGAAATGATCCGAACCAACTTTGGGCGCGTGTAATTAAGGCTGTCCATCACTCTAAATTCGACAATCAAAAGGTGCCTTTGAATAAGTATACGTCCAGGGTGTGGAAAGATATTGCGTCTATGAGGTCGGAATATGTGAAGTTTGGTGTCAATCTTATGTATAAATTGAGGTTGGTGGTGGGTGACGGGAGGAGTACTAGATTTTGGAAAGACATTTGGATTGGTTCGGCGCCTTTGAAAGTCTCCTTTCCGGACTTGTTTTGCCTTGCCAAAGAGAAAAAAGGATCGGTGGCGGAATATATTTATTTCAGGGGCGATGTCACTCTTTGGGGGTGGGATTGGGTTAAGGATCCTTCGTCTGATCAGGAGTGGACCAGGGTTGGTGAGTGATGTCCCTTCTGCAGAATTTCAATTTTAAAGCTGGAAAAGACGAATGGATGTGGGCTAACGAAGATGGGGTGGGGTTCTCGGTCAAGTGGGTTCGGAAAGAGATTGAGCTGGCTCAGTTGGGTTCCAATGTGGAGCAGCCGTTTACTTGGAACTCGTGGGCTTCGTCGAAGGCAAATCTGCTTTTATGGTGTGCTAGCATGGGTAAAGTGGCTCCAAAAGTGCCCCTTATTACTTGTGGGGAGCCTATTCCAAAAAGTTTATGCGACAGATGTAAGATTTAAGTTGAAGATGTCGACCATGTTTTCATTTCTTGTTTATTTTCTCAAAGTATTTGGTGGAATATCCTCCGTTGGGTCAGAATTCAATGACCGGGAGATTTGGTTTCGGTTACATATCTGCTGCAGGTTATTGGTAACGAACCGGGCAGCAAAAGGTTGAAGAAGATTATCCTTTTGGTGGTCATGGCTACTATTTGGAAGATTTGGCACGCGAGGAACGAGTCGGTGTTTGGAGGCAAGTTCATTCCTATCCAGTGACTGTCAATTTGATCAAAGAAGAGTCTTTTCTCCGGATTTGGCATTGTGCTAAAGTCCCGACACTTTCATGGGAGGAGTGGAACAACTTCGAGGTTTTGAAACTGTTGTAATGATGTTTTGTCTAGGCCTTGTTTGATGTTCTTGGGGCCGTTTGTTCTCTGTTTCTTTTTTTTTCTGTTTTTCGCTTGTTCCTCCAGTTTCTTGCTGGGCTCTTTGTATTCATAAAGATGTTTTGCCGTTCAAAACAAAAAAAAAAAACAAAAAAAAAAACAAAAAAAAAAAAAAGAAAAGAAAAAAAATTGAATGAGTGACGACATCAACTATTTACTGTTTTTTTGTGACATTTACTTAGTTTTTTAAACAAAAAACCTTTACATATACATAAAAAAATGTAAAGTTAAGTAATACTAATTAGCAAAGCATTTATGCTTAGGGCTACAAACGAATTGAATTTTCAGTGAACTATTCATAAATTGTTTAGCGGAAAGTTTGTTTGTGTTTGTTTGTTTAATAAATGAACGGACATGAACATAGGCCGCGTTCTTTCGTTTTTGTTCGTGAACGTTTGGTAACATGTTCGTTTCTGTTCGTTCGAAAACTTCAAGTTTATTTTGGGTAGATTATTGAAGACTTCAAGTTTAATATGCGAACTTAGTTTTTTGAGACACTACTTTATTGCGTTTACCAATACTATGTTGAGTACCAAGTATTTTTGGATAATTAGGTTATATTTTGGGTGGATTTAGATACCTTAACCAACGAACACTAACAAGACATTGTTCGTGTTTATTCGGTTCGTTTGCAGTCCTAAATTGGTGCATTGCTTGGTTGACTATAAGCTTTAAAAGTGTTATGTGCGTGTAAGGGTTGTACTCATAGATGTATGGGTTGTATCTACTAATTTGTAACGGTTATTATAGAGTTTCTAGTGTTTCTACAACTCAAGAGGGTTTTTAAATTAACTCATCCCTAATAGTATATATAATTTTTTTTTTTGAACAGAAAACTTCATTAAAAACGACAAGTCCTCAAAACGAGGACTGCCACAAGAATTACATCATATACAAAGGGTAGCTCCCCCAATCCTTCCAAACTAATTCCTTAAATCTAGCCCGATGTTTTAACCAAAAGAAGGCTAAAGACTTAACACCTGCAATTATATCCACATCTTTATGCCTAGATTTATGAAAGATAATATCATTTCGCTCCAACCAAATCATCCAACAAGTTACCATTATAATACCTCTTAATACTTTTTTTCCCACTTCGGCTTACCAGACAAGAAATCCATTCTCAATAGATCAGAAATCAAATCACAGCAACCCCCAGTGATCCGACACCAACTCCAAACTTTGATCCACACACCCAAAACAAAACCACATCCCACCATTATATGCGCAGCCGACTCGCTCACAACACCACAGAAAGGACACTTTGGGTCTGGAATATGTATCCTCCTATTTATCAAAGCAACATGGGTCGGAATACAATCAAGTTCCAAACGCCATATGAAAATATTAATCTTTATCGGCAACCAAGATTCCCACCTCATATTACGAACCATAGCCGGCCCTTTATTACTTCCCAGCCATCTTTTGACAGCAGCCACAGAAAACACTCCATTATTATTTAAGTTCCAAACCCACTTATCCCTATTCCCAAACAACCGCACATGCGCCAAAACAAACTGCATATCTTGACCCTCTGAAATCGCTGCAACTGTATCAGAATTTAATTCCCAACCATCCGCAATACAAACATTCTCGTCCCTCTGCTGAAAACGCTCACAAACTACAACATTTTTATTCAGATCCTGAGCAAAGAAACTAGGCCATCGAACCAAAAACGGAACATTTCTAAACCAAATATGTTTCCAAAACAAAATACTCTCACCATTTCCAATCTTTCCCCTAAGACACGTTGTAAAACTAGTACCATCAATCACCACTTCTTCCAACAAACGAACAATATTTTTCCAACAACTCGTATACCCATTTTTTAACGAAAGAAATAACCACCTATTCTTACCCCCATGAATACTTTCAATGACCTTCCGCCACAAACCATCTTTGTCGGACTTAAATCTAAAAGCCCATTTAGCAAGCCGAGCTGTATTAACATCACTTAATCTACAAACGCCCAAACCTCCTTCCTTTTTCGGTCTAGTCACTACCTCTCAAGCCACCCAATAAATACCTCTACCTTCCTTACAACCAGACCATAAAAATTTACACATAGTCTTTTCAATATTTTCCGCCATCAAAGAAGGGGCTTTAAATAATGAAAAATAATATACCGGAAGAGACGAAAGAACCGATTTTAAAAGAGTAAGTCGACCTCCAATAGATAAGAGCTTCGACTTCCAAGTATACAACCTATTCCGAATAACCTCCACCACCGAATAACCGATTTTAAAAGAGTAAGTCGACCTCCAATATTAGTATATATAATTACTAAACAACACAAATAATAATATATTTCATTGACTTTAAATAAAAAATTATTCTTTTTTAACTTTAAATAAATAATTAAAACAAGATCTCATTCAAGATATAACTAATTTATTAAAACCAAGTGGGTACTAATGTTAATGACTCGGTTTTGGGAAGAGTTTAGGTAATTCAACCACATCAGCAAAATGGCTACGTCACCATGCCACATCAACAAAAAATGACCACGTCACCATACCACATCACCAAAAATGAGCACGTCAGCAAAAAACTAATCGTGGTTACTCCGAGAGTGACACATGCCAAGAAGTTGAAAGTACAGTGTGGTGGTGAACAATTTTATAGTTCAGTGTGTCAGCGGCCAATAATCAATAGTTCAGGTTATTAAAATCCAATTTCCCTAAATAAAATACCAAAATATATATAAAAGAAATACTCAAAATGCATAGATGACAAAAATTGGTATATGCCACTAACTAATATATCACACAGACACACATTTAAAAAACCAAAGAAATTACATCTTGTATACAATTGAATAAATGGGTACACTTTATCGGATAATCGGGTCGCGTAAACATGTATATCATCAAATCTCAAACCCACAAAAAAGTAAAAACTAATCTCAAACCCAATATCATATCCGATTACCTGATCTCAAACTCGTCCCAAATATGTCAGGTTTCAAAATTACCTATCAAATTCAGGTTCGATTACCAATCCTAAGTATGCCAAACTTACAACTAATTACATAACACAAAGTTGCAAGCTAATACGTTAGCTAATTAATATATCTATAATTATCCCTTGTCATCTTATCCATTAATTTGAGTTGATAAAATTAAATAGTGGAGATTTCTCCATAACCTTTTAGGAGTTTTCCCTCTTTCTTAGAATAAATATTTGTATGTGTGTATGTATGTAAAGTCATGCATAGAAATAACATGACCTTCTGTTATACTGCATCTAAATGTGTAACGAAATTCTGACTAGGAGGGTTTTGTCTAGAACCTCTTTGACATGCGTAGATTTGATTATATGCAATTGTTAGACTAGGATACTATATTACTATTACCTTTTATTGATTACAAACTATAAAAAAATAGAATATGAACATCACAAGTTTTTGTAATGAAAAACTACAAGATCTTAATAATACACTACAAAGCTTTTCATAGGCAAGGGTAATTTTTACCGGGAAAATCCAAAATTTTTTATATCTATTCAATCCCCCTCGTCTCAGATTTTACAAAAAACGCAGTTCAAGATCTGCTAATAATGAACATGTTTGGGATATATAGAATTGCCTCTTTTAACCAAGTATAGGTAAAAAACTTAGATCTATTAACATGATGGTGATTTCAGATTAATAGTTTTGAATTATAAAAAATGATTGATATAGTTGGAATCACACAAATTGCAATTATTCCAAAAAGTATGTTAGTTGGAGAGGTGCAAATTTGGTTACTGTTTTGTAAGTGTAATTTCATGCAGACCGACCCACCTCAACTACCACCTTCATGAACCTTCAAATTTTACAACACCAAAGCTTAATTATAAATGTAATAATAACATATAAGATGCTTACATAAGTATTTTAGTTTTTTTATTTAAATACAACTAACTAAATTCTAAATCTATTTGTGTGTAATTAATTTTTATTTGTACCAAATCTGGATCAATATATTTTTCAACCGCCTACTTGTTTTCGGCCCACAAAAAATTCGTTTTTTTTTCCTTTAAAATCTGTAGCAGTTATATTATATGGTGGGCCTTATACACATAGAGCTAACATTTAGCTTACACAAGATTAAACAAACTGTCATAGTAAGTACACTACATAAAACAAAATATTAGTTTTTTTTTTAAATTTTGTTGCCAGTCGCCTCTTGTTGTCGCTGCTGCTATGGCCTTAGAGCTGCCACTGTTTGTAGTTTTCATACAATTATGATTATGTAGTTTTTTTTTTCTGACCATTGTATGTTATCCTTATACCAACATACACATTGTTTTCCCTCTATTATGAGTGGCAGGTTCCCACCCGCTCGGACTGTGGAAAGTATTAAAGAGAATATATTAGTTATTCTATAGTTAAAACTCAACAGAAGTAGATGCAATCCTTTGGAACTTTAATATTATATTAAAGATTCAAAGGATTGTATCTAGTTCTGTGTAGGATAACTTAACCCTTAATGGGATATGATCAAATACGCAGTGAAAGAAAAATATGAAGTCGCATGAAAGGTATCAAATGGACTCTGATTGAACTCATTCAAGCGGCATTGGAACTGGTTCATCGAACCCCACGATCTTAGTGTTTAGACTTTCGCTTTTTTGGATTTTTAGCTTGAAGTTTTTAGGATTTACGTTATATCATTTTGTCTTTTATATAGTATTGTGTCTTTTTCATATTTTCATCTCATTGTGTCATTTTTGCGATTTATTGTGTCTTTTTTCTTAGGCATTGTGTTATATTTTGTGGCTTATTGTGTCATATTTGATGATCTATTGTGTTTTTGTATTATTATCACCCTTCTCATTTTTAATACACTGTGTAAGATAACTTAACCCTCTAATTAATTTAGTTCAAACCATATAACTATAAAATGTTGGAATAAATATACGTAATGTTTGTATATTTATCGATAGCCATTATAATCATTTATATTATGATGATCAATTATTAATATTATCCTAAGCCCAATAACAGATATGTTTTTGATGGGCGGACTATCATTAGATGGGCCTTATTAGGGTGTCCCCTGGGTATGTATAAATAGAGAGGTTATTATAAGATTAGGGTTAACACACAATCATAACAACATAACACCATTAGCAGTCCCCTATCTCTCTCTCTCTCTCTCTCTCTCTCTCTCTCTCTCTCTCAATGTGTTCATAACTTAAGAACACATAAACCATCAGAACTGCATACCCTAAAAGGAACCCGAATCCACTGACAAGCATGTCAACCTCAAGTCTCTTGCGACATCAGTAGCAGGTCTCATGGATCTATCATGTATTACTATTATTATGTTTTCCATTACATACAGTCAAAACTGATCAACATGTGGTATCAGAGCAATGTTGCTCAATCATTTTTGATTGTTTTCTATTAAGATCTGGAATTAAAATCGGGAAACAATTATGTTAAAACCTGATAATGGTGTTTACGGGTTCCTATATTTTTCGGTTAATAATTAAAATTTTTGTTTAATAATTTTTCTATTTTAACCGAGTTTATGGTTTATGATTATTTTTTTCAAAATCTGTAACAAGTTTTAATGTTATCAGATTTCGATTCCAGATAATATATTATGCTTTTTTGATGTTTAAGCTAATTTTTTGGTTGATGTTCTTCAAGAACTTCATTAGAGAAACCGAAAATTTCTTATGTTTTGGTTAGTTTTAGGATTGATTTGTTGTTTCCTAAAATCAAGGGATGTAACAACCTTATGATTATCCCTTAAAATAAGAAAACAACTTTAATGATAATCCATAATTTTACTAATCAAATTTTAAAATTTAATGATAAGATTTCCGGATTAATAAACAAATAAGGGTTTCCTAACCCATAACTTGTTTCTGGATTAAAAGAATCTTAATAAAATTAGAGATATAATCGGTTCCACAAATAGCTCGTCAAGAAACTTGTTCACAAAGAAACATTAGAGTGTCCGACCCTTATAACTGTGTCCGGCCTCATAAAACTATTTCCGAATCTAAGTGTCCGACCCTTATAACCGTTTCCGACTAGAGGGTTGTTTCCGAGCATTAGTGTGTTTCCGAACCCATGAGAGGGTTTCCGACCCATGATGATGTTTCCGACCATTACAATTTCCGTACTTAAAAGGTCATTTCTGGGTCATCAGGTTTTACCGAATAAATTAGTTCTCAGTTTAGGTTCAAATCAGGTTCATGAATCTAACTTGTTCTCGGGTATCTTACGAATAATTATTCCGAGAACACTTAAGTATTTCAAGAACCATTATTTTTTAGAACCTTCTAAAGTTTTGAGAACCTCATGATATTCGTAAAACATTATTTTTCGAAACCCATTATTTTCTCGTGGGATATCTCATTTAATTTTATAAAGGTTTTGACGAAACAAAACGTATCAGTTTTATCAAAACATTACTTAAACCTTGCTTAACTTGCAATAACATTTGAGGTGTCACTTCTGCCCAAAGGTGATGTGTCACAATAGGTGGTTATAAAGATCTCGTTAAGCACTGTAGCTCGTTCACATAAGTGCCAAAAGGTTTCACTTCTTCCCAAAGGTGATGTGTAACAGATTATGTTAGGTGAACTGAGCGTATTGCATTAGGACTTTGAATGTCTCACTTCTGCCCAAAGGTGATGGGTTACATTCACTGTCGGCAATTTGATACTTAAATGAACAGCGTATAGCCAAAGCTAGAGCGTGTTATTTAAGTAGCTTATGTTGGTGTTATGATATTATCACGTCTTCATTACAAAATTGATCCTCACGATTAATGATCCTTCATTAATATAATGATCATAATCTAAGTCTGCCTTATCTCAATACTCATAACTCGAAACTAATCTCACATTCTTCTCTAAAGTACTATCTCAACTAAGTGATCCACTCTAATTATCAAAACAAAGAAGAGTTATCTTAAACTTTGTTCTTATTAAGTCTTAAATTGCCTCTTAAGACACAACATTTCTACGCTCATCTGATAAAATATTACAGAATAATATTGAGCATAAGAAAGTGGGATACACAAAATGTCTCTTATGGTAATCAAGAACGCTTTTACTGATTCCTATCAGGTGAGCTATTAATGATTCTGAAATTCCTAAGACTAATGTATTATCTATGGAATGAAAGAATATAATGAATTCCTAAGAAGCATGAAATAAATAAATCTAACTTTATGGTTAAATGGCATCTGTGAATACATCTTAACATTGAATAACATAACCCATAAAGCAAAGGGGTTATACATAGAAATCAATAAATTTCTAGTGCATAACAATTTTTCCATAAGTACGATTAGATGCATTATGAATCAACTATAACACTCTGAAATATCGGAGTAAAATGAGTGTGTTTATAGCAAATTACGTACTGGAAAAGGAGCGCATTAAACTAGAAAAGTTGATTTTATTCACCTTACTACCATTAAACCTAAAAGAGGAAGAATAATTACCATAGAGAGGATAATTATAAGGTCTGGAAACAAAATACAAGTACTACCTTCAGCCATAAGTTTCTCCAAAGGGAAAGTCTTACTAAGCAAAACTGTGCCATTAAGAATAGGCATAAGCAATGAGATTACCCATAAGTAGAGAGAACAACTGGCTAAGATATGTAGTGCCTAATTAAGGATATGTAACTCCACAAATGCTTATGAATTCCGATTAACACATGATGGTTGAGTCTAGTTTTATACGTTTCCTTACCATAATTCAACAAATACTAAAGATGAGAGTTGGTGGCAAAATTAAGGGTCTATGAACCATTAATAACCGATCTTAGTGTTGAAACTTTATAATACATTACGATATTCTTGAGATTACTCAGAATTTAGTATCAATACTAAAGCTACAATTTTTTGACGGTTACAAGGTTCTAATAACCAACCTAAAGCCATTATTAAGTTAAACTCTCACATTGTTTGTTGTCATTATCTTAATAGAAACCTTATGAAATAAAACTAGATGATCCAATAACATATTCACAACTTTGTTATCATGAAAATGAGAATTTAACAAAGGAAAATGAGACCCATGCAATTCATCCACTAAGACTAAAATGTCATGAGAAATCATGATCAGGTCACTATAGGATGCTTAACTATCAAATCTCATTTTCATTGACTTTAAAGCATGTGTTAAACGCCCTAAACATTATATGGCGAAAGGAATAAATGGGTTTCCATCATAAGTCATAATTTATTGACATTAGTGGAGCTTAGATAAACATCTAATTATATCTAATCTGTTTTCTACCGACCAAAGTATTAAAGAAATCAATTCATATATACTTAATAAGATTCCCTCTAAGTATGTCCTTAAAATACCTTATGAAATTTGGACTATAAGGGAAATCAAGTATAAAATATATGAAATATTCTCGTTCACACGCATCGTTAAAACTTATTATATGGAGATACTAAGAGACCTAAAAGATTAGTGGGAGCATTAGATGTCCTACTTATGACTTGCAAAAGTTACAGAGGTGGGGGAAACGAAAATTTGATCTATCCTCAAATTACACCTCTTGCACTGGACAACGCTCTATCACAACTTGTCTCCTTAGCATTTAAGGTACTCCTAACAAAGTTTTATGGATACCTAAATATGGGTGAACTTAGATTTCTTACTAAAGTAATCCTCATTAAGAGAAACGACAATAAACATCATTAGGTTGTTTTCTCTATTAAAATCTATGGATCTTCCAAATGTTAGATCTTAAGCATGCTGAATTCATTAAGATCTCTAAGGTAAGTGGGAGCAGTAAAAGTCCTTATTATGATTTTTCGGAAGTACAAGATGCGGGGGAGAAACTCATTAAAATTCGAGACTCATTAAGTTTAACTCCAAGTTTAACTTCGATTATTCCTCTTGTACACCTTACTACACCAACTCTTACACACTTAGAAACTAATATTGCTCCTTATATACCTGAAAATAAAAACACCTAACTAAAGTTAAGTTTGTATCATAATAAACCCAATGTTCAACTTAGGAGGTCATATGGGTCTAAAGGCCCATTAAATTTGATGATTATGTAACCTACCTGACTAATACAAAATGGATGTTTGGAAACTTTACTGATCCTACCTCTTCTAATTAAATCATTAGTATCAATCAATCTTCATTAGAATAACGTTTGGGATTTGGTTGAATAACCTAAAGGTATTCATAATTAAACCAGATCCGAATGGGAACGTTGTAAGATAAGATTAATTGTTAAAGATTATACTCAAGGAGGAATTAGATTATCAAAGAATCTTCTTATCTATATTACAAAAGATTTATTTGAGGATCATTACCGTCCTAGTAGCTCATAATAACTAAGAGCCACATTAGATGGACATTAAGCAACTTTCCATAACAATGACCTACATGTTCATTAAACAACGTGAAAGTTCTAAACTGAAGGTTAAGAACACTTAGTCTGTAAGTCAATAAGATCCATGTATGGGTTGATGCAAGCATAAAATGTGTTGGAATCATAATGAAATTCTCTTCATCAAGTACTAAGTGGATTAAAGAACCTACCTCAAGATAAGTGGGAGCAATTAATGAAAACTTGTCTTTACATAGATGACGTTTCTCTTGACAAGTATATGTTACCTTAGTCAAAGCATTGTTCATGCATAATTTTAACATGATTAACATCGGGGATTCCTCTTACGTGATAGGAATCAAAATATACCGAGATAGACCCAACGGGATATTAGTTTCATCCCATAAGTTTTACTCTAAGCGGGTCTTTAAGTATGTAACATACAACATTGCTCTCTTTTAGAGAATAATAGGATAATTTGAGATTATCACCTTATGTTTCATTAATTAGAAGACTTATGTAAATTTAAGTCTATGCTTGTTTATGATATTGTTCGTATTGCTTGATACTAGACTTGTCTAGATTGATGAAAAGCATCTAATGGAACATTACAATATCTTTAAAAAACAAGAGACTATAATATAAAGAAGAAGTGAGAACCTAAAGTGATGTCAATTTCGGGGTATATCATAACGTTAGCAGACATAACTATCTTATGGAGGAGTCATAAGGAACTGTTAACAACAATCTAAGTTATCATGACATAATATGTTGTTGATCACAACAGAATGGTCATTAAATGTTGTAGCTAAATTTATCAGTTGACTCATAACTTATTAACTCCATATAAATACTAAGTTGAAGACTTACTGTGATAAAGTCAGCTGCCCTAATTTCTCAAACAGTAACAGTTTGAGAGGAGCTGCATTAGAGTTTGATACGAAATTGTTGTTCGCTTATCTTAAGAACAAATAGAGGAAATCAGAATTTTGTATCGAATGCATTCATGATATGCTTATGGATCCAATAACTAAAGGTCTATTACCCATAAAGTCT
Source organism: Ambrosia x helenae (assembly GCA_030844895.1). NCBI lineage: Eukaryota > Viridiplantae > Streptophyta > Magnoliopsida > Asterales > Asteraceae > Ambrosia > Ambrosia x helenae. The sequence goes on along the minus strand of CM061232.1, from coordinate 22,085,881 downwards.
CACTAAGGGCCAACTAAGAGAAAAGGGTTTTACTAATGACCATGTACAACTGCATATCATACTATGAATGACTTATGACTAATGATTAATGATTAATTTTCCTCATTATGATTTGTTTGTCTAGTAGTATGCTAAGCTAGCATAATGGCATAAAGACAATAATATAACAAATCTACTAAGGGCATAACGTTAATTGATCCTAATGTTAAGTTTTAAATTTGGGTGTAGGATGATTAATGGGGGTCCTAAGTCGAATAAAGACTTAACGGCTGTATTTCTCTGCTACATTTTGGGTTTAGAACTAAAATGAGTATTAATCTCTGTAGACTTAGGTAATACTCATAATAAATGATTACTCGGCTAAGTGGGAGAATGTTGGAATAAATATACGTAACGTTTGTATATTTATCAATAGCCATTATAATCATTTATATTATGATGATCAATTATTAATATTATCCTAAGTCCCATAACAGATATGTCTTTGATGTGCGGACTATCATTAGATGGGCCTTATTAGGGTGTCCCCTGAGTATGTATAAATAGAGAGGTTATTATAAGATTAGGGTTAACACACAATCATAACAACATAACACCATTAGCAGCAGTCCCCGCCCTCTCTCTCTCTCTCTCTCTCTCTCTCTCTCTCTCTCTCTCTCTCTCTCTCTCTCTCTCTCTCTCTCTCTCTCTCTCTCTCTCAATGTGTTCATAATTTAAGAACACATAAACCATCAGAACTGCATACCCTAAAGGGAACCCAAATCCACTGACAAGCATGTCAACCTCAAGTCTCTTGCGACATCAGTAGCAGGTCTCATGAATCTATCAGGTATTACTATTATTATGTTTTACATTACGTAGAGTCAAAACTGATCAATATAAAACAATCCAAAATGGCAAAGTGGTTTGTCAAAAGATAGCTGAAAATGTGGTATACTGAAATGTTGCTTATTGGCCAACAGAAGTAGATGCAATCCTTTGGAACTTTAATATAAAATTCAGATCATGAAAAGTTGATGTCTGAATTTTATATTCCTACGCTTTTGCCAAGTTTGATCTTATTTAAGGTTTACAAGTACACGGAAACTCGTGTCCATGCATTATCTAAACAATGAGGAACACAAAATCATGGATGTTAGTTCAAATATAACTAAACAAAAAACGGTCGTAAGAAAGACGACTTTATGTTTATTTACAATACAATAGTTTTTCTTAAGAATATAATATATTAAAGAAAAAAAAAAGTAAGCTCTATATGTAGTTTTTTTAACAACTCTTTATATACTCATTATTTTTTTTTAAAGTAACCGTCTATTTTTTTTAAAGTAACAGTCTTTATATAGTCATTGTTTTCTTAATGTAACAGAGTTAAGTTTTAAGAATAACCGTCTTTGAAAATTCTATGACTTGGTGTGACTTTAAAAAAAGGGAAATTGGATTGTATCGCACTCAACTATTTGTTATTGGCCGATAACGCACTGAACTATAAAATTGATCACCAACGCACTGAACTTTAAACCTCTTGGATTGTGTCACACTAAGGCTGTGTTTGATAAGGTCCAAATGGAAGAATCCATATGTGTTAATTGTATTAATTTGTCACTAAGTAATCGTTTTAAACCTCTTTATCACTAAGTAATCGTTTTAGTGGTTTTGGACCTGGTCAAACACAGCCATAGTGTGACACAATCCAAGAGGTTTAAAGTTCAGTGCGTTGGTGATCATTTTTATAGTTCAGTGCGTTATCGGCCAATCCCAAATAGTTGAGTGCGATACAATCCAATTTCCCTTAAAAAAATGAGCCATTGAAGTTTAAACTTATATATAAAAATAAATTATACAACGCTAATTGTAATAACAATAAACACAAAGCAAAGTATTGTAACAAAAATAATCTAATTTAAATAGTTAAACGAATCGCTAGTCTATCCTAGCATTTATGAAAGCGAAGTTTAGAATAACTATTTATAATCCATATTGATTCGTGATTTCTTAAGAAGCAGGATTTGGTGTTTAATGAGCTAGAAAAGACGTACGAGAGTGTGCCACGTAGACTGATTTGGGATAGTTTGAAAAGTCGAGGGCTTATATAGACTTAATAGGGACATGTATGATAGGTCAGAAACTTGTGTACGGTCGCGTGTAGGGGATACCAACTCCTTCCATGTCGAGATAGGACTTCACCAAGGGTGTTCATTGAGTCCGTTTCTTTTTGCGGTTATTTTGGATGAGTTATCCAAGTCGATTCAAGAGACGGTTCCGTGGTGCATGCTTTTTGCGGATGATATTGTGCTAGTTGCGGAGACTAAACAGTGCCTTAATGCGAGGGTAGAGGAGTGGCGAGAAGCGTTAAAGGGCAAAGGGCTTAGGATTAGTCGTTCTAAGACTGAGTATCTATGCTGTGATTTCAGTGGTATAGGCAGCGCTTATACCCAAATCACCATTGAGGATCAAGTGGTCCCGCAAGTGACTAAGTTCAACTATTTGTGATCGATCATATGTACAACCACTACAAAAAAAAATGAGCATCTGGGACTGACAGTCTCTGATACATGCAAATTAGTCCCTAACGGTTATCGATGGCTGATTTGCCAGTCCCTAGTCAGTGCCAGATACCTAGTCCTAGATAGTGGTTTTAGTAACTGAAATTCAGTTTCCAATACATATAAATTCAGTATTAAATGTGTCCCCCCATACCACATCATTTCAGTCCCTAATACAGTTTTTCAATGACTAAAGGTTAGTCTTCAATACTATGATATTTCAGTCCCCACCACATTTCTTTTGGGACTAAAAATAAGTTCTTTAGTGACTTAAAACCAATCTCAAATACAAGGTCATCTTAGCCCGAGTATTTTTCTTTAGTGTCTGAAAATCAGTCTCTAATGATAATCCTTTTTAGTCTCTATTTAGAGTAAAAAATTAGTCTCCAAAAGTAGTTCGTAATATCCTCCGTTAGTGACTAAAAACATTCATTTGCGAGAACAAAATTTGGTTGCAAATGCCCTTTTGTGAAATTGCGTCAAGCTTTGGTGGTCAATGCATAGCGGCAAATAGCTTTTGCGACCATTTCTTAAAACAAAATTAAAGAAAAAAAAATCACCGTTAACAATGTTCTAGTTTTTGTCATATTTCATATTTCTATAAATATATTCAATACAAATACAAATTCCAACATAGTATGCTACAATATATGAACACAAACAAATCAACAGAACAAACAAAAATCCTTAAAACAAGGAAACATAACAAAATTAGTTGTTTGGACACATGTATACTAATAATTAAGCCTCATCAAAAACTTCACATAGGTTCTCACCATAGTAGAGGTGAACAAATCGGTTTTTTTGAGGAACCAGTTTCGGTTTGGAACCGGTCCGCTACAGTGTCGGTTCCGGTTCCGTCCGATTTCGGTCCTGGTTCCATCGGTTCCAAAGGCCGGTTTTTAAGACCGGTTCCGATTCGGTTCGGTTCCGGTTTGGTTCCGGTTTCGGTTCCAGAATCGGTTCTTACGCGCACAAATAAAAAATAAATAAATAAGCTGATGGCAAAAAAAATAAACATAAAATTACGACTTTTGTTATTTTTTTTAGTATTTCGAAACAAAAACATGGAAAATGAAATTAAAACTTTCTACTAACGTGTTTTTTTTGCCATTCGACATAAGACACAAGTCGAAATAACCATTTTCGCCAAACAGTTCGGCGTTTCATGTCGTCTCGAAATTTTAAACAACAGTATGCTCGTTTGTGGAACCGGTTTGGGATGGGTTTGAAGATGAAGCCACTGAATGATGTAATAAAAGCAAAGCGAACACAATATTAAGTGCATACGATAACGGTTTTTGCGTTTTCGGGTTGTTTCTTTTGGCGGTTTTGAGTGTTATGATCAACCAAAAGTCCAAAACATCCAAAACCTATTTATACTAAACAAGGGTGGCAAAATGGTGATTTTGGGTGAAAAAACGGCTAGTTAACGGCTATAAACGAGCCCAACGATAAAAAAAAACGAATTTGGCCTATTCTAATGGTGGAACCGGTTTTGGAACTGGTTCTGGGACCGGTTCTTGAGATCGGTTCCGGTTCCGGTTCCGACCCGTTTTTGGCTAAAATAGTGGAACCGGTGCTGGAACCGGCGGTTCCTAGAGGAACCGGAACCGGTTCCACTGTATACCGGTTTGGAACCGAAACCGGTTCCGGTTCTAGAACCGGTTTTTTTGTTCACCTCTACACCATAGGCTCTTAACATGTTCAGGTTTCATATCTGAAATAAATAAATAATTAGTTTTGTTTGGTGTGATCCGGGTATGCTATTATCAGCTCATTTAAATTGAATAGTAACTTACAATAATCCATATTTAGAGATGTCTGATTCCAGATGAGAAGACCGCTCAGGGGTATGAGTTTGTTCTTAAGAAGCACATTGACTCTTTGGATAGAAAGACATATGCCAGGTTGTAGAAAATATAATAAGATAAGTATATATACCAAAATTTGTAAACAATATCATACCTGCAATGGATATTGACATCATGAACATGTTAGGTTTGTCATGAAAAATAACAGAGTATTCTGAAGTCGCAGGTGTGTATGGAGTGCAAACAGTTGTGCCATTACCATTATGAGAAGTTAACCCAAATTCATTTAATGTGAACTCTTTCCTAAACAAGAACAAGATGTTTAAAATTGGCATTGACCGTTAACAAAAGCTTCTGCCTCACAAGGCTGGAGATATTTCACCCCCTTCTCTAACTCCTATATAATTCACTAGAATTCCAAGCTCATTATCAACTACAGTAACCTGCTTGTGTTTCTAAGAATATCAATATCAAAAGTGATTATAATTTATAAAAACGGCTTTTATGTAAAGCCAATTACATAAAGAAGTGTTCATATACCATGCGACTGCCTCTTGGTCATCAAGCTATACTAAAATGAAACAGATTATTCATACAACCTGACACAGATTATGTTAAATTCTTTACTTAAATATTATTAACTAACATTCTCCGCTCCAAATTTGCAGCATTTTAGACAACTTAGTTCCTATAGACGATAATTAAATAAAGGTTACTAGTAAAAGATATGAAAGTTAATGTTAACCAGTTGTACCATACTTTTTACGTGCTTCTGTATACTTATATCCGTCCTATGGCCGTATAAGCTTCTGCTGCTTTAACCAATTCTTTTTGGAAATCCTAGGGAAAAAAAAGAATTAGGTTAACATTCAAATTCATTAAAGAAAACATTAATAAATAAAGTAATTAGAATATGCTTTGTACAAGAAGCAAACTTTTTTGGAAAAAGAAGATCTCAGTGAGGCGCCCGCTTCTTGTACAAGGAGCGTTGTTTTGCTTCAAAGTGTTATACTTGTTGCTAAAAAGTTTAAACATTTAAGTGACTTACACATTAAATCATATATAAACATTTTCATACCTATATTTTGGGTAAGGGATGCTAAAACCGTTAGGATATATAAAAACAAATATATAAGCACCTTGCGCTTCGTGTATGAGAACCCTCCGCTTTTGCGCTTTGATTTAAGACCATGTCGCTTCTGTGTGCCTTGAGCTTTTTAAAACCAAGCTTAAAAATACATATTTATATGTATATCAGGACCTCATTATGATTCTATGCATCTCAATAAATCTCAATAAATCTCAAATTCATAATACAACACTAAAATATTGCTTATATTATTCTATTTGAGACTAAGTTTACATATAGCAAAAGAATAATGTTGAGTAACCATTCTTCTTTCCATTGATTCTAGGTCATGTGATGGTTACAAATCAACATAGACTTATGAGGATAATGTTCCTTCAAATCATGGAACTTATTTATAACCAAGAGTTAAGGCACATGTCTTTTTAGGGAACAGATAAATGTACTAACTAAAGCCCTCCATGCTTAAACAGAATGCCCCAATTCTCCTCATAACTAAAGCCCCAATTCTTCAAAATTCTTTATACTACTGTACTGAATTTGTGAAGTTATACATTAATGTACACTATCTATGGAAATCTAAATTTAACTAAATTATAAATTATCAATAGCGTTAGCATATTACTAACTCCAAATCCCAAGTACTCCTGACTCACAATTAGATTAACATTCACTCGCAATTACAAAACCCTATAAATAAATCTCAATCAACACTTAACCTAGTAAAACTTTGATCTCAATCAACACTTAACCTAGTTTAATCAATTAGTATCCATTCAACCTGTTGTAAGAAAAAATTATAGAAAGCCAAACAACACGCAATCATAAGCAAGAAACCACTCACTTAAAGACACGATGTGCTCTTAATATGTAGGGTGTATAGGGAAGTGTACCAGAAGTAACGATATAGAGGAAATTGAGAGATTGAACGGGCCTCTACGAATAAGGACGATTCAGGGGGGGGGGGGTGGACGGTTTCTTTAAGAGCTTCTAACTAAGACATCGAATTTGCGAGGATCAATTTATGGAATGAAGGTAGAGATCGATTGGGGGTGGGAGGATGAACAAATTAGGTTAAGGGAGAAGGAGGTTAATTTGAGTGTGGGAGAATCAAAATATTGAGGGGAAACGGGAACTAACTTGGGAGGGACCTTTAAATTTTTTTAATTCAATTAAGTTTCTAATTTTATTTAAACTTTAAATTTATTTATTCTAAAAATAACCAATGTTTAAATGAAAACATAAAACTACACATGAAAGATAAATAATTTTTTTTGAAAGGCTTAGTTCAGTGGAAATTCTTATACAACCCTAGCCTAGCGGTCCCAAGTTCGAATCCCTACCCACACACCGGTGTCCTCCTTATCTAAGCTCAAATCGTCACGGGGAATTTTTTTGTGGTGTGCATGGATCGAACATGTGACCTACCCTCAGGATGGGAACCCTAAGGGAAAACCCACCCTACCTCAAACCAGGTGGGCTGGAGATCATTGGCATGAAAGATAAATAAATCGTTAACGTTTATAGAAAATATAATATCTTATTTTTTTTAGTGGACATCTTAAAATTAACACTATAGTTTTTTATGGCCAAAAATTTGTTATTAAGGTGTTGTTTGTTTTTGAAGAGGTAAAAGGTCTGCAGTCTGCGGACCACATCTGCAGATATCTGCAAGAGAAGAGGTGGACCAAAGGTCTGTGGTATGTAAAAAGAAGACTATTTGTTTGTTAATGAATGCAACGTAACTCAGAACCACAACCCACCATAATAATTATCATGAGTAAAGATCAAATACAAAGTGTTTTTCGGTAAGAACTATGAGAATCAAAGGGGGTAAAATGTGACATCCGTCACTTTTAATAATAATAATAATAATAATAATAATAATAATAATAATAATAATAATAAAAAAAAATCAGATTATATATACATATCTATAAACACCTCTTAAGCCCAAACCCAACCACCCTTTCCCTTCCTTATTTTCGAAGCTGGGCCTGCTGAGCCCAAGGGGTCGGCCCATCAGTCCAGCCCACTCCCCTTCACTTTATATATAAAAAAAAATTATATGGTCTGGACGGGATTCGAACCCGCGTCCAGACCCGGTCCGGCACAAACACAACACACCACACACCAACTGAGCTACACACCATATTTGACTTAAACCAGAACCTAATTATATTTATACCTTGCTTGCGTCTGACTCCTTCCTTTCTTCCTGAAACGCACGCTGCAGCCAAAAAGGGAAACACCAAGCCTCCAATCTCGCTGAATTCATCTATAATTAATTTATTATGTTGAACGATAATTAAGCAAGTCAAACCTATACATAATCATCACGTTTAGATTGCTCTATCCTTTCTAATTGGGTATATTCACGCGTATACATTAACTAACGAGTCAACCTTCCTAATCAACGAACCAGACCTTTCCCTATAAATTGAACGCGTCCAGGCCATCTACACTCGCCGATTTCACACACTCAACCTCCAATTTCTATTACCGAATCATCTTTCAAAGCAATCGTGCACGTGTTGACTTTTCTGTTGACTGAACAATACATACGATTTTGCGTTTGTAAGTACTATTTTATCAGTGGGTTTTGATCTTCGGCAATCACACAACAATAACCCTATGATTAATTGGGTTATTGTTGTGTGAATCAATCTATTGGAAAATCTAGGGTTTGTTTGTGAATTTGGGGAAGAACACATTGTAACTTATGTATATAATTATTTCAAAACTGAACCATAAACAAATCTGAAGTATAGAGCAGTTGGTTGTGACTGTTGTGGGTAAGGCTTGGACCGGATCAGGCCACAAGTTCGACCCCCACCATGAACATTTTTTTTAAAGTGTTAACCTTTATGCATATATTTCCTTTATTCTTTTTAAAAATCGTTTTAAAATACTAAAACTATTTTATAAATTCTACAAAATTTATTTTATGTTTTTCCACGGATAAAGTTCATCATCCAATTTTTAGTTTTTCAAAAATAATTTATTTAATATATATTATTAATAATACAAGTTTATTCATTTATATTTATTAAATTCTATAAAAATAACAAAATGATCTTATTATTTTCCACAAAAATTAACCTGAGTTTTTATAACATTAAGCTTTTCAGAAATACTAAAACTATTTTATAAATTCTACAAAATTTATTTTATGTTTTTCCACTGATAAAGTTCATCATCCAATTTTTAGTTTTTCAAAAATAATTTATTTAATATATATTATTAATAATACAAGTTTATTCATTTATATTTATTAAATTCTATAAAAATAACAAAATGATCTTATTATTTTCCACAAAAATTAACCTGAGTTTTTATAACATTAAGCTTTTCAGAAATGATTTTTATTTCTGAAAAATCATTTATTTAATATTTTTAATCAAGTTTTGTTAGTTTTAATCCTAATTAAATCATAATAAATTCATTTCTCAATATTTTTGCACCAAAATTTTATATAAATTATTTCTAACTATCTAGAACTGAAATACAAATTTTAATTCAGAAATTATTCAATTTTAATATTTTTAGATATTAAAGTCATATTTTGGTAATTTGAAATAAATAGATTAAATATTCTATTTACAAGAAAATAATTTTATAAAAATTATTTTCATACTTAAAACCTTATGATGTGACTATATTCAACTTAAAATTTTACAAAGAGACTTTTATTTATTTATTCATTAGTTTTCTTATATTTAATAAACAAATTGTTTATTAATCAAATAAACGTTTATCCCCAATTCGAAGCCCTAGAAATACATGTATCCTAGAGTTATTACCCTTACACGTTATCAAACTCTTTAGGTTGATCCTTTGGGATAACTTTCAACACATATTTCGTTGTCCGAGTTCAATTTCAAGTTATTACGTGAACTGTGAGTATTTCCTACCCCCTTTTTGCTTTTATTCATATTTGGGGTGTTACATGTACACTTATACAAATTACAAATACAAGTTCACATTTTTACAATACAATTCTAGTACTATGTGCATTTGCTTACAAACGTGCTTTATGCTTAGACATTACATGTAGAATACATTTGTACTTAGTGAAATCATTAACATTGTACAAGCCGACCTTAACATTGGATAGCGCTATTGGATTGACAACCCGCCTAGGTTGATTCTCCCCCTTTTCATCGGAGAATCCGTGGTCATTGTTAAGTTATTATCCAATTATTTGGATAAGTACACCGCCGTTCATTTAGTACATTATACAGTCACAGGGTTGATTTCGCTCATTTGTATGATACATGGTTTACATATTTGCACTGTAGCTTGCACTTGAATTGTATAACTTTTTAACCTACTACATATATCAAAACTAGGAATGCTCACCAACATTTCATATGTTGACCAAATCTATTTTGTACATGTTTCAGGTGCAGTTTGATCTAGTGCTTTAACAAGAGATACTTAGTGCATTATTTTAAATCAGTTATTTCATTATTTACATTTCATTTAAGACTTTGTATTTTCCATTTCCATGTAAGACAATTTTGGATTATTCAATAATATATACATTTTAGTACCATGAGCTTTTGAACAATCGTCACTACGTGGCACCTCGATGATTCCGCCATCGGTTGGGGTGTTACAGATTGGTATTAGAGCCATGGTTATAGGGAACTAGGTTATTAGACAAAATGGCCTAGACTATAACCGAACTTTCATGCATAATATTTTCTGAATTACTTTACCCTCATTTCCCTCTACTTTCCTTCTTCTATCTTTCCCTTCTTCTCTTTCTCCATTCTTTTCATCTTTCATCATGGTGCATAGAGATGGTGTCCTACAGGGAGTGGAAAGTTTACATCATCATAGAACGAAAGCAGTACCTTTTATGAAGATACTCTTAGACATAATACCTACTCTTATTTTACTCCTTCGAAGTTGTTGAACTTTAATGAGTGTGATAAGGACACGTGCAATCTGGAAGGGTGGACGCCTGTACACTGGGTTTTCTGGCATAGGCAAGCATAGCGCATAAATCCATTTGCGGACCTGTTATGCTTACCTGGGGATTCCTGGAGTGAGTGTCCACTTATAGGTTAAAGCATGTCTTCTTTGATCACCATTGGGTTCAATTCCTTTGAAAAGTCAACGTTCTTGTTGGGCTTTACAGCTAGACAAGGGCACTCCAAGCATCTTATGCAAGTTTTACAATAATACTCCCTCGTTTCATATACAATATCCTATATATCATGATTTTCATATATTGATTACAAGTTCATACTTTCATAATCATTTGTACAGTTATACACTCATATTTTCTAATCTCATGATTATTCATTGACTACCTCATAGATGTCTGCTCGCCGCATGCTCCGTGATGCCAGCCAACGCCCTATTCGTGCTTCTGGACGACGTTCTGATCGTCGCCTCGCATCTTTAGTCGCCGAGCAAATTGCTGCAGTGATCCCAAACCTTGTCAGTGAGATAACCCAGAATAGTAACAGTGCCAACACAGGGAGTACGACTCAATTTCGGTGCACTTTCAAACACTTTAACTCCTGCAACCCCACAAAATTCACTGGTGAGGAGGGTGCTACTGGCCTTCTCCAATGGTTTGAAAGCATGGAGAGTACTTTTGTGAACAGTGAATGTCCTGATGAACTCCGCGTTCGCTATGCTACTAGTGTTCTTCAAAAGGGGGCGCTAACCTGGTGGAATGGTGAAAAGCGCAATCGAGGAGCTGAAGTTGCTTTATCATTATCTTTGGGCAGATGTTAAGGAACTCATGATCGCCAAATTCTGCCCTAGGAACGAAATCAGGAAACTGGAGGAAGAGTTCCATGGACTGAAACAAGACAGTGGTGAGAATCTTGCGTATAATACTCGATATCACGAACTTAGCATACTGGTTCCACACATGGTCACCCCAGTCTCTCGAGCAATTGAGAAATATATCGAGGGATTACCTGACCTGATTCAAGACGTTGTCACTGGAGGCAAAGCCACTACGGTAGAAGAAGCCATCCAACTTGCAGCCACCTTAACAGACAAACACGTAAGGAAAGGAAACTTGGTTAGGAAGGGCACCAAGACACCTACTAAGAAAACCACCAATGTTGTTGAACAACCTAAGACTGTTTTAGCAAAGGCCGCCACTACTGCTTCGAACTCTAAGAAACGAATGGGCGATAATCAGAACCATGCTGTTGTTGATCCGGTGGCTCAGCCTCCTATCAAGAAAGCCTACACGGGAATCCATCCTCAATGCAACACCTGCAAATATCATCACCCTGCAAATCTTCCATGCCGTCAATGCACTAGATGTGGAAGGTTTGGACACTTTGTTACCACTTGTCGAGTAATGGTTGGGACACAGAGTAATCATCAAACAGCTGCCCAGGGACCACTACAGATTACTAACGGTCGGGCATGTTATCATTGTAGAGACCCTAATCACATGCTACCTCAATGTCCCAAATTGAACAATGTAAACCTGGTGGCACATGGACGAGCTTTCAATATCAATACCAACGAAACAACTGATCAGGATGACGTTAATCCCACTGGTTAAGCCATGGATGGAATCTTCCCAAGACTCGAGAATCCAATACTCGTGTTTTCATTTTCTTGATTCTATTATCATTTTGTACCCAATTTTGTCGCACTCATTAGCATACAACATCTAGAAATTTCCTTGCGTATTATTGTGTATTAACACAGATTGGAAATTTATTATATTGATTACGTTTATTTTTAATCATACAAGACTCTACCTTACATTTATTTGAAACGTTTGGACTTGATACTTGATCTTACAGATGCTTTTCTAAGAAAACATCATTGGTTATTACATGAAACTAGATTTTTCCCTTAATTTGACTACGCATTGAACATCTAATTATTCATGATACTCGTAAACATTTAATTATTCATGATAACACTTACACTTAATGGTTGTAGTACTTACAAACTTGCTTGCATAAAAATGCTATCAATTTGCAATCTATGAGAATAATAATTGCTGCACTTAATAGAGGTCGTCATGCCTTTTTCAACAGTCGGGAGAGGCCCTACAACCTGCTCCACGACTGGTGGAGGCTATCGAACATACTCAACGATTGGTAGGGGTCACTAAGCGTTTTCAAACAGTCGGGAGGGGCCCTACAACCTACTCCACGGCTGGTGGAGGCTATCGAACCTGCTCAACAATTGGTGGGGTCATAGAAGGACGCAAAACTTTAATGTAAGGTAAATTGATGATTCCGGTCCGGAACGTAATCATGAATTTACAGGTACATTAGGGTAGTGTGAAATTCTATTAGAGTTTTTGGTAGGCGTCCAGTACGTTTTTAAGGTATCAAAGGTGTGGTGGGTTAGCTGCGGTACACCCTGTATACAAACACTAATGATGCATTGAAAGTGAGACTGGAAGTCGGACCAGGAACAAACTCTAGTTACTTGGTAGTTCATTTGGTCATTCTATAGTCAATCAACTCGTACATTTATTCTAGGATTCCTAAAACTTGAAGTTTAGTGTTTACTAGATTCTTATTCTCCTTGTTATTCGAGACGAACCTAATCTAATCCTTAACTCACACATATCAAACCTCATATCCAAATCATTCAAACTTTCCAAACCACAGTTATCTTAATTTTTACCCAAGCATCCATAACCCTATGTTTCCAATAACTTCGGGACAAAGTTTCTAAAAGTAGGGGATGCTGTGACATCCGTCACTTTTAATAATAATAATAATAATAATAATAATAATAATAATAATAATAATAATAAAAAAATCAGATTATATATACATATCTATAAACACCTCTTAAGCCCAAACCCAACCACCCTTTCCCTTCCTTATTTTCGGAGCTGGGCCTGCTGAGCCCAAGGGGTCGGCCCATCAGTCCAGCCCACTCCCCTTCACTTTATATAAAAAAAAAAAAAAAATTATATGGTCTGGACGGGATTCGAACCCGCGTCCAGACCCGGTCCGGCACAAACACAACACACCACACACCAACTGAGCTACACACCATATTTGACTTAAACCGGAACCTAATTATATTTATACCTTGCTTGCGTCTGACTCCTTCCTTTCTTCCTGAAACACACGCTGCAGCCAAAAAGGGAAACACCAAGCCTCCAATCTCGCTGAATTCATCTATAATTAATTTATTATGTTGAACGATAATTAAGCAAGTCAAACCTATACATAATCATCACGTTTAGATTGCTCTATCCTTTCTAATTGGGTATATTCACGCGTATACATTAACTAACGAGTCAACCTTCCTAATCAACGAACCAGACCTTTCCCTATAAATTGAACGCGTCCAGGCCATCTACACTCGCCGATTTCACACACTCAACCTCCAATTTCTATTACCGAATCATCTTTCAAAGCAATCGTGCACGTGTTGACTTTTCTGTTGACTGAACAATACATACGATTTTGCGTTTGTAAGTACTATTTTATCAGTGGGTTTTGATCTTCGGCAATCACACAACAATAACCCTATGATTAATTGGGTTATTGTTGTGTGAATCAATCTATTGGAAAATCTAGGGTTTGTTTGTGAATTTGGGGAAGAACACATTGTAACTTATGTATATAATTATTTCAAAACTGAACCATAAACAAATCTGAAGTATAGAGCAGTTGGTTGTGACTGTTGTGGGTAAGGCTTGGACCGGATCAGGCCACAAGTTCGACCCCCACCATGAACATTTTTTTTAAAGTGTTAACCTTTATGCATATATTTCCTTTATTCTTTTTAAAAATCGTTTTAAAATACTAAAACTATTTTATAAATTCTACAAAATTTATTTTATGTTTTTCCACGGATAAAGTTCATCATCCAATTTTTAGTTTTTCAAAAATAATTTATTTAATATATATTATTAATAATACAAGTTTATTCATTTATATTTATTAAATTCTATAAAAATAACAAAATGATCTTATTATTTTCCACAAAAATTAACCTGAGTTTTTATAACATTAAGCTTTTCAGAAATACTAAAACTATTTTATAAATTCTACAAAATTTATTTTATGTTTTTCCACTGATAAAGTTCATCATCCAATTTTTAGTTTTTCAAAAATAATTTATTTAATATATATTATTAATAATACAAGTTTATTCATTTATATTTATTAAATTCTATAAAAATAACAAAATGATCTTATTATTTTCCACAAAAATTAACCTGAGTTTTTATAACATTAAGCTTTTCAGAAATGATTTTTATTTCTGAAAAATCATTTATTTAATATTTTTAATCAAGTTTTGTTAGTTTTAATCCTAATTAAATCATAATAAATTCATTTCTCAATATTTTTGCACCAAAATTTTATATAAATTATTTCTAACTATCTAGAACTGAAATACAAATTTTAATTCAGAAATTATTCAATTTTAATATTTTTAGATATTAAAGTCATATTTTGGTAATTTGAAATAAATAGATTAAATATTCTATTTACAAGAAAATAATTTTATAAAAATTATTTTCATACTTAAAACCTTATGATGTGACTATATTCAACTTAAAATTTTACAAAGAGACTTTTATTTATTTATTCATTAGTTTTCTTATATTTAATAAACAAATTGTTTATTAATCAAATAAACGTTTATCCCCAATTCGAAGCCCTAGAAATACATGTATCCTAGAGTTATTACCCTTACACGTTATCAAACTCTTTAGGTTGATCCTTTGGGATAACTTCCAACACATATTTCGTTGTCCGAGTTCAATTTCAAGTTATTACGTGAACTGTGAGTATTTCCTACCCCCTTTTTGCTTTTATTCATATTTGGGGTGTTACATGTACACTTATACAAATTACAAATACAAGTTCACATTTTTACAATACAATTCTAGTACTATGTGCATTTGCTTACAAACGTGCTTTATGCTTAGACATTACATGTAGAATACATTTGTACTTAGTGAAATCATTAACATTGTACAAGCCGACCTTAACATTGGATAGCGCTATTGGAAGAGGGCGGCGACGGGAGGAGAGGGAGGAGGGCGGCGGCGGCAGGGGAAGTGAGGGACGATGGTGGCGGCGGCAGGGGAGGTGAGGGAGGAGAGTGATGGCGGGGGAGGGGAAAAGAGGGAAGAGGAGGAGGAGAAGAAGGGGGAGGAGGAGAGTTCCATTGAAGAAGAAGAAGAAGAAAAGGAGAAGAAGGGGAGAAGTGAAGGAGAAGAGGTGAGAAGACCTTGGTCCAAGTCTGCACCAAGAAGAGGATGGGCAGATGGTTTTAAGTGAAAGCTCTTCCAAAAAACAAACAAGCTGCAGACCCATATGTCTGCGCGTGGTCTGCACCGCGCAGACATAAGAGGCTGCGCAGACGTTTTCTTAAAAAACAAACACCACCTAAATATAATTAGAATCCCCTAATAATGGATCATCTTTGATTTGAAGAGTTCGTCATATTTCTTAATTTCATATCAGGTCTTAAAGGGTAGATAAAGTTGTAATGAGTCATACTGGTCGTAATGAATGGTAATGATGCATGGATGTCTTAACGAGGTATGTTATGTCATAAGTGCATGATAGCTCTTAACAACACATTATATTGGGCCTTGACATATAATACTTACCCTAACCGGAAAACATTGACATTTACTGATCATGATCGATCAGCTTTGACCCTAACTAGCTATAATTGACCAAGATTAACTCTAAGATTATAATTAACCAATATCGACCCTAACGAACTAATATTGTCCTACTTAGCCCCTAATTGGCCAATATTAAATCCTAACCAACTATCATTATTAACAACTTTTGACTTTAATTGGATATAGTAACCATCATTGGCCAATATTAGTCTAGTTTTCATTAATTAAACCTAAATTGCCAACATTGACCCTCACTAGCCTTCATTGACCAGTGTTCACCTAACTAACCATCATCAACCAATATCGACCCTAATAGTTCAACAATGGCCTTAAAAAAAACCAATGTTACTCTAGTTTACCTTAATTTGCCCTAATTGGATAAATTTACCCTAACTAACCATTATTGACCAATGTTGACCCTAACTAACCACCAATGATTAATATTGACCATACTGGCTCATCAATGAAGTCTATCGACCACATTGATCAAATATTGACCCTAAATAGCCATCAATGACCATCTTCAACTAATATGTATCAATACGTACCAATAATGACCCTCGTTGACCAATATTGGCCCTAGCTAGTTTGAAAATACTAACCCTATTTAACCCTAAATAAGTGGACAAATTGACCTCACCGACCACTGTTAACCAACATTTACCCTAACTTTCAACATTGACCCAAACTTGCATAATTTATCAATATGAATCTATCCGGACACCGTTAACCAAAATGGACCTTAGTTGACTAATGTTGACCGTAATTGATAATCACTAACATTAGTGGTGAGAAGAAAATCAAAATCAGAACCAAAACCAAATTAGGCATTGCCCAACCACAATAACCAAAGAATACAAAAACCAATGATCCATTTTCATAATGGTGAAAACCAAAATTTACGGTTTGGGTTTGAATTTATATACAAACAAAAAATCCAAACCAAACCTTTAAATTGTTTATGTTTTAACCGTTTAAGAAACTTGCGTTTAGCAAATAGTCAAAAATTCATGTTCGGTATTTATATTTTCATATTCGATAGTACGTTATTTGGCGTAAACGGACCTTTTTTATACTAAAGTCTTGAATAAATATTATACGTATAATGACGTAAAGAGCCTATAAGATTTTAATATAAGTCTAAACTAAAGTAAACATGTAAATCCAATGGTCATTTGCTTTTTTTAGCTTTAATTTAGTTTTTTTTTTTTTCATATTTTATATTATAAATACATTATTCTTCAAAAGGATTTCTATTTTTTAATATTTGTTATATTTTTTCATGACTACTATTTATGTCATTTAGTATATTAAAATTAGATGCATTTATTAAGAAAAAAAAACTCTAAACGTAACAAAAGCTTGGCATTTGTTTTTTTTACCATAAAAACAAGGCTTTTTACGTTTTATTTTATTTAAGTTTTGTTTTGTTTTTTGCTTCCCGTGTTTTTGTTTTTAATTTATATAGAGTCTTTTTGTATTAATCTTTTGACGCTATTTTTTTATTGGTAGATATCAACGTACACTTGTTGATATTAAGCCTAATAAGTTTTAATATCCCGCAAAAATACGCAGGTTACATCAACTAGTTAAGCACAATCTAACAAAATCATTTAGACCCAAAATATTCAAGTCCAAGTGGCCAACCAGAAAAATAAAAAAGAAACCAAACCCATCATGAAAAAAAAAAAAAAAAAAAACAAAACCAAACGGTTTTAAACAACCCATAAACCTTTTATGGTTTTAGTTCACTTTTGACAAAATTGAACTAATCCACCATCATTTACCAATATGGTTGAATCGTTGATTGCTTTTGGGGGACTAAATATCAGTCTTTAATTATTCCATATATGAAAGGCATATGAGACTACATATCAGTCCCAATACAGTATGTTACAAAGACGGTGACAACTGGTCTTCCGTCACTAATATATTTTATTATTTTATCAATATGGTTGAATATGTGTCAATTATTAAAAACTAAAGGCTAGTTCTTAATTCATCTATATGAAAAACTTTTAATATCAGTCCCGAATATATATAGTCCTTGACAAGATTTAATATAACATATCAGACTACCACTCAGTCTTGAGTACGGTCTCTTATAGAAAGGACTGTTTTTTAGTGTCAAATATTTTCATTAAAATGGAAGAATATGCATCGATTGTTATAGAGCTAAAAACTAGTCTCTAATAAAATGATCTACAAAACACTTTGAATACTGAATATCAATTCCAAATAAGATCTTCTATAATTTTTTTGCAACTAAGTTTTGGGCTCCAATACTTTTCATAAAATGGTGGGATTTGCGTCAAATGAATTGAAAGAGATAATCAATACTTAAGCCTTTCATATACAAAAGGCGCTCAATACGAATTATGTGTGCCTAATTTTATCCAATTTGGGAAAATTGAGGACTGATTTTTAGTCTCTAATATGTTCTCTCCATATTAGAGACTGTAAATCAGTCGCCAATACGTTTGCCTGTTTTTTCAATAAAGAGAAACATATCTGAGACTGAAATTCAGTCATGGATAGGGGTTTTCCCCAAATTCTATGATCTCGCAAATTGGTTCAAGTAAAAAACAAATATTGGAAAAAACTATTCTGACGTTGATATGGAGAAGAGATGTGTTATGACAAGTAAGCAGCTAAGCTAAGCATTCCTTCCACCCTTATTCTTCACATTTTCTTTTTGGTCTAACAGATGTTGCTTAAAACCTATATTAACTAACAAAATTTATGTAATATCTTATTATTTTACTAAATAAAAAAGTAATAAATTAACGATAGATTAAATAAGAAAAACTATAATCATAACATGTCACTAAAATTGAAAAGCATGTCTTGAAAAACTGCTCCCAAATCGATATGTGCAATTTAATATTTTAATATTAGAAATAATAAGTAATTAATGACCAATGGCTCCCAATACTATTCAAGAATTACAGTTTAGTCCCTATAGTAACTAATATTGAACACTATACTACAGTCTTTTCAATTCTTCAACTGTTGAATGGTCTCTTACATTCCAATGTCTATTCACACAACAACTATTAAATAACAGATGTTATTGTAAGTGCATGATGTCCCTAGGCTAGTATATATGTTGATTGGACGTGTTACGGGGTGTTTGGAGATGTTGATACGTGTTTCGGGGCGTTTGGGACACTTCAAGCGAGTACGGTGTGGCTTTAGGCATTTACGGCCTATACCACATTAGCTTTAGGCATTTACATCCTATACCACATCAGTCTTGATGTGTGATAGCCCTACTCTCCTATAGTTACATGTGTGATAGCCCTACTCGCCTGAATATACTAGTGAGATAGGCCCTACTCGCTAGTTGTTCATGTGTGATAGCTTCCTACTCGCCTAAAGGGGTCTGTACGAGTATGGGAGGTATAAATAGTCCCAATCATTGCCCTAATCATTAGTTCTTACCTCACACACTCTCCAAACACCCTCCCATGGTCTGTAAGGTCTGATTTGATCTCTGTAAACACTCGAGCTCTGTTTTAGTGATTAATCTATAATCTTTTGACCCGTGTGTGTGTTGTGATTACTCGTTTATCATTGTTTCATCTTTGTTTCTGTTATTGAGACATATTCAAGGGATTCCGCACCTTGAATATAGCCCTCGTGATTGTCGGGTGACACGTTAGTCGATCCTACAAGTGGTATCAGAGCCAGGTTCTTATCACGAGTGTTTTGATAGCAAAAACGAGCAAAAACAGGTAGGTTTTTATGGGAAAGTTGTGATTTTTAAGCAAAAACCTGTTTTGAAGTTTGAAACTTTGAGTTTTTTGATAAAAACCCTTATTTTCAAATTCTTGGTGTGTGTTTATGGATTAAAACGTGTGTTTTTGATTAGGTTTTGTTCTAAAAGTGTTTTGGAAACTTTTCCAATCATTTGGGGTATAAACACATTGTTTTAGATAAGATTTTGAGGCAAAAACGGCTGTTTTTGAGCAAAAGTGGGGTTACAGATCAGATCTAGCGATTACGCAGACATTCTAGCATTTAGGAAACCCTAATCGCCTATATATAGGCGAATACAATAGAAATCAAGCGAATAGGGTACTATTCGCCTATCATATAGGCGAGTACAATTCCTATACCACATAAACTTCCTATTCGCCTATCATTTAGGCGAGTACAATTCCTATACCACATAAACTTCCTAATCGCCTATCCCTTAGGCGATTACAAGGTTCCTTCACACATTTAGCCCCCTAATCGCCTCTATTACTAGCGAATAGAGGCCTACTCGCCTAAATCAGGTGTGGTATAGCTCCTACTCGCGTGAAAGGTCTCCATACACTAGCATTTACACCCTAATCGCCTATAATCACACAAATAGAGTTCCTATTCGCCTATAAGGACCTGAAACTGAAAAATTTGACTAAGTATCGGACTTTTGACAAATATTAACATATGGCAAACCCGTGGGGTCATCTAAACCAACCAAGGCAACATAATAACCAACAACTGAACAATCAAGCGAACGTACCCACAAACCCTTGGCAATACTCAGCCGAGCGAAATGCGCAACGGATGCAACAAGCGCAGATGCAAGCGAATGTTGCCGGAATCAATCCGTGGGCGCTAGCGGCTCAACAACAAGCGATGAACGCGAATCCTTGGGCACTCGCGGCTGCTGCAAACTCACAGACGAATCATCTGTCTTTCGTTCTCATGAGTGACTTAGAGACGGGTAGTTCGAATAGGGCGCCGAAATTGCAATACATGTCCGACTACCATGGTTGGAAAGGCAGATTTCAAACGTATGTTGAGGGTATTTATGGTCTCGTGTGGTCAGCTATAGAGACTGGGTATAGTAGGCCTATGGTTGAGAACTCCACAACTCCGATCTCAATTGAAGACATGAATGAAGATCAGAGGAAGAAGTATAATTATGAGAAGAAGGCGATGGCGGCATTGAAGCAAGCTCTTCCCAAGGACATTCTTCATCAATTCGCTCAGTGCACAACATCACAGATGCTTTGGTTAGCACTGGCTGAGCGAAATGAGGGTAATCTGAAGACGCGAAAGGTTAAAATGGATCAACTCAAGAAGGAGTTCGAGAACTTCAATGCTATTGGGAATGAATCTCTGAGGGACTTGACTGCTAGATACTACCATCTGATGTCTGAAATGTATCAGTACGGGGTCTTATATTCATCTGCGGACCTTGTAGAAAGATTTGCTGAGGCGCTACCTCCTCACTGGCATCAATGGTCGGATATTCTAAAGTCAAGCAATGCATATCAGACTCTCTCCATCAACGAGTTCATTACCGAGCTGGAGAACAAGGAGATAGAGGAAATCAGGAGAGCAAACAAGGCGCTCATTCCACAGAATCCCAGCATCTATTATGGGAATCCTCTTCAGGACACCAGTGTGGGTGGCACCAAACCACAAACTGCTTTTGTGGTTAACCCGGACCCAGTTTATGCTTTAGACAATTATGGTCCCCCAGCTGATGTTCCTCCTCCTACATATCCTTTTGGACCAAACCCGTATCCTTTGAATTTTAATACTAACCAGTTTGGTGTTAACCCGTTTTCTCATCTTGCAGCACCAGCACAGGCAACTGCAAACTTCAGTGGACCTTCTTCTACAAGTTTTGGCGGGGCTCCAACTACAAGTTATGGTGGATATGGAGGTGCTTCTACTTCTAATCAAGGTGGCTATCGGACCAATACAGTCCCAGAGTAGCTGAACACCGCGGGTTTAGAAAAGGTGACTGTAGAGCTAGCTCAAGAACATATGGCTCTACTGTCGACCTTGGTAAACTCCTATAGTGGACTGGTTGCTGGACAGATCGGGAATCCTCATCTTACACAGGAGGATTACTCGCAGATTGATAAGGACGACATGGATCTGATAGACATACAATGGCACTTCGCAAGCGTGGTGAGAAGGGCAAAGGAATACATGGACAGGACGGGAAGGAGAGATGTCTTGATCAATAACAACACCAAGTTTGGGTTCGACAAAAAAAAGGTCACATGCTACAACTGTGGCACAAAAGGGCATTTTGCAAGGGAATGTGACCGACCTAAGCAGCAAGGACATCAGAATCCCTTCAACAACAACAGAGCGAATCAGAATCAGAGGCAGCAAGCTCAGGCACAACCTAATACTGAGCGTGCTATTGTCCCAGTCAACAACCAGAATCAGAACCAGAGGCCGCCTGCAAACAACAATCAAGGTCAAGCCATGGTTATTCAAGCTGATGAAGGCTATAACTGGAACCATCTGATCATTGGAGAAGAAGCTCCTCAAGGTGGTGCAGCCTGTTTTGCTCAACAAGCGTCTGAAGCACCAGCCGAAGTTGAAGAAACTTCGAGTCAGTCTGACATCATCACTTCTGAAAACGAAGCGTCTGACTGTGACTCGGAGTGCGATTCTGATGGGGGAGAAGATTTGGAGGATCTGTTAGCTGAAGCAAATGCGCTGATTGGTAAAAGATCGTTTCTTGTGGATGCTGACTGCACAGAGAAGAACTACGGCGAATTCTTTGGAGCTCAGAAGACAGCAGCTCATTATGCATTGATGGCCATTACTGAATCGTTGAACAAGGGAGTTCCACAGGGCCTTATCAGCAGCCTATGGATTGTTGATAGTGGAGCTTCAGGGCACATGACAGGCGATCTATCCCTGCTTTTTGACATAAAGAATATCAACGGGGGGTATGTTGCCTTTGCTGGTAATAAAGGGGGTTATATTACAAAAGAAGGAAGTATGAGCAACGGTATTGTAAGCTTTGAAAGGATAAGCTTTGTCAAACAGATAGACCACAACTTGCTGAGCGTTTCGCAGATATGTGACAAGAAGTTCACTGTGTTCTTTGATGACAACGCATGTTTCATTCTGAAGCCTGGATTCAAAATACCGAAAGAGTGGGTCATGATCTCAGCTCCCAGGGTCAACAACTTATACGTCCTGGACATGAGCCGAGCAATGACAGCGAAAGGTCAGGTCACTTGTTTTCTGTCAAAGGCGACAGAGAAGGAATCGATAATGTGGCACAGACGAATGGGGCACATCCACTTGAGGAAAATGAACCATCTGGTCCAGAATCAACTGGTGGAAGGTGTTTCTGTTAAGAATTTTCATTTAAACGACGTCTGTGTCTCATGTAAGAAAGGGAAGCAGAAAAGAAAGTCTCACAAGCCTAAGAAGACAAACTCAGTTAGTCTACCACTCGAACGACTGCACATGGACCTGTTTGGCCCAGTCAATCGGAAGAGCAAGAACGGTGACTCATACTGCTTAGTGGTTACGGATGATTATTCTAGGTTTTCTTGGGTTGTGTGCATGAAGCACAAGAGTGAAACTTTTGATTACTTGAAGAATCTGTTTACTAAACTGGAAAATATATATTAGCTAAAGATCCGTAGGATCAGAAGCGATAACGGAACAGAGTTCAAGAATCACGCTATGGAGGCGTTATGTGCAGAAAAAGGTATTCATCATGAAATCACAGCGCCATACACTCCTCAGCAAAACGGGGTTGCAGAAAGAAAGAATCGGACTCTTATTAAGGCAGCCAGAACTATGCTCGCATACTCGAATTTGCCTGTGATCTTCTGGAACGAGGCAGTTCACTGCGCGTGTTACACTCTGAATAGGGTTCTAACGGTAAAGAAGCTTGGTAAAACTTCTTACGAGCTTCTGAACCGAAGGAAACCGAACTTAGAGTTTCTGGAACCTTTCGGAGCTCCATGCACCATGATACATCCCGATGGGAAGTTTGGTGCAAAGGCAGAAGAAGGTTTCTTTGTTGGTTACAGCACTCCCAACAAAAGAGTGTACAACAAAAGAACTAACAACGTTGAAGATTGGCTTAATGTCGATGTTCAGCGTTATACTGCCAATGCACCTGGTGTTGGACCTGATTGGTTGTTCGATTATAAGAGTCTATTTGATTCCTTCAACGTGGAGAATTTGGTGGATGATGCTGTAGCGCAAATGTATTACGAATGTGAAAACGCAGCTAGCTCTCCGCTAATGCGTCCGATCGTGGTTAATGATCCTGCGCCTGCTCCATCTGATGCCTCTGCATCCACGGGTCCCCTGATAAAACCGCAGCAGCAGAAGTTGAGGAAGTTTTTCAGGAAGCGTCAACAGAGGTTCTCGAATCTTCATCTTCCGACGACAATTTTGCAGAGTCTCATGAAACTCTCACTGAGGAACAAGCTGGAAATGGTGAATCTACCACTACAGCTCCAGTTAATCCGACAGGAAACAATCAAGCTGGTCCTTCTTCTTCAGCAGCTCCAGGGATAGGTCTTCGGATCGATCTCTCCGGTTTTAATATGCAACCCGCTGCTCCCTCTAGTTCAAGCGCCGCTGAGACAAATCTATCTCAAGGTTTGGAGAACCTTAATCTGCATTCGGATGATCCAGTGCTGGCACATCCGGAATCTCGGATTCACGACACTCATCCGATGCAAAATGTGATTGGTAATCCGACTAGCAGAGTCATGACGCGCAGTCAGCTCAGAAATGCTAGTCCAAGTGACAATACAGGTACTCTGGCACTCTACTCGGAAATCAGAAAAGCAGGTCATCAGAACGATTGGTCCTTCGCCTTGTATGTTTCTCAAACTGAACCAAGAACTGTGCAAGAGGCACTGAGGGAAGAGCCATGGATTGAAGCAATGCAAGCCGAACTTCAGCAGTTCCAAAAGCTAGGAGTGTGGGACTTAGTTGACTTACCTCCAGGCTCGAAAAAGATTGGAACAAAGTGGGTCTACAAGTGTAAACGGGATGACCGCGGGGTGATTATAAGAAACAAGGATCGATTAGTTGTCCTCGGCTTCCGTCAAATCGAAGGAATAGATTACAACGAAGTATACGCTCCAGTTGCGCGCCTTGAAGCTATCCGGATGTTCTTAGCTTACGCTTCGTACAAACGGTTTAAGGTGTATCAAATGGACGTGAAAAGTGCTTTTCTGTATGGTGTCGTGAAGGAAGAGGTGTATGTTGCTCAGCCACCGGGTTTTGAGGATCCGCTACATCGCGAAAAAGTCTACAAATTGAACAAAGCGTTGTACGGACTCCATCAGGCACCGCGTGAATGGTACCAAATGCTTAGCAACTATCTGATATCCAACGGGTTCAAACGTGGACTCGTGGACTGCACCTTATTCACCAAGGAAAAGGGTGGTGATCGACTTCTGGTACAGGTTTATGTTGATGATATTATTTTTGGGTCTACTAATGATGTCATGTGCAGGGAATTCGAAAAACTTATGCAGGACAAATTTGAGATGAGCTCGATGGGGGAGATGCAATTCTTCCTCGGTCTACAAGTAGAACAACAAGAGTCGGGGATCTTCATCCACCAGACAAAATACGTTGCTGACATCTTGAGCCGGTTCCAGATGGAAGACTCTACTCCAGTAGGCACACCGATTCAGACCAATCACGGGATTGGGCCTGACGAGAAAGGACAAACCGTTGATCCTTTTCTCTATCGAGCTATGATAGGCTCACTCATGTACCTCACTGCATCAAGACCTGATATAATGTTCGCGACATGCTTACTATCAAGATACCAGTTAAGGCCGAAACAGTCCCACCTGGTTGCTGTGAAGAGGATCTTACGTTATCTAAAGGGTTGTCCGACCAAAGGTCTTTGGTACCCTAATGACGATAAGTTTGACCTCATCGCATTTAGCGATGCTGACTATGGCGGATGCAAGACAAAATTAAAATCCACATCGGCTGGATGCTAGTTTTTGGGACCAAGACTAGTCTCGTGGCAGTGCAAGAAGCAAGCCTCAGTCGCCTTATCCACCTGCGAGTCGGAATATGTAGCAGCATCGAGCTGCTGCTCCCAGGTTCTTTGGATACAGCAACAAATGAGAGACTACGGTTTGAAATTTCTTAATACTCCCATTCACTGTGATAATGAGTCCGCTATAGCTCTTGCTAAAGACTCAGTTAACCATTCCAAGGCGAAACATATCTTGGTTAAGTATCATTTCATACGCGATTGCTATGAAAAGAAACTTATCGATATGGTAAAAATCCACACAGACTACCAACGTGCCGATTTATTCACCAAAGCTTTTGACGGTCCTCGTTTTGAGTACTTGTTAATCTTAAACGGCATTATAGTTAAGCAGGATTAGATCCTCATCGGTAATCGTTTTTGTAAATATTTTTCTTTCAAAAATCAGAAAAATCCAAAAATATTGTCTTTTCGCAAATTTTTAGATTTTTAGGGGGAGAAAATTTCAGAAAAATACAAAAACATTCAGAAAATGCAAAAATTCAAAAAAAAAAAAAATGAGTAAATCCCAAAAAAAAAATTGAAAAATGCAAAAATGAGTTTCTTTGGTGAAAATGGGAAGATGATATTAACCAATCAGTCGGACTGTCTGGACCCTTATCATCTTAAAAATATTGGAACTGATAGGTAGCCTCTACAATGATGTGTCGGTAGGCTCAAAATCATTTCCAAGTTCGGCACGGTGATATCAACCTAAATCATCTGAATCATGTGTGGATCAACGTGCGTTGGCATATGGTCTTGGTACCGAAATCTCGTTTGATAGCATGCCAAAATCCGAGGTTTCATGGTCTTTAAGAGGTTGGTACATCCGGGGTGAACTGGACGTCTCTCAGAATAAAATAGGAGTGGCACACGTGTCGTACGTTGGGGTCGCAGCCTACGACTGAGACACCCCTATGTCATTTCCTGAAAAAAAAAACAAAAAAAATAGAATAAATTCTAATCAGGAGACGTCCGGGAATCCTAAAAGAGCAAAAAGATTCATATATGCCAAAACCCTATTCTCAATGAGAATTCGCTCTAAGGTATCAAATCATATACCTAAAGCATCGTACCGTGAAAAATCAAATATACGGTATTTGACTTGTACCCTGGTTTGGATCTCACTGGTCTCTCTGTTGCAGCGTTTCTACAGACCTGATCACCACTGAGTCCACTCCTTGTAAAATACGGATGACAACAGCTTACTCACCGGTTACGAGGAAGCTTTGTGCATGACATGATACGGGAATGTGTCGCGTGGCGGGGAACACCTTGTATCTCAGCATTAATATTACCTTAAACGTATCTAAAGTGCCTAGCGATAAAACTTGATTTTGAGTTTAGGTGGACAACAATATCGACAGTTGTTGTAGGATGCTTATTGGTAATTTAAGCGAAAACTGAAAATATAAGGGTTCTAGTGATGTCCGTACACTGATATGATTCCCTAACCGCCGAAACTCGCAAAAATATGTTAGTGTACAGTTAGTTGATCTCCCGTTTTGTTTTATTTACGCTTAGTTTAGCTTATTTAATCATTCTTGATTGCCGATGATGGAATCCTAATCCATTGTAATCTTACTTCTTCAAAAATAAATCGCCGAAAAATAAAAAGGGCAACTAATTGGAAACTTGTGTTTTTGCCGGGTCAAAACCGTATGTTTTATCAAGTACAAGGGTCGAAAATGAAAGTTTTTCAAAGTCATGAGTCGTTATCTGTGTCGTGTGTTAAAACGAGGTGAAAAACGCATGTTTTGAACCTTAACGGGTCAAAAATGCGAGAAATGGTGCTGCAGGGGCATTTTGGTAATTACTGTGAAGTTTGGACACTTTTAGGCTTCTACTCGCGTGATTAAGCAAGCGAGTAGCCCAATCGCGTGATAACTTAGACGCATAAGGTTGCTACTCGCCTATTTGTGTCCTACTCGCCTGCTTATATCACACTCGCGTCATATTGTGGAAGATTAGTTGTAATCGCGTGTGTTTTAAACGAATAGCTACACTCAAGTGACTTACAAAGCGATTAGAACATCTCTTTCCCATACTCGCTTATGTTTACACGAGTAGGACAAGGATATACAAGCAGACACTTAGAAACTTTTTACTCATTGTTTTCAAACAACGGCTACTATGCTCGTCCCTCCAATCCCGTCTCCAATCAAACCTCTTGCTCGTGCCTTTTTGATTCTTAAATCTTGTTCTACATCACAAAGGTAACTTCATCCTCAAATTTCAGATCCTAACATCAAGTGTAAAGGGTTTAAATCTGCGATTTAAGCTCTGAAACCCTATGTGACAAAATCTGAATCGTTGGGCCTTGTTATGTTTCTTTTATGATAAATGATTGTTTGGGGTTTGTTAATCGGGGCATAGGGATGTTGCTTATACAAAGCTATTATTTCAAATCATCCTAAATCTAAAAGCCCTAATTTTGAACTCTTATGAACCCTAGTTTTAAAATGCCCAATTAATCCATGTTTTTGATCTGATAAACTTAATCAGTGCTAGGGGTTTTATTGTTGGATTGTTATAGGCTTCATTGTGACAATATCCGGACTCGAAACAAAACACGACAAGATTTTGGCATTTTTTTGGTGATAAACTCTATCAATGCGAGTAGAAGCCTACTCGCATGACTTGTATAGCGAGTAGCACTTAATATCTCCCTATTCGCTTGAAGGATTAGCGATTAGACTGTTTAGGTCCCCTATTCGCATAAAGGATGAGCGAGTAGGCTGTTTGGCTCTCCTACTCGCATGAACAGTAAGCGAGTAGGGATGTTTGTGCCTGTAATCGTGTATAATTCTAGCGAGTACAAGCTAATCGCTTGAAATGGTCTGATTTTTCATCTTACTCGCATGAAAATATCCTACTCGCATGACTTTTAGGCAATTACAACTTGTAATCGCCTATTACAAGCTGTTGACCAAAATTTGTCAAAGTCTTGTCCGTTTTTGTCCGTTTTAGTCAGTTTTTGTTCGGCTTTTGAATATATGATCAACGTATGATACTTATTACGCGTTTTGGTGTACAGGATGGAAAATTGGAAGACATCGCCAAAGCACAACTGTTGTGCTTTTCTCGGACCGATTACGTTGGATAAAGGCAAAGCTTTTCAAGGCGTCATCGACTTCTTAAAACGATCGAGAATACACTATGCGATATCCAAGCAGCACGCTGCTTACAATGATATCTTGCTAGAATTCTATCGTAACGCCAAGGTTGATCCCAAGGCTGATCCGATCGTGATTACTAGTTCGGTTCAAGGAAAAGATGTTATTATCACCGAACAGATAATTCGAGAAGTGCTACAGTTTGGAGATTCTGATGCTGATCCTATAGTGTTTGACGCTATTCTGATACGTGGCGGCTTTCTTAGGATTAAGTATCTGGGTAAAGTCGACAAACAGACGATGCTGATGAAAGGATTACTTCCGCCGGAGTTTAAATATCTTACTCATGTGGTCTTGAAGTGCCTTGGTCCGAGAAAAGGTGCTTTTGATGCGATAAGAGATACATTGGCCTCTGCGATTGTCGCTCTGACTCTCAACAAGCCATTTAACTTCTCCAAGATGATTCTGCACCACTTAAAGGAGATCATATTATTGCCGCCGACAAAGAAGTCTTTCATTGTCTATCACCGATTCTTACAGTTGATCATTGATAATCAAGTACCTGATTTGATGAAGCATCCTGCTGAGTATATAGGGACTGATGATATTACTCAGGCTGAAATGAACAGGATGAGAATTTACAAAGGGCGACCGAAGTCTGAATATCCTCCCAATAGACGACTATATGGACACTTGAAGCGAGAAGACTATGCGTCACCACCAGGCAACAGGTGGAGACACGAAGATAGTGATTCAGAGGATGACTTCCGTATCCACAGGTTGGTGTTTAAAGAAGGGGACAATATAGGGCGTAAAACAGATGAGTTGGGAGAAAACGCCCCAGGCAGGATTTCTGACACGGGTGAAGGTGATGATGAGGAGTTTGATC
This sequence comes from Ambrosia x helenae, assembly GCA_030844895.1. NCBI lineage: Eukaryota > Viridiplantae > Streptophyta > Magnoliopsida > Asterales > Asteraceae > Ambrosia > Ambrosia x helenae. The sequence goes on along the minus strand of CM061232.1, from coordinate 22,056,018 downwards.
CGAATGTTATAGGATTCTCTGAACATTCGGGAGCTGCACAAGAACCTGATACCTCTCAGTCTGATAGAGGTAAGGCACATATTGATGAAGACGCACCAGTTGACATAACTGATGCAGATGACGACTCTGAAGCTACAGAAGATGACTCACCCGATGTACTTTCTATAGAAGAGGATAGAGCTCTCACAGCCGAGGCGAGAGAACTTGCAAGAGATCCCACTTTCACTCTAGGTAGTGGTGATCTTGTTGCAGATATCGATGCAGAGCTTGCCTCTTCGCCTCCTGCAAAGAGACAAAAGACAACTTCCAAGAAGGACAGGGTTCGAGGTAAGAAGACGATGTCTATTAAACCTCAAGTGGTGAAAACCTCAAGAAGAAGACGATTCACCCTTCCTGAAGCTTTTGGGGATCCAGTCACTCAATCCTCTCAAGCGGCAACAACAGCAACTACAACAACAGCAACTACAACAACATCAGCTACAACAACATCAGCTACAACAACAGCAACAACAACAGCAGCAGCAATGACATCTTCGGGTCCTATTTCAGTTAGCGCAGCGATGCCTGCCAGTGCCACTATGTCAATGCCTGCTTCGGTAATCTTCACTGAGCAAGTCTCAGTTACCGAGGCAGCGACAAGCTCTCAGATTATTCCGAATACCATTGGTGACAGGATCCGAAGTATAAGACAGAAAGTACGACCCACAGCTTCCGGGTCATCCGATCAGACCTCTTCGTCTGCTTCTGCTACAAATGAACAGCTTCAAAGAAAAATTAGCGAGCTAACTGCCATAGTAGCTGCGCAAGCACGTGATATAGCAGAATTGCGAACGAAGAATGCAAGCATAGAAGAAAATGAGAACGCAATGCTTGAGCTGATCGAAGAATCTATCCAGTCTAACACAGAGTTGAGAACGACTGTAGATGCACTCATAATATCGAACCAGCAGGTCATAGAGTCGAATAGGCTAATGATGGAATCTCATCAGCAGCTGATACAGTCGAACCAAAGTACTTTGGAGAGACTTGCAGGTGTAGAGGCCTCAAACAGCGAACTTCGCCTAATCAATGTGAACAATGAGCGAAGGATCACGAAGACTGAAAAAGAAAATGCCGAGCTAAGGGCTAGGATAAACGAGTTGACTGGAACTCAACCTAGACTCACCGGTGGTCCTAGTTCAGAGGCTGGTGCTGGTGATGATGATGATGAGGATAATGATGATGAAGAAGATGATGATGAGGATGACGATAATGATGAATCAGATGGTGATGATGATGCTGGAAAGGGTGGTGGTGATCCTGGAGCCACAGGTGGTGGCGGATCATCAACTGGATCTGGAGCTCAGCGAACAAAGAGGAGTCACGACAAATCAGGCAAGGATCCTGCAGTAGGTTCTTCTGCTCAGGGGGAGTCTGATCAAAGGAAGAGCAAGATTCAGGAACTCAAAGACAAACTAAAGCGAGCTATAGTTCCTGTTGAAAATGTCGAGCCTCTAAACAGTTATTTCGACTATGATGATGATGGCAATCTGTACGTTCCTCCTGTGTCCTCTGATTATGACCTGGAAGAAGGTGAAATACCTCCTGAGGTTACACCTGAGGACTTGGAAAAGATTTTTGGCTTGGCACCTGGAGAATCTTCCAGTGCTGGCCACTTTGCTCCAGAACTGCATCCAGACAATCATGAAGTGGAGATGGAAGATGGAACCAATATCACTACACCCGAGTATGTGGTTGATGAGTCGAGCAGCGGGATACCTAAGATCTCTGAGGAGATGCTTAATCAGTCTGAAGAAAAGCTAAAGTCTGATCCTACACCTGTCCCAGACAAGGTGAAAGAACGACATGACAAGATCAGACAAAAGTATCCTGAGTGGTTTCCATCTGGAGGCGAGTCTGAGAAGAAAAAGGAACCTGTACAGGCTTCTATATTCAAGAAACAGTTGGTAAAGATGTCAGGAAGCGTGATCAGCTGGGCTTACATTAAGCATGCTAAGATGTTGGGAGTAAAGTGGCAGGATGGTCTTCTCTACTTTCAACCGTACACGAAAGTCCTCAGTCTGCCCTTCTGGCATATACGTGATTTGGTTAGATTGCAGCCTCCATTGTATCATGAGTCTCGCTATGAACTTCAAGGGTTCTACAACATTATGAGAAGAGAAAGTGTTGAGGGATGGGACCAGTTCCAACCACAGTACCCAAAATCCGTTGTGACAAACAAGATTCATCCCATCACAAAGAATCCTATTTGGAAGCACATCATCAAACCACCCGAAACCGCGTCAAAGATTCCATTAGTTCCGATTGAGCAAGACTTCGCTTCTAAGTTGTATTACTGGCACTATGACGCAGAGACTACAGAAGCCGTAATAGTCTTGAGCAACTCGCCAAAACCGTGCAGGAAGATTAGAATATGGGATCCAATGTGGCTGATTAACTGCTCGGAGAAAGACGTGGAGACATTGTTCTTATATCCAATACAACATCTGAAGGCCGAAGCCGATCAAGCATTGAAATTTCAACGGGTGATTTGTTTCTGTCACGCCAACAAGATTCATGCGGGATGCGACTGGTCAAGAATTTCCAGGATCGAGACAATGTCAATTTGATGAAGACTGAAGATGGTGCATGTTTTGTTTATGTTATGTTTGTTGTGTATGTTTTTCAATTTTGAGTCTGTAAAGTTGCTAGTAGTTGCTATAAACGATGTCTTATGTAATTTTTGTACGTATACTAGCCTGGTCCAAGGGGGAGTCTGTAAGTGCATGATGTCCCTAGGCTAGTATATATGTTGATTGGACGTGTTACGGGGTGTTTGGAGATGTTGATACGTGTTTCGGGGCGTTTGGGACACTTCAAGCGAGTACGGTGTGGCTTTAGGCATTTACGGCCTATACCACATTAGCTTTAGGCATTTACATCCTATACCACATCAGTCTTGATGTGTGATAGCCCTACTCGCCTATAGTTACATGTGTGATAGCCCTACTCGCCTGAATATACTAGTGAGATAGGCCCTACTCGCTAGTTGTTCATGTGTGATAGCTTCCTACTCGCCTAAAGGGGTCTGTACGAGTATGGGAGGTATAAATAGTCCCAATCATTGCCCTAATCATTAGTTCTTGCCTCACACACTCTCCAAACACCCTCCCATGGTCTGTAAGGTCTGATTTGATCTTTGTAAACACTCGAGCTCTGTTTTAGTGATTAATCTATAATCTTTTGACCCGTGTGTGTGTTGTGATTACTCGTTTATCATTGTTTCATCTTTGTTTCTGTTATTGAGACATATTCAAGGGATTCCGCACCTTGAATATAGCCCTCGTGATTGTCGGGTGACACGTTAGTCGATCCTACAGTTATTTAAAATATTTATCTAACAGATGTTGCTCAAAAGCTATGTCTTTTCAATTTATGTAACTTCTTATTTATTTTACTAAATAAAAAATTAATAAATTAACGATGGATTAAATAAGAAAAACTATAATCATAACATGTCATTAAAATTGAAAAGACATGTGTTGAAAACCCGCCCCCAAATCGTCTCTATCAAATTAAATATCTTCTAAGAACTTATAGCGATTTGATAACCATCTACATCGCCTTAACTTCCGCCCACACCACTCCCCCACTCCCCTACAACCCTCTTATAAAACGAATAATACTATAACACATCTAAGGAACATATCTTTTCTTTTTCCTAATTGTCTTTCCGAATTGAATTCTCAATCCCAAAACTGAACATAAAAAAATGGCAGACAATAGATAATTATCTATATGGTGGTGTGAGAAGAAGAAATTCCTCCTAATGTTCTGTGACAACAGGAAGCATATTTACCATTCCCCGGAAGGTGTAATTGCTAACTGTTCTATTGAAGTTCTGAAAAAAATGTTGAAACTTGGTAGCCATCCGAGTTGGGAAACTGACGAAACAAGAAGGCTAACCAAAAAACTTAAGAAGATGTTCAAAAATTGTGAGGTTCGTGGTGTGATTTGTTGGGTTTCTGTTGGAGGAGTTTGAACTGAAGATTACATTTGATGATGGCCACACAGGATACTACAAACCTCAAGACATCTACTTCTCAGATGATGTGGATTTTCTAAGAAAATTATCTGAAAAACCACTATTGAACCCAACTGAAGCAGACTTTAGTGTCAACCTCGAGAAGATTGTGAAGGCTCAAATAGACTTGTGGGTAGAAAGAGATGCCCAAGCAAATCCAGATGAAGAACCAGATAATGCAGACTCATCTGAAGATGATGATAATGAGACGGAGGTTGCAGATATGACGGTTGAGTCAGAGGATGAAACAAACTTTAGGGCTTGATCTTTTTGGTGTTGCATGGTTAGTGGATTGGCAGTTTAAGTTTTTGATGGATTTTGTGTTTTTTTAACTGTTGACTTTAATTGACAATGTTGTAATGTGATCAATTTAATTGACAACTTTTGGTTAATTATTGATAGTATGATGCATGTTTTTTGTTTAAGACCTAAGTTAAATCAAGAATTCATTTGTTTGTTCATCTATATATTTCTAAAAATACAAGTTTGAAATGTTAAAACATCATACATCTACTAAATTCACAAACTGAATTCAATATGATCTGTTGCATTAAAATATGCTATTGTAGAAACTCTGTAACTACAAAATTTGTTCTATACTACCATGTAAAAAGGTCTCTAAAACTCCAAAGTCTATTTCAAGAACAGATGTGGAATAAGAGATGTTAGAACAAATGAATATTAAAGAACATCATCCATTGTTTTTACAGCTGTTAATAACTTCAAAGGTCTTTTCTCATCCAACAGTCTGTAGCTACAACATACTGTTTTCAATATGGTCTGTTGTTATAAACTCTGCTGAATTTCACCTTTGTAAGTACAACATGTGTTCAATACTATATCTGTTAAATGCTCTCCAAAAGTCCAATCTATGTTAATACAACAATTTATACTATATATTATTACACCATATGTTATTTATTTATTATTTATTATACAAAACATATACAAAAAAATATGAAAACATATACAAATGTGCCATCATTTAGCATTTATATTCTACAACAGATGTTGTATAACATATATTGCAACAACTGAAAATAAAGAGAACCATTGAATGGAAAAAAACCCGTTGAATGACAGATATTGACCAAAATACTTGAATGGTCTTCTATGTTTCAAAATCTGTAATACAAAGCCTATAATATGTGAACTAAAACCACGTTTGGAACAACAGATATTATATAACGTCTGTTTTGTAATAACTATTCATAACATATGTTACTATATAAGTCATTACAACAGGCTCCTAAATGACATGTACTTTATCTACTAATCCATAAACAAAACATGAAGATCAAACACAGAAATATATAATTAATTAAATTTAATAAAGAATAATACACAAACCGAAAAATTTGACCAAAAAGACAACAGTTTCTTGATAGAGCCTTGAATCTTATCAATCTAAAAATAACCATAAACAAAACATGAGGATCAAACACAGAACATGTAAACCTAATTAAATTAAATTAAATAAAGAATAATAGACAAACCAAAAGATTTGACCAAAAGACAATAGTTTCTTAATAGGCCCTTGAATCTTATCAACTTGAAAATAACCATAAACAAAACATGGGGATCAAAAACAGAACATGTATAATTCTTTAAATTAAATAAACAATAATAACCAAACCATCAAATGACATATACATTACCTACTAATCCATAAACAAAACATGAAAATCAAATACAAAACATGTATAATTAATTAAATTAAATAAATAATAATACACGAAACAAAAGATTTGACAAAAAAGACAATAGTTTCTTGATAGAGCCTTGAATCTTATCAACCTAAAAATAACCATAAACAAAACATGAGGATCAAACACAGAACATGTAAAATTAATTAAATAAAAAATAATAGACAAACCAAAAGACAACAGTTTCTTAATAAGGTCTTGAATCTTATCAACTTGAAAATAACCATAAACAAAACATGAGGATAGAAAACAGAACATGTATAATTCTTTAAATTAAATAAAGAATAATAGCCAAACAATCAAATGACATATACTTTACCTACTAATCCAAAAAACAAAACATGAAGATCAAACACAGAACATGTATAATTAATTAAATTAAATAAATAGTAATACACAAGCCAAAAGATTTGACCAAAAAGACAACAGTTTCTTAATACAGCCTTGAATCTTATCTACCTGGAAATAACCATAAACAAAACATGATGATAAAAAACAGATCATGTATAATTCTTTAAATTTAATAAAGAATAATAGCCAAACCATCAAATAACATATACTTTACCTACTAATCCATAAACAAAATATGAAGATCAACCGCAGAACATGTATAATTAATTAAATTAAATTAATAATAATACCCAAACCAAAAGATTTGACCAAAAAGACAACAGTTTCTTAATACAGCCTTGAAACTTATCAACCTGAAAATAAACATAAACAAAACATGAGGATCAAAAATAGAACATGTATAATTCTTTAAATTAAATTAATAATGATAGCCAAACCTTCAAATGACATGTACTTTATCTACCAATCCAAAAACAAAACATGAAGATGAAACACATAACATATATAATTAATTAAATTAAATAAATAGTAATACATAAACCAAAAGATTTGAAGAAAAAGACAACAGTTTCTTGATAGAACCTTGAATCGTATCAACCTGAAAATAACCATAAACAAAACGTAAGGATCAAACACAGAACATGTATAATTATTAATTAAATTAAATAAAGAATAATAACCAAACCATCAAATGACATATACTTTACCTACTAATCCATCAATTTGACCACCCTCTTTAGCTGGATTCGATCGGTCACATATCTGAAATTTAAATATTTGATTTTGAAAAGTGTTTAAAATTTTCAAAACTGATATAAAAAATAAGCAATGACTGTACTTATTATGGGGTTAAGCTTATAAAGGAAGATACCTGCAACGTAATTAATGAAACACGATTCCCTATGTTAATTTAAAACTCCCCTCTTAAAATTTCAAATTTTAGGGGTTTAAAAATTGAAAACATTATGATCACAACATCTGATTATATTATGTAAGGTCAACAAACAGATGTTGTTGAGCTCAACAATGCTAAAAGATACTGGCCCTTGTTTTTTTCTTGAATATTTTAAACTGATTGATGACATCATCATTCGCGTCATACACGGAATCGTGGCCTATCTCTAAGCTTACCACCTCAGCTTTTTAAGCTCTTTATGGTTGTCAACTCAGCTTTCTTATGTCACTCACGAATATCCTATTAATTATAGTAAGTATAGATTAAATTTAGTTAGAAGTATGGTTCATAACAGGCCCTTCCCCTAGGATTCCGGGGTCCTATGTGAGTGGAACTAGGTTTAAATGAAAAATGAGTTTAATTGTCTAATGGACTTAAATAATAACTAAAAGATTAATAGGCTTACAAACATATTAAGTTTACAAATGGGCTTTTTTATTCTCACCCTCACCCATCTAGCTTAACCTCTCTTAGATGTATTCAAAGCACCGTTCTTTAGTCATAGAGTGATGCGTTGAGATATAAAAGTCACATTCTCTTATCAGACTTATGATTTGTGTTAGGGGGCTGAGGCTGGTTTTTTAGGGGTTTTGGATGATTTTTTGTGGGGTTTTTCTATTTGGGGATTTTATGTTTTTTTTTGTTAGTTTGTTTTTTGGTATAAAAAAATATATTGGTGTGAACATGCTATCTACGACTGCATTTTATTTTTTATTTGTTCATTTCGGTTTATAAAAAATATATCATTTCCACTTATTACCGGTCTATAAAAAATATATTTCTGGTGATTCTTACGACTACATGAACGGTACAATCAATACTATGTTTTATCAAAATACAAATTTTATATCTCTAATCGATAGACTGGATTTTAGGACTTTGTTTGACGCGTTTTGAATGGTTTAATGACGGTTTACAGAATAAAGAGTCGAGTATGAACACCATTCAATTATAGTCTTTTTATATACATATTGGTCCTGGGAAAGTGGGCCATACGTAGTCGCCACTTTACCAGCCCAAAGGCTGGCCATGTTCACAAACAACGTACATTCATTTCATACATATGTATGTACATGATTTTTCTTTCTCATATATGTCCTCGATGAATATTTCGTAGCAATATAAATTGGACAACACTAATAATTTCATTAGTAAATAAGGTGAGAAACCTTATGTACTATACGTATTCTATGGACAAAAACCTCCACTCTCCCTATTTCTCTAGGCTCACTTGAAACAATGTTGATTTGCGTGTTAATTTATCCAATTAATGATTAATCGTACAAGTAATTGCATTTGTATATTCGCAATCTTTTCCGCATCTTATTGTCTGTCTTGTTGGTATACTTTTTAAGTAATGTGGCAATAATTTTTATTACAATTCTAAATAGAGTAGGATTTTTTATTATTTATTTATTTATTTATTTATTTTAATGATTCTATGAAGTTATAATAATATAGTAATAGGCCAGTCCTTTCGATATAGGGGTAACAAAGCTGATCAAAGCCAAGTTAAACGAGGTTTGACTTGTTAAACTTAGTAAAAGTCAAGATTGACTCATTTCACCTCTTATGTTTAAGGCTTTAGAAATAGCTGGTAATAATTTTGTAAGCTTAAGCTCCATGCACTCTTTTTATATATGTAATATAGTCATTCGTTGTGGAGATATATAATTATTTCTTTCTATAAAAATGATATAGCGGTAAATAGCAACTTGCGTAACTCAAGCCGAAGAACTTATTCAACGGTCACTACTAATCACTTTTGGTCCCAAATCTTTAGGGTACAAATTTGATTTTGTAGTGGAAAATGTATGAATTGTGAGAATAATCATGCAACTTTATATACATAATCACACAACCTTATTTAGATAATCACCAAACCTTAATTTTATGAACAACACATTTTTTTTTCAAAAAAAATTGTTTTTTAAGGTGGAGATCAATAATATACTAATATAAATATAACCAAATGCTTGATTTTATAATATATTTATAAAAATTATAATAAAATATATAGAGGTTATACGAGTTTTAGAAAATGGCATCACTATACAAAAAAAGTCAAGAATTGTAGGCTTTTCATTTGGTCTTAGTTTTTTTTTAAACTATTTACAGAATTTACACCGTATGTTTAAATTTGGCTTAAGTTTGTTTGAACTAAGAGCCCAGGCTCTTTTAAACTTAACTAGACTTGAAGTTACCCGTGCATTGCCGAGAAAGCATAGGACGCGGTCAGGGGCGGATTTAGTAACATCCGTACGGGTTCAGGCGAACCCATTGGGTTTTCGATTTTTAGTAGAAATATATAGGAAAAATGAGCCATGAACCCATAAGAAATATTGGCATGAACCCATTGCAATATCATGTGACTGGCTTAATGGTTAAGTCTCCCACCCTTTAAAGTCTAGGTCCCCGGTTCGAATCTTGTTGTATGTGGTTTCCTCCCCTTTTTTTTCCTTACCCATCCATAACTAGATCCTGCCGAGGGAGACTAATTATATTAGATACTTCATAATGAGCTTAAATGGTTTGCCTCCAAGCTCACAGCTGCAGATTTCCATAATGAGCTTAAATGGTATTACACTAAACCGCAGCCCGGTCAAGCCTGACCCGACCCGACCCGTAAATTTTAAATTCGAGTTGACCGAAATTCAAGCACTAAAAACGTGAACCCAGTGGAAAAAAATCCTGAATCCGCCACTGGACGCGGTTTTAACTTCGTTAGTTGTATTTTATTTTCTTTATCTATACTAAATGTGGAAAGAAATTTTTAGTAAGATGGGAAATTGAGAATAAATGGTAGGAGGTTTCTTTGGTGAAAGTGGGGTTGTCGGAGAGTTTGCAACATTGTAGTGAGGTTTCTAGGCATCAAATTCGATGGTTTCTAGGAGGCAACAAAATCATGTATCACCTTTTATGATATAAAAAAAATGTCAATAAGTCAATTATATTATTTGTCTATATGATATGATAAAAAATATATCTATTTATGATGTGACATAGTAGTTTAAACTGTATGTGTTTTTCCTTGTTAAGATTTTGGTATGTGACTTGGATGTCGTTAGAAATGCTCCTTAAATGGAATCAAATGACTTTACACATGAGATGCATGTCCATAATATATTTATCCGAATATTCTTCAAACAATCGAATGCGTTAATCAGTTTTTAGTGTTTGGATTGCGTTTTGAAAACACAAATAATTAGTTTTTAAGCTATCAAAACGCAATAATCTATAAGCAGTTCCACCCCTGCTTTTCTAAAACGCATAATCTGTTTTGAATAATCAATCCCAAACACCCCCTTAGTATATTTGGTTTAAATGAATTTTAAATTCATACTCAAATTAAATTGCTAGCGTATTTGACTGTATCTTTTTTTTCACAAGATTTTATTTGAAGATAAATTCCATTTCTTAATTTCATGACTGACAAATTACATTAAAACAGGCAGACGGGCAACTAGCTACGCCGTCACATCTATCTGAATCACAAACCCTAATGTTTTAATGTTACTTAAACTTTTTTAAGTGATGAATCGACTAATGATGTATTTATGGAAACCTGTGAGCGCGACGGCGTAGCGAGTTATGGAGTCTTATACCGATGTTATCCTGTTGGGCAAGTCCGGGCAGTTGATGGAGGTTATTGCATTACTACTTGATATGTGATTGATATATGAAATATTTAATTTCTATATAATGTTATGTCCTTGTTTTATTAAAAACTAGACCTTCCACAATAACCGACTCTTTAGCATGCCTGTAAGGTAAGAAGAAAATTGATGCTTGATAGGACGTTAGCGCATGGAGGATTGGACGGCTGCCCAACTCATGAAAACTGGCATCCTAGCAACATAAGTTGAGTTTGAAACGGTTATTTGATGATTTGTTTTAAAAATTTGATGTTTTAATGAAATATGTATTTGACATTTCCGTTGCTTAATGACATAATTCGGTCTAAGAACTATGTTTGAATGCGATGTGCCAACCGATAAGGTTTCCAAGTTTGGGGCCTTCGAAATTATATTCAAACGAATTTGAACGTAAGGATTTAAATATCAAGCTAAAAATCTTTACAATTTATTTTATAAAATTAATCAACTAACCTAAAAAACAAAACCCTAATATTTATATTAAACTTAAGGATATAAAAATAAGAAACTAAGTCAATACAAGTAGGGCTGCAAAAGAACCGAACGTATAGCAAATAGTCCATGAGCCATCCAGCAAACTACACTGCTTGCGTATGAATCCATAACAACTTGGTTGAAGAACACATTATTGGAATTAAGGTTTCAATCACCTACACACATTACTTTATCACCTTGATATCCACTTAAATATTTGTAAATACCTAATCTTAGCATATTTGGTTTTAGTAGTAAAATGATTTTTAATTCATAATCAAATTAGATGGCCACCTTATTTGACTAGATATTGAGTGTTACTTAAAATTTTATAAGTGATTGACCAACTATTGATGGAAACATCTGAACGCGACAACGTAACTGTGACACCCGGCATGTTCGGCTTAAACATATTAGTAACATCTAAGTCTACCTTAGCGAGAAACGTTTATAAACAAACTTAACTGGGTTAGTTGAGTCGGGTCAAGTTAGGATTGTCCAGGGTACAATGATCTGGAGGAGTATTGGGAGTCGTTTTGGTAATACACTAGTACCGGGTTCCGTTGTTGGTGACATTACATGAACTAATTAAGTATATGTGTAGATTATGGGTCGTGTGGTGGATTATATACATAGATGTGTTTAAACGATGTGTAAATGATTATCTGTGCTTTAATGTGTTAAATATAGACTAAGGATGCATGCTTATGTGTTAAGATGTGTTAGAATGCGTTAAACACGACAAACTGGAAAATTAGTTAAAAAGGGGTTCTGGTTCGACCACTTCGAGTGGTCGAAGGAGAAGAAAAGTGTCTGGTTCGACCCATGTAAGTGGGCGAACCAGGGAAGTGGAATTTAAGGAATTCCCTTCGACCAAACAGGTCTCATTCGACCCTGTGAAAGGGGCGAAGGAGACCACCTTCGACCAATGAATTGGGGCGAAGGAGGACTAGTATAAATACCAACCTTTGTCATTTTTCATCATTTCACAAACCCTAACCGTCCCAAAACGCTCTCAAACGATCTTAAACACTAAGGAAGGAGTTTTTGCTCTTCTTTTTCATAATCTAACCCATCTACAACATCTAAACAAGAATCCAAGGTGTGTTCATAATCCTAAATCTTTTTAAAAGCATTTTAATTCGTTTTCATCTAACCCTAATTGTCCGGATCTGTTCTAAGGGTGTTTTATGATTAAAAACCTTTTAAACGTCTTTATAAATCAAAACATGATCATTTAACATAGGTTTTCATGATGAATAACATATGTAAATTGTGTATTATGTGGTGTTATGTGTTGTTCAATGATTTGCTGCTATATATATGATAGAAACATGATATAGGATTGTTATTAATGTTGGAATATTGTTGTCTAGGGTTAGGATTGGATATATTGATATTTGGGGGTTTTATTGGATTAATACTTGATGTATGAATATTTATGATCAATAGAATGAATAAGAAAGATCGGATAATCGACAAACTGAGTATTTTAAGCTAAACATGAATCGATTTCAAAAGTTTCCAAATTGGGTAAATAATCCATGCATGAAAGTGATGTTTCCATAATCTTTACCATTTTGGGAAAGGGCTGAAACGGACGTATTATCGGGGGAAATCGATGGGGTTTTGTAGGGATAAGTTATCCATGCTTGACTGCTGTGTTTGATGATGTTTCAGGTCGTTTTGAATGTGTTTGAAGCGTTTTTAGGAAAAATTATACAACAGGGGCGAACCTGGCCTCCTTCGACCAGTCGATGGTGCGAAGGAGGGATCCAGGGTCGAACCTGGGTTTTTATTGGACGAATGTGACAAAACGGGCGAAGGAAGCATCAAACGGTCGAACGAGATGTAAAAGGTGCGAAGGAGACTAAAAGGTGCGAAGGAGACTTAAAACTGACTGGTTCGACCGTTCTGATGCAGAAATGAGATTTTTGATACAAACTAAGTGTTTTATGCTTAAACCTTGCGTGTAATCTATGTGTACTTGATTAGTTAGGGTAATGGGTCACCAACGGGATGTCGGGCCGGTCTAGTGTGTCGATTAAACATTTAAACACGTTTTAAAACATACTTGGTTACGATCTGGACAATCAGGGACTAGATAACCTTATGGTTATTAGTCAGAACACTTATGTGAACATTTTGATAGATCTCCGGTAGAGGGATTATCAAGGGCTAAACATCTTTACTTATATTTGAAGAACGCTACTTAAGGTGAGTTCACGGCCCCACTTTTATTGCTTTAACTTTTGGGGGAGAAAACATGCGCTAAACTATTTTGGTAACATATGTCATACTATGGTTTTAACTTTATATTGCTATACGATCTTTTGGAAAGTCCCGGGGGAAACCATGAATGTGCGGGGATGCACAACGGGGGAAATGTGGATAGATCTATTGGGCGTGACCTGCCCCACTCGTCGGCTTGGAGGGCCGGGCGGGTGCATATTGTCTCGAACAGGTACATTGGTATCATGCTGAACATACGGGCTGCTTAAACATGCTGAACATTGCTAAACGTGTCTAGTAATGGTTTCCAATCGTAGTAGTAATGAAACATACGCCTAGCTAGCGTACTTGGTAACATTGATATAGTATGGACATGGTAACGTTTTGGTAACATTTTGAACAAACCTGTGAACTCACCAGCATTATATGTTGACATCTTTTTGGCATGTTTTTCTCAGGTCGCTAAGGTAGCAATGAACGGAACTAGGCGCACGGGTCTGCATTGGCGTCTAGATTTAGTGCACGTTTTGTAATAAAAGTATTTTGAACAACTTTTGAGATGATAGCATAGTTGATTAAATGCTACTGAAACGCTTCCGCTTATTAAATTAATGGTTATGTCTGTTTACGTTTTTCATATAGAGTTGTTTATTGTGATCGTTGACTTGGATCCTGGTTTGTCATGCGCCTCGCGGTAAAACCCCGCAAGTGGTAATTTGAGGGTGTGACAGATTGGTATCAGAGCCAATGGTTATAGTGAACTAGGACTGCATGTAGAGTCTGGTCTATAGCCGAGTCGCACACACTAGACGGTCACATACTTTGGGTCTATTAGTGGGATACGTACTAACGTTGTCGGGGTGTCCTTACATCGTCATCATGTCTCTCCGTTACATCATCCGCTTTTATTTGGGTTCTTACCTACTCTTGTTTTCTTTTTCTGGATTGAAGAAGGAAGGGTTACTTTGTTGGTTCTAGCACACACATGCCTTCTTACACTTGCACCTATCGTAACACGTTACTAGGCGATGATATTCAGTGACTAGGGTCTGGATTAGGGGTACATCTGGAGGACCATGTAGAGCAGTTTATCATTTCGGGTGCACACGAAATAATAAACTGGAATGCATGAAAATCCCGATGGACTTCGAGTTTGGATGTATAGTCCTGAATTTGTCCCTAGGTTAACCCTTGTAAATTTCTAGTGGTTGACACTGGAAGTGAATCTGAATCTCTCGATTTCTTGATTTGTTAGATCATGTCTGGTGCTCGCGGTGGTGGACGTCGTGGTGGCGGCGGTGGCCGTGCTGGCGGCGGTGGTCGTGCTGGAGGCGGTGGTCGTGGAAACATCAACATGACCCAAGCTGAACTGAACAACTTGCTCCAGCAGCAAGTGAACATGGCCATGGCTAATTTCCAGGCTGGGATTAATGCCATGGGTGGTGAGTTGATTTCTGTCGACCTTGTCTCATTTTCGGGTTTCGTGCCTTTTCGTTTGTGTTTTATTCGTGTACCGTGTTTCAGGTGCTGGTGCCAATCCACCCCCACCTCAGTGCTCTTATAAGAAGTTTAGGGACTGTCAGCCCCATAACTTCGCTGGAACTGAGGGAGCGGTGGGACTGCTCCGATGGCTGGAGAAGGTGGAATCTGTGTTTGTTATGTGTAACTGTCCTGCAGGGGACCGAGTGAAGTATGCTACTGCGACATTTGAGGGGCCTGCATTGTCGTGGTGGAATGCTACTACTCAGAACGTGGGACTGGGGGAGGCTATTGCCATGCCTTGGGCGGAGTTTGTGCAGCTTTTGAGAGGTGAGTACTGTCCGAGGGAGGAGATACAGAAGTTGGAGCATGAGGTCTGGAGTTTCAAGATGGTTGGGTCGGAGATTGAGGAGTACACTGTGAGGAGGAACGAGCTGGCGGTGTTGTGTCCTGATTTACACACACCCGAGTACAGGAGGATCGAGCACTATGTGTCTGGACTAGTGCCCGAGATTGCTGGGTTGGTGGCTGTTGGGAATCTTCCCACTATTGCTGAAGTTGTCCGATCAGCTTATCGGATGACTAACCTGAAGGTGGCGGAAGGCGTTTTGCCACCCAAGGGTGCTGCTGCGAAGGTTGCTGAGGGGAACAAGAGGAAGTGGGAGAGTGTGGGGAAGAGTGTGGTGCCAGCTCAGCCGGCGAAGAAGTTTTAGTCATCTGGGTCTTCTTCTAGGTCGAAGACGGGTGGGTATGTTGGGAAGCATCCCAAGTGTAACAAGTGTGGCTTTCATCATTCTGGGAGTTGTGATAGGGCTCGTTGTCATCGGTGCCATCAGTTGGGGCACCATGCTAAGGATTGCAAGGTGGCGCTCACCCCAACTCAGACTCCTGCGGCTGCTCCTGCTCCTGCTGCTCAGGGTACTCAGGGGAGGCAGGGGTGTTATCACTGTGGTGACACGGGACATTTCAAGCGTGACTGTCCCAAACTGAAGCAGGGCGATCATGGGAGGGGCGGGAGCGGTAACGGGAACAATGGCGGCGGAGGCAGGACTGCACGTGCTTTCGTCATTGGATCTGCAGAGGCCAGGCAGGATCCAGACACAGTTACCGGTACGTTCCTTCTTAATGATCGCTATGTTTCTGTCTTGTTTGATTCTGGTGCCGATAAGAGTTTCGTATCTTTGGATATTAGTCGATTGCTAGATATAGTACCCACACCTTTAGAGGCTAAGTACTTGATAGAATTGGCTGATGGTAAGAAAATCGAAGCGACTCACACCCTTAGGGAATGTCGCTTGGAACTGTCGGGTTTGTCTTTCCCCATTGACCTTATGCCGGTACCTCTGGGTAGTTTTGATGTCGTGGTTGGCATGGATTGGTTATCGCTGTATCGCGCAGAGATTGTTTGTTTTGACAAGGTTATCCGGATCCCACTCCCTGATGGAGAGATTCTTTCGGTTCGTGGCGAGAAAAGCGGTGCTCCGCTGAGTAT
The DNA here is from genome assembly GCA_030844895.1 of Ambrosia x helenae. Lineage (NCBI taxonomy): Eukaryota > Viridiplantae > Streptophyta > Magnoliopsida > Asterales > Asteraceae > Ambrosia > Ambrosia x helenae. The sequence goes on along the minus strand of CM061232.1, from coordinate 22,039,610 downwards.
CATTTCTAGCATGAAAGCCCGTAAGTATCTTCGGAAGGGCTGTTCGGCCATTCTGGCGCTTGTTAACGTTTCTACCGACGATGAGAAGAAGATCGAGGATATTCCGGTGGTTCGTGACTTTTCTGATGTGTTTCCTGATGATTTACCTGGTCTTCCTCCCCATCGTCAGGTTGAGTTTGGTATTGATCTCACTCCGGGCGCAGCTCCTATTGCCCGAGCTCCGTATCGTCTTGCACCTCCCGAGATGCAAGAGTTGTCCAGCCAGTTACAGGAACTCTTGGAAAAGGGTTTCATTCGACCGAGTTCTTCCCCGTGGGGAGCTCCTATTTTGTTTGTGAAGAAGAAGGACGGAAGCCTTCGTATGTGTATCGATTATCGCGAGCTAAACAAAGTGACCATCAAGAATCGTTATCCTCTTCCTCGCATTGATGATCTCTTTGACCAGCTTCAGGGTTCTAGCTACTATTCGAAGATTGATTTGCGGTCCGGTTATCACCAGTTGCGCGTCAGGGAAGCTGACATTCAGAAGACTGCTTTTCACACTCGTTATGGCCATTTTGAGTTCTTGGTCATGCCTTTTGGTCTCACTAACGCACCGGCGGTGTTCATGGATTTGATGAACCGCTTTTGCAAGCCTTACCTTGATAAGTTCGTCATCGTGTTCATTGACGATATTCTGATTTACTCCAAGAACAAGGCGGATCATGAGGAACATCTGCGGTTGGTCTTGGAACTTTTGAGACAGGAGCAGTTGTATGCTAAGTTCTCGAAGTGTGATTTTTGGTTGCGTGAAGTTCAATTCCTAGGACATGTGGTGAATGAACTGGGAATTCATGTCGATCCGGCTAAGATTGAAGCTATTAAGGACTGGGAAGCACCAAAGACGCCATCTGAGGTGCGGCAATTCCTAGGTCTTGCGGGCTATTATCGTCGTTTCATTGAGGGATTTTCGAAGATCGCTCAACCCCTCACTGCTCTTACCCAGAAGGACCGAAAGTTCGACTGGGATGAACCCCAAGAATCAGCATTTCAGATGCTGAAGCTTAAACTTTGTTCTGCACCTATCTTATCCCTACCGGAGGGTACGGATGACTTTGTTGTGTACTGTGATGCTTCTATTCGTGGTCTCGGTTGCGTGTTGATGCAGCGCGGGAAGGTTATTGCTTATGCTTCTCGTCAACTCAAAGTTCATGAGAAGAACTACACTACTCATGACTTGGAACTGGGTGCGGTAGTCTTTGCGTTGAAAATCTGGAGACATTACTTGTACGGTACCAAGTGTGAAGTATATACCGATCACAAGAGTCTTCAGCATATTTTCGACCAGAAGGTGTTGAACATGCGGCAGCGTCGCTGGGTTGAACTCCTAAACGATTATGATTGTGCCATCAAATATCATCCTGGCAAGGCGAACGTTGTGGCGGACGCCTTGAGCAGGAAGGAGTCTGCGAACCCTCGCCGTGTTCGAGCCTTACAGCTCACCATTCACTCGTCGTTGCCTGACCGAATCCGTTCTGCACAGTTGGAAGCCTTGAAGGAGGAAAACCTTAAGGCTGAAACGATGCACAGTGCTGACAAGCATCTTGAGCTCAGGACTGATGGCTTACACTATTTTGCGGGACGTGTTTGGGTCCCATTGTTCGGGGGATTGCGTGAGCTTGTTCTGGATGAAGCTCACAAATCCTGGTATTCTATTCACCCTGGCTCCGATAAGATGTATCAGGATTTGAAGATACTTTATTGGTGGCCGAACATGAAAGCTGACATAGCTTCTTACGTCAGCAAATGTTTGACTTGTGCTAAAGTCAAGGTGGAATATCAGAGGCCGTCTGGTCTCCTGCAACAACCAGAGATTCCAGAATGGAAGTGGGAACGAATCACGATGGATTTTGTCACCAAGCTGCCAAGGTCACCTAGTGGTTACGATATGATCTGGGTGATTGTTAACCGGCTGACAAAATCAGCACGTTTTATACCTATTAAGGAAACCGATGGACTCGAGCGGTTAGCTCGACTTTACCTTAAGGAGGTGGTTGCTCGGCACGGAGTGCCTGTTTCTATTATCTCTGATCGTGATTCTCGTTTCGCTTCGCGTTTCTGGAAGGCTCTGCACAAGGCTTTGGGTACTCAGTTGGATATGAGTACGGCTTATCATCCGCAAACTGATGGACAGAATGAGCGGACGATTCAAACCTTGGAAGACATGCTTCGGGCATGTGTTATCGATTTTGGCAAAAGTTGGGAGATCCACCTGCCGTTAGTGGAGTTCTCCTACAACAACAGCTATCACTCTAGCATCAAGGCAGCTCCGTTCGAGGCTCTTTACGGACGGAAATGTCGATCACCACTTTGTTGGGCCGAGGTGGGCGAGAGCCAGCTCACTGGTCCGGAACTTGTGTACGAAACTTCGGAGAAAATCGTACAGATCCGTCAACGTTTGGCTGCTGCACGGGATCGTCAGAAGAGTTATGCCGATCGCCGTCGAAAACCTTTAGAGTTCCAGGTTGGGGACAAGGTACTTCTGAAAGTTTCACCATGGAAGGGCATCTTACAATTTGGAAAGCGTGGCAAGCTTAACCCTCGTTATGTCGGACCGTTCGCAATCTTGGATCGGATTGGACCGGTGGCATACAGACTTGACTTACCGGCGGAGCTCGGTAGTGTACACAACGTCTTCCATGTGTCTAACTTGAAGAAGTGTTTGGCTGATGAATCTCTCATTGTACCACTGGAAGAGATCAAGGTTGATGATCGTCTTCGCATTGTGGAGGAACCTGTCGAGATTCTCGACTACAAGATTCGTAGCCTTCGTCGGAGTAAAATCCGCATCGTTAAAGTCCGTTGGAACTCGAACCGTGGACCGGAGTTCACATGGGAACGGGAGGATCAGATGAAATCTAAGTATCCTCATCTCTTTCCGAAGCGCGCGTTTGAATCGAGGCATGTTGCTGCTGAAGCGGAATGAATCTCGGGTCGAGATTCCTTTCAACGTGGGGATGATGTGACACCCGGTAAGTTTCTTTTCGTTTTGTTCTTTTCGTTTCTTTCTTTTTGGGCTTTGCGCAATTTTCGGGACGAAAGTTCTTTCAACGTGGGGATGATGTGACACCCGGCATGTTCGGCTTAAACATATTAGTAACATCTAAGTCTACCTTAGCGAGAAACGTTTATAAACAAACTTAACTGGGTTAGTTGAGTCGGGTCAAGTTAGGATTGTCCAGGGTACAATGATCTGGAGGAGTATTGGGAGTCGTTTTGGTAATACACTAGTACCGGGTTCCGTTGTTGGTGACATTACATGAACTAATTAAGTATATGTGTAGATTATGGGTCGTGTGGTGGATTATATACATAGATGTGTTTAAACGATGTGTAAATGATTATCTGTGCTTTAATGTGTTAAATATAGACTAAGGATGCATGCTTATGTGTTAAGATGTGTTAGAATGCGTTAAACACGACAAACTGGAAAATTAGTTAAAAAGGGGTTCTGGTTCGACCACTTCGAGTGGTCGAAGGAGAAGAAAAGTGTCTGGTTCGACCCATGTAAGTGGGCGAACCAGGGAAGTGGAATTTAAGGAATTCCCTTCGACCAAACAGGTCTCATTCGACCCTGTGAAAGGGGCGAAGGAGACCACCTTCGACCAATGAATTGGGGCGAAGGAGGACTAGTATAAATACCAACCTTTGTCATTTTTCATCATTTCACAAACCCTAACCGTCCCAAAACGCTCTCAAACGATCTTAAACACTAAGGAAGGAGTTTTTGCTCTTCTTTTTCATAATCTAACCCATCTACAACATCTAAACAAGAATCCAAGGTGTGTTCATAATCCTAAATCATTTTAAAAGCATTTTAATTCGTTTTCATCTAACCCTAATTGTCCGGATCTGTTCTAAGGGTGTTTTATGATTAAAAACCTTTTAAACGTCTTTATAAATCAAAACATGATCATTTAACATAGGTTTTCATGATGAATAACATATGTAAATTGTGTATTATGTGGTGTTATGTGTTTGAAGCGTTTTTAGGAAAAATTATACAACAGGGGCGAACCTGTCCTCCTTCGACCAGTCGATGGTGCGAAGGAGGGATCCAGGGTCGAACCTGGGTTTTTATTGGACGAATGTGACAAAACGGGCGAAGGAAGCATCAAACGGTCGAACGAGATGTAAAAGGTGCGAAGGAGACTAAAAGGTGCGAAGGAGACTTAAAACTGACTGGTTCGACCGTTCTGATGCAGAAATGAGATTTTTGATACAAACTAAGTGTTTTATGCTTAAACCTTGCGTGTAATCTATGTGTACTTGATTAGTTAGGGTAATGGGTCACCAACGGGATGTCGGGTCGGTCTAGTGTGTCGATTAAACATTTAAACACGTTTTAAAACATACTTGGTTACGATCTGGACAATCAGGGACTAGATAACCTTATGGTTATTAGTCAGAACACTTATGTGAACATTTTGATAGATCTCCGGTAGAGGTATTATCAAGGGCTAAACATCTTTACTTATATTTGAAGAACGCTACTTAAGGTGAGTTCACGGCCCCACTTTTACTGCTTTAACTTTTGGGGGAGAAAACATGCGCTAAACTATTTTGGTAACATATGTCATACTATGGTTTTAACTTTATATTGCTATACGATCTTTTGGAAAGTCCCGGGGGAAACCATGAATGTGCGGGGATGCACAACGGGGGAAATGTGGATAGATCTATTGGGCGTGACCTGCCCCACTCGTCGGCTTGGAGGGCCGGGCGGGTGCATATTGTCTCGAACAGGTACATTGGTATCATGCTGAACATACGGGCTGCTTAAACATGCTGAACATTGCTAAACGTGTCTAGTAATGGTTTCCAATCGTAGTAGTAATGAAACATACGCCTAGCTAGCGTACTTGGTAACATTGATATAGTATGGACATGGTAACGTTTTGGTAACATTTTGAACAAACCTGTGAACTCACCAGCATTATATGTTGACATCTTTTTGGCATGTTTTTCTCAGGTCGCTAAGGTAGCAATGAACGGAACTAGGCGCACGGGTCTGCATTGGCGTCTAGATTTAGTGCACGTTTTGTAATAAAAGTATTTTGAACAACTTTTGAGATGATAGCATAGTTGATTAAATGCTACTGAAACGCTTCCGCTTATTAAATTAATGGTTATGTCTGTTTACGTTTTTCATATAGAGTTGTTTATTGTGATCGTTGACTTGGATCCTGGTTTGTCATGCGCCTCGCGGTAAAACCCCGCAAGTGGTAATTTGAGGGTGTGACAGTAGCGGGTTATGGTGTCTTATACTATACTAGTGTAAGTCTGTTGGGCGAGTCTAGGCAGTTGATGGAGATGATTATATTACTGTTTGATATGTGAAGTGCTTTGATGAAACATTCAATTTCTGTATAATCCTATGTTCGTGTTTTATTAAAAAAACTAAAACTCGCTCAGGGTAGCTAACTTTTTAGCATGCATGCCAGGTAAGAAAAAGTGAGGTTTGATAGGAAGTTAACACATGGATTCGAAGGCTACCCAACTCATGAAAACTGGCATCCTAGCGACCTAAGTAGACTTTGACGTTATTTGATGATTTGTTTTAGAAACTTGATGTTTTAATGAAATGCGTATTTGACTTTTTCATTGCTTAATGACTTATATCCGGTTTGAGAACTATGTTTGATTGCGATGTGCCATCCGGTAAGGTTTTTGGGTTTGAGGCCTTACAAATTGTATACAAACAAATTTGAACGGAAGGATTCAAATATCAAGCTAAAAAGTTATAAAATTTATGTTATACAAATAGGGTTAGGATCAAATACATAGTGAAAGAAAAATAGGAAGTCGTAGGAAGGGTATCAAACGGACTCCGATTGAACTCATTCAAACGGCATTGGAACCGTTTTATCGAACCCTACAACGTGAGTTTTTAGGTTTTCGTTTTTTTGAGGTTTTAGCTTGTGGTTTTTAGAATATGCGTTATATCATTATGTCTTTCATGTACCATTGTGTCTTTTTCTTATTTTTATCATTGTGTCATTTTTTCAAATGATTGTGTCTTTTTTCTTCAGCATTGTGTTATATTTTTTGGCACTGTGTTATATTTTGTGGCTCATTGTGTCATATTTCATGATTTATTGTGTTTTTTGTATCCTTCTCACCCTTCTCATTTTTATTATCTTGTGTAGAATAACTTGACCCTATAAAAATAATCAACAAACCTAAACAATGAAAAAACTCTAAAACATAAAGAGATAATAAAAAATAAGAAACTAAGTCAATACAAGTAGGCCTGCAAAAGAATTGAACGTTTAGCAAATAGTTCAAGGACCGTTCGGTAGGAAATTTGTTTAAGTTTGTTCTGTTAAAAATGTAACATGATAATAGTCATGTTATATATTTTGTGGTTCAAACATTTTATTTTATAAGTTTGTTTTATAAGTATTGGGCTAATATTGGTCTTAAGTGTTTTAAGTTTCAGGATTCTGGATTGGACTTACTAACTCAATTTGTGGGCTTATGAGAAAAGGAAGAGAAGACTGCTTGGTTTGCTTGGGCCCATCTCGACTTACACGAGCTGGTCACTTGCACTATATAAACCCCTAAGATATTTTCTAGGGTTATTATACATTCATATTATTGTTTTGTTTGTCTCTCTCTCTCTCATCTAGGGTTTCCAAAGACTTCTCTGGATCTCTGTGTCTGTATTTGTCTTGTTCTTCATTCTTGGTGATAATATCATCAAGATCGTCTGTTCTTTGTAAGTGTTTACTTTGTATTTGTATCATATCAACTGCTTATTACTTAATCAGTTGATACGGAGACTATCATATATAGAACTCACTGATTTGGTGAGTTCTTGGGTATTTGGGGGGTGTTTTCAGGTTTGGGTTAATAAGAGTTTTCGTCACCTGTTTTGTCGCTATACCTGTGTTCATTGTATGTTTTAGATTAGTATTGTATTTCTTTACATGGTATCAGAGCCAAGGCTCTTGATATTGTGAGTTTATTTCTGATGTTTCCGTTGTATCTGGTCTTTGGATCTGATCTGTTTAGATCTGGTTCAGAATATCTCAGATCTATTGAAACTCGTAATAGATCTGTTGCGTCTGGTTATTTTGTCTTGTGCGTCTGGATCTCATCTAATAAATAGGTAAAGGTTCAGATCTGTTCATCAGTAGATCTTATCTTAATATAGATCTGGTCTATTGATTATTGCTGTGAGTTTATTGTTTGTCTGATGTGATCTGTGGATGAATTCTGGGAGAAGATTGCTTACTGGACGAAGGAGGTGATATTTTTTAGCTTCAATTGCTCCTACAATGTTGTACCCTAAGTAACGGAACAGGTTGTAGGGTTGGAGAGCCCTAACTTGGGTCACCCCCCTCGGTGAGATTGTTCCTTATCTTCTATTTTTTGTTTTGTTGTGTCTGTCTAGGCGTCTTTAGCCGGGTTAGGGTGGACCGGCACTGTTTGTGGTCTAAGTGAGTTTTTTGTTGTCTGGTATTTGTCTGTTGATCTCTTTATTACTTGTTACTACAGTTTATATTATATATAGCTAATAAAGGGCTCCTGTGTTAAGATCTGGGTGGGCACCCTTGAGTGATGAACCCACTATCTGAACACTGGCACAGTTTCGTCCTCTTAGGGTTTGTTTGTCTTGTGTTTTGGTGTGAGTTAGCTATTGGCTAACTTTGACTGTTCTTTTCTTGATTCTTGTTTGTTTGGTATGATAATATGTCTGATGAGGTTGTTGTTGGGTCTCCATCAGGAGGTGGAGATCCTAATGTGACCTTGATTAGTAGATTGGATATAAGTGATCCTCTGTTTTTACATCCTAGTGATACTAGTTCATTAACTATAACTAGTATAAAATTAAAAGGAACTGAAAATTATTCTGTGTGGGCTAGTTCTATGAAGTTAGCTTTACAAACTAAGAACAAGTTTGGGTTTATTGATGGTTCTTGTATTAGGTCTGATACTGATGATGTCCTAGGGAAGCAATGGGATAGATGTAATTCAGTTGTATTGTCTTGGTTACTGAATTCTGTATGTGAAGAGGTGTATCTTGGTCAAGTGTTTTCTAAATTTGCTTCTAAAGTATGGTCTGATCTAAGAGATACCTATGATAAAGTAGATGGTTCAGTTGTGTTTAATCTGTATCAGAAAATTAATTCTGTTAGGCAAAATGGTAGTAGCGTTGCTGAATATTATCATAAACTGAATACTATGTGGAAACAATTTGATGCTATTCTGCAATTACCTGCATGTGTGTGTCAAGCTGCTAAGGAGTTTAATGATTTTAATTCCTAATGATTTTACATGTTCATTTAATAAATGAAAAAAAAAACATGAAGAAAAAGTTTTGTTTGATTAGTTAAATGAAGGAACATGAACAAATTAAAGTGTTGTTCGTTCAATTATGTCATATGTTCATTCATGTGCATTCATGTTAGTTTGTTTATGTTGTTCATTAAATATTTATGCACACTTATAAACTTACAATTACATGTAAGTTACATAAAAAGGAGCGAGTATTTTAATCACTCAGTCCATCATACTATAAACTTACAATTACATGCAGAACACCAAAAAGAAAGACATAGAATACTAGAATCAAGTAAGTTGCATCTTTGTAGCTGTCTCGACTGCCAAAAAGCGCTTCGTTGTGCGTTTTCCAATTACTCCACTCCGTCAACTATATAGCTTAAGTGAGAGACTTCTTAGGTTTAGTAAGAGAAATCGAATCTATCCAAAACATTAATGAGAAAGGGCATCTATTCTATGGAATGTTTAATGAAGCCATCTACTAAGACCATTCCAAACACGAGAGGACACAGAACACCCTCCAAAAGCATGTATCAAGCCATCTACTAAGACCACTCCAAACACGAGAGCCAACTGGACACCCTCTAAAAACATAGTATGGTCTAATTAACCACACATCCTTAAAAAAATGAGTATTTCTCACATTTCAACATTATTTCCTAACAAAAAAAAACGCCAAATAATATCATTCTTGTGTAAATGAATTAATGAAAGACAACTTTACTTATATTATGCCAAACCCCACTCCCCCCCCCCCCTTTAAACCAAGATAACGTGATTAACGTCCTCGTATAATCCAATTTTCCTCATAAATGTTATTAAGCCCATGAACCCACACCGCCTCCTGACTATTGTATTACGTAACAACTAAAATATAAACCTTATTCCCACATTGTTTATGCATTGTTCCCTTCTTTTCACATTATTCACATCAACAAAGACGGTCGACCTGCGTTCCAAGATTAAGGATTCAAGTTCTAGCGCCCCTCCCTATGACATCCATCTTTAGCATGCGTCGCCTTCGCCGATTATCTTTTGTGTTTGAAATCAGATATATGTTTGTTTGTGTTCCTTTCTGTTCATTGACGTTTTTTTTTGTGTGTTAGCCTGTATTAATGAATGTTTGTTTGTGTTAGCTTGCGTTCATGACCTAAATTTTAGAAACAAACATGAACCCATGTTCATTTCCAACGCGAACAAAAAATATTGCTCGGTAAATGTTCATAAACAGTTTGTTAACACCTTGATTTCTTTAACAAATGAACAAGGATATGGTCATGTTTGTGTCTATTTGGTTTGTTTGCAAACTTAGATACAAGATAATGATAAACTAAAAGATAAAGCAAATAAATCATTATTTCCGTCTTCTTGGGCTAGATCCTCTATGTTCTACTTGCCCTAATCGGCTTGGATTGTTTCTTCCTTCCCTGAGCCCAAAGCTTCCTTCTTGAGCCCAATCTCACGCACAAATGGATACTTGGATCGGATGACACATTAACCTCTGCGGCCGCAATTAAACTTGTGGATGTTTGCATCACATTTAAGATTTAAATCAAGAAAAATGATTTCAAGTGTTTAAGTAGCAATCACGCCATATTGGGGTTGGTGGCCCAATGGTAGAAGCAAAGCTTTTAGGAACACCTAAGGGGGAGGTCATGGGTTCAAGTCTCACAAGGAGTAGAAATTTGCCATTAAAAAAAAAGTAGCAATCACGCCATCAATTTTATGTTTATGTGATATACACTTAATACATAAATCATTGCTAAATAATCGTATATAATTATTTTCATGTAACCATAAATCAACTCATAAAATTTGAAAGCATTTATTTAACAAGCTTGGAGTCATACACCTTAACTTATTTACTTTCATTAACCACCGTAAAAAAGTCAGGCCGACCTCTAAATCTGAGGCCATTAAAAAAAATCCAATTACACCATGTACAAAGGAAAAGAATACCGGTCCGGATTTAAAAGACGACCTATTATTAAGCAACAAGACCAAGAGAGGCTTAATCTCCAACATGACATCCGTAATCTTAGGTCCTTTATCCTTGAAGATTTTCTCGTTTCTAGCCCTCCAAATGCACCAAGCCGAAATCAAAAGAATCTCATGGACCACTAATGTGCCTTGTTTGCCCAACACCAAAGCTCATGAGCTTTCCATCATGTCTCACAAAGAAAACCAAAAGAAAGTGTTGGCCCAACACCAAAGGGACACCTGAGACCAAATACAAGTAGCTCTTTCAAGTTTAAAAACATTAGGCCAAGACTCGTTTAACATTTCCGAAAGTAACCATGGATCCAGCCAGAATCTGATAGAGGAACCATCTCCCATCACACTTTAATTTAGTAACTTATCATCTTACCTGGAAAGAGATACTTATTATTCTGAGCGGCAATATTTTTCCACACACCTGTTGACCCAGATCTGATCGGACCAAAGGCCCAGTTCTAATCATTGTGTGGCATGCATGAAAAACTTTTCTACATATATTGTCTGCTTCAGTTCTATACCTCCAGAACCATTTAGCCAAAAACACATTATTCGAGTCCGTAAGTTTGTTTATCACTAGCCCACCTTGTTTTTTGGAAGTCATGACAAGATCCCAAGACACCCAGTGAACTTTCTTAACCATTCTTGATCCAGCCCACAAAAAAATACCTCATATAAGCTTTCAGTTTGTCAATCACCTACGCGGGAGCTTTAAACAACGAAAAAGAATAGATCAGAAGGTTTTTAAAACAGCTTTTATAAAGGTCCCACGGCCCCCAATAGACAACGTTGTAGCTTTCCAAGAATTCAGCCTAAAATCTACGATCTCAAGAATATGTGTCCAGTTGTTCACCCGGTTCATAATCGCATTTCTAAGACTTTATTGAGCATATCTTTTGCACATCTCACCTTCGTCCGCCGAAGTGAGTTCTCCACCCCCGTAAAATAAAGTAGAGGAAGAGTCTTTCTCCAATGATGATAATTAAGTTTTGGGGCAACAAAAAAAAAGGATTTGCCCTTTGACACCAAGTGATAAGAGCGTATTGCCAGCGATGACTTGGTGAAGGGAATCTATGAGAGATGTTTCTCGGTGAACCGGGATCCAACTGAATAGAGAGCAGAGCCAACAAGTTCAGTCAAACATTCGATATTTAAAAAAACACATTACACGTCACACAATATATAAGTTTCATTACTTTGTGTGTAATGAAGTTACTTTTATTTGTCAAGATTATTAGACGCTTGCAAACTTAATTATTTAAATGGAAATCAATTTGATTAACGAAAATCTACTGTGATACATATATACAAAAATATGACATAGTTGATTAAGGGACAAACTAAGTGCTGATTTAACTAGCCTAAGACCAAAGTCATATGAGTGTGTAACATATCACGCTGATGGATCAGAATGTATTAAAAACAAAATAATAAGCCAAGTCTCTCTATGCTTTTATTGATTGAAAATTGAAAGTGATAATAATCACCACGAATTACATGACTTAAATAGGAGAAAAACAAATGGTAACATCCTGAATAATAGAACAAACTTAACAGCTAACTTATTCAAAATACTAGAAACAAAACAGGAGAAATATCTGCATGAGAGACTTGATCAATACTTGACTTCCGAATATTCTGAGGATGCCATGCACGTGCACAACTTATTTTGGATCACTTTCAATACCCCTCCTTGATCCAAACTCCTGAACTCCAATCACATGCCTGAAATACACGAACTTTTCCTTGGACAAAGCCTTTGTAAGGACATCAGCATACTGCTCTTCTGTACCACAGTATTCTAACTTAATCTCATCTTGAGATACCATGTCTATGATGAAATGATGCTTCAATTCAATATGCTTAGTCTTGTTATTCAACACAGGATTTTTAGATAGATCAATGGCTGACTTATTATCACAAAAGATCTTGGTAGCTTCCAGTTGAGGGACATGCAAATCAGCTAATAACCTTCTCATCCAAATGGCCTGGCAAGTTTCTCTGGTGGCAGAGATGTATTCTGCCTCAGTACTTGAAAGAGCAACTGTTGCTTGCTTCTTGGATGCCCAAGCCACTGCTCCATTACTCAACATGAAGACATTTGCTGACACACTCTTTCTATCATCAACACTAGCAGCCCAGTCACTATCTGTGTAACCAATTAGCTGATCACTGCTCCCCTTATCATACCACAGACCAAAATGAGCAGTACCTTCAATGTATCTTAACACTCTTTTTACAGTTCCAAGATGGATTCTTGAGGGAGCTTGCATGAATCTGGACATAACTCCCACTGAGTATGACAAGTCAGGCCTAGTATGGGTCAAGTAAATCAACCCACCAACCAGACTCCTATATTCTGAAGCATTAACTTTATTCTCTCCATCATCAAGCACATATTTCTCTTGCACACTCATAGGTGTTGTATCAGGCCTGCAATTCTTCATTCCGAACTTGTTAAGTAGAGTAAGAGCATACCTCTCCTGATTGACAAAAATGCCCTTTGGAGTTTGCTTCACTTCCAGCCCAAGAAAGTACTGCAACAGTCCCATATCTGTCATTTCAAAGTTGGCTTTCATTCCTTCCTTGAATTCCTTGATCATATTTTGGCAAGAACTAGTACAAACGATATCATCAATATAGAGACAAACATAGATAATATCACTTGTACCAGCTTGTTTCACATACAGTGTTGGTTCATTCAGGCTTCTTTTGAACCCATGATCAAGAAAGTAGCCATCAATTTTAGAATACCATGCCCTTGGGGCTTGTTTTAGATCATACAAGGCTTTCTTGAGCTTGTAAACTTTACTTTCAGCACCTTGAACCATATATCCTTCTGGCTGTTCCACATATATATCTTCTTGAAGAACACCATTTAGAAATGCTGATTTGACATCAAGTTGATGCACAAACCAACCATAACATGCTGCAACAGCTAGAACCAACCTGATTGTTTCAAATCTGGCAACAAGAGCAAATGTTTCTTCAAAGTCTATCCCCTTTTTCTGAGAATATCCTTTAGCTACCAATCTTGCTTTGTGCTTTAATACTTTTCCATTTGGTCCAACTTTAGTTTTGAATAACTATTTGAGACCTACAACATTCTTATTCTTTGGAAGAGTAACAAGTTGCCAGGTCTCATTTTTCTCAATAGAGTTCAACTCATCTTTCATTGCCTTCAACCATTCTTGTTTCTTAACTGCTTCTTGGTAAAAAATAGGATCTGCAACACTCAGGGCAAAGTGTAAGTTCAAATAATCACAGTGAGGTTCATCAATTACCTGAGTGGTAGCATACAAGTCTGATATGGTCCTAACTCTAGCAGGTGCAGAAGAGCTGCTAGAACTAGATCCATGATCAGCATTTGATTGCATACTTCCACCAGGAGTGTGAGGTTCATTGTTTTCACTGAACTGATTGTTGTTGACTTCTGAGCTGGTGTCATCATTGATGATTTCCTCATGTGATCTTCCTCATCAATAGGAAATGGATCTGCATACAATCTGTTATACACATCTGGCTTGGACTTGTATGTAGCTACCCAATCCCATGAGGCATTTTCAATAATTTTCACTTCTTCCCTTGGTCTGGATTCAAATCTTCTGGTATTTAGATTGTAGAGCCTGAAACCTGTGCCCTGTGCAGCATAACCAATAAACACCATTTTGTCTAACCTGTTATCCAGCTTTCTTCTCCCTTGAGCATATGAATGACCATATCCAATACACCCAAAGGTTTTAAGAAAGGATACATCAGGTTTTTCATGAAACCACAATTCATATGGTGTTTTGTTCTCCACAACAGTTGTAGGAGATCTGTTGAGAACATAAATGGCTGTAGCAACACCTTCTGCCCATAGGAAGTTAGGCAATTGCCTATCCTTGAGCATACTTCTAGTCATACCCATGATGGTTCTGTTTTTCCTCTCCACTACACCATTATGTTGAGGTGTATGTGGAGGGGACAACTCTCTTCTTATTCCTGCTTGGTCTGTTGGGTCTGCTAACCTGGAGAAGAACAGATGATTAAAAAGCCAAAATATGCTAACAGTTGATTCCACAAATAAACAGTCTTTACAACATACTCTTTCCAAAAGACTGATGACCCTAACAACTGTTTGATCCAAACATCTGCTGTGACAACTGCTGATACAAATGACTGATAGAGAACAACTGATAGAGAACAACTGCTGACCAAAGGTCTGATGAAGAAACAACTGATGATCAAGTACTGAAGACTAAAGGTATGTTAAAGTCAACAACACTTAGACTCCAACAGATGTTGCAAGACCATCAGAGTTTTCCCTTAGCAGTAGTTTACTTTACAGTGTTTTGTAATATAATAGTACTTTGTATAGGGCAGATGTTTTATGTTGTTATTCTGTTAGAGGTCACTATCTTAGGTGACGTCAGCACAGGTCATCAGTGGTTTAAGTTTGTCTATAAATAGAACAGTGCTTGTACTGTTCTATTACATCACACACAAACATTCTCTCAGACAAACAATCACTGTGTGATCAGGCTGAGGGGGAGTATTTGTACTGATTGTAATGTTTCAATTAATGAAAGCATTTGATCATTGAAAACATTTATTCCTGTTGTTTTGATTATAGTTTATCATTCCGCTGCACTCTCCATATATACTTACATCATTCATTTCTCATCTTATTCTAAATATATCAAAACAATCAAACTCAGATCCTTACAATTGGTATCAGAGCTTGGTCAATTAAATTCGATCTAACCAATCAATTTAATATAAACAGATCAACTCACAATTATTGATATCGTTTGTCTGTCGGATTGAAAACAGAGTAATAGTTTAATTTCGATTCAACCGTTTTTAAACAGACTTTGTTTTTTTTTTTTTGAAAAATCAGAGAATGGCTTCAATCAATCACGATCCACATAACACTGGCACGAATAACAAGCCACCGATGCTTGTCAGATCTGAATACAATATCTGGCAACGTCGGATGAGTCATGTTCTAGCTCAACAGAACACTGGGTGTTGGAAGTCGGTTATCTTCGGACCACATGTTCTGATGGTGCCTAGTACTGAAGATCCCAAGGTTCAGGAGCCAAAGAAACTTGAAAACTACTCTGACCAGGATTTTCAGAAAATTGAGTTAGATGCTAAGGCCTTCAGTATTGTGGCCATGGCTCTACCCAATGATATATATGCTGGGCTGTTACACTGTAACAGTGCAAAAGAGTTGTGGGATGCACTGAAAGAACAATTTGGTGGGACTGAAGAGGTTATTGAAAAGAATCGTGAAATACTTAATCAACAATATGAAACATTCAGTCATGTCAAGGGAGAGTCATTAACTCAACAATTTGAGAGGTTTAACTGTCTCATTAGTGAACTAAAACTGGTTGGTCTAACTTACCCTCATTCAACTTTGAACCATAGGTTTTTAAGATCATTACCATACAAATGGGACACTATTGCTATTGTTATGAGAAACTCAATTGGATTTAAGGACCTATCACTGACCCAACTTCATGGTAAGCTCTTGACCTATGAGAGAGAGCTTAACCAGAAAAAGAAGCTCCAGGACTTTGGAAAAGTGTCTGATGATTATGTATTTGGGAATACAACACTTTTGGGTCATGATGAAGTGCCTGGAAATACTAAGGATCAGAGTTATGATCACTTCATTGACATAACTTCAGGTTTTAACTCTGATTCTTATTCACCAAACTATGCTTTCACAGCAAGTGGTGGTGATATCCAGGCATCTGATAACATATCCTTTGAGTATGATGACCTGAAATACTTTGACCCTGATGATTTGGAGGAAATGGAAATTATGCACCAATTGGCTCTTTTTAGTGTAAGAACTAATAATTTTTACATGAAAACTGGGAGAAGGTTTCCAGGGTTAACTAGCAGATCAAAGGTTGGGTTGGATAAATCAAAGATAAAGTGTTATAAATGTCATAGACTTGGTCATTTTGCTAGGGAATGTAGGAGTCAACATGGTACACCTATAATCACCTATCCAAATCAAAGACCTCAGACCAACACTTATCAAAATTCCTATAATACCCCTGGACCGAATGTGCAAAACACTGCTCATTTTGCACAGTCCTCAAACACTGTTCCTGTCCAGTATGTCCAAACCACTGTTCCTCAGATCCACTATGTGCAAACACCTGTTGCTCAGGCACCTGTGCAAACGACTGTTGCTCCATCCTCTGCTCCTGTAGAGACCAGTCAACAGAGCTTCTTTACACAAGGCTTTGTTGATTGGAGCAGTCTACCAGATGAGTTAACAGATGAAAATTTTGCATTAGTTGCCAAAGCTGAAAATGAACCAGAAAACTTTTGTTTCATGGCTATGGTAGAAGAGGTTGAATCTGAGGAGGTGGTGACTGAATCTAATGTTGTGACTGATGATGTTGTTGATGAAGTAGTTGCAGGTGAAAAATCTGAAGAAGAGGTTGTGAATCTCTCAGATCCCTGGGGTGCATCTGATGATTGTGAGTGCAAGTGTGATTGTGCATTGATGGTTGCTGCTAAGGTATCTCCTCAAATTCTTAAGGATTTATGTTCTGACAGATGTGTGATAGCATTTGCTAACATCAAAGAGGTGAATGAAAACCTTAGAAAGAAAATTTTAGATGATGAAGTTAATTTGAGAAACTTTCAAAAGAATTAAAAACAAGTTTAACTGAAAAGGAATCTGAAATAAGTAGCTTAAAACATAAAGCAACCATAACCAAAGACCAGCTCCAAACTATGATAACTAAATATCAGAGTTGTAAAAGTGAGCTTGAGTCCACCCAAGTTGAATGTCAGAAATGGGTGGAATCATGTAGAGGATTTGAAATGCTACTCAACAAACAAACCAAAAGTCATGTGAAGTTTGGTTTTGGTTTTGAAACAACTGCTCCAGCTTTTGAAAACACTGACAAAAAGGATCAAAAGTCTGTTGAGATAGTACCAACAAACTTGCAGGGTCAAGAGATTAAAATCACTGAACCAAATGGTAAGAAAATTGTTCTAGAAAAACCAGAAGGTTCCTCATCATTCACTGAACTTGAAAAGTATGAATTCAAACCTACTTGGTCTGATGAGTGTGGTACTCTTAAGAATTTTAAACCTGTTGATTTTAAAACTCCTGAAGGAAAGACAGCTCCTCAGGCAAAAATCATTCCCTTGAAAAACCTTCCAGCAGATGCTCAAACATCTGCTGAAAAGAAGGCTGAAAAAGGGAAGAAGAGAGAAAAGACTGTCCACTTGTTCTGTGATTTCTGTGAAAAGAAGAATCATGTCACTAAAAATTGTTTTCTTCTAAAAGCATATGACATTAACAAAGGAACAAGTGTATGTGATTCCAAAGCCACATGTTCAATATGTGGGGAAAAGAATCACAAAACCAAAGAGTGCTTGCATCTCAAAAATTTTGATGTAAAAATACAAGAGTACAAAGCTAAAACTCTTGCAAATCCTGGTGTGAGTACTTCAAAAGGAAAGCCCAAACAGACTTTCACTCCTGTCCAAACATCTGTTACTAAAAGTCTTGAAACATCTGCTCCTAGGGATGTCCAAGTAACAGATGCTCCACCCACAAGCAAGTACCCAAGAGGATATGGACAACCACCATGTCATAGTCTGTCACATGTTTATGAGGAGCCAAAAAGACCCTCTAAACCAAGAGTGAACAGAAATCCTTATGGGTATTATCATCTGTCTGGAAGTGATCAAACAACTGTTGCCCCAAGTGTTGACATTCAAGCACTAGCAAATGGTCAGCAACAGTTGTTGAACCTGATTCAAAAATTAGTTCAAGCCACTGATCACCTTCCAAAGCTTGAGTCTGAAAAGTTTGTGGACCCATCCAAAGCCAATCTGGCTTTGGACACTCACCAAAACTAATCCATGCTGCTGTGCAGGGAGCTTCTGCTTGTTTAGATAGTCTTTGGTATGTAGATAGTGGAGGTTCCAGGCACATGACAGGATGTAGAGCCCTTCTTCTGGACTTCTTAGCTCATGGAGGGGGTGATATATCCTTTGGTAATGATTCAAAAGGTAAGGTGTTGGGTTCAGGGACTGTACAAGCTGGGAAACTCAAGTTTGAAAATGTCAATCTTATTGATAATCTCAAGTTTAATCTTCTGAGTGTTTCACAAATGAGTGACAAAGGTTATGGCTCATTTTTCACAAAGAAAACTTGTAAGATTATTGGGCCAGAAGTGGTGAAAAAGATTGATACCATCATTGCTGAGAGCAAAGCACAACTTGTTGCTCATAGAAGTGGCAATGTGTATGTTGTTGATATGTTAAAGGACAATCCTATGGCAATACTATCAACACACTCTCTAAACAAAGTCTTGTCAGAGGCTTACCATCAAAAGAATTCAAATGTGATGAGCATTGTGTTTCCTGTTTAAAAGGGAAACAACATAAAAGCTCTTACAAATCCATTGATGAGTCCAAAACCAGTCAATGTCTACAATTGTTGCACATGGACTTGTTTGGCCCTGTTAAAATCATGAGTCTAAGAAGAAAAAGATTTTGTCTTGTCATAGTTGATGATTTTTCTAGGTTTACATGGACTTACTTTTTACATTCTAAGGATGAGACTGCAGGTATTTTGAAGGACTTTGTCACCAAAGTTGAAAAACAATATGACTTGCCAGTAAAAGTCTTCAGGAGTGACAATGGAACATAGTTTAAAAATAAGGAGTTGGATGATTTCTATGTGTCAAAAGGGATTGTGAGGCAGTACAGCATCCCAAGAACACCAGAGCAATATGGGGTGGTTGAGAGGAAAAATAGAACTCTTATAGAAGCTGCAAGAACCATGCTAGCAGATTCTGGTTTGCCATTGTCCTTCTGGGCAGAAGCTGTAAACACTGCTTGCTATGTTCAAAACAGAGTTTTGATCAACCTAAGACATCAAAAAACTGCTTATGAAATTTTGTTCAAAATCAAACCATTAATTTCATTTTTCAAAATCTTTGGCTGCCATGTTTCATCTTAAATCTCAAAGATTCCATTTTAAAATTTGCAGCCAAAGTAGATTGTGGTTATTTTCTGGGATATTCTTCTACTGCCAAGGCTTATAAAGTGTTTAACACAATGACCAAGACAATAGAAGAAACTCTGAATGTAAAGTTCAATGAACTTTCATCCCTAAAAATCCCAGCAAATCCTGCTGAACTGTTTGATTTAGATAAATTCAAATTTGAAGATATCACTGTTAAAACTAACAATGCAGGTATTCCACAGTCTCCACAACAAGATTACAGAACAGATCTTGTGATCCCCAGTCACTATAAAATCTCTTCTGCTTCAGGGGAAACAGCTGTTCAAAACAACTGTCAAACCTCTGTCACAGCTGTGTCAACCACTATTGACCAGTCTTATCCTCAAACCACTGCTTCACCTTCTTCAACCACTGTACAATCATCTGTTGACAAAAGTCAAACATCTGTTGACAAAAGTCAGTCCAGTTATACACCACTTGGACCCATTCCCCCACCTCCATTTCAAACATCTGATGGCACTACAGAAGTGCAAACAGATGTTACAACAACAGAGTCACCAAACCCCTGTCCTTCACCTCAAAATGCCATCATACCATATCAGGGAGATTTGATTTACCTGAGAGCTCATCCACCAGACCAGATCATTGGCAACATCAGAGAGGGTGTGCTAACAAGAAGTCAATCCTCCAATATCTGTCTTTTTGCAGTGTTCCTCTCTCACACAACCTGTCAAGTACCAAGAGGCACTAAAAGACACAGTTGGGTAGAAGCTATGCAAGAAGAGCTCCTTCAGTTCAAAAGACAACAAGTATGGGAACTTGTACCACTGCCTAAGGATGTTTGTCCAATAGGCACAAAGTGGGTCTTCAAAAACAAAACTGATGAAAGGGGTATTGTTGTCAAGAATAAAGCCAGGCTAGTGGTTCAAGGCTTCAGATAAGAAGAAGGAATAGACTATGATGAAACCTTTGCTCCTGTAGCAAGGTTAGATGCAATCAGACTATTTCTAGCCTTTGCTGTCAACCACAACATCAAGGTGTATCAGATGGACATCAAATGTGCTTTCCTATATGGCAAAATTCAGGAGGAGGTCTATGTATGTCAACCACCTGGTTTTGAAGACACATTCCATCCTGATCATGTCTACAAGCTAAATAAAGCTCTGTATGGACTCAAAAAAGCACCAAGGGCCTGGTATGAAACTCTTTCCACTTTTGTCTTATCCATTGGCTTCACAAGAGGTAAAATTGATAAAACCTTATTTCTGAAATGGAGAGGGAAAGAATTAATGATTGTTCAAATATATGTGGATGACATCATCTTTGGATCCACATGTAACAAAATGTGTGAAGAGTTCAGGAAACTCATGACAGCAGAGTTTGAAATGAGTGCCATGGGTGAACTTCAGTGTTTCCTTGGTCTCCAAGTGAAACAACTGCAAAATGGCACATTCATTCATCAAAATAAATATGTAAAGAATTTGCTAACAAGATTTGAGATAAATGATTGTAAGCCATGTAGTACACCCATGAGTACAGTCAAGCTACTCACTATTGATGACAAGGATGAACTGGTTGATCAAACACATTATAGATGCATGATTGGGTCTTTATTGTACTTAACTGCATCTAGGCCAGACATTATGTTTGCCACTTGTGTCTGTGCAAGATCCCAGGCTTCACCTAGAAAGTCAAACCTTATTGCTGTGAAAAGGATATTCAGATACCTAAAAGGTGCTCCCACACTTGGTATCTGGTACCCTGCTAATGGAAATATTGAGCTTTCAGGTTATTCAGATAGTGATTTTGCTGGCTATCACACCTCAAGAAAATCCACATCAGGAGGGTGCCAATTTCTAGGGAATGCCTTAGTCTCTTGGCAAAGCAAAAAGCAGGCAGCTGTTTCCACCTCAACAGCTGAGGCTGAATGCATTGCTGCTGCAAGCTGTACAGCCCAACTCATGTGGCTTCAAAATCAATTGCTGGATTTTGGGATAACTGCATTACAAACTCCACTCATGTTGGATAGTCAAGCTGCTGAAAATATCATCAAAAATCCAGTCTCTCACTCCACTACCAAACACATGGACATCGGACATCATTTTGTCAGGGATAGCTATGAAAAGGGTTTGATTTCTCTGCACCATGTTCCAATAGAGGATCAGTTGGCATATGTGTTGACAAAAGCTTTAGACACATCTACCTTTACAAATCTGATTTCTAGAATTGGTATGCTAAACATGGATTAAATAACACAAATGTTTTAAATAAAGGCATTAAAATGTTTCAGAAAATCAAAAATCATCCTTAAAATAGCTTTTTGGTTGAAAAATCTGTTTCAAACCTCTGATCAGATAAAACAACCACTGTTTCATTCATTTTATCCACTGTTGGTTGAAAAATCTGTTTCAAAACTCTGTTCAGATAAAACAACTGTTTTATTATCCATATATATATATATATACATATATATATTTACATATATCTATATTGTTAAAAAAATAGTTGTTTGCATCAGCCGTTTGCATCAGCTGTTTGCCAAAACAGCTGTCCACCACCAGATGTTTTAACCATCAGATGTTTGCCACGTCTGCTCTTACAAGCAGAGTTTTGGCCACATCAGCGGTTTCACCAGAGCCTATAAAAACCCTGTTTTATCACAACAGTCGTTACACTGTCTCATTGTATTCAAAATACTGAAACCGCCTTCTTCGTTCTCAAACCCTTAATCAAATTTCACTCACTCTCACCTTCGGAATCCATTACAATGGATCTTCAAGCTAAAGCCACCCACAATTATCTTCCATATCTGGTAAAAACAGATGAAAATACTCCATTCCATTCCACCATCGACATTATCCTAAAATCCAAATACCTGACAATCCTAACCGCTGACGCCCCTATCTATCTTGATACTCTCCAAGAATTCTGGTCGAATGCTGAGTTCTTGCTTCAAGACAAAAAGCCTACTTCCATTATCTCAAAAATTGGTGAAACTAGTATCGTCATTACCCCTCAACTGATATCCACAACCTTCTCACTTAATGACCTGTCAGGTAAAGACTCTTTCCCTAAAACAGAGCTTCACACAGAGTTTCAGGAAAGGGGGTATGATGCTCAGATGACTGGGTCAACACTTTTCAAAAAACTTTTTCCCACCAGTCATGAAATTTTTCTTCCATACCCTTCTTCTCTGTGTCTCCGCTAAGTCCACATCCTTTAATGAAATCCCATTGAGGATTCAGTACTTGGGTTATGCTATGTTGTCAGATTCTGACTTCAATCTATCCCAGGGACTGTTTATGGACTTAGTGTCAAATGTGAAAGCCATAAAGTCTGGGTCAAATAATGCTTTTCTAATTTACCCAAGAATCTTAAGTGTAATCCTTCAAAAGGTTTTACCAGAAAAAGTTTTCAAAAAGGGTGCGTCTATGCAAATGAAGAGTCTAACTGGTGAAACTTTCACAAGAATGCTGGGTGCAAACACCCAAGAAAAAGTATCAAAAGTGTCAAAGGTTTCAAAAACACCAACAAAGAGGACTAAGACAACAACTGTTGTCCAAACCTCTGTTGTTGAGCCCACTACTCCTGGTGATCATGGCACTACATCCAGTGCTGTGAAACCCATACCAACCATTCCCAAAAGAAAACGTCCATCCACAAAAACCACCACTTCACCACAAAAGAGACTTCTGGAAGATGAGATACCAGAAGATAACTCTGTTGCAACACAAAAGCAACTAGAAACCACTGTTGTTACTTCCTCACAACAGTTGGAAATATCTCAGCCTGACCAAACTCCTCATGCATCCTCACAAAAAGATCATGTTGTAAGCCAAGGGGAACCACATCATGATACATTTGAGTCACTTGGCCAGATGTTCACAAGCCCCTCTCCCAGGGCTAATTCTCTTTTTACTCCTCCACCTTCACCAACACATGTTCAACAGACCATGCAACCTCTGTTTGAGGCTATTGACAAAACTCTGGAAAATCCCAGTTCCTCTCTATCACCTGTCAATGAGAGTATACCTCAACAAGTGACTAGGACTGAGGAATTCAATCAGCCATGCCACAAACAGATGAGGAGGTTACACCCCTAGAGTTTAATGCAACTCTAGGTGAGTTTTCAAGTGGAGCAGCCACTACTGATGTAGAGACCATTGTCTCACACCAGGACAGTGGTTACATAACTAAGACTCCCTTGAAGGCAACAACTGATGAGGCCACTATAGTGTCCCCAAAATCAGTTGGAAGTCCCCAGAACCAAGAAAAAGGGGCATCTGGATCTCATCCTTTGGATTCACCTCCTAGGACTGAATCAGTTAAAACTACCACTGGTAGGAATTCAGATGATCCTATTAACTTAGGTGATGGGTTAAAATACCAAGAATTGACGGCCAGAGTCCAAACCATTGAAACCTCTGTAGCTGACATCAAATTTGATGTCAAGTTAATATTGGAATCCTTGGAAACTCTCTCCAACAGTCAACCTTCCACAGCTGATATTGCTAGTGAGCTATGGAAATCTGTTTCTCCCATCATCATAGCTCACAGAAAACTAGCAGATCAGAATCATGAAATCTACATGGCTGAAATCAGAAACATGGTAGATGCAAGGTACAAAGATACCCATGCAGACATTCAGGCCATCAAAGACCATTTGTTGAAGACCACTGGCTCTGCCCCTACCAACATTCTTAGGGATGAAGATGATGATGCATTCACAGCTGATGATGCCAAAAAGGGGGAGAGTGGCAGAGATAGGTTTCCAAAGCTAGATCCCTTTGGTTGTCCACCTTCATAAAAAGGGAAATCAAAGTCTGCCAACAAACCAGGGTCTACTCAAACAGCACCACAACAACAACAACAAACTCAAACAACACCACAACAACAACAACAACAAACCAGCAAAGATAAAGCAGTGGACAACTCTGCAAATGAAGAAGCTGAAAAAACTGTTGAAGACAAACAAAAGAGGGCTGACACCTTGGAAGCCAAAGAAAAGTTGTTGGTAAAACTGAAAAGGGAACAACAGCAGGAAGTTGAAGATGTGGGATCCTCAAAAAGGAAGAAGATGCCTGCTAAACATGTCAGACAACCACCATCTAAAGTGAAAACCACTGCTGTTAAAACCTCTGTTGATAAAACCACTGCTGCCACCCAAACCACTGATAAAACCACAACACCTGAACCTACAACCACCAAACCTACATCTGAACCTACAATCACATCACCACCGAAATCCCAAACATCTGCTGGTCCTACTATGGAGCCAACAGATATTAACACAACCACTGCTTCCACACCATCATCACCAAAAATCCTGTACAAAAGGAAGAGGAAATCAACCTTTGTTGTACAGGATGAAAACATTTACACATCACCACATACCACCTCAACCACACAATCCACACCTATATCAGCAATTCCACTCTCATCATTTTCACCACACACTTCACAATTCAAATCCCATAGACCACCACACCTATATCAGCACTTTTTCTCAGATCCCACTACTGACAAGCTCAGAGAACTCATTGGGAGACCTCCATCACCAAACTCATCAAGAATAAAAGTGCATCTCAGCAAATCCACTGACTCAAAAATTCTAAAATGGAAAGTCAATAAAGACAACCATGAATTGACTCTGCTCAGGTCAGATGGAAAAGTTCAAAAGCTAAGCATGGATGATGCATATAGCCTGTGTGCAGATGATCTCCAAACTCTGCTGAACCTTAAGCTTGAAAGAGATGTAGAAGACCTATTTGCCTTGGACTTTGAACTTTAATTCAAAGGACAAATCAGAGAAAGTCTGATGAGAAATAAAGATCAATAATAAAGCTTAGTTTTGGCATCATCTATTCTAGGGGGAGATTGTTGGGTCTGCTGACCTAGAGAAGAACAGATGATTAAAAAGCCAAAATATGCTAATAGTTGATTCCACAAATAAACAGTCTTTACAACATACTCTTCCCAAAAGACTGCTGACCCTAACAACTGTTCCATCCAAACAACTGCTGTGACAACTGCTGATACAAAGGACTGATAGAGAACAACTGCTGACCAAAGGTCTGATGAAGAAACAACTGCTGATCAAGTACTGAAGACTAAAGGTCTGTTGGAGTCAACAACACTTAGACTCCAACAGATGTTGCAAGACCATCAGAGTTTTCCCTTAGCAGTAGTTTACTTTATAGTGTTTTGTAATATAACAATAGTTTGTATAGGGCAGATGTTTTATGTTGTTATTCTGTTAGAGGTCACTATCTTAGGTGACGTCAGCACAGGTCATCAGTGGTTTAGGTTTATCTATAAATAGAACAGTGCTTGTACTGTTCTATTACGTCACACACAAACATTCTCTTAGACAAACAATCACTGTGTGATCAGGCTGAGGGGGAGTATTTGTACTGATTGTAATCTTTCAATTAATGAAAGCATTTGATCATTGAAAACATTTATTCCTGTTGTTTTGATTATAGTTTATCATTCCGCTGAACTTTCCATATATACTTACATCATTCATTTCTCATCTGATTCTAAATATATCAAAACAATCAAACTCAGATCCTAACATGGTCACAAAAGGTGTTGAATTCACTTGAACAGAATTCACCACCTCTGTCAGACCTTATAACTTTAATGAAGTGTTCACTTTGTTTTTCCACCAAGGCCTTAAATACCTTAAACTTGGAAAAGGCTTCAGACTTATTCTTGAGAAAATACACCCAACTCATCCTAGAAAAATCATCAATGAGTAAGTAATAATAAAGGCTTTTACCAAGACTTTGTACCTGCATGGGACCACACAAATCTATATGAATCAGCTCAAGTTTCTTGGATGCTCTCCAGGAATGAGAAGTGAATGACTGCCTAGTCTGCTTGCCAAGGATGCAGCCTTCACAGACCTCTAGACCTCTTATTCTGGGAATGCCTATGGCCATATGTTTATCATGCAGATTCTTAAGACTGTTGAAGTTTAAATGGCCATATCTTTGATGCCATAATTGTGCCACAGACTTGTTATCACTTGTGCTCCCAGACTTAGTAGCATCAAGTAAAAACAAGTTGTTAGTGGACACCATGACTTCCATAATATCAGCCCCATTATACTTGATTGAGCATTTCCCATCAGCAAATAACAAAGAGTATCCCTTCTTCATTAGCTGCCCTACACTGAGTAAGTTATACTCAAGTGAGGGAGCATAATAAACATCTTCTAGCAGCTTGTACTGTGATGTACCCGTAGATATTCTAACTGTGCCCTTGCCTTCAACATTTAGAGTCTTTTTATTTCCCAATTAAACATCAAGCTTGGAGCTTTCATTCAATGATACAAAGCTGCTCTTGGTCCCTGTCATATGATTTGAACATCCAGAATCAATAAACCAAAGTGTTTGACTCACTAACCTGTGTGATCATTTCCATAAACAAGTGAGGCTCCTCATTTACATCTTTGAGATCTTCATTTTCATTGACTTCACCTGCCATGTTTGCATATGATTCTTCTGTGTTATACCAGCAATCCTTAGCCATGTGGCCATATTTTTTGCAAACATAACATTGTGGAACTTTACTTCTGTCAAAGGTTCTTCCTCTACCACGAACCCTGAAAGTTGCTCTTCCTCTGCCTCTATTGTTTGAATTGAATGTGGGTCTGGTATTGTTTTCTTGCATAACCTGAAGAGCATGTTTTTCTATCTTTTCTGATTTTTCATTCATTCTACTATTGAGCCTCTCTTCTTGTGACTGAAGACATCCCATTAACTTCACAGGGGTAAGTTGAGACAGATCTAGAGTCACCTCTATTGAGGGAACCACAAAATCAAATTTTGGAGATAAACTCCTCAAGATCTTCTCAACTACAGCCTGATCAGTCACAGTTTCACCATATGATCTCTTTTGGCTTACTATGGCCATAACTCGTGAGAAGTAGTCACCCACAAGTTCTCCTTCTTTCATAACAAGGTTTTCAAATTCTCTTCTAAGGCCTTGCAGTTTAACTGCCTTCACTTAATTATCACCTTGGTATTCCATCTTCAAGATTTCCCAGCTTTCTTTTGCAGATTCAGCGGAAGCAATTCTAGAGAAGAGATGATCATGCACGGCCTGTTGAATGAGGGCCATGGCATGAGCATCCTTCTTTCGTTGAGTTTTTGCTTTTCCTGCATCTTGTTCTGTACGATCTACTCCATTTTCAACCAGTTCCCACAAGTCTCTGGACTTGAGGATTGTCTTCATGCGAATACTCCAATGATCATAGCCTTCTCCTCGAAACACAGGAATTGGAGTTGGTGCTGTGGGAAGGTTACTAGTTTGGTTGGCTATTGATTATGAATGTGAGAGAGATAGCAAGATAAACAGGTGTTTAGAACACAACTCTGATACCACTAATGGATCAGAATGTATTAAAAACAAAATAATAAGCCAAGTCTCTCTATGCTTTTATTGATTGAAAATTGAAAGTGATAATAATCACCACGAATTACATGACTTAAATAGGAGAAAAACAAACGGTAACATCCTGAATAATAGAACAAACTTAACAGCTAACTTATTCAAAATACTAGAAACAAAACAGGAGAAATATCTGCATGAGAGACTTGATCAATACTTGACTTCCGAATATTCTGAGGATGCCATGCACGTGCACAACTTATTTTGGATCACTTTCAATAGTTTGTTGTGTTTTTTTTGTTATATATACGTATCATCTTCATCAACTTTGTGTTTCTTCATCCTTTTTTTGTTGCATCTTTTTCGTTCCACAAGAATCTTGAGTTCCTCTACTGTTCGTTTGAGCTCGTTTACGTATATGATTGCATCTTTTAGCACTGATGCTCGATCAGGACCCTTTTGTTCATGATTAAAAACCGAGTATGTGATATATTATAAAACTTCATCAATAAGATTTAATAGTATTGTGAATAAATGTTTATACCTTAGTGGGATTAGGGATTAAATTCCTCAAAGCAATAAAGTTGTTATTCATTAGTGGTCTTCTTTGACTTTCACTAGAAAATGGGTCATGAGACATTTGATCCATGTTGGTCGGGTTTAAAAAGGAGATTGATGAGTTTGGGCAATTGAGGAGATCATGTGGGGTGGGATTGGGAGTGACTAGGGACATGTTTGGCATACAAATGTTGTCATTTTCGACTTGAATTTGTTTCTGCCGGTTAAGATCATGGATGATTTTGTTATGGTTGTTGGTTTCTATATTCATGAGGTGGTAACATGGTGGTGTCTTCTTGATGGTCTATTAGGGGGTCTAAATAAGTTGGATTATAGTAGGCTCTTCCTTCATACATTTTTGGTTGTGTTTGTTGTCTGTTTGATTTTGAAATTGAAGAGTTTGTTAGAGATCAATGGGCATGAGTATGGGAAGAGTTAGGAAAGGGAGAATGAATTTAAAGTAGGTGGAGAGTAGGAACTATGAAGAGATGTTTGTTACTCGTTGTTACACACAAGAGAGAGAAAGAAAGAAAGAAAGAGAGATATAGAGAGAGAGATGGAGGAGATGATTGTTGTGACTTGTGGAGAGAGATTTTTTTTAACGGTAAATTTATAAACACAAAACGAACAAGAAGCTAGAAAAACAACATACAAAGATGATTAGAAAGAGAAATTAGATCAAATATGCCATTCTATGTGTGCATTTTCGCCCTATGTATCAACCATAACCATATAAAAAACGTATTTTGAGTTAATGTCTTCCACAAATACATCCTTGATCTTAATCACCCATTGAAGATGATGCGGTTACGAGTAGCAGTCAAATGGATCAAATAACTTGTGTTGATTATATTAATAAGAACATGAAGTATAAACATAAGATTTGATCATGTGTACCTGATATGCTTAACCGTTCAGGAACCTTAGTAATGGAAGACACCATCATCTTGATTGGGTTCCCTTTAGTGTGTACACTAATGATGGCTAATGATCACAAAGGTGATCGAATGAGAGAGAGAGGTGGGTGGCGGCTACATTAGGTTATGGTGTTATTTGAGTCCACCTTAATACCTCTAGTAATCTCTCTATTTATACACACAAGGGACACCCTAATTAGGTTTAATAAGGGTAATTCCGTCCATCAAAGAATCACTTATTATAAACTTAGGGGTATTATAGTAATTGATCAATATAATATAAATGATAATGATGGCCATATAATAAATATAATAAACATAATTTATATTTATTCTAACATTCTCCCACTTGGCCGAGTAATCATTTATTATGAGCATTACATTAGTCTCGAGATATTAATACTCATTTTTAGTTCTAAACCTAAAATGTAGCAGAGAAATACAGCCGTTAAGTCTTTATTCAACTTAGGACCCCCATTAATCATACTACACCCAAATTTAAAACTTAACATTAGGATCAATTAACGTTATGCCCTTAGTTGATTTGTTATATTATTGTCTTTATGCCATTATGCTAGCTTAGCATACTAATAGACAAACAAATCATAATGAGGAAAATTAATCATTAGTCATTAGTCATAAGTCATTCATAGTACGATATGCACTTGTACATGGTCATTAGTAATACCCTTTTCTCTTAGTTGGCCCGTTAGTGAGACTTATGGGTGATAGACCTTTAGTTATTGGATCCATAAGCATATCATGAATGCATTCGATACAAAATTCTGATTTCCTCTATTTGTTCTTAATCGTAAGGGAACAATAATTTCGTATCGAACTCTAATGCAGCTCCTCTTAAACTGTTACTGTTCGAGAAATTATGGCAGCTGACTTTATCACAGTAAGTCTTTAACATAATATTTAAATGGAGTTAATAAGTTATGAGTCAACTGAAAAATTTACCAACAACATTTAATGACCATTATGTTGTGCTTAGCAACACATTATGTCATGATAACTTAGGTTGTTGTTAACAGTTTCTTATGACTCCTCCATGAGATAGTTATGTCTGCTGACGTTATGATATACCCCGAAATTGACACTTGATTTCCTTTTAATATAACAAAGTTAGAATAAGAGTAGTCAATCACTTTAGGTTCTCACTTCTTCTTTAGATTATAGTCTCTTGTTTCTTAAAGATATTGTAATGTTCCATTAGATGCTTTTTATCAATCTAGACAAGTCTAGTATCAAGCAATACGAACAATATCATAAACAAACATAGACTTAAATTTACATCAGTCTTCTAATTAATGAAGCATAAGGTGATAATCTCAAATTATCCTATTATCCTCTAAAAGAGAGCAATTTTGTATGTTACATACTTAAGGACCATCTTAAAGTAAAACTTATGGGATGAAACTAATATCCCGTTGGGTCTATCTCGGTATATTTTGATTCCTATCACGTAAGAGGAATCCCCGATATTCATCATGTCAAAATTATGCATGAACAATGTTTTGACTTAGGTAACATATACTTGTCAAGAGAAACATCATCTATGTAAGGACAAGTTTTCATTAGTTGCTCCCACTCATCTTGAGGTAGGTTCTTTAATCCACTTAGTTCTTGATGAAGAGAATTTCATTATGATTCCAACACATTTTATGCTTGCATCAACCCATACATGGATCTTATTGACTTACAGACTAAGTGTTCTTACCCTTCAGTTTAGAACTTTCAGTTTGCTTAATGAACATGTAGGTCATCGTTATGGAAAGTTGTCTTAATGTCCATCTAATGTGGCTCTTAGTTATTATGAGCTACTATGTCACACCCTCAAATACCACTTGCGGGGTTTTACCGCGAGGCGCATGACAAACCAGGATTCAAGTCAACAGTCACAATAAACAACACTATATGCATAACACAATATCCAAAAGATATAATTATAAAAGCATAAACTGTAGCGGAAGCTTTAAATGTTTACAACCCAAAAGACATAGTTCAAATGTTTAATGAAGACCATGCTCTAAACCCTAGACGCCCGTGCCGACTCGTGCGCCTAGATCCAGTTGTTGCTACCTTAGCGACCTGAGAAAAACATGCCAAAAGACGTCAACATATAATGCTGGTGAGTTCACAGGTTTGTTCAAAAAGAGTTACCAAGTGTTACCATGTCCATACTATATCAATGCTACCAAGTACGCTAGCTAGGCGTATGTTTTATTACTACTACGATTGGAAACCATTACTGGACACGTTTAGCAATGTTTAGCATGTTTAGCAGCCCGTAATGTTCAGCACGATAATGTTCCTGTTCGAGACAATATGCACCCGCCCAGCCCTCCAAGCCGACGAGTGGGGCAGGTCACGCCCAATAGATCTATCCACATTTCCCCCGTTGTGCAAACCCGCACATTCATGGTTTCCCCCGGGACTTTCCAAAAGATCGTATAGCAATATAAAGTTAAAACCATAGTATGACATATGTTACCAAAACTGTTTAGCGCATGTTTTCTCCCCCAAAAGTTAAAGCAGTAAAAGTGGGGCCGTGAACTCACCTTAGATAGCGTTCCTCAAATGTAAGTAAAAGATGTTTAGCCCTTGATGATCCCTCTACCGGAGATCTATCAAAATGTTCACATAAGTGTTCCGACTAATAACCATAAGGTTATCTAGTCCCCGATTGTCCAGATCATAACCAAGTATGTTTTTAAAACGTGTTTAAATGTTTAACCGACACACTAGACCGACCCGACATCCCGTTGGTGTCCCATTACTCTAACTAATCAAGTACACATAGATTATACGCAAGGTTCAAGCATAAAACACTTAGTTTGTATCAAAAATCTCATTTTTGTTAACGTAGGGTCGAACGTAATCCTGGGAGGTCGAAGGTGGCCTTAACTGGTCGAATGTGGATTTGAACCTCCACCTTCGCCCCTTTTCTTCCCACCTTCGCCCCTTTTTGTTCATTCGCCCCTTTTAGTTTCCAGGTTCGCCCCCTGGAACCCACCTTCGACCGTTCGACTGGTCGAAGGTATTCCAGGTTCGCCCCTGATGTTAGATTTTTCCAAAAACGCGTCGAAAAACATCCGAAAACATCACGAAACATCACGAGTTACAGCAGTCAAGCATCATTAATATATTCCTACGAAACCCTACCAATTTTACCCCAAAATCTATCTGTTTTACAAGTTTCCTAAAATAGTAAATTATGGAGATGTCACATCACCATGCATGAAAATATTACCCAATTAGGAAACTTTCTGAAATCGATCAATAATCCGTCCATCATACTCGAATCATCATGAACAAGAAACCCCTATCATAACCTTATCATAATCATCCAAAAACAAACCCTAAATCTAACTAAAAACCCCTTTAATCGCCAAAACACCATCAACAATCAAAGGTAACATGTTTCCATCATAACCCATCATTAATAACAGCCCTAGGTTGTTGTCATGTCATCTATACAACAAGTAATCATCAAACAATGCATAATATCATCCTAACACATGTTTATTTGCATAAAAACTCATTGTTTATGAATAGGTTTTGGTTAGGAAAGGTTTTTATTCATAAAATAGGTTGATATCAGATCTGGACCCTTGGGGTTTAGATTAAAACAAGTCAAAATTGTTTAAAAAGGATTTGTAATGAAGAACACACCTTAGATCTTCACTTGTAATGATTTAGAGAGTTAGGTTATGAAAAACAAGCTCAAAAACTCCTTCCCCAATGATAATAGCTGATAGAGAGTGTTTGGAGGCGTTTAGGGTTTGTGAAATGGTGAAAAATGGCTAAGGATGGTATTTATACCCAGTCCAGGTTCGCCCACTTTATGTGGTCGAATGTGGAACTTTTCCACATTCGCCCCTTTTTAATGGTCGAATGTGGAATCTTTCCACATTCGCCCACTTTGTTTCCACATTCGCCCATTTCTCAAGTCCCATTTCCACATTCGCCCATTATTTCCACATTCAGGTCATCAGCACTTTTTAACACATGTTAACAGCACTTTTAACACATGTTAACCTTTTTCCAGTTTGTCGTGTTTAACGCATTCTAACACATCTTAACACATAAGCATGCATCCATAGTCTATACTTAGCATGTTTAGGCACGTATAATCATTTGTACATCATTTAAGCAAGTATAAGCATACAATTCACCACACGACCCATAATTTACACATATACTTAATTAGTTCATGTAATGTCACCAACGACGGAACCCGGTACTAATGTATTCCCAAAACGACTCCCAATGATCCTCCAGATCATTGACCCTGGACAATCCTAATTTGACCCGACTCAACTAACCCAGTTAAGTTTGTTTAAAAACGTTTCTCGCTAAGGCAGACTTAGATGTTACTATTATGTTTAAGCCGAACATGCCGGGTGTCACATCATCCCCACGTTGAAAGAATTTTCGTCCCGAAAATTGCACGAAGCCCAAAAATGAAAAAGACGAAAGGAAGAAAACGAAAAGGAAAAGTTACCGGTTGTCACATCATCCCCACGTTGAAAGGGAATCTCGCCCCGAGATTCATTCTGCTTCAGCAGTAACATGCCTGGACTCGAACGCGCGCTTCGGAAAGAGATGAGGGTACTTAGCCTTCATCTGGTCCTCTCGTTCCCACGTGAACTCCGGTCCACGATCCGAGTTCCAACGAACTTTAACGATGCGGATTTTACTCCGCCGAAGGCTACGAATCTTGTAATCCAGAATCTCTACGGGTTCCTCCACAATGCGAAGACGATCGTCAACCTTGATCTCTTCCAGTGGCACAACAAGAGATTCATCAGCCAAACACTTCCTTAAGTTAGACACATGGAAGACGTTGTGAACATTACGAGCTCCGTCGGTAAATCAAGTCTGTACGCCACCGGCCCAATCCGTTCCAGGATTGCGAACGGTCCGACGTAACGAGGGTTAAGCTTGCCACGCTTTCCAAAGCGTATGACGCCCTTCCATGGTGAAACTTTCAGAAGCACCTTGTCCCCAACCTGGAACTCTAGCGGTTTGCGACGGCGATCGGCATAGCTCTTCTGACGATCCCGCGCAGCTGCCAAACGGTTACGGATCTGTACGATTTTCTCCGAAGTTTCGTACACCAGTTCCGGGCCAGTGAGCTGACTCTCGCCCACCTCAGCCCAACACAAGGGAGATCGGCATTTCCGTCCATACAGAGCTTCGAACGGAGCTGCCCCGATACTGGAGTGGTAGCTGTTGTTGTAGGAGAACTCCACCAACGGCAGGTGAGTCTCCCAACTCTTGCCAAAATCGATGACACATGCCCGCAGCATGTCCTCCAGTGTTTGTATCGTCCGCTCACTCTGCCCGTCAGTTTGCGGATGATAAGCCGTACTCATATCCAGCTGAGTACCCAAGGCCTTATGAAGAGCCTTCCAGAACCGCGAAGCAAAGCGGGAATCACGATCAGAAATGATAGAAACAGGCACCCCGTGCCGAGAGACCACCTCCTTAAGGTAGAGTCGAGCCAACCGCTCGAGTCCATCCGTTTCCTTAATAGGTATGAAGTGTGCCGATTTCGTCAACCGGTCGACGATCACCCAAATCATGTCACAACCACTTGGTGATCTCGGTAACTTGGTGACGAAATCCATCGTGATCCGCTCCCACTTCCATTCTGGAATCTCAGGTTGCTGTAGGAGACCAGACGGCTTCTGATACTCCACCTTGACCTTAGCACAGGTCAAGCATTTGCTCACATAGGAGGCTATATCAGCCTTCATGTTCGGCCACCAATAAAGTATCTTCAAATCCTGATACATCTTATCGGAGCCTGGATGAATAGAATACCGGGATTTGTGAGCCTCGTCCAAGACAAGCTCCCGTAATCCCCCGAGTAAAGGAACCCAACACGCCCAGCGAAGTAGTGTAGGCCATCAGACCTAAGCTCAAGGTGTTTGTCCGCACTGTGCATCGTTTCGGCCTTAAGGTTTTCCTCTTTTAAGGCATCCACCTGAGCCGAACGGATCCGGTCAGGCAAGGAGGAATGAATGGTAAGCTGCAAGGCTCGGACACGCCGAGGCTTTGCCGACTCCTTCCTGCTCAAGGCATCCGCCACAACGTTTGCCTTGCCAGGATGGTATTTGATCGCACAGTCGTAATCGTTCAAGAGTTCAACCCAACGACGCTGCCGCATGTTTAACACCTTCTGGTCGAAAATATGCTGGAGACTCTTGTGATCGGTGTATACTTCACACTTGGTACCGTACAAGTAATGCCTCCAGATTTTCAACGCAAATACTACTGCACCCAGCTCCAAGTCGTGAGTAGTATAGTTCTTCTCGTGAACCTTGAGTTGACGAGAAGCGTAAGCGATAACCTTCCCGCGTTGCATCAACACGCAACCGAGACCCCGAATCGAAGCATCACAGTACACAACGAAATCGTCCGTACCCTCGGGTAAGGATAAAATAGGAGCAGAACAAAGTTTAAGCTTCAGCATCTGAAATGCTGATTCCTGTGGTTCGTCCCAGTCGAACTTTCAGTCCTTCTGGGTGAGAGCAGTGAGGGGTTGAGCGATCTTCGAAAATCCCTCGATAAAACGCCGATAGTAACCTGCAAGACCCAGGAATTGCCGCACCTCAGATGGCGTCTTTGGTGCTTCCCAGTCTTTAATAGCTTCGATCTTAGCTGGATCGACATGAATTCCCAGTTCATTCACCACATGCCCTAGGAATTGAACTTCGCGTAACCAAAAATCACACTTTGAGAACTTAGCATACAACTGCTCCCGTCTCAAAAGTTCCAAGACCAGCCGCAGATGTTCCTCATGATCCGCCTTGTTCTTGGAATAAATCAGAATGTCATCAATGAACACGATAACGAACTTATCAAGGTACGGCTTACAAACACGGTTCATCAAATCCATGAACACTGCCGGTGCGTTAGTGAGACCGAAAGGCATGACTAAGAACTCAAAATGGCCATAACGAGTGCGAAAAGCAGTCTTCTGTATGTCAGCTTCCCTGACGCATAACTGGTGATAACCGGACCGCAAGTCAATCTTCGAGTAGTAGCTGGAGCCCTGAAGCTGGTCAAAGAGATCATCAATGCGAGGAAGAGGATAACGATTCTTGATGGTCACTTTGTTCAGCTCACGGTAATCAATACACATACGAAGGCTCCCATCCTTCTTCTTCACAAACAAAATAGGAGCTCCCCACGGGGACGAGCTCGGTCGAATGAAACCCTTTTCCAAGAGTTCCTGTAACTGGCTGGATAACTCTTGCATCTCAGGAGGTGCAAGACGATACGGAGCTCGGGCAGTAACATGCCTGGACTCGAACGCGCGCTTCGGAAAGAGATGAGGGTACTTAGCCTTCATCTGGTCCTCTCGTTCCCACGTGAACTCCGGTCCACGATCCGAGTTCCAACGAACTTTAACGATGCGGATTTTACTCCGCCGAAGGCTACGAATCTTGTAATCCAGAATCTCTACGGGTTCCTCCACAATGCGAAGACGATCGTCAACCTTGATCTCTTCCAGTGGCACAACAAGAGATTCATCAGCCAAACACTTCCTTAAGTTAGACACATGGAAGACGTTGTGAACATTACCGAGCTCCGTCGGTAAATCAAGTCTGTACGCCACCGGCCCAATCCGTTCCAGGATTGCGAACGGTCCGACGTAACGAGGGTTAAGCTTGCCACGCTTTCCAAAGCGTATGACGCCCTTCCATGGTGAAACTTTCAGAAGCACCTTGTCCCCAACCTGGAACTCTAGCGGTTTGCGACGGCGATCGGCATAGCTCTTCTGACGATCCCGCGCAGCTGCCAAACGGTTACGGATCTGTACGATTTTCTCCGAAGTTTCGTACACCAGTTCCGGGCCAGTGAGCTGACTCTCGCCCACCTCAGCCCAACACAAGGGAGATCGGCATTTCCGTCCATACAGAGCTTCGAACGGAGCTGCCCCGATACTGGAGTGGTAGCTGTTGTTGTAGGAGAACTCCACCAACGGCAGGTGAGTCTCCCAACTCTTGCCAAAATCGATGACACATGCCCGCAGCATGTCCTCCAGTGTTTGTATCGTCCGCTCACTCTGCCCGTCAGTTTGCGGATGATAAGCCGTACTCATATCCAGCTGAGTACCCAAGGCCTTATGAAGAGCCTTCCAGAACCGCGAAGCAAAGCGGGAATCACGATCAGAAATGATAGAAACAGGCACCCCGTGCCGAGAGACCACCTCCTTAAGGTAGAGTCGAGCCAACCGCTCGAGTCCATCCGTTTCCTTAATAGGTATGAAGTGTGCCGATTTCGTCAACCGGTCGACGATCACCCAAATCATGTCACAACCACTTGGTGATCTCGGTAACTTGGTGACGAAATCCATCGTGATCCGCTCCCACTTCCATTCTGGAATCTCAGGTTGCTGTAGGAGACCAGACGGCTTCTGATACTCCACCTTGACCTTAGCACAGGTCAAGCATTTGCTCACATAGGAGGCTATATCAGCCTTCATGTTCGGCCACCAATAAAGTATCTTCAAATCCTGATACATCTTATCGGAGCCTGGATGAATAGAATACCGGGATTTGTGAGCCTCGTCCAAGACAAGCTCCCGTAATCCCCCGAGTAAAGGAACCCAACACGCCCAGCGAAGTAGTGTAGGCCATCAGACCTAAGCTCAAGGTGTTTGTCCGCACTGTGCATCGTTTCGGCCTTAAGGTTTTCCTCTTTTAAGGCATCCACCTGAGCCGAACGGATCCGGTCAGGCAAGGAGGAATGAATGGTAAGCTGCAAGGCTCGGACACGCCGAGGCTTTGCCGACTCCTTCCTGCTCAAGGCATCCGCCACAACGTTTGCCTTGCCAGGATGGTATTTGATCGCACAGTCGTAATCGTTCAAGAGTTCAACCCAACGACGCTGCCGCATGTTTAACACCTTCTGGTCGAAAATATGCTGGAGACTCTTGTGATCGGTGTATACTTCACACTTGGTACCGTACAAGTAATGCCTCCAGATTTTCAACGCAAATACTACTGCACCCAGCTCCAAGTCGTGAGTAGTATAGTTCTTCTCGTGAACCTTGAGTTGACGAGAAGCGTAAGCGATAACCTTCCCGCGTTGCATCAACACGCAACCGAGACCCCGAATCGAAGCATCACAGTACACAACGAAATCGTCCGTACCCTCGGGTAAGGATAAAATAGGAGCAGAACAAAGTTTAAGCTTCAGCATCTGAAATGCTGATTCCTGTGGTTCGTCCCAGTCGAACTTTCAGTCCTTCTGGGTGAGAGCAGTGAGGGGTTGAGCGATCTTCGAAAATCCCTCGATAAAACGCCGATAGTAACCTGCAAGACCCAGGAATTGCCGCACCTCAGATGGCGTCTTTGGTGCTTCCCAGTCTTTAATAGCTTCGATCTTAGCTGGATCGACATGAATTCCCAGTTCATTCACCACATGCCCTAGGAATTGAACTTCGCGTAACCAAAAATCACACTTTGAGAACTTAGCATACAACTGCTCCCGTCTCAAAAGTTCCAAGACCAGCCGCAGATGTTCCTCATGATCCGCCTTGTTCTTGGAATAAATCAGAATGTCATCAATGAACACGATAACGAACTTATCAAGGTACGGCTTACAAACACGGTTCATCAAATCCATGAACACTGCCGGTGCGTTAGTGAGACCGAAAGGCATGACTAAGAACTCAAAATGGCCATAACGAGTGCGAAAAGCAGTCTTCTGTATGTCAGCTTCCCTGACGCATAACTGGTGATAACCGGACCGCAAGTCAATCTTCGAGTAGTAGCTGGAGCCCTGAAGCTGGTCAAAGAGATCATCAATGCGAGGAAGAGGATAACGATTCTTGATGGTCACTTTGTTCAGCTCACGGTAATCAATACACATACGAAGGCTCCCATCCTTCTTCTTCACAAACAAAATAGGAGCTCCCCACGGGGACGAGCTCGGTCGAATGAAACCCTTTTCCAAGAGTTCCTGTAACTGGCTGGATAACTCTTGCATCTCAGGAGGTGCAAGACGATACGGAGCTCGGGCAATAGGAGCTGCGCCCGGAGCAAGATCAATACCAAACTCAACCTGACGATGAGGAGGAAGACCAGGCAAATCATCAGGAAACACATCAGAAAAGTCACGAACCACCGGAATATCCTCAATCTTCTTCTCATCGTCAGTAGAAACGTTAACAAGTGCCAGAATGGCCGAACAGCCCTTTCGAAGATACTTACGGGCTTTCATGCTGGAAATGATACTCAGCGGAGCACCGCTTTTCTCGCCATGAACCGAAAGAATCTCTCCATCGGGGAGAGGGATCCGAATAACCTTATCAAAGCAAACAATCTCTGCACGATACAACGATAACCAATCCATGCCCACAACGACATCGAAACTACCCAAAGGTACAGGCATAAGGTCAATGGGGAATGACAGACCCGACAGTTCCAAGTGACACTCCCTAAGGATATGAGTCGCCTCGATGTTCTTACCATTAGCCAATTCTATCAAGTACTTAGCCTCTAAAGGTGTGGGTACTATATCTAGCAACTGACTAACATCCACAGATACGAAGCTCTTATCGGCACCAGAATCAAATAAAACAGAAACATAGCGATTGTTGAGAAGGAACGTACCGGTAACTGTGTCTGGATCCTGCCTAGCCTCCGCAGACCCAATGACGAAAGCACGCGCAGTCCTGCCTCCGCCGCCATTCCCGTTACCGTTACCGTTTCCGCCCCTCCCATTATCGCCCTGCTTCAGCTTGGGACAATCACGCTTGAAATGTCCCGTGTCACCACAGTTGTAACACCCCTGTCTCCCCTGAGTCCCCTGAGCAGCAGGAGCAGGAGTAGCCGCAGGAGTCTGAGTTGGGGTGAGCGCCACCTTGCAATCCTTAGCATGGTGCCCCAACTGATGGCACCGATGACAACGAGCCCGATCACAATTTCCAGAATGGTGAAAGCCACACTTGTTACACTTGGGATGCTTCCCAACGTATCCACCTGTCTTCTGCGCTGAAGACGACCCAGATCCATCAAACTTCTTGGCCGGTTGAGACGGCGCCGGCACTGCACTCTTACCCACGTTCTCCCATTTCCTCTTGTTGCCTTCAGAACCCTTCACAGTCGAACCCTTGGGAGGTAAAACACCCTCCAAAATCTTCATGTTGGTCATCTTGTGTGCAGAACGGACGACCTCAGCCAGTGTAGGAAGGTTCCCAGCAGCCACTAACCCAGCAATCTCCGGCACCAACCCAGAGATGTAGTGCTCAATCCTACGGTACTCAGGTGTGTGCATGTCAGGACACAACACCGCCAGCTCATTGCGTCGCACGGTATACTCCTCAATCTCGGACCCCACCATCTTGTAGTTCCAGACTTCATACTCCAACTTCTGTACTTCCTCCCTGGGACAGTACTCGCTCTTCAGTAGCCGAACAAAATCCGCCCAAAGCATAGCATGAGCTTCCCCCAAGCCCATGTTCTGCGTAGTAGCATTCCACCATGACAAAGCAGGACCCTCAAATGTCGCAGTGGCATACTTGACCCGGTCCTCAACAGGACAGTTACACATCAAGAAAACAGATTCAACCTTCTCCAACCATCGGAGCAGTCCCACTGCCCCTTCAGTCCCTGCGAAGTTATGGGGCTGGCAGTCCCTAAACTTCTTGTAGGAACACTGGGGTGGAGGTGGGTTGACAGCAGCACCTGAAACACGACACAAAGGTAAACCACAAAGGAAACATGACACCCAAGAACGAAACAAGGCAGGTAAGAACCAACTTACCACCCATAGCGTTGTGCCCGGCCTGGAAAGCAGCCAAGGCTATGTTCACTTGCTGTTGAAGCAAGTTGTTCAGCTCTGCCTGGGTCATGTTGATGTTACCACGACCGCCACCACGGCCACCGCCGCCACGGCCACCACCACGACGTCCACCACCACGTGCGCCCGACATGATCTGACAAATCAAAAAAAATCGAGAGATTCAGATTCACTGCTAGTGTCAATCACTAGTAGCTAGAAAAGTTATGCCTAGACCCAATCCGGGACTATGCATCCAAGTTCAGAGTCCACTTGAATTCTCATGCATTTCAGTTTATGATTTCGTGTGCACCCGAAATGATAAACTGCTCTACATGGTCCTCCAAGCTTTCCCTCAGCTTGAACTCAAGTCGCCGAATGTCGGCATCTAGCATCACGCTATCACAAGCATAAGTGCACAAGATAATGTGTAAGCAAGTGCGTCTATTGGGGTACGAAAGGGAGACGTCCGAATCCTGGACAAACCTTGAGAGTACGCAAGACTACCCCAATACACGACACTGCCGTGCAAAAACCAACGAGTCAACTCCTTCTCCTTCAAACCCCGAAGAAGAACATAAGAGTGTGTAAAGCCAAGAGCGAGGTCGGATGATGTAACAGAGAAGTGCGATGATGATGTAAAGACACCCCGACAAAGTTAGTACATGTTCCAAACCGACTCAAGTATGTGACCGTCTAGTGTGTGCGACTCGGCTATAGACTAGACTCTAAATGCAGTCCTAGTTCACTATAACCATTGGCTCAGATACCAATCTGTCACACCCTCAAATTCCACTTGCGGGGTTTTACCGCGAGGCGCATGACAAACCAGGATTCAAGTCAACGGTCACAATAAACAACACTATATGCATAACACAATATCCAAAAGATATAATTATAAAAGCATAAACTGTAGCGGAAGCTTTAAATGTTTACAACCCAAAAGACATAGTTCAAATGTTTAATGAAGACCATGCTCTAAACCCTAGACGCCTGTGCCGACTCGTGCGACTAGATCCAGTTGTTGCTACCTTAGCGACCTGAGAAAAACATGCCAAAAGACGTCAACATATAATGCTGGTGAGTTCACAGGTTTGTTCAAAAAGAGTTACCAAGTGTTACCATGTCCATACTATATCAATGCTACCAAGTACGCTAGCTAGGCGTATGTTTTATTACTACTACGATTGGAAACCATTACTGGACACGTTTAGCAATGTTTAGCATGTTTAGCAGCCCGTAATGTTCAGCACGATAATGTTCCTGTTCGAGACAATATGCACCCGCCCGGCCCTCCAAGCCGACGAGTGGGGCAGGTCACGCCCAATAGATCTATCCACATTTCCCCCGTTGTGCAAACCCGCACATTCATGGTTTCCCCCGGGACTTTCCAAAAGATCGTATAGCAATATAAAGTTAAAACCATAGTATGACATATGTTACCAAAACTGTTTAGCGCATGTTTTCTCCCCCAAAAGTTAAAGCAGTAAAAGTGGGGCCGTGAACTCACCTTAGATAGCGTTCCTCAAATGTAAGTAAAAGATGTTTAGCCCTTGATGATCCCTCTACCGGAGATCTATCAAAATGTTCACATAAGTGTTCCGACTAATAACCATAAGGTTATCTAGTCCCCGATTGTCCAGATCATAACCAAGTATGTTTTTAAAACGTGTTTAAATGTTTAACCGACACACTAGACCGACCCGACATCCCGTTGGTGACCCATTACTCTAACTAATCAAGTACACATAGATTATACGCAAGGTTCAAGCATAAAACACTTAGTTTGTATCAAAAATCTCATTTTTGTTAACGTAGGGTCGAACGTAATCCTGGGAGGTCGAAGGTGGCCTTAACTGGTCGAATGTGGATTTGAACCTCCACCTTCGCCCCTTTTCTTCCCACCTTCGCCCCTTTTTGTTCATTCGCCCCTTTTAGTTTCCAGGTTCGCCCCCTGGAACCCACCTTCGACCGTTCGACTGGTCGAATGTATTCCAGGTTCGCCCCTGATGTCAGATTTTTCCAAAAACGCGTCGAAAAACATCCGAAAACATCACGAAACATCACGAGTTACAGCAGTCAAGCATCATTAATATATTCCTACGAAACCCTACCAATTTTACCCCAAAATCTATCCGTTTTACAAGTTTCCTAAAATAGTAAATTATGGAGATGTCACATCACCATGCATGAATATATTACCCAATTAGGAAACTTTCTGAAATCGATCAATAATCCGTCCATCATACTCGAATCATCATGAACAAGAAACCCCTATCATAACCTTATCATAATCATCCAAAAACAAACCCTAAATCTAACTAAAAACCCCTTTAATCGCCAAAACACCATCAACAATCAAAGGTAACATGTTTCCATCATAACCCATCATTAATAACAGCCCTAGGTTGTTGTCATGTCATCTATACAACAAGTAATCATCAAACAATGCATAATATCATCCTAACACATGTTTATTTGCATAAAAACTCATTGTTTATGAATAGGTTTTGGTTAGGAAAGGTTTTTATTCATAAAATAGGTTGATAT
This sequence comes from Ambrosia x helenae, assembly GCA_030844895.1. NCBI lineage: Eukaryota > Viridiplantae > Streptophyta > Magnoliopsida > Asterales > Asteraceae > Ambrosia > Ambrosia x helenae. The sequence continues at coordinate 21,996,050 of CM061232.1, read as the reverse complement.
CAGATCTGGACCCTTGGGGTTTAGATTAAAACAAGTCAAAATTGTTTAAAAAGGATTTGTAATGAAGAACACACCTTAGATCTTCACTTGTAATGATTTAGAGAGTTAGGTTATGAAAAACAAGCTCAAAAACTCCTTCCCCAATGATAATAGCTGATAGAGAGTGTTTGGAGGCGTTTAGGGTTTGTGAAATGGTGAAAAATGGCTAAGGATGGTATTTATACCCAGTCCAGGTTCGCCCACTTTATGTGGTCGAATGTGGAACTTTTCCACATTCGCCCCTTTTTAATGGTCGAATGTGGAATCTTTCCACATTCGCCCACTTTGTTTCCACATTCGCCCATTTCTCAAGTCCCATTTCCACATTCGCCCATTATTTCCACATTCAGGTCATCAGCACTTTTTAACACATGTTAACAGCACTTTTAACACATGTTAACCTTTTTCCAGTTTGTCGTGTTTAACGCATTCTAACACATCTTAACACATAAGCATGCATCCATAGTCTATACTTAGCATGTTTAGGCACGTATAATCATTTGTACATCATTTAAGCAAGTATAAGCATACAATTCACCACACGACCCATAATTTACACATATACTTAATTAGTTCATGTAATGTCACCAACGACGGAACCCGGTACTAATGTATTCCCAAAACGACTCCCAATGATCCTCCAGATCATTGACCCTGGACAATCCTAATTTGACCCGACTCAACTAACCCAGTTAAGTTTGTTTAAAAACGTTTCTCGCTAAGGCAGACTTAGATGTTACTATTATGTTTAAGCCGAACATGCCGGGTGTCACATACTAGGACGGTAATGATCCTTAAAGAAATCTTTTGTAATACAGATAAGAAGATTCTTTGATAATCTAATCCCTCCTTGAGTATAATCTTTTACAAACAATCTTATCTTACAACGTTCCCATTCGGATCTGGTTTAATTATGAATACCTTTAGGTTATTCAACCAAATCCCAAACGTTATTCTAAGTTATGGAATGAGCTATGCTAATAATAGCTTTATTCCACTTAGAAGATTGATTGATACTAATGATTTGATTAGAAGAGGTAGAATCAGTAAAGTTTCCAAACATCCATTTTTTGTGTTAGTCAGGAAGGTTACATAATCATCAAATTTAATGGGCTTTTAGACCCAGATGACCTCCTGAGTTGAACATTGGGTTTAGTATGATACAAACTTAACTTTAGTTAGGTGTTTTTATTTTCAGGTATGTAAGGAGCAATATTAGTTTCTAAGTGTGTAAGAGTTGGTGCAGTAAGGTGTACAAGAGGAATAATCGAAGTTAAATTCGGAGTTAAACTTAATGAGTCTTAAATTTTAATGAGTCTCTCCCCTGCATCTTGTACCTCCGAAAAGTCATAATAAGGACTTTTACTGCTCCCACTTACCTTAGAGATCTTAATGAATTCCGCATGCTTAAGATCTAACATTTGGAAGATCCATAGATTTTAATAGAGAAAATAACCTAATGATGTTTATTGTCGTTTCTCTTGATGAGGATTACTTTAGTAAGAAATCTAAGTTTGCCCATATTTAGGCAACCACAAAACTGTGTTAGGAGTACATTAAATGCTAAGGAGACAAGTTGTGATAGAGCGTTGTCCAGTGAAAGAGGTGTAATTTGAGGATAGATCAAATTGTCGTTCCCCCCACCTCTGTGACTTTTGCAAGTCATAAGTAGGACATCTAATGCTCCCACTATTCTTTTAGGTCTCTTAGTATCTCCACATAATAAGTTTTAACGATGCGTGTGAATGAGAATATTTCATATATTTTATACTTTATTTCCCTTATCGTCCATATTTCATAAGAAATATTAAGGACATACTTAGAGGGAATCTTATTAAGTATATATGAATTGATTTCTTTAATACTTTGGTCTGTAGGAAACGAAATAGATAGAGTTAGATATTTGTCTAAGCTCCACTAATGTCAATTAGTTATGACTTATGATGGAAGTCCATTTATTCCTTTCGCCATTTAATGTTTAGGGCGTTTAACACATGCTTTAAAGTCATTGAGAATGAGATTTGATATCCAAGCATCCTTTAGTGACCTGATCATGATTTCTCATGGAATTTTGGTCTTAGTGGATGAATTGCATTGGTCTCATTTTTCTTTGTTAAATACTCATTTTCATGATAACAAAGTTGTGAAAACATTATTGGACCATCTAGTTTTATTTCATAAGGTTTCTATTCAGATAATGACAACAAACAATATGAGAGTTTAACTTATGGTGGCTTTGGTTTGGTCATAAAAACCTTGTAACTGTAAAAAAAATAAATTGTAGCTTTTAGTATTGATACTAAATTCTGAGTAATCTCAAGAATATCGTAAGGTATCATAAAGCTTCATTACTAAGATCAGTTGTTAATGGTTAATAGACCTTTAATTTTGCCACCAACTCTCATCTTAAGTGTTTGTTGAATTCTGATAAGGAAAGGTATAAAACTAGACTTAACCATCATGTGTTAATTGGAATTCATTAGATTTGTGGAGTTAAATATATTTAATCAGGCACTACATATCTTAGCCAGCCGTTCTCTTTACTTACGGGTAATCTCATTTCTTATGCCTATTCTTGATAGCACAGTTTTGCTTATAGCTGAAAGTAGTACCTGTATCGTGTTTCCAGACCTTAGAATTATCCTCTCTATGGTAATTATTCTTCCTCTTTTGGGTTTAATGGTAGTAAGGTGAATAACATTAACTTTTCTAGTTTAATGCGTTCCTTTTCCTGTACGTAATTCGCTATCAACACACTCATTTTACTTTGGCATTTCTGAGTGTTATGGTTGATTCATAATGCATCTAATCGTACTGGTGGAAAAGTCATAATGCATTAGAAATTTTATTGATTTCCATGTATAACCCCTTAGCTTTATGGGTCATGTTATTCAATGTTAAGATGTATTCACAGATGCCATTTAACCATAAAGTTAGATTTATTTCATGCTTCTTACGAATTCGTTATATTCTTTCATTCCATAGATAATACATTAGTCTTAGGAATTTCAGAATCTTTAATAGCTCACTAGATAGGAATCAGTAAAAAGAGTTCTTAATTACCATAAGAGACATTTGTATTCCACTTATTATGCTCATATTTTATTCTATAATACTTTATCAGATAGAGCGTAGGAATGTCATGTCTTAAGAGGTAATTTGATAAGAACAAAGTTTAAGCAAACTCTTCTTAGTTTTGATAATTAGAATGGATTACTCAATTGAGATAGTAATTTATAGAAGAATGTGAGATTAGTTTCGAGTTATGGGTATTGATGTAAGGCAGACTTAAAGTTATGATCATTATACTAATGAATGATCATTAATTGTGAGGATCAATTTTGATATGAAGATGTGATAATATCATAACACCAACATAAGCTACTTAAATAACATGCTCTAGCTTTGGCTATACACTATTTATTTAAGTATTGAATTGCCGACAGTGAATGTAACCCATCACCTTTGGGCAGAAGTGAGACATTCAAAGTCCTAATGCAATACGCTCAGTTCACCAACATAATCTGTTGCACATCACCTTTGGGCAGAAGTGAAACCTTATGGCACTTATGTGAACGAGCTACAATGCTTAACGAGATATTTATAACGAACTAATGTGACACATCACCTTTGGGCAGAAGTGACACCTCAAAATGTTATTGCAAGTTAAGCAAGGTTTTATAATGTTTTGAATAAACATGATACATTAGATTTTATCAAAACTATAAATTTTATTAGAGATCCCGAAAAATAATGGGTTCTCAGTAATCTTATGAGTTCCCGGAAAAAAGAAGAGTTCTCGAATTAGCTTATGAGTTCTCGAAATAATGGGTTCTCAAAGAAATGAGTTCTCAAAAAAAAAATTATATGAGTTCTCGAATAGCATAAGGGGTTCTCGAAAAAAATAATGAGTTCCCAGAAAACTTATGAGATCTCGATTAACATAAGAGGTTCTTGAAATTATGAGTTCTCGAAGACTTAATGAGTTCTCGAAAGTTATGAGTTCCCGAAAGACTTATGAGATCTCGAATAACATAAGGGGTTCTCGAAATTATGAGTTCTCGAAAGTGACGAGTTCCCGGAAAAAGTTATAGTTATCGGGTGGCCTTAGGTTCTCGGTTAACATGTTAGTTCTCGAATTCCTAAGAGTTCTCGTATTCAGTAATGATTTTCGGAATCAGTAATGGTTCTCGAATTTAGTAAGAGTTCTCGGATTTAGGTTTAGGTTCTCGAAAAACAGGAAAAAAAACGAGAACTGTTGGTTCTCGAACTTGAATCCGGAAACCTGTATGAGAACAATCTTTCGAAAAGGTTAATCCGTGAACAATGTGTCCGAGAACTATGATACCCATAAGTGCTATAATTTAGGGATTTGAGAAAATCCGTTTCAATTAATTTCGGGATTTCAGTATATCTCCAAAAGATTTCGAAAATTATGATAATCTTTTAATTTAAAACTTGGAGATTAAGTTACTCCCAAAATTTTAGGAAACAAATTTTAATCCTAGTTGTAACCAACTTATAGCGATTTTCATCAAAATAGGATGAATTTTATGAACAGTCCTGATAAACATACAAGAACCGTTCATACTAATTGTCAGATTTATTATTAAAGTTTCGATTAATAAATAAAAATACTTTAATAAATCAAAGTATTTTAATTAAACAAAAGGTTTCGAAACTTTTCGTTTGATTTTATCAATAACAGCCAACCATACTTCGATTTAATTATTTATCAAATCACAAAAAAGTTTTCGAGAGTTTCTAAGATTTGCCAAGAATCATTAATTGATTTGATTAAATCAAAACATTACATCATTCGAAAATTACATATCAAATCAAGAAATTACATCATTCGAAAATTACAGAACCATTATATGATTTGTGAATCATTCAATTCAAGAATTAATTAAATCAAAAAATACTTTGATTTTTTTTTTCGTGATTCACAAATCGAATAAGAATTGATATAATCAACATACGCTCTGATACCACATGTTGATTATATTAATAAGAACATGAAGTATAAACATAAGATTTGATCATGTGTACCTGATATGCTTAACCGTTCAGGAACCTTAGTAATGGAAGACACCATCATCTTGATTGGGTTCCCTTTAGTGTGTACACTAATGATGGCTAATGATCACAAAGGTGATCGAATGAGAGAGAGAGAGGTGGGTGGCGGCTACATTAGGTTATGGTGTTATTTGAGTCCACCTTAATACCTCTAGTAATCTCTCTATTTATACACACAGGGGACACCCTAATTAGGTTTAATAAGGGTAATTCCGTCCATCAAAGAATCACTTATTATAAACTTAGAGGTATTATAGTAATTGATCAATATAATATAAATGATAATGATGGCCATATAATAAATACAATAAACATCTATACATATAATAAACCAAAGCCATTTTAATGACATGGCATTCAAAGAGACATTCTCTTCTTTGAGTGTGCCATGTGTTATCCCATGTGGCATTGAGATATTTTAGGAAAAAAAATTAAAAACAAAATTATATTTTTCTCTCTTATCTTTTATGTTTCCTCCCATAATTTTTAAACGTTAATATCTTTTATATACGAGATTTTTTAAAGAAAAAAATTACGCCAAATTAACGAGCGTTTTATTATCTTTCCAACGAGTACCATAGTGTTATATAAAAAGCGGAGAAAAAAAAAACAACTATTTTTTTTGTAGGGTTCTGTTCATACAGGAAAAAAAACACAAAGTGTTCAGGTAAATCATTAATCATGTATAGGCAAGTCACTAATTATGTTTCGGTAAATATGAATTCTATTTTCAACATGCGTTAGCATTGGAGTTATATATTGTTTTAGGTTAGATATTAATATTGGAGTTATACATTGTTTAAGGTTAGGCGTTAACATTGGAGATACATTTTTAATTGTTTTAGGTTAGGTGCTACCCGAAGCTTTCCTGCCTGTAACTGTAAAGCGCATCATTCTATTTTATATGTAAGATTAATATGTCATATTAGATTTATCAACCCCGGGAGGTTCCCGGGGTATAATCTAGTAATTTATATTTATTCTAACAACTTGGTGATTAAAATCAAAAGCCTTAAGGAAACGAATGGTTCAAAGCAACCTTAAAGGCGTTCTTTACATTTATCAATAACCTAAAACAAGTAGATAATAACAGTAGTCTCTAATTTATAACTAGGAATTGAAACAATAGGAAACTAAATAAGTTAAAATAGAAAAATTAACGACTATAAAGTTGTAAAACTAAATTCATAAACCCATTAAAACTTGAATTTATTTGTGTATAACAAATTGGATACGATATTATAAAACTGCATACTTATAGTTACAAACTCAAATTCTATTAAATTCTAAATTAATAAACACGTACATTAAATCAAAATAATTTTAAACTTAAAATTAATGAAAAATGGGCTTAACTTTAAATTGATCAACTGGACTCGATATGGTGTAATTTTGGCTGGCGCGGCTAATTCTCCGTCTTAGAGAGTGAGTTTTGTGTGGTTTGAATGAAATTTATTTTTCAAAAAAAAAAAAAAAAAAAAAAAAAACTGGACTCGAAGTCATGGGCCAATGTTGGCCGACGGCTCAATTCGTTCCCCCCATCGGGAGTTGGTGCATTGAAAAGAAAAGGGTCAGCCTTACACTATGTTCCTGAGTTTCATTAAAGAAAAGAAGTGGAAAGAAGTGAAAGAAAACGGAGAGAAAGTAAAAAATATATGTGTTTCAAAGTTTCATTAAAGAAAGGGAGTAGAAGGAAGAAGGCAAATCTTTTAATAAAACTTTCCTCTCAAAATGGAATGAAGTGAAAGAAAAGGAAAGAAAAATAAATAAAAGGTTTATCATTTACTATTTTACTCTTATACTTAAACTACTACTAGTGGGAAACCCGCACGTTGTTGCGGAGCGTTCTTGTGAGCTGGGGGCAAATTTGTATTGTTTTTGCACCATTATCTACGTAACTTTTGGTTATATAAAGAGTAGTTACACTTTTTCCCACTCATCTCTATTCATGTATTTCTTTAATTCCATTTTTGAACCAACAATATAATGCTACATGACACACCCACAACAATGTATTTATTTATTATTGATCACATAATTTTTATAATTTAAAAAACATAGAAATGTTATACTCAAATTAAAGAAAATAAAATGTTTGTTTTTATAGTTTACCTTTTTAAGAAAATATTAACGTACGAAAAAGTTACGGTCGTTTAAAAACCATGAGGCTGTTAGTTTTTTTATAAGGGGTATAAAATGTAACTAGTAATTAATTATCTAGAATTTGGTTAAAGATGGGAGAATTATAATGTAATTAAGATGAAAGGTTACACAGAACATTATATATATATATATATATATATATATCTCCATTTCTATGTACACATTGGTAAGCTCCACAGCCATGGCTCCTCGCCGGTATAACATTCCGGCTGCCATTCAAGGGAGAATTACTAAGGTATTCATTACGAATCTGCCAGATAAGTGTAGTGGGAAGGAATTATCGGAGTTTATTCGTGATCTTGGAGACATATACGATCTTTACATAGCGAGGAAACGTGACAAGACAGGAAAGAGGTTTGGATTTGTTTCTTTCTTCGATGTAAAAGACAAAGAAGAACTAATCCGTAATATATGATGGATAAAGATGAGGGACTGGTGGCTTAAAGCCAATGTTGCTAGGTTTGCCACTGAAGAAGGTGAGATCTGGAACAAGGAGAAGAAGAAAAATCAGGAATTCAAGTTTGATGGTTCTGATACAGCAGAGTTTCCGACGTTGAATGAAGATCAAAACAGGAATAAGAATGCAGGAAAGTCTCAAAGGTATGCTAGTGGGGGTAGATCGTTCCGGGATACCTTCATCGGAAGACAAGTATGTGAGGTACAACCTAAGATCGTATTGATGAACGATGAATTGAATGCTTATAAGGATCTGCATGGGAGGGCTCTAGTTGTAAGGATGATGGATCTTGATGCTCTCAAAAATATTTACGTGATCATGCATGAGTTGAGTCCTGGTATGGGCAAGATTCAATACATTGGGGGGCTTACGGTGCTGTTATCGTTCGAAGATAGTACTACAGCGAAGAAGGTTATGGAAAAAATTAAAGAAGTGATAGGAAGATTCTCATCTGTCGATATGTGGGAAGGCCAATCGTTTGGTTACGAACGGTTGGCTTGGTTGAAGGTTTTTGGTTTGCCGTTACAACTAACGTCAACGGATGCGATTAAGGCGGTGGGGAGCATCTTTGGCAAGGTTGTACATCTACCTGAACGTTCAAACGATGATTTTAATTTGTCATATGACTGCGTTGGGGTTCTTGCTGGTGAATGTAAGAGAGTGGCAGAGGAAGTGACAATTATGTGGCATCAAAGGAAGTTTTCGATATGGGTTTCCGAGGATTATGGAGAATGGGAGCCAGAGTTTTTTGTGGTGGAACAACCTTCCCATGACGAAGGTAATGTCGACGGCAATGATGACTGTGTTGAAGATTCTCCGATGAGAGATACGCCGCAAAAAGGTGATGTGTCCGGTGAGAATGCGGTTTCCGACGATCAGATGAATATGGAAAGTGAGGTTTTTTTGGAAAAAGTTAATGGGGTAACTATTAAGAAACTTAATGAGGATGGTTTTAAAGAAACTAGCAATGATGAGGCATTTCTTCCCGCAACTGTATTTGACTTTGAAAAAGAGGTGGGGCATGATATTAATTGTGAAGATTCCATCCCCCAAATTAATAAAAGGAAAAAGAAACAGAATTCTAGTGTGGGCTGGCCCAACTTAACTTATTCAAGTAGCATTGAGAAACATAAGGTGGGTAAAAGGCCCAAAGGGGTTGATGAAGGTGGGCTGAATAATGTTGTGGGCCTGGAAACTTTGGATAACAGATACAATGAAAAACCCGATTCAGGGGGCACAGCGAACAAAGGTGTTAAGTTAGTGAATGGGGATGCAAGCGGTGGTACAAAGCTGACTGATGACTTTCAGACAGATAACTCGATATCCTCTGAGGGGAAGATACAATGGAGGTTCCCATTGATGAGTCGAGCAATGATCAAGAGAAAGAAATTGCTGAAACTATTAAACTGGGTGTCCGATTGGGCGCACAGTTGGAAGGGCATCGACAAATGGTGGTGGATTCAATATCGGCTAAAGGGGCACATGTAGTGGCTAAATGAATTTTTTAAGCTTTAATATTCGTGGGGTTAGGGGATGTGGGAAGAATCGGTTGGTTAGAGGAATGAAAAGGAAATATGGGGTTGATTTCATAGCTATTCAAGAAACAAAGGTGACGGATTTGGATCGTTCTGAATTAGTTAACTTTTGGGGTGATGGGGGGTTTGAGTTTGATCATGTTGATTCATCGGGGTTGTCTGGGGTGGTGAGTATGTGGAATTCCAAGGTGTTTAAGAAAATTTCAGTAGTTAAGAATGATAACTTTTTGATGATTACCAGATATTTAGTGGAGGATGGGTCTATGTTATCTGTGGTTAATGTGTATGGTCCGCAGAGAGCGAGGGCTAAAAAAAGAGTTTGGGATGATATATCAGGGGTGGCAGGGGAATTGTATTATGTTGGGGGATTTTAATGATGTTAGATTCCCGGAAGAAAGAAAGAACTCTAGATTCAATTATGATGTGGCGCAAGACTTCAATAGATTTATTGATGAATTGGGGTTGCAGGAGTATATTATGAGGGGAAATAAGTATACTTGCTTAACGGTTAGAGATCAAAATTATAAATTGAGCAAGATTGACAGGGTTTTTGTTTGTCAGTCTTTTTTTCACAGGTGGCCGACGACTTGTTTGAGGGCGTTACCAAGGGAGACTTCTGATCATTGTCCCCTTTTGTTGATATTGGTGGACTCTAATTTTGGCCCGAAACCTTTTAGGTGGTTTAACTCGTGGTTGCTTAGAGAGGGATGTAAAGAAGTCGTAGAGAAGACGCTGAGGTCATGCGTCTTTACTGGACAACCAGATGAGATTATTGTGAAAAAGTTTAAAGTGCTTAGACAGGTCTTAAAGAATTGGTGGGAGGAGATTTTAAGAGCTGAAGGGGATGAGTATGCGATGCTGAAGGAGGATAATGAACGGCTAGAAAAAGAAATGGAAGAAAGGAATATGGAGGAAGAGGAGTTATGGGTTTGGGAGGAGTGTAAAAGGGGGTTGAACCATCTCAACTTATGTCGGAATAATGATTTGAAGCAAAAGTCCAGGGTTCGATGTGCTATGGAAGGAGACGAGAACACGACATTCTTTCAGGGTATTATAAATGGGAGGAAGTCGGTTAATGCGATTCCGGGTTTGTTGGTAGATGGTCAGTGGATTTCAAAGCCGTCTTTGGTTAAAAGAGAAGTTTTGAGACATTTTAGATGCCATTTCTCTAAGGCAGTTAAGGTTAGACCTTGTTTGATATGCAGCAATGTCAAAAAATTGAGTACTGGTAGTGCAGAAAAATTGGTTCGAAGCTTCTCGAAGGAGGAGATTAAGGATGAGGTTTTTGAGTGTGGTTCGGATAGGGCTCCTGGTCCGGATGGTTTCAATTTCCGGTTTCTTAAGACTTTTTGGGATTTGTTGGAAGAAGATTTTATGGATTTGATGGATCACTTCTATAATTCAGGTATTATTAATATGGGTTGTAGTTATTCTTTTATTACTTTAATCCCTAAATCCAAAACTCATGTGGGGTTGAAAGATTATCGACCCATTAACTTAATAGGGATTATAAGTAAGGTTATTTCTAAAGTGTTAGCCAACAGAATTAAAAAAGTCTCGGGAGAAGTGATTTCGGAAACGCAATCAGCTTTTATAAAAGATAGGTATATTTTAGATGGTCCCCTCCTTATTAATGAGTCGATAGGTTGGATAAAGAAAGCGAAAAAGAAGGCGTTTATGTTAAAAATTGACTTTGAAAAAGCATATGACAATGTCAATTGGAAGTTTTTGCTTTCCTTTTTGTCTCAAATGGGCTTTCCGGATAAGTGGGGAGATTGGGTTAAAGGTGTGCTTCAATCGGCTAGGTCGGCGGTTTTAGTCAATGGAGCCCCGACTTTTGAGTTTAATTGTGAAAAGGGGGTAAGGCAAGGTGGTCCTTTGTCGCCGTTTTTATTCTTGGTTGTTATGGAAGCTCTTCATTGTTTAATTTCTAAAGCAGTGGAGTTGGGGGATTTTAAAGGAATTACGTTTCAATGCATAGCGAAGCCGATGTCGCATTTATTTTATGCAGATGATGCCCTCATTATAGGTGAATGGTCTAAAGGTAATATTGAAATGGTTGCTAGGATTCTTCAGGTTTTTCATATATGCTCCGGTTTGAAGATAAATATCCATAAATCTCATTTATTTGGGATTGGGGTTCGGGATAACGAAATTGATCAGATGGCGGGGATATTGGGTTGTAGGGTGGGTATGATGCCTTTTGATTATTTGGGGATTCGGGTTGGGGCGAACATGAATCGGGTTTGTAATTGGACTCCAGTATTAGAGACGGTTCAAAATAGACTTGCTTCATGGAAGGCTAACACTCTCTCTATGGGAGGAAGGTTGACTTTAATCAAATCGGTACTTTCTAGTCTACCTATTTATTATTTGTCTATCTATAAGGCCCCGGTGAAAGTATTGGATATGTTGGAAAGCTTAATGAAACAATTTTTATGGGCGGGTTCTAGTGAAGAGAAAAAGATTTTTTGGGTGGCTTGGGAAGCGATATGTAGACCATTAAAAGAAGGTGGATTGGGAGTTTCTAAGTTGAAGGATGTTAACACGGCTTTATTAGCAAAATGGGCATGGTGTTTTTATGATGAAAGAGAGTCTCTTTGGCGTATTGTGATTGAGGGTATTCATGGTGGTAAGGGGCATTGGGATTTTCTTCCGGTTAAGCGATTTCTACCCGGGTGTTGGAAGTCTATTGTTTCTTGTTTGGTTTCCTTTTCTGTCCAGGGGAACAAAATATCACAGTTTATTGAATGCAAGGTTGGCCTGGGAGATGAAGCTAGATTTTGGTCCGATCTTTGGATAGGTACCACGATTTTGAAGAGGAGATGGCCAGATTTGTACAGGTTGGAAAAGTTTAAAAACTGTCGAGTTCAAGACAGGATCAAGCGAACATCTAGCGGCTTTACGTTTGAAGGCGTCTGGAAGAGACACCCGGAAACAGTGACTGAAATCTCTGAACTACAAGATGCTGAGTGGCTGCTGCAAGCTTTTAAAATGGCAGGTGATAGGGACACTTGGTCCTGGGATGATGGTGTCAATACCTGTTTCTCAGTGGCCGGTTTTAAGAAGATTCTGCGAAAAGATAATACGACCCGATGCGAGCAAAAGATGAAATGGGAAAACTGGGTTCCGAGCAAAGTTAATATTTTAAATTGGCGAGCGGAGATTGACAGGATTCCAACTAAGGTGGCTCTTATAAAAAGAAACGTGGGTATAGCGGATGCTGATTGTCCGATGTGCGGTACAGGAAGTGAAGACGTGCAGCACCTTTTTGTGGAATGTGAATTCGCATATGAAGTGTGGAGCAGAATATGCGCTTGGTCCGGATTAATGCCGTTCTTTGCATACGATTTCGAAGACCTGTTGCAGCTCTATAAATCGGTTCACGGTGGGAAGTGGCGGAAAAAGATTATCAGGGGCATCGTTATGATTACGGTTTGGGCGATTTGGATAGCGAGAAACAATATCATCTTTAAAGGAAAACGAATGCAGGCGAGCGAAGTGGTGATTGAAGTCAAATCTATGTCGTTTTTTTGGCTCAAACATAGATCTAAGTTTAAGACGATTGTTTGGAAGGATTGGAATAAGAATCCATTGTACGCTTGTTTGTAATGGCGGTCCCCGTTTTGAGGGCTAGCCTTGTTTAATGAAAGTTATTGTTCAAAAAAAATTAAGATGAAAGGTTAACGTATAAAAGGGTTTGAAAGACTAATTACCTTCATTTTATAATTGTACTTTATACGTTAAAGGAAAAAAGTTCTTAACTTCTGCTGCATTGGATCAGATTGTTACAGTTCCTAAATGGTCGAAGAGGTTGATTAGAGGCATAGCGATGATAACTTCCTAGACACTAAAAGAGCGGAATAAGAAGGTTTTGAAGGTGGAAACCCAAAGGTGAGTGATGTGGTTGCGATTATTAAATTTATGTCGTTTTTATGGCTCAAAACTCGATCTAGATTTAAGTCTTTACAGTGAAAGGATTTGGTTAAATATCTTATGTATAATCATGTTTGTTTGCCGGTCCTTGTTTTAAGGGTTTGTCGTGTTTAATGAAGTTCACCATTAAAAAAGGGAATTGAATTTTAATAACCTAAATTATTTGAAATTGGCCGTTGGCACCCAAAACTAAAAAATTGGTCATATATAACCTATACTATTAACCTATCGTGGGGGTGCAAACGAGCCAAGCCAAGCCGAGCCCGAGCTCGACCAAGCTTGAGCTCAAGTTCAATTAACTTATAAGAGCTTGATTTCGGCTCGATTCGAGCTTTGTTTTTAAAGCTCGAACTCGGCTTGTTGGTAGTTTCTCAAGCTCGAGCTCTTCTCGTTCAGTGTTTATTAGTTAGTAAATTAAATTAAATAATATAAAAAATAGGCTCGATAGCTCGATAAGTCAAAAGCTCGGCTCGGCTATTAAACAACTTTAAATGTGAGGTAAATAGTATAAAATATTATTAAAATTAATATTATACTAAGGCTCGATAAGGCTCGTCGAACCTAGTGAGCTTCATATGTCAAGCTCGAGCTTGGCTCGTTTAGTGTTTATTAGTTAGGATATTAAATTAAATAATATAAATAATAGGATCGATAAGTCAAAAGCTCGGCTCGGCTCGGCTCGTTTATTAAATAACTTTAAATGTGAGGTAAATAGTATAAAATATTAATAAAATTAATATTATACTAAGGCTCGTCGAGCCTAGCGAGCTTCATATGTCAAACTCGAGCTCGGGCTCGATAAGTTAACGAGCTTTGTTTTAGGCTCAAGCTCGACTCGGGCTCGATAAGGCTCACCTCGTTTCAAGCTTTTTACCCAGCCGATCTCGAGTAGCTCGCGAGCTACTCGGCTCATTTGCACCCCCTAATATATTGGATTTTAACACCCGATTTGGGTTAAGTCACTAACTCAGTTAGTTTGGGGGTGCCACATTAGCATGCCACGTCAGATTATGGTGTCATCTTTATACTTTGGGTTACTTTTGCATCACAAGATATTTATTAAAGCTTAACGTCTTACTCTACTACAATGTCTAGACTATTTCTTATTAAAATTGTATATCCACCAATCATATGTTACACGTTATAACATAACTGTATAATGTAAGGCGTGATTGACCAAACACAACCATCAAACAAAGCACAACCTGGTCGCAACGTGCGGATTCCTGCTATTTAATAGAAATAATACTTGTATAAAGGGGGACGGGGCACCACCAGATTTGGTCACGGGTACCCCACTACCAACACGGTAACACTTTCGCCGATAGTGCTGGTAGGGGTCCCGTGGACCTTTTGTTGATTCTATCTAACGGGATCCTTCACGAGAGAAGGGGGGAGAAGGTGAGAAAGGGTAATATATTATTGTTATTATTATGTGTGAAAATAATTAATTGTTGGTAAAGAATCAGTGAAGTGCTGCCTAAAAAAATCATTTATAGTGAAGTAAATCAGTGAAGTGATGTGACAGTGCAGAATTGGTAGAAATCAGTGAAGTGAAATTTTTTTCAGTGGAGCGTCCCTCCCCCTATGTTAAAAAAATAAAAAAGAATAATATTTGAAAATAAAATTGTATATATCTAGGATGATATTTTGGTTTCATGGTTTGGTTACCCACCACAATTTCAAATACCCCGCGCATATCTAATAATTGATTGAATTACACGCAGCCTCTTAATATACACAGCTGATCAATTGATTGATTGATTGATTTCTACGCACAATATGGTATGTATATCCGGATGGTTTTAACTTCAGATTTTTGAAAAGGTGTTGGAATGGGTTAGAGGCGGATTTCGTTAGATTATTCCAGGAATTTTACGATGATCCAAGGCTTGGTGCGGGGTGTGCGTCTTCGTTTATTGCCCTTATTCCAAAAGGTGACGACCCGTTAGGTTTCAATGATTACCGGCCCATAAGTTTGGTTGGATGCGTAAATAAGGTGATCTCAAAGGTGCTCGTGGGAAGACTTAAGATGGTGATTGACAAGTTAGTCTCTTCTGAACAGTCGGCGTTTCTAGCCGGTAGGAATATAACTGACGGTCCTCTTATGCTCAACGAATTAATCGGGTGGTTGAGGAGATCGAAGAAACAAGGATTAATTTTCAAGGTAGATATTGCAAAGGCATATGATTCGGTGAAATGGGATTTTTTGAAGTCAGTTTTGGAGCAGATGCGATTTCCTCAATGATGGGTGTCATGGATCATGGCGGTGGTAACCTCGGCTAGATCCTCTGTCTTAGTAAATGGTTCACCAAGTGCTGAGTTTAAATGTAGTCGCGGTCTCAGACAAGGCGACCCACTCTCGCCTTTTCTGTTCGTCTTGGCCATGGAGGCTTTTTCTGGAATTATGAGGCGAGTCACGGCTTCGGGACTGTTTCGCGGGCTGCCTTGTGGCAGTGGCTCCTTGGTTTTGTCTCACTTCCTTTATGCCGATGATGTCATTTTCTTAGGTGAATGGTCTGAGACTAACGCTTTGAACCTTAAGCGTATATTGAGGTGCTTCTATCTTGCGTCAGGAATGAAGATAAATCGCCAAAAATGTAATGTGTTTGGGATTAGTGTTGACGAAAGGGAAGTAATTGACATGGCTGGCCTACTTAATTGCGGTGTCGGAAAACTACCATTCACGTATCTTGGCCTACCGGTGGGCGCAAATATGAATCTATATAAGCATTGGAAGCCGGTGCTTGATTTATTCCGCAAAAGGCTGTCCGTTTGGAAAGCAAAACAGCTCTCGGCTCGTGGTAGGAGTGTCCTTTTAAAATCGGTGTTAAATTCTTTACCTACTTACTTCTTCTCCTTGTATAAAGCCCCGGGTAAGGTCCTTGATGAATTGGACAAAATGAGGAGAATATTCTTTTGGGGTGGGTGCGAAGAAAAGGCAAAGATGAACTGGATAGCATGGGATAACGTGGTTGCTCCGGTTGATAGTGGGGGTCTTGGTTTTGGGTGGCTCAGGGACGCAAATCTGGCTTTACTCTCTAAGTGGTGGTGGCGCTTCAAGACGGAAACGGGGGGTTGTGGAGGAAGGTTATTTGGGCGATTCACCAATCGTCTAGGAATTGGAACCCAGTTCCGGTTCGTCTTTCTGTCTAGGTACCTGGAAGAATGTTGGGGCTGCTGTTGGGACCCTGGTGGGCCTTTGGCTAGCCGGTTCCCAGCCATGTTCGCGCTGGAAAGGGACAAGGCGGTTTCTGTTGCTCGTCGGGTATTACCTAATGGGTTGGGTTGGGTTGGGCTGGGCTTGGGGTGACAATTTTGAGTCCCTGGGGGCTGCTGCTTCTGATGAATTATTGGCCTTCTTCCAGCAGGTGGTTTGTCCACCGGTTGGAGAGGGGGTGGATAGTTGGGTCTGGGATGGGAGGGGTGGGGTGCAGTTCACTGTGAAGGCTGTTAAAGAAGACTTATTTGCTGCTAGGTGTATACGGTGTCCTCGCCTAATTGACTGGAACTCATGGGTACCGAATAAAGTGGGCATTCTAGTATGGAAAGCTGAAAAGGGGAGACTACCTACCAAGGAAGCGTTGAAGCGAAGGAACATCAATGTTGGGTCAGATATGTGTGCTTTCTGCGGTGATTTTACGGAAACGATTGAACATCTTTTCGTGTCATGTGAATTTGTGCAATCGGTGTGGCTGCGAGTAGCTCAGTGGTGCAGGCTTGGTAATGTGTTTATGTTTGATTTCAAGGATATCTTAAAGCTTCATTTATATAGTTGGGGATCCAAAAAGGTGAAAAAAGCATTGCAGGCGATATGTTATACCACCATTTGGTGCATTTGGAAATCACGTAACGAGGCAATTTTTCGACATCAACAATGTTCTATCCGGAAGATATGGGAGGATATTAAAACCCTTAGCTTCTTATGGGTCAAAACAAGGGCAAAGATGACAAGTCTAGAATGGGATAATTGGGGTGGCATGGCTCTGTCAAGTATGTAGCCGGCTTGCTGTACAGTTTGTTTCTTTTTCTCTTTGGTTTCTTCTTTTCTTTTTCTGGTTCATGTTTGTTCGCTGTTTGTTTTTCTTATTTTATCTGGTGTAATGGGGCGATTTTTGCTAGTTTCCAGCTAGCGTTGGGTGATCAATATATTTTCGTTGGCCGTTCAAAAAAAAATATGGTATGTATATATATAAGCACACCCCCAATTTGTTCCATACACCAAAACCCTAATTTCTTCTAAACAAAAATCCATACAATCTTTCGATTACACAAGATGGTTAAGTTTTTTTCCCCTATTTTTGCCACATTTTATTTCTTTCTATTTTACGTAGTGTCTGCCTACGTTCGTATAGTACTTTTGTCTCCGTTCGTCTGTAACACCCGATCTTTAACCCAAGTTGCTCTACGTTCGTATAGTATTTTCGTCTACGTTCGTATAGTAATTTTTTTGTGCGGCGTTAGTCTACGTTCGTACAGTACGTTCGTCTCCGTTCGTCAACGTAAGTTGTTTTAATTTTCTTTCCTAATCTGGACACCGACTTTTTGGTTAAGTTTTTTTTTCCCCATTTTGGCCACCAACTTTCGTTTACGTTCGTATAATACTACTTCATCTACGTTCGTATAATTCTGCCGTCTACGTTCACATTCGTATAGTCCTTTCGTCTACGTTCGTATAGTACTTATGCCAATGTTCGTCTACGTTCGTATAGTGCTTTCGTATACGTTCGTGTGCGTTCATATAGTTCTTTCGTCTATGTTCGCCTACGTTCGTATAGTTCTTTCGCCTACGTTCGATCTCCCATTGCGTAGATCATGGCCAACGGCGCAACACACCGTACTTCGAAAACACTAGTTATTATTAAGGAATAATGGAAATAAATAATCCCAACTATTCACTATTGGCCAATAACAGTCCCAACTACGAAAATCACCAATATTGGTCCCAACTTTCGACATATGGGAAAACCAACCGACCCAAACTAACGGAGGCTAACTCCGTTAGTGTGATGCTGACGTGGCATGCCACGTAGGATCATTTTGCCACGTGGCATGCCACGTAGGATCATTTTGCCACGTGGCATGCCACGTAGGATGCCACATATGATTGTTTTGCCACGTGGCATGCCACGTAGGATCATCTTGCCACCTAAGCATGCCACGTCAACATCACACTAACGGAGTTAGCCTCCGTTAGTTTGGGTCCGTTGGTTTCCAATATGTCGAAAGTTGGGACCAATATTGGTGATTTTCGTAGTTGAGACTATTATTGGCCAATAGTCAATAGTTGGGATTATTTATTTCCATTTTTCCTATTATTAATTAGTATTTTACCTTTTCTTTTTTTTTTTTTTCTTTTGACCAAAAGAATTAAAAAGTTTCAGATTACTTTAAATAATGAAATTGAAGTTTAATCTATTAACTTTACATTCAATCTATATATATATATATATATATATATATATATATTGCAAAGGGATTAATCCTACATGTCATACTCTTATGCAATCTCTTTTTTGAGAGATGCCACATAGGATGTGATGTGGCAACTCTAAACCAATTAAAAAAATATATGATTTAACCTAATCTATTATAATCTTTAACCTAATCTATTAAATACCTAATCTACTAAATCTAAATATTAAAACTTTATTATTGTATCTCTTGTGTTTCCTCCCATAACTTTTAAACGTTAATATCTTTTATATACAAGATTTTTTAAAGAAAAAAATTAACCAAATTAACGAGCGTTTTATTATCTTTCCAACGAGTACCAACGAGTACTCTTGTGAGAGCCATATCAAATTCTTGATTCAATTTCTCAAGAGTACCAGTTTGTCTAATGGAAGCCAAAGCTCCCATTGCATCTTTGTTCAACAATAACCCAAATCTTGTTGTAATAGCACTCTTATACTCTCCCCAACTCATTCCATCAATATTACCTCCTCTTGATTGTACAAATGATTGATGCCATAACAATGCCACATCATACAAGTGTACAATAACATGTCTTACCTTCAGAGTCTTAAGGGGTCTGATCTATGACAAAGAAATGTTCAACTTTGCATAACCAGCCCTCAACATTGTCTCCATCAAACTTAGGAAACTCAATCTTGGTCAAATGACTGTTATGCGTATTATAGTTCATACCATTGTTTGAATGAACCATATTATTATTATTATTATTATTATTATTATTATCATCGTTATTATTATCGTTATCGTTATGAATATTGTGGGTGTTATGATTCATACCACCATTGAGGGTTTTATGAGCCATATTAGTATTATTATTATTAGTGGTTGACCTGTTGTTCTCTAAAGATTGACTCTGTATTGTCTTAATGATCTCATTCATCTAAGCTTCCATTTGAACTTTAATGGCTGCCAAATTTTCAGCATTCTGCATAGCAAATGTTTTTAAACCTTCTATTTCATTCAAGTTCTGACCAACAGTAGCCTCGAGTCTGCTTAATGTCTGATCATGTTCTTGAATCTTCTGTTCAATTGATTGATTACGAGTTACTGTCTTGATTACTAATGGATTATTCTGAAAAGAAATAAAAATTGATGTTTATCGGAATTGATTGATCAGAAATTGGTCAATCAATGGAATGATTTGATCACAATTGATCAAACCCCATTTGAAAAGAAACAGAGTAATGAATCAAAAAGAAGAATTAGAACAAACAAATGATTGAAATGAAGAACAGAGTGTGTTATACGACGGAATAACAAAGAATTTCAGATTGGAAAAGTTTGTTACGGTGGTTGGTGGTGGTTTGCGGTGGTAGTGGTGATCAGAGGCCGAGAACCGGTAGCTCTGATACCAATTGTTAGCTACAAAGAAGAATAAGAAGTATAGAAGAGGGGAAAATTCATTCATTCATAGCTAATCTTCACATTATTGCAATACCCTCTACTTATACACACACATATCATTCTAACTGCCACTAACTAACTTTCAAACTATCACTTATTGACAATTATAGTCCCTGTATTAGAACAATATTACCATTAACATAAACTTTACCCTTGTATCTGCTTCGTTCTAAAAAAAATAAGAAAATGTTAGTTAAGAAAATGTTTTTTTTTTCATTTGATCTTTTGATCATTTAAATTAAAATCAACACATTACAAGTGGACGGTTGGTAAGCGGGCAACAAGCTGCGCCGCCACCCACTTTTGATTGCCAACCCTACTCTATTAAAAATGAAACTTGGTCTCTGGCTGTCAAGCAATTACTATGCATCACCTTTTGCACCCTATCCAGAAACCAAATGGCTTCGGGGGCAAACGGATGTCACACAAGGCCCCCAAAGGTATCAAAAGCAAAGGGTACGAAGACATGCTGATTTTCCATGCAGACATTTTCATGTTTAGCGACTTTCTTAGATTCAACTTTCAATACTGCTTGCCCTGCTACAAACCCCGAACACAAGGACATCCGCTGGCCATAAGGTGACCGCGCGGGTCCGTTAGAAAATTAACTAGGGCTTCTTTCTTAGCTGAGATCCCAGCCTTTCGTAAAACATCCCACAAGGCATCCCTGACTAAGTCATGTCGGTATTTAAAGCCCGACATTTCCTTACAATGTAGGGCGTGATCCCCAAATTTATCCAAACAAGCTTTCTTACAAATCGGGCATGACTCGTCAACCCGGAACATGGGGATCATAAGTCTGTACTTAAGGATGGCCCGGTTTTTGATAGCTGACATATGTTCCAAGCCATCGATCGGGAGGACAGTTAGAAAATCTTGAGCATGTGCCCCCTTGAGGCATTCAAAACACCGCTTTATGGAGAGGGTTGCTACAGGTAATTGTTTTTCTGTTTTTTCGTGCTGGTCTCATTAGGAACATGCTTACGTCTGTCATGGCCTATTGAAAAGCAGGCTAAACAACTTGCGCGAGAAATTGTTTTTGCTGGTGAGTAACTTTCCAACAATCTAATATCAGATGTCGATAAACTTCAAAAAGGTAGGGATTAGATGACGGTGATGATGGATAAGGTTGATCAGTGTAGGGGCAGTAAATCTAGCCAGAATAAATAGGATAGATATGCCAGTTTGCTCGACTACAATACACGTTGGTGGCAACTGTCCGATTACCTAGCAGTATAAAGAACAAAGGTCAAGGTAAACAAAAGAGGATCATGTCACAGAAGAGAAGGCTATACATCGTAGTGGCAAAAAACAAAGGGCATGCAAGATTTGTGGTGAAATAGGCCATGACAGACGTAAGCATGTGAAGGAGCAAATTGGTCAGAATCTAGAGCTTGTTGATGAACCTGACGAAGATGTGCAAGTTAATGATGTGGACGGGTTCGATGAGGACCAGATGATGGATGATGACCTAGAAGAATAAATTTGTTGGTGATGTGTAAACCATATAACATTTGCGTCTAATTTGTAATTATTTAGCAAAATACTACTTTCTTATATTAGAATTTTAACCATAGAATATATATTGCGTTTTACTATGTAAGCAATTGCATTTTAGTATGAAAGAAATACTGTTGATTTATTATTTCAACTGTTATTTTGATATATTTGCGTATAAATATAAAACCATTTGCTTTTTACCAACAAACAAACCTAATAGATTTACTATTCCAACTCACTCAAACAATTAACTTGCATATTATTATTAACATTATTGCGTGTATATTTAAAAAACAAAAACATAAAATATTCTATATCTCATCCTGTCTTTTCTTTAATTTCTTGTACAAAATAGTCATTCATTGTTCCTTTGTATGGCACTTTCTGAAATTGTTCGCGTCAGCAACTACCTCATCTCGTATCAAGTTGTAGTCAGACAGTATAATCTTTGCTACGTATCTTAGTCGTAACATAGTTAACTGCTTATTTTGAAACCCCCCTTCGTTCGCCAACTCACTTGTCACGTTGTGCATTGTATGTCTCCATGTGTCGCATTGCAAACACTCCGCAATCTACTGCGTTTTCCATTGCCCGCCAGCTTATTCTATCTGTTTTGTTGGTACAATGGCGAGTTCTTTGATGTTGTTGCTACTATTGCAGATAGTCTTCAAGCAAAGATACAACGTATGGCGCTACAAGCAAAGTGCAAGATAAGAAAGTTAATACGTACATTAATATATGAGGGTTTTCTAAAATTTTTCTGTTTTGTTACCAACACTTCTGGCACTCCTTTGTATCTTTCTTCAAATTTTGTTTCATTGTTTGAGTTGTCCAATAGCTCCACAATGCCATTTCGGATATCGAATCTTACCACGTAGTAATGCAGGTCTATAAGCATTGGCACCATGACTATGCCAAATCTTTGCAGGCTTTGCACCTTTAATTTCCTCATAAGATCCAGCATATTGCTTGTGAAGACTGCATGCCTTTTTTTTGCCAACTTTCTTTTTTGTGTAATATTCATTTGGCTGCAATATTATACGGAACAAAGGCAAGACACACTCATGGCTTGCTTAATTTATTTTATTATATTATTATTTTTTTTGCGTTTTAATTTACATCTTACCATCATGTTTGTTGGGCAAAACAATCTGAACAATGATCCTTCCTTTTTCTTTTTTTCTTCGATGTTCAGGATTTCAGTCCACGCGTCAATGGCATGTGTGTTTAACCATATACCAGGATAGATACTTTCAAACATTAGTTTCGGAGTATATGTTCCCAACTCTTAACAGAATACTATTTTACTGCATGCATTTAAAAATAATGTCAACATTTGTTTTTTTTTTCTAAATTTGCATAAGTAATTATATAATGAAAGTTGCTTACTACTTCTTTGGTATTGGAGCCATATTGTATTGGTATATTTTGAGCTCATGGTCCGTAACTCTTTCAGTCATGGCGACTACTCTGTTAACAAATGGTGTTCTCATTGCAGCAGAATGGTGTTCCTGTCTTTCAGGCATGCCATTATTTTCTTGCTTGATATGTGTAAATGTATCCTCAAAACAATTGCTTTTCAGTCATTGATTCTACCATTGCTTCATTAGAAATTGCACATATATTGTTTGTAGTAATCACATCCTCATATATCTCTTCAATTCTTAAACTTTTTCATTTTCTATGCCCTCATGTAAACGAACAATAAAATCTTCTGTATAATTATACTTCTCATTCTCATAATCATTTTTTGTTTCTTTTCACCTACACTTTTACATATAAATGAAGCCCATTTTGCACATCTTTTCATTAACTCAGTACACCAAAGGTACTTTGTTTTTATTTGTTCTACCATCTCATCCATCTATTCCTCAATTTCCTTGTATTTTCTCATCTTGTTATCCATTGCATCCATCTATACCTAATTAATAGTAATTTATAAAATAACATTATTATTTTTTGTTTTTGAGTTTAACAATGAACATTAATAATCAAAAAATACATTTGCGTTTAAATAAAATTAATTTGCGTTTATACGAACAACATTTTGCGTTTTAGAAAAACAACTTGCGTATATTTAAAACACATCAACAGTATGTAACAAATAACTTGCGTTTATATAATGCATATTGCGTTTATAATAACAAGTTATCTAGTGTGCTAAATAGTACCTTTTTGCTTTCTGTCTTCTTTCATACTCTTCTTTGTCATATTCAACACCGCTCATCGGATATTGAGTTATGTAGTATCGAAGCATTTCTTGTGTTTGGGTCCCCAAATCCATGTTATACCAATTTCTAGTGCATCGACATCGTCCCAATACATGTTATACAAATTGTCCCGATACAGTTCATTAGTTCCATTTTTTGCTTCAAACTCAACACTATTTTTACCCAATGGTGTGCATAACTCGGGTAACATGTAGTCTTCATCATCGTAATTTTCTAGATCATCAATATCATCTTCATTCCATCCCCCAGTTTCATTTTTTTCACATAACTCCTCACTCAATCCACCAGGTACATTACCTTTTGGAGTTTGAACTTCTGGTAAGATGTACTCTTCCGCAATATGCACAACAGTAGTTTCTTTAATCAACTCATTATGTACCATTCTGTGTTTGACTTTAACATGTTTACTCTGTGCCTTTTGTATTTCCACATCAAGTATGTTAAAATATGCTTCAATATCCACATCATCATCATTTACTTCTTCTATTAGAGCTTGCTCCTTTTCTACTTCAACATGTTTACCTTGTGCCTTTTGTATTTCCTCATCGAGTATGTTAAAATATTCTTTAATATACGCATCATCATCATTCAATTCTTCAATTGCAGCTTGTTCCTTTTCATAACAATTAATTGTACTCGCTGATTTGCGTACATTTGGCAATGTACAGACTTCTTTAGCATCATCATCCTCATCAATTAGAAGCTGTGGAGGCATTGACATTATAGCTCTAATAACATCATTTACTCCTTCATAGCTACACTGCTTGCTATTGATTTTTTTATTATCATCACCACTACCCTTAATTCTACGATGATTCAAGGGAACATTGTTACGTAGGTACGATTACATCTCGTCCAACGATGTTGATGTGATGTAAGAGATTGCTGGTATTCTGATTCCGAGTTCACTCCGATGTCTTTTATTGTATTCGTGCAGGTACAGTATCTAATAGTTTTAAAATACAATGAAGATGTTAAAACAACTTGCATCTAAAACAAATAACATTTGCGTTAGTTTTAAAATTCTTTGAAATATGTACTCTCATTCAACAAGGCAACTGGTCCATTATAATTATCTTTATCTGTGACACCCGGCATGTTTAGGTCAACATTTTATAAACACATAAGTCTACCTTAGCGAAAAACGTTTATTAAACATACTTGACGGGGTCAGTCGAGTCGGAACACAGTCCGTATTGTCTAGGGTTCAATGATTCGGAGGATCATTGGGTTAATTACACACACACGTTACGAGTCCCGTTGTTGGTGAATTACATAAACAAATTAAGTGTATATGTAGACTAATTGTCGTATGGTGGATTATATGGTTAGATGTGTTTAAATGATGTGTAGATAATCATCCGTGCTTAAATATGTTAAACATAGACTAAGGTTGCATGCTCGTATGTTAAGGTGCGTTAAAAACGACAAACTGGAAAACTAGGAAAAACATAAGTCCTGGTTCGACCACATCGAGTGGGCGAACCTGGAAATTTGTCTTGGTTCGACCCTTAGCAAAGGGGCGAACCTAGAATGTGGAAATGAAAAAGTTTCATTCGACTAGAACATGCACATTCGACCCTGTGAAAGGGGCGAATGTGGGTACATTCGCCCAGGTAAAAGGGGCGAATGTGGACATAGTATAAATACCACACTTTGTCATTTTTCACCATTTCACAAACCCTAAACGCCTCTAAACACTCTCTAGCAACTTTAAACATTGGGGAAGGAGTTTTTGCCCTTGTTTTCTATAATCTAACCTACAAACATCTTCTACACAAAGATCTAAGGTGTGTTCTTCATTCTAAATCATTTTTTAAAGCATTTCAATTCGTTTTCATTAAAACCCAAGAGTCCAGATCTGATTCAAACATGTTTTCATGGATAAAAACCTTCCTAATATCTTTCTAAACAAAACCTATTCATAAACAATGAGTTTTCATACAAATTAACATGTGTTAATGGTATTTTATGTAGTGTTATGTATTGTTTGATGATTGATTGCTGTGTAGATATTATAACAATGATCTAGGACTGTTATTGATGATGATTTATGATTGAGATAGGTTACAATTGATTATTGATAATGTTTTGTTCATTTTGGGGATTTTGGGTTAGATCTAGGGCTTGTTCATGATGATAGTGATAAGGATATGATTGGGGGTTTCTTGTTCATGATAATCTGAGTATATTAAGTTGATTATTGATTGATTTCAGAAAGTTTCTTAATTGGGTAAAGATTGCATGCGTTTGATGTGACATCTCCATAATTTGCTATTTCGGGTAACTTGTAAAACGAACGGATTTCGGGATAAAATTGGTAGGGTTTTGTAGGAATATGTTAATGATAGTTGGCTGCTGTGATTGGTGATGTTTCGTGATGTTTTCGGACCGTTTAGATGCGTTTTGGTGCGTTTTATGAAGTGCTGATTCAAACGGGCGAACGTGGAACTCATTCGACCCTTCGTGTGGGCGAACGTGGCTCAAACGGGCGAACGTGGCTCAAACGGGCGAACGTGGAAATGGGAAAAACTACATTCGACCATCTGATGTCCGGAATGAGATTATTGATGCAAACTAAGTGTTTTTTGCTTGAAACTTATGTGTTAAACTTATATGCATGACTAATTGATGTAATGGGTCACCAACGGGATGTCGGGACGGTCTGGGATGTCCGGTTAACGTTCAAACACACTTTAAACACATAGAGTCAAGATCTAGACAATCGGGGACTAGTTAGCCTTCGAGTTAGTAGTCATCACACTTATGTAAACTCATTAATAGGTTGTTAATTGTCGGGAGTATCATACACGGGTTGGATCTCTAGTTATCAAGAAGACGCACTCTAAGGTGAGTTCACGGCCCCTCTTTTATACACTTCTCTCTCGGGGGAGAAGCATGCCACACGTTTTAACAAATACAACGTTTATGTTCTGAAACGCAACGCTTTTGAAATACAACACTTTTGAAACACAACACTTATGAAACGCAACGCTTTTAAACATGACGCCTTTTGGGAATGTAACTCTTTTAAGAAACGTGACACGTTTGGCACTTGGCATATTTAACATTGGCACTTGACACTTTTAAACATTGGCATTTGGCATATTTAAACATTAGCACTTAACACTTTTAAACATTGACACTTGGCATTTGGCACTTGGCGCTTGGCACTTATTTACTATACGATGAAACCTAAGTCCCTATTGAAACCATGAATGTGCGGGGCACAACGGGGGAAATGTGGATAGATCTATTGGGCGTGACGAACGCCACCCGACGGCTGGGAGCCGGGCGGGTGCATATTGTCTCTACTTTGACACTTGGCACATGGGCAGCAACTCGAGCAACGTTTGCCAGTAATGGTTTTAGCAACACAATCGTAGTAGTAAGGGAACGTTTGTTATTTACTTGGAACTTTTGCACACTTGGCACTTTATGAGGAATCGCTTTACACATGAAAACGTTTACGAACTTAAAACCTGTGAACTCACCAGCATTATATGTTGACGTCTTTTTGGCATGTTTTTCTCAGGTCGCTAAGGTAGCAGCATCGAGTTTAGGCGCACGGAGTCTCACGGCGTCTAGGGATCATATGCATGTTTTGTTAAACATTTCAGACTTTGAGTTTTACTTTTGAGTTGTAATAATACATTTTGCTTCCGCTGTGTTAGAACGGTTTTGAAACTTAATGGGCAATCTACGTTGTTTTCATATCATATAGATATCGTTTATTGTGACCGTTGACTTGGATCCTGGTGTGTCACGCGCCTCGCGGTAAAACCCCGCATGTGGAAATTTGAGAGTGTGACATTATCACCAAGCCAGCTAGCCAGCTTTAGTTCTCTTCAAACATTCAAGCATATACCCACACCAATTCAGCAACTATACCCAATAAAAATCTTTGATTCACGGTTATTGTTTTTGTGATTTCACTGAATAATGTATTCCATACAACCAGGAAGTTTAATTTGAATAGTCTTCCACCATCTACATTATCTTCAATTAGTGTCAGAACTCTTCCAACACTTATTCTTGAATTATCAAACTGGCTTTTAAATTCATTAATAGTAGTATCAGAACCCTTCCTTGGCTTATTTTTTGGAGACATGTATCTTTCCATTAGGAATGCCGAAAACCTCATGTACTGTTGATGATGTTATATTGATAATATGATCGCCCATATTTAGTATGCTTGTTTCATCATCATAGTTTATCAACAACCAGTATCCTAATGTTGTAGTAGTTGACTCGTATTCCATTGATAGTATGCTGCCAAATCTCATCCTCTAACATCAGTGTTCTGTGCATCCATTAAGTGTTGTACAGCCGCCATAAAATCAGCTGGAGAACATCTCATCTTACGTCTCTTGTGACTGTATTGCATGAAACTCTTTTGAATTCACTTTTCTATCATTCTTTAACTCTTGATTGGTATTTCAAAATAACTGTCTGAGTCAGATGTATTTTTTTCATTGCGTCTAAGACGATTATTTTTTTGTAAACTAGTCAAAGGGGCTTGGAAGTCATCATTTGGATCTTCAACACAACAAATTCACCATATTTAATTAAACACAAATACCTTATTTTTTAAACGCAAGCAAAAAATTTATTTAAACGCAAAAGCCTGGCAGTTAAACGCAAATGCTATATCATTTTCTAAAATATGAGTTAATTGCCAATTTAGTCCCTGAGGTTTGTCAAAATTTCCACTTTCATCCAAATCTTTTTTTTTGTCAATTTAGTCCCTGTGGTTTCATTTTTTGTTATTTTAGTCCTTAAGGTTTTTCAAAAATTGCCACTTTCATTCAAATCTTGTTAGTCCCACAGGGACTAAAATGACACAAAAAAAAAACGAAACCATATGGACTAAATTGACAAAAAAAAAAGATTTGGACGAAAGTGGCAATTTTTGACAAACCTCAGGAACTAAATTGACATTTAACTAAAAAATATATCATGCAACTAACAAACACAACTACAGTTATAGCCGAAGATGAAACAATAAGTTATACATGCAGATCTATAAGCACAGTTTAAAATATAGATATATAACGTACCTTCACTAACATTCATCGTCATTTTGTCGTGTACTTGTTTCGATCGTCTTTCAATTAATCCTCTTTCAATTGATCATCATAATCAAATAGGATTATTTTGTTAATTTTAAAACTACGGTAATGCATAATTATACCTTCATATGTATTATAATTGTACATAATCACGTTATCTGTCTTCATCTTCTTCGTCTGCATTGTTCTAGTTTCAGTTTTTGAGAACCCTAATTTAGTGTTTTTTTCTATTGTTTCGATGGTTACGTAATTGTAATTCAATTGCCCGCCTTGCTTTATTATTTTTTTAAATGCAGTTTTACGTGATAGTTACTAATTTGCTCCTGCAGAATTTTCGTGGAATTTAATGACGCATGGTTTTTTACAATCGTACCCCAGTTATACCTTGTAATCCTACGCTCCATATTGTTTCTTACACTTTTTACAATAACAGGCTTTTTACGTTAGCCTCACCCTAACATATTACATAAATTATTTATGAAAAGGCCGTTCAAAAAAATTTAAGTAAAGAGGCAAGTGAGTAAATGGGTATTAATAATATTTGTCCAAATTAAGCATATTAATAAGAATTTAAATATACTGATGTTATTACAAAACTCGTAAACTATTTAATAAAATACATTTTATTATTATTACTTTTTTGAAAATTACATTTTATTATATCTTACTATTATATAAAAGATTTGAGGACAATAATTTAATTTTAAGACAATTAAACTATTTGGTACATGCGTTGATATATAAACAACTCGTCAATTGCAATTTTTTCCCTCTTATGCATTTAAGAAATAGCGTTAAAAACTTAATGCATTTACAATGGTCACTCTAAAAGTTAAAATTTGTTATAAAATCAATAAAGTTTCTAAAAAGTTATAAAATTATCTAATTTTTAGTAAAAAAAAATGTTGATTTGTTGTTTCTCAAAAAATAACTTTAAAACGAAAACCATACGAAAATCCGTTAGTTGAATAAAAAAGTCGATAATAATTGTAATTATTCAACAACAAGAAAACCGTAGCGTAACAAGGTACGTTATTTTGTTCTTGTAACTTGAGTGTGCGTAAAAAAGTATAACATCCAAATTAAACATGCACACATTAAAAAAAAAAAAAAAAAAAAAAATATATGCACAAATATACAAAGAGTCAAGTGAGTAATAAATGGGTATTAATTACATTTATCCAAATTAAACACATTACTATAATAAAAGTATAACATCCATATAAAACATACCGCATTAAAAAAAAGCTATATATACACAAAATATGAAAAGAGGCAAGTGAGCAATAAATGGGTATTATTACATTTATCCTAATTAAAACAAATTACTAGATACAACAATTTTCACTAGCAAATTATAAAACCAATACGTTAAAAGTATTTATAGCAACAATATAAATATTAATTGATTTAATGCAACATCAAATAATCCAAAAACAGATTTATTTCAATTCATCAAACGCTACAATAAAAATAACCACGAACATAGTCGCTAACCACATCTATTACAATTTTTCGCAATCAGTAGATTTAACCGACAACTTATAGTTTTCCAAATCATAACCTATCAAATTATTAATCTGAGCAATGTTTCCCATAATCGAAACTTCCGTACTTGATGCAAATGCAAAGCACATAATATGCCTACTAACAGTCACAAACACGTTATCCCGACTCAACTCTAAATCCGCCCCGTCGAAATGCATCGTGACCTTAGGCATTTTCGTCACTTCTCCGAACGATAACAAAGATTCAAAACCTTTTGAGGATCTTCGATAGTTTCTCACATTAATGGCACCCCTAATAGCGGTCTCAAAGTCGTTGTATAGCTTAGGGGGTAGCATTGTTAACGTTGTACCCGAATCAACGATCATGTTTCCTTTCGAAAATGGTTTTGTAGAGCTCAAATCGTAGTTTAATCGCTTATCGCCGACACTAATCCCTTCCAATGTCACATGATAATATGTGTTTGGGTTTTTTAAGACTAGTGGAATCGTGACAGCATTAGGACCAAAGTCAAAGTGTCCAAAAAATCAGTTTACTAGACTTATTTGACAAACCGTTTGTGAGAGGGTATGGGATCAAACAATACGAGAACTTCAACGGGACCGATAAGGGTAGTTGCGTCACGAGCGAGAAGGCGCCACCACCCAAACCAACGATTCCACCCCACCTTGGTCGGAATGTACCGTTATAAGCAGAACTACAACCGAAAACTGTATCCGGAGGACCCTATCACCTAACATGATGTTTTCGGTCGAAACGGTACCTTCGCTTATAGACCCATCGCCATAACTCAGGAAAAACCCGCAGTTTTTTATCGTGGTGCAACGGGTACCGTAATTCACTATAGATTTGCATACTTTGGAGTTACATGCAATAGGTTTATAGGTTGATGACCTCTTAGGGTCAAAAAGTGGAGCATCGTGCTTATAACATTTGGGGCAAGGCTTACATGGAATCCACGTTAAATCGCTACGGTGTCGGCGATGGCTAGGACTTTATGCGAAGGATTTCCAATAGAAATGTTCATGAGAAACTCCCCATGATCGGGGATGGTGTCTACTTGGTACTGCGATTTGTGTGTGTTACTTCCAAGCCGTTTCTCGTATATAAAAGAGCGTTGCAAAGCGTGGCCCATGCGTTGAGCGAACGACATGGAAGGGACGTTAAGGGGGGAATCGATCGAATCACGATGGATGAGATCGACGCTAAAAGAATCAGTAGCTGCAGAACTAGCGGAGGTGTATAATATGGTTAGTGTTATTGCGACTACTAGTGTAGAAAAGGCCATTGTGTATTAATTTGTGTGTAAGTGAGGCATTGCATACCACTTTATATAGGGGTAAATGATATTAAATGCATTGATGTTTACCATTTATATGTTTGATTTATAATCAAGCTAGTTTTGTGTACATGAACATTGCCAATGTTTTTTTTTTTTTTTTTTTTTTTTTTTTTTTTTTTTTTTGGAAAGGTGTGGTATGGTTTTAATGCAGATGAAATCATGCAAGTATAATTGGTTTATTTTGGAAATATTGGTGGCACGATGATACTCCAGTGTTCCGTGAGTGATTTCAATTTGTTGGCCGTTAAAAAAATAAAAAATAATTGGTTTATTTGTTAGTTGCATGGCACTAGACATTGATAGTTATAACATTTTAAATATATTTTTTTTCCAAAATTGAAATGGCCGGGGAGTATAAAAGAATAATATTATTTTAGGAAAGACAATATTATTTTGCTAATGATATAACGCAACAATATAACGCATATTTTAAAACTATAAGCTAAAACCCTAAAAAACGATGACCTAAAAAACTAACGTCGTAGGGTTCGATAAGACGGTTCCAAGGCATTTGAATCGGAATCTGTTTGATACCCTTCCTACAACTTCCTATTTTTTTTTCTTTCACTGTTGTGTTTGATCCTAACCCTACCTTTAATTTAATATTTATCTTGTTTTCACTAGTAAATTATAAAAAGTAATACGTTTAAAGTATTTATAGCAACAACATAATCTTTTTATATAAAAGGTATTTTATATACTATTTATACTAGTAGGATGCAGTGGCAGACCCATGATTTTTTTCATAGGGTGCAGAATTTCAAAGCCCCTAGGTGTTTATCTATCAGGTGGCTCGGTGTCGGGTCGGGTCGACTCGTATACCAAAAATAATAATACTAAAATTATATAATCAACAAAAGGAAACCAAAAGCCAAAAATAATTTAAATGCCGTTACATATACATAACAAAATTTTATAATCTAAAGTTGTGGATACATCTCGGTTAATCGTAGTAGTTTTGGCATCAAAACGCACCAAAATTATCACAAGGACTCAAGCTATTAATACAAACAAGTAACTCAGATGTTACCTCGTTAAAACTGTTTCAAAATTTTTGGATTTACATATCTAGAATCGAACTGAATAGTTAGATTCATTTGAACTACTTACACTAGACTAGAGTCTCACTCATTATACTTGATCTTATCTACATGGAATCTTATTAAACCTTATAAAAATAATAGACAATAAATGTGACACCGGCATGTTTGGGTCAACATTTTATAAACACATAAGTCTACCTTAGCGAAAAACGTTTATTAAACATACTTGACGGGGTCAGTAGAGTCGGAACACAATCCGTATTGTCCAGGGTTCAATGATCGGTAGGATCATTGGGAGTCGTTTTGGGGATACATTAGTACAGGGTCCCGTTGTTGGTGAATTACATAAACTAATTAAGTGTATGTGTAGACTAATTGTCGTATGGTGGATTATATGCTTAGATGTGTTTAAATGACGTGTAGATGATTATCCATGCTTAAATATGTTAAACATAGACTAAGGTTGCATGCTCGTATGTTAGGGTGCGTTAAACACGACAAACTGGAAAACTAGATAAGCATAGGTCCTGGTTCGACCACTTCGAGTGGTCGAAGGAGGAAACTTGTTTGGTTCGACCCTTTGTAAATGGGCGAACCTGAGATATAGAATTGAAAGAATTCCCTTCGACCAGGACAGGGCTCATTCGACCCTGTGAAAGGGTCGAAGGAGAATACATTCGCCCAGGTAAAAGGGGCGAATGTGAACATAGTATAAATACCACACTTTGTCATTTTCACCATTTCACAAACCCTAAACGTCTCTAAACACTCTCTAGCATCTTTAAACATTGGGGAAGGAGTTTTTGCCCTTGTTTTCTATAATCTAACCTACAAACATCTTCTACACAAAGATCTAAGGTGTGTTCTTCATTCTAAATCATTTTTAAAGCATTTCAATTCGTTTTCATTAAACCCCAAGAGTCCAGATCTGATTCAAACATGTTTTCATGAATAAAAACCTTCCTAATATCTTTCTAAACAAAACCTATTCATAAACAATGAGTTTTCATACAAAATAACATGTGTTAATGGTATTTTATGTGATGTTAAGCATTGTTTGATGATTAATTGTTGTATAGATGTTATAACAATGATCTAGGACTGTTATTGATGATGATTTATGATTGAGATAGGTTACAATTGATTATTGATGATGTTATGTTCATTTTAGGGGATTTTGGGTTAAATCTAGGGCTTGTTCATGATGATAGTGATGAGGATGGGATTGAAGGATTATTGTTCATGATAATCTGAGCATATTAAGTTGAATATAGATTGATTTCATAAATTTTCCTAATTGGGTAAAGATTGCATGCATGATGATGTGACATCTCCATATTTTACTATTTTGGGAAACTTGTAAAACGACTACATTTTGGTGTAAAATCGGTAGGGTTTTGTAGGGATTAAGTTATCCATGCTTGACTGCTGTGTTTGATGATGTTTCGAGTCGTTTTGAATGTGTTTGAAGCGTTTTTAGGAAAATTGCACAACAGGGGCGAACCTGGCCTCCTTCGACCGATCGAAGGTGCGAAGGTGGATCTCCAGGGTCGAACCTGGTTACTTGTAACACCCCAACCGATGGCGGCGGAAACATCGAGGTGTCACGTAGTGACGATTTGTTCAATAGCTCATGGACTAAAGTGTAAATTTGAATACATTGATTAAATAATTTATTACATTGAAATGAAATTACAGGATACAATAATTTAAAGTGACAAGTCTAGCTAAGATACAATGTAGACAAGACTGAAATATAAAATCCAAAAGCCTAAAAGAAGCGTCTCAAAAACAACCTGAAACATGTACAAAATATTTTGGTCAATACAAAAATTGTATTGGTGAGCATACCCTGTTTAAATAATATAGTAGAAAAGTGTTTAGCAATTCATGTGCGGTACCATTTGCAATTATGTAATAAGTAATATCCGTTCAAAACCAAACCTGAGAAGAATGACTAACACATGACTAACCAACTGAATAATGAATTAAACAAGACAATGACCAAGATTCTCTCAACAGAGTCTCAAGGGGGTATACCATAGTACTATTCATTGAAAAGCTAGGCCGCCCAGCGGTTAATGATTTTGACAAGTCTAGACACACCAATTAACATAAAGCAAACACACATGAGAATTGCAATTAAGTATAAAGAAATTGAAACTTGATTAATATATAAGTACATGAGTCACCCAAAGTAGTAAAATAGTAAAAAGGGGAAAGATATACTCACAGTTTGCGAAAGCGATCAAAATCCACTTAAGCGGTCGTGAGCTAAGTAATGGAAATTCCAAGGAATTCAACCTATAATGTGTAAGAATACTAATAAGGAAGTGTCTAAAAGTCTAAGGTAACTAGAGTCTAAGGCATTAGGGTTTGCTAAGTCGATTTGGGGAAATTAAAGTTTTTTTATGATGAGTTGAATTACTATAAAAAGTTGTATATTAAAAATAATATACCAAAGTTTGTAAATGTGGTTTAAATAATATAATTATTACCTATTGATATTTAGATAAAAATATGCTTGAATAATTAAGACAAAATAATTTAGTTAATTACTTTAACTAATTATTATAAATAAATACGATAATCATAAATATTGAAATAAATAATTTTGAGTTACTCAATGATCCAAAAATGTTATTTTTATAGAAAATAGATTCTTTATGATGTAAATCAATGAAGGTAATTTTTCATAATTTCCAAAAAATTATTTATATTTAAAACTGATTTAATGGAAATTAATCATGTTTAAATGAATTAAAAATAGGAAATTTAATAAAAATAAATGTTTTCTGAACAATAATTTTTATTTCAGTTCTAAATAATTATAAATAATTTAGCAAAAAGTATTGAGATTAAAATCATTAAAAATGAATTTTTATTTAATTAAATATGATTAAAACAATTTTATTCAATAAAAATATTAAAATAATAATATTTTTCCTGAAACTAAAAGTGGGATAATTTTCTATGAGGTGTCAGAAGCTACTCCTAAATTTTCATAAATTTTTGGAGCAAAATGAATTTAATATAAATATTCTAAGTTTTATGTATTATTATATATATAATAATAACAAAAATAAAAGAAAAAGGAAAGGAAAAAAAAATAGCTGAAAAAGGGTTGATGTTGCTAGGGATCGAACCTGATTCTTTCCTAGACAATTAGCTACACACAACCACTCTACCATATCAGTTTTGTTGACTATTTTCAAGACAAATGTGATTTATATAAAATTTCCTTATTCATCATCTTCCCCAAATGTACTAAGCAAGAACCCTAACCCTAACTTTAAATCTAATATTCCTATTCACAGACGATTGATCATCTGAATTAAGGGGCTTTCAAAGACCACGATATAAGGAATAAAACGGCATAATAATTTGAGACTTACAACAAGGATTACTAGACGAAAAGAAGATTTATTGGCCGCCACACCTTGCGCGAATTTGCAGATGGCTCGAGTCACGTTTGGATGCTTTTTATGTGGGTTTGTTATATGAACGATGCAGAAACGATTTGGTAGAGTTAATTTATTTGATGGTTGATAAAAACTAGCGTTTTAAGAGTGTTTAAATGGTCCGAACGGTTACATATAGAACTCGGTTTTAAAACTCATTAAATTCGGTATTATGGTTCGATTAATCATAGGAAATCATTAGTATGGAGTGGAGAGAAACGTTTTAAACCCATAAAGATCAAGTGAAATGTACAAATACCGGGTTTAGGTTATCGCCGGAGCAAAGTCCGGTCGCCGGATCCGGCAAAAAAAAATAAACAACCGGATATTTACGTGAGGGAAGGAGGGGGAAACAGAAAAGTCTTTTTAAATGTTTTGTCCTTGGCAATTTTAGACCCTCACTTTCAACCAAGTTAGTTTCTATGTTAGAAGGTTTAGTTTTTCCTTTATGAAAACTTAACCAAGTTAAGTTAATTTAACCAAAAAAATTTCTAAAATTTTTATAAAGCTTGAAAAAAAAAAAAATTTTATAAAAATTATTTTACGAAATACGTTTTAGCATACACATTTGATTAAAACTTATATCGGTCCATAATAATTATAAATGGTAAAATTTTAGTTTCGCTCAAAAAGTTAAATTTGAAAACGACGAAAAATCATAGGGACTATAATGGAATTGTTTAAAGGGATATTTTTGTAACTTTGACGAAAGTCGAGGGTGAGGATGTCACATTACTAAGGGTCGAACGTATTACAAATGGGCGAAGGAGGGAGAAAAGGGGCGAAGGTAGCCACATTCGACCGTTTAAAGCCTCATTCGACCGCTTAGAGCTACATTCGACCTGCGATTACAAAAAATGATTTTTGATGCAAACTAAGTGTGTTATGCTTGAAGCTTATGTGTTAACTTATGTGCATGACTAATTGATGTAATGGGTCACCAACGGGATGTCGGGTCGGTCTGGGATGTCCGGTTAACGTTTAAACACACTTTTTAAACAGTAGTCAAGATCTGGACAATCGGGGACTAGTTAGCCTTCGGGTTAATGGTCATCACACTTATGTAAATCATTGATAGGTTGTCACTAGTTGGGATTATCATACACGTGTTGGATTTCTAGTTATCGGAAGACGCACTCTAAGGTGAGTTTCACGGCCCCCTCTTTTATACTCTTTTCTCTCGGGGGAGGAAGGGGAGAAGCATGCCACACGTTTTAGCAAAGCAACGTTTATGATTTGAAAACGCAACTTTTATGAAACTTACCACTTTTGGAAACATAACGCTTTTGAAACACGACGCTTTTAGAAACATGACGCCTTTTGGGAATGTGACTCTTTTAAGAAACATGACACGTTTGGCACTTGGTATATTTAAACATTGGCACTTGACACTTTTAAACATTGATGTTTGGCATTTGACACTTGACGCTTGGCACTTACTTACTATACGACGAAACCGATGTCCCTATTGAAACCATGAATGTGCGGGGCACAACGGGGGAAATGTGGATAGATCTATCGGGTGTGACGAACCCCACTCTCGACGGCTTGGAGGGCCGGGGCGGGTGCATATTGTCTCTATTGACACTTGAACTGGACACATGGTAGCACTTGAGCAACGTTTCGTAGTAATGGTTTTAGCAACATAGTCGTAGTAGTAAGGGAAAGTTTGTTTTTTACTTGGAACTTTTTTCACACTTGACACTTTATGTGGAATTGCTTTACACATAAAAACGTTTTCGAACTTAAAACCTGTGAACTCACCAGCATTATATGTTGACGTCTTTTTGGCATGTTTTCTCAGGTCGCTAAGGTAGCAGCTTGGAGTATAGGCGCACGGAGTCTCACGGCGTCTAGGGATCATATGCATATTTTGTTAAAATTTCAGACTTTGAGTTTTACTGTTAAGTTGTAATAATAATACATTTTACTTCCGCTGTGTTAGAACGGTTGTGAAACTCAATGGTAGTTTACGTTGTTTTCTTATCATATAGATGTCGTTTTATTGTGACCGTTGACTTGGATCCTGGTGTGTTCACGCGCCTCGCGGTAAATACCCCGCACGTTGAAATTTGTGGTTGTTGTGACAAATAAACTAAATGAAAGGGACAAGTAAAATAATGTAAAAAAGAAATTAAATTAAAAGAAAAAACATATTAAATGTTAACGTGACTTTGTCTGTCACCATATTTTTACATATTTTAATTTCTTGCACTAAAAAAACAAAATAGCTCATATTATTCACATCAAATTAAGAGCAACGTGCAATTTTTTCACCAAGTCCTTGCACGCCGATGAAAAAAACAGGGAAAAAATATATACACATAAACCTTTCTACCAAGCGTAGGGATCGCGGATTTAGCTTCAAGGCTTATAAAGGGGAGAGGAAGGCTTTTTTCCTTACCTTTTTTCGGTTTCAAAAATCCAAGGGGTACGATAGAAAAATTTTATGGGGTTGTGGACGGGATAAAGGCGTATATATAAACACTTTTTTTTTCAAGGTGGGCGTCCGCACCCTTGGGGTGGGTGTGGGTCCGCCCATGGTAGGATGGCCCGCGTGTTGCGGCCGGAGACGTCAACATGTATAGAACCAATAAAATGTGGAATATATAGTGTATTGGCTTTCACCAAAGAGGCATGGCTTTCACCAAAGAGGCTACAACAAAATGAGCTAATGCAACCCAATAAAATGTTGCATTATGCCCTAAAAATGTTGCATTAGGACTAAAGCAACATTTTACCGAAAGCTGCATTAGGTGGAGTTGCATTAGACTTTAATCTTAATGCAACCCTTTTTGTTAGATAATGCAACATTTTTTAAAGAGTTGCATATGCTCATCAAATGTAACCTTTCTAATATGCAACTTTTTTTACATGCAAATGCAACTTTTATATACTTTCAAATGCAACTTATTATACACTCAAATGCAACATTTTCTACACTAAAATGTAACACTTTTTACAACAAAAATGCAACCTTTATTATTATTTTGATAGATAAATGCAACTTTTTTTACCGCATATGCAACTTTTTATGATTTTTCATATGTAACCATTTATACAATTTTAAAACCTAATTAATTTGTAGAATCATTGTTTACACAATGATTTACAATTGCTAGTAAATGATCTAATATCTCAAGTAAGGTAAAACAATGATTGCAAAATAATACTAATAATCTTATAATGGTTAAATATAGTTTCAACCAAAAAAAAGAGTATATTCAACACAAAGTAATCAATAACAATCCTCAAGACCAATAAAAACATCCTACTCATATTTGTAACTGTCACACCACGTTAATGGCGGAAATACGTGCGCGCGACGGTTCAATGGCATAAAGTCAAGATTAATGCAAACTATAAGTAATTAATCAAAAGGCTAATTTTTTTTTTTTGAACATAAAAAAAAAGGCTTAATTTATTATCACGTCAAACCGAGTTTAGAGTTTACACATTTCAAAACAACTTGTTTTAATAATTCAAAGAGGTTTCCAAAATATATCCCAATAATTGGGAAATAATAACAAAACCCCAAATTATTCGACGCGAAGAGTATGAGATTCCCCCACCCTGCTAGCCACGTTGCCTGTGCTCCTTCAATTACCTGAAAGATATGTTTAAAAAGACGTCAATATATAAATATTGATGAGTTCACAGGTTTTAGTTTCCAAAAACTTTACTTCTTGGGAAATACCATGTTATGACTATTTATAGGAGTTGCAAATTCCTACAATTTACTTGAGCCTATAAACCAAACCACGACTAATAATAATGCCCCGCTCCAGGTCGTTACTCGGTATCCAACGACTTGATTTCAGAATACGTGCACCCTGGCATACGCCGATGCATTAATCGACGCTATCGATTAGGGGTGGGCCTTGTCAGGCACCAATAGTACTATCCAAATATTCCTTCAGTTTCATTTCCCTGAATTAATGGTTATAGAAGAGAGGACTCAACCGAGTGGCGATCACACTCAAGTAATTATCCCGTCAAACCTTTTCCCTAACATATCTTTCCCCCGAAAAACGTTTAAAACAGTTTAAAATGGGGGGCGTGAAACTCACCTGAATAAGTGTTCGGCTCGAATAGAGAATAGTATGCTCGAGGTCAAACACCTACAAACGTCCTAGACGTATAAGCCACTATACCTATAGTGCAATGTGCTTCGGCAAAGTTGTAAACCCAACTCCCAAACCACGATTTATTTCAATTCCCCGTTTAATTAAACGTGTATCCTAGGTTCGTTGGTTGATGGATTACCCTTTCTTACAAGTTACATATTTCCATTAATATTTCTTTAACTTGTATAATATTATCCTCGACTCGACTTCACTTATGTATAATTACTTTCCCATTAAATAATTACACTTAAGATCGTATCGTTCGATATAATATATTTTTAACACTCGACCCGACTCACTTTACCGCATATTTATCTTCCCATTCAAATAAATATACTAAGGTCTTGTCGTTCGATAATATATTTTTAACGCCTGACTCGATACCATCCCGTATATTTACTTTCCCATTAAGTAAATATACTAGGATCTCGTCGATTTGGTATACATATATATATATATATATAATTTTATTTACTTGTCTCGGTTTCTTCCCGTATATTTACTTTCCCATTAAGTAAATATACTAGAATTTTGTCGAGCCAAACATATATTATATATATATATATATATGTATTTTCCTTGTTAAGTCCATACGTTCGTTTAACGCTTTTAATTATCTTTAGATTATTTACGTTATATTTTGTCCAAGAATATTTTTCCAACACTTAGGAAAGTGTTATGTAATTTTTCACTCAAGTTATATATTTTAACTCCTTAAAATATATTTTTACTTATCTTGACGTAATGATGTTTTTCTTGTTTGTCCGCTTTTACGTCTTAGTTTGTTAACACGTCCAAGTCCGATCTCTTAACTTATATATATATATATATATATATATAGTTAATTTTTCCCAAGTCTTCCAACATGTGTTTTCTAGAAATATTATTCAACTTTCTAATTTCCTACACATATTACTTGGAGGTTTTAAATACTTTTGTATTTTTAATACAAAACTTTACAACTTATATACAAAAATGTTACAACACTTTTATATTCCCATTTATATAAAAGTGTTTCATTTTTATATAAGTTCTCCCAAGTTTTAATTTGTCTACATTTTTATAAAAACCTTTGTATTTATATAAATCCATATGTTAGAAAAAAGTCCATATTTTTATAAAACTCTATTTTATAAAAATACACTTTTATACAATATGCATGAGTATGTTTACTAGTATTTACCAAATCTACCTTGGAAAATTATTATTTATACTTTTTACACCAAACTTTCCATAGTTGTATTTTTAGACTCAAGTTTCTAAAAAATATCTATCTTAGTCCTCAACTTTTAAACTTACAAAACTAGTCCCTTAACTTATAAAAGTTGTATTTTTCCATTCTAACTTTCAAGATTAGCATTTTTCTACTAAACTAGT
The DNA here is from genome assembly GCA_030844895.1 of Ambrosia x helenae. Classification (NCBI taxonomy): domain Eukaryota; kingdom Viridiplantae; phylum Streptophyta; class Magnoliopsida; order Asterales; family Asteraceae; genus Ambrosia; species Ambrosia x helenae. Next base: position 21,954,300 of record CM061232.1, on the reverse strand, counting down.
AGGCTTTAAAGGATCATTTTTATAATGTTGGATTATTTTCACATTTTAACACTTTTATAGTCTCATATATTCTTAATAAGGCTACTAATATGTGAAATTTGTGTATTTTGTCCAACAAGTCCAAATTGCATTTTTCAAGTTAGTAGACTTTAATGATGTAATTTTTACAATACTTGCTTCTTAACAAAGATAACATGTCAACAAGCCTTATATCTTTAAGTTATGATGATTAAAATCATTTTTAGGTTCATCCAAGTTCCATTAACAAGTATTACTCAAATCACCATTTTTCTTCAAGTATTCATCATTTTAATAAAAACTACAAGAATACTTAACATCCATCACTAAATTTTCTATTATTTCACACTAGCTAAACAACATTTTAGTCTTTAAAAATTCATATGTTTTATTATGAAATCGTTTTCAAGTTCACCCCTTGTACAACTTGTTTTAAGCTAATAAACATAAACTTTTTAAAGACAAGACATGATCAAGAATACTTACAACTAGCACAAGGCTAGGGAAGCTTTCAATGCTTGATTATGATGGGGTTTAGTGTGTTCTTCCTTAGTGGTTAAGCTCCAAGCTTGAAAACACAAATGGGGGTTTGAAGGATGGATGTTTAGGAGTGATTTGGGGAGGTGTTATATTTTGTAAGAAGTGTGTGTGTGTGTGTGTGTGTGTGTGTGTGTGTGTGTGTGCTTGTAACCTTACGGCCCAAAGAAAGAAAAAGGAGAAGAATTTTTGCTTTGTTGATTCAAGTATGCTCCCACATGTATCTCTTATAATCCCTTCAATATCTTCCAAAGATTGCAAGTAATCTAATGAGGATTGTATAGTGTAGTGGATTTGTTTATGTGTGTGTGCCGTGGGATATGAAGAAGAAAAGGAAGTTTTATAATCTTCCAAGGACACACATGTATCCTTTATATAATCTCTCTAGATCACCATTATCTCTTGCAAATCTAGTGTGGATATGTAGTAGTACTTAGGTGATATTGTGAAATCTTGTGGAGATTGTATTGGGTGGGTTTGGCAGTGGATTATCAAGAGGGAATGAGAGACTTTTGCAATCTTATAAGGACACCAAGATATCTCATATATAATCTAAGGCTTGTACCCAAGATTCAATCTCCATAAATCAAGGATTTTAGTGTACTTGGATGATCTTGGTGGGTTGTTTCTAGGATGCTTGGCCGTGAATTAGAAAGCAAAAGAAAAGGATTTGCAATGGATCTCATAAGGACATAATCTTCATATAATTATCATGATCTAAATCCAACCATGCTTCCCATATACATTTTTAGATCATTAGTACAAAAGGTAATATTTTTGGGTATGGTTTAGGGGTGGCCGGTTTGGGGTGGATTTGGTGGGGTCCACTAAACACAAAATAATTTACCATATAATTTGTTATGTTTATTAATCCTTTAACGTGTCGGGTGTCGTTCGGGTTATTTTTTCGGGTTTTAATCGCAGTGTTATTCGGACATTTAAAAATGCCTCTAATAACCCTTATAACATAGACTAGTTTAAGTGTTGATTGGTTATTTAGGCTCTTGT